>LR994590.1:17704686-18387186 GCA_905187575.2 Celastrina argiolus
CACTGAAAATAGAACTCTAGGCTAATACAATATAGTTTATAATCGAACCGAGGGAGCGTGGAGTCAAATATCACTGTCAAAATTCCATGACTCGTGAGTTTGATTTTGAACTCTATTGTAGTAGTCCTGAATTGTTTTCAATGATTTATTTAAGATGGGATCGCTGTTATCACTTAGTTCGAAAACAAAAATGTATGGGATTTGACATAATGTTCGCTAAATTCATCTTAGTTGCGAATGTGAAGCGACAACTGAACGGCGTATGGTAAAATTTTTGTTAGTTTATATTACGTCGAAATAATATCTATGGATATAATAATAATATAATAATATCTATGGACGCTTCACACCACGTCCATCTGGCCGTGTTCTAAGTATCCGAAGAACTTGTGTTACAGGTACCAGACAACGGAAATATATTTAATACTTTTATACTATACACATATTTAAGATTTTTATTACATAATACACACATTTAATACACATCCATGACCCAGGAACATTGAAAACTTTTTGTTCCATCGGTGGGATTCGAACCCGCAACCTCTCGTTCGAGCACCAACGCGCTCAACCACGCTACGGAGGTCGTCAAAATGTATTAGTTCTCTTGTATTTTTGTGATAAATAAACGATAAAAAAAGACAAACTCGTATGTCACTTAGAGAAGCTTATGTCAAATCCTATGCATTTTGTTTTCGAACTTCGTAAGTGACAATAGCGATTGAAGCCAAGCATTTTCCAGGCGGGTTTATTCATTGTACATTGTATCATGTACAGAATGTATACATCACAGATTTTCGTACCGCACATCATCCACGTGGCCGTGCCAGTCCAATGTATACAATCCCTTCATCCCTCAGAGGGTATTCTCAGTCTGCTCCGTTTTCTTTTCTGAAAATAAAACGATAAGATTTTATGTGTCGATAAAACTATCTGATGTCTGGCGTCTAGTCTTGCTAAATTATGTCTTAAACGAGCTCTATTACGAAAGAAAGAAATTAACTAGGTATTAAACGAAGATTCTACATTCTATATCCTATGGTAAACTATGATGGTTATTGTAAAACGCCTCCGTGATATAGTTCAGAGATTCGCTCTCAACCCGGAGGTCGTGGGTTCAATTTCCGCGTTGGAACAACAAAAAAATGTTGTTTTCAAATTTGGTAAGGACAATGCAGGCCGATCACCTGATTGTCTGACATGAAAGATGATCCATGCGTCGGATGGGCATGTAAAAAGTCAGTCCTGCGCCTGTTCTCTCCCCAGTCGTGGTGGTTTACCGTCCCGCTGGTTTATGAGAGTAAAAGAAAGAGAGACTGTCTTTAGGCATTGCGCACACACTTGGGCACTATAAAACAACTCCTGCGTAGCTGGCCTGGTTTCAATGAAATCGGCTACCGACATCGAAATGGGAGCTAGGGGTTATTGTCACCTGTCCGTGGGGTGCTGAAGTAATAATAACACCTCGCCATTAACAAGTTTTCTCGTGAGTGTCGTAAAAGGCGACAGAGGGAATATATACCCGGAAATGGGCCGCAGCGTTGATCTGTAAACTGTGTTCGCCAATCCACCTAAGCGCGACGTGTTTGGGCAACTACCATACACACAATGCAGGACAATAACCTGATTGCTTGACAAGAAAGAAGATCCATGCTTTTATTGGTATGTCAAAAGTCTTGCGCCTGATTGCTTCACTTATTCGTCCCACTGGCTTACGAGATCACCAACCTGATCTCATGGTTAGATTTGAGTAATTAGATATGGAGGTATTGTGTTCTGAGCAGCCAGTTAGGCACTATACTCCTGCGGTGTCCAAAGCAGCCCAGATTTTATTTATCGAAATCGGCGTGGGAGTTTTTATTATCATTATTTATTTCATAAAGGTACTTACCAACATCCTCCTTCGGCTCGTTCCACGGCTGTTGCTCGGACGTGGTGAACAGGATGAAGAACAGGTTTGTGCACAGGTAGATCCCTGATGCTAAGAAGAACACCTTCCTCCACTCGTGCGGATCCGTCTGGAGAGTACATAAAAATGATAAGAATAAAAAACTTTATTTGGACATTCACAGATACATAATTAAAATACAAAATAGGACAAATAGGTTTATATAGATCTCAAATGTCTCTAAGTGCTTATTTCACGAACGGTATGTTATGGAAAGGGCTAATGACTGCTAGGATAGCTAAGTTTAGTATGGTTTGAAATGGGGAGGAAGTTTGACCTTCTATATTTCCCCTGCGTCTGATTCTCAAGCTGGATGTTAGGGACAGCCCGTTTAAATCATCGTTAATGCTTTTAAATTTGTTAAATTCGTGGATGCAGGTGGCAATGGACCGGTCGCACTGGAAATGTGTTGGAGAGGCCTATGTTCAGCAGTGGACAGTAAAAGGCTGAAACGACGACCTATTACAAGTACCAGAAATCGACGTTTAGGGGATTCCTGTTTCCTCCTCCATAGCGGAGAGTCTGACATTTTTTTACGTTTTTGAGCATCCATATCTCTTTAAATAATTAATTTATTAAACAAATAATAGTTATACATAGATATTCAGGAAAAAAATTGTTACTCTAGCATCACTATCCAGGGAGGAAACAGGAATCCCGTAGACCCCTATTTCTCTATCGAAAAAAATTCGTAGTGTTTCCTCTTAATATCACGGTACATCTTTCGTTCCTCACGTTTAATGTAAGACGTAAGGTTTAATGTAAGATGATGTTCAGGGGTTCAAACCCCCTCATCATCTCTAACCTAACTATGTAGCCACCCGATTTCATAATTATAGATTGACGAAGACATATGGGTCTAAACCAGATCCTTACCATAGAGCCATTCGCAAAAATGTCCTAAAAGTCAAACCAGAATTAAATTCGGGGCTAGCATCAGAAGAACACAACATCTGTACAATATCAAAATCACAAATATAATGTCTCAGTAAAAATAAAAATAGTTTCCTTATATTTAATTAATTAGTAATCAATAACATCATTTTATTACAAATTACTATAATTATAAATGAAACTACAGTTGATACATTAATTCTACACAACGACAACAATAAGAGGAAACAGAGTAGAAATACTTCCTAAAGACATTTGTGCAATAATCTAGTCGAATGGAAATACAGATCATTCCCAGCGGATGATTGCAATACTGAATTCTTTAGATGTCATTTCTAGGTTTCAACACAACAGTAATAGAAATAGAAATCTGCATAGAAAATGGCATTTTCATAATCATAATAGAAATATCAACGCAAGGTAATACTTAGTAAATATTCAGTGTCTGTTATGATGATATTGAAAGCATTCTTGATGCACTTTAAGGCCCGTATAAATAAAACAGTCTCAAACCCAACCTCACCCTGAGAACCTATTTGACAGATAAAAAAACGTTTCGTTTCACTTTTAAAAATGAAGAATTTTACTTATGTTACAAACTTTAATTTTTTTCTTTCTTAAAACGTAAAAATAAAGATTATAAAAATATCATTATACTTATTTTATTGTTTCCTGTAATCTATAATATGAATATAACGGTATAAATTAAACTACTATGTACCATTAATAAAGTTGTTTCCTTTTAAAAGTGAAACGAAACGTTGTTTTATCTGTCAAATAGGTTCTCAAGGTGATGTTGGGTTTGAGATTGTTTTATTATCGAATATCGAATATAAATAAAAATATCGAATTACCCAAATAGTATTGATATCGTTCAAGCTGTTCCCGAGGACTTTAGTTACAGATACTGTTACATGAAATTTTTTTACATCAGCAGGCTGCAGTGTAATTATCTAAGTGACCGGGTGAGGCTGTGCTCGTCGCTGTGATCACGAATGTCTCCGGCGTCACATGGTTGGCTGACAGTTGTCAATAGCGTACATACTTGGGCAATACCAATTCGGCCATCATCGCTATTACAGCCGTTGGAAGCTGTCACGATTTTTGCGCTTAGAGAATTGATCTGAGCAGGTTGAATGCGAGTTTTTGTCTAATAATAACAACGCTCTCAAAGATGGTAACTAATAAGATGGTAAAAAAAATAACGTTTTGTATGTTTAATTGTATGTAGAGCAGTGACTAAAGATCGCATTTATCGCATAGATCCCGAATATGGTGAAGATTACCTCATCGGTGCTGATGACGCCGCAGACGATGGGCGCGATGATGCTGATGATGTTGGCGAAGAAGTTGGAGATCCCCATCAGTGAGGAGCTAAAATTGGGCGCCAGGTCGATGGAGATCAGCTGGAATAGGAAAATTTCAATATTATACTCTCACCTCTGCCAGTTTGTATAGTGATCAAAAATAGGTATCTTTTTTTTATTATATACATATAAAAATATTTATATAATTACCTAGGTATATACAATTATACATATAAAGCTATGTTTTATTTTGATAAAACATATTTTTTTAGAAATGAGGAAAAATGACTACCACTTTTAATTCGCACGAGACATTTTGTAGATGGAAAAAAGTTCTTTAAAAGATAGTTTGGACTCTTTTGATTAATATTCATATTCAGGAGTAGCTTGTCTCTACAAATATAACTATTAAATACTTGGTATTCAGGGTATGTAAATACAGGTTTAAAAAAGCTTATTTTTTTATTAAAGTACGTAAATATCTAGTCTAGTCAAAATATAGAGATTATAAAGTGGCGACATTTGCCTAAAATGCTTTATTTTACATGGCTTACCTAAACACCAAAGTGGATCTATCGAAAGTATAATAACCACATTCATGTTTAAAATCGGATCAGACACTACTAATAATAATAGCTCCCCTCACCGATTTCGGTGTCGGTAGCCGATTTCATTGAACCAAGCCAGCTACGCAGGAGTTATTTTATAGTGCCCAAGTGTGTGCGCAATACACAAGGACGCTCTCTCTTCCTTTTACTCTCATAACCCAGTGGGACGGTAAACTAACACGTCTGGCGAGAGAACAGGCGCAGGAGCGACTTTTTACATGCCCATCCGACGCATGGATCATCTGTCTTGTTAGACAATCAGGTGATCAGTCTGCATTGTCCTAACCAAACTTGAAAACAACATTATTGTTGTTCCAACGCGGGAATCGAACCCACGACCCCGGTCGAGAGCGAAGCTCTGAACCACTAGACCCCGTGGTCTCGCCTCCGTAGGCGATTACTGTCAAACAAACGACTGCCCAAATCATTAGCCTTCATTCTGTAGCCAGAATAGCCATGTAAAAATATAAAACTCCCAACTTTTCGTGACTTTTAATAAGAGGGTATTAAGTCATCCCCTTTGAGACGGAATCTTTTTGTGGCACTTTCAGCTTATTACGTTACGTGGTAATTAAATGGACTCGGCAACTTACTCCGTTTTAGAACTTCGTTTTATTGTTGCCTTCGCGTCATTACATTGAGCGGTTCAACGTAACAACTTCAAAGAACACTTAAAAGGTTTAAGTGTGGTATCTCCATGTTATTATGCTGTAGCATGAACGAAAGAACGACACGTTCATTCGTTCAGCGAAATAAGTATCCTTGCAAAATAAATAAACAGGGCAAGCTAAATAAAGCCGTTAAAAAGTCCTCCGTCGCGTCTGTTTGGGGTAAATTCAAAGACTACTTCGCCAATCTTCATGGTGTTTTCACCAATAGATAAAGTGTTTCTCGAGGAGAGGAGGTATTAAGAGGAAATAGCACGGTTGAGAGAAATACAAAGTAGGTTTTTTGGGTATAGGTAAAACGTACAAATAATATACATAAATATTCAGGATAAAAATTGTTACTCTAGCAGTACTATCCAGGGAGGAAACAGGAATCCCGTAGACCCCTATTTCTGTATGGAAAAAATTTCGTAGTGTTTCCTCTTAATTCGATCAGGTAGGTGGCGCTGATGTCAGCGCGTTAAGAAATTTAATGCTAATAAAATACGAAGTTCGTCGACACACCCGATTATTTATAACGTGGCTTTACTCGCCTGAAGTAGATTAAACTCCTTGGTAGTAAATTTTAAAACATCTCTCTTAGTGGATGCTTATGACATAAGAACAATAATGTAGCCCCGTGTTAAGCATCCGAAGATGTGTTACAGGTACCAGACAACGGAAATATATTTAATACTTTTTATACTATACACATACCTAATATTTTTATTACATTAATACACAAATTTGAAAAACATCTATGATACAGAAACACAGAAAGTTTTTTGTTCCTTCGGAGGGATTCGAACCCGTGACGTGCTCGAGTATGATCGCGCTTAACAACTGCGCTACAGAGGTCGTCAGAACTCAACTTTTTATTCATCTTTATTTATTTATAAATTGTATTAATAAATAACAAGTGTATTTTATGTTTCATAGATAAAATACCAACTAAAACAACATAGCCCAAATGTTATTCCTAACAAAGTTCTCTTCAATTCACCGGTTCGGATTTAACTGAGTAAAGTTTTTCGCCACGTTACGATTTGAGTCAAGCTAGTTGGACAGTTAAATATTGGACGTTTGTTTCAATTAGGCGTGTTTATGGAGAGAAACGAGATTTTGTACGGAAATTGAAGCTTCAGCTTCACTGAAATAGACTTGGTTCATGCACTTTCAAATTTTTTTTACCAGATACCAACCACAAAGTAGATATATAACAGAGACACGACCTAGTACTAGAAAATGGAATCGCCCTAATACTGGCAATTCAACTGGCTATTTTTGTTTTCTTCGATTCCCAGGCACATTCCGGAAACCGCCATCTAGCGCCACTATTGGAAAATACCAATTACTAATTTCGTTTCGTATCTTCGTCTTAAATAAGGAGTTGAATTTAGCTGTTATGCTTAAAAAATATGCTTATCTTTATTTGAATGTCAATATTTGTACTGGCATATTCACATTTTATAATTTACAAACGTTAATAGTAGTGACATCTATCGCATTTTTTTGTATTAAAGATAGATTGTATGGGATGGTGGGCCATGCCGATACCGAAGAAGTCAAAATTAATTTAAAATATTATTTTAATTAAAGATCTCGCCCGAGTTTCATACGCCACGCCGGTTCTTCCTAGTGTGTAAGTAATTACTAAAGGAGTTAGTTACCAACCAATTTGGAAAAAAAATATTTTAATTTTTCTGCTGAAAAAATTCCCCTTTGCTTTGCCGTACTTCTTAAAATCTGTTACACTGTTAATACCTAATATCATACTTTACACAAATATTATAATGGCGCACGCAAAAACTACAGAACGGATTCTGATGAAATTTGGTATAGTAGTAGTATAAATGCTGGATGCTACTTTTATGCGAGTCATTTGCACGGTCTCCATAGGATTTCTCATAAACATCCAGTTATAAATACAAAATATGTCCATTTGTTTGTTACGTCTTTACGCAAAAACTACTGAACCGATCATTATTAACCTTTGTACACATATTCTTGAAGGTTTTTGAAGTAACACAGGATACTTTTCATTCCTCGGGCCGCTAGGAAAAGCTAGTCCGAAATAATAATAATAATAATATTTAAAGACGCTTCACACCACGTCAATCTGGCCCTGTGCTAAGTATCCGAAGAACTTGTATTACACGTACCAGACAACAGAAATATATATTTAATACTTTTATACTATACATATAATATATATTATGTAAGATTTTTATTATATTACACAATAATACACATCCATGACTCAGGAACATTGAAAACTTTTTGTTCCCTCGGCGGGTTTCGAACCCGCAACCTCTCAGTCGAGCACCACGCGCTGAACCATTGCGCAACGGAGGTCGTCAATAAAAAAGGAATACTTTTTTGATTCGATATCAATGAATGAACATACTCTGCTAATACTCACAATGTATCCACAGTACTGTCCGGCGTTGATCCCCACGCTGATGGTCAGCATCACCACCGCCAGCGTCAGGTTACCCTCGGGGGTATAGGACAGGCCGATCAGTGCTAGCGCGGGACCCCACAAGCCTAAATATTTACAACTGTTGTAAAATCTATACAGGGTGATTCATAGGTCATATATTAAGCCGAATATAGTGTGAAGAGAAGCGTCGAGCATTTTTGTATTGGCACCTCATATAAATTACTTACCATAACGCGATATATCGCGATTAAATATCTCCGTAAAAGTCACAAAACAGATGAGTTTCAATCCTGGTCAGGTCTTAGGTCAACGACCAGTGCGTTCGTGTGTATTATAGACTAGGAGCCTCCAAGCCCCAGCATAGTAAGATTCACACCATGTGGTCATTTTTGAACTTTGAATTAAAACTTATTCCCTTCACACCACATTCGGCTTACTACGAGTATATGACCCAGGAATCATTCTAATAATGTTAAAAAGTGTATATAAAAATATATTTTAAAACACGCTATAAGATTGGGCTGTATGTAATACGTATATATGTAGGTATGTATGTAACGGTGGTTATGGTAAGTAATTTATATTAGGTGCCAAAACAAAAAAAAGTGCTCTACGCGTCATTCTCTGCACACTATATTGGGCTTGGTATAGAAACCGTGGGACACAGTGTATAATATGTTTATTATGTTTATTACCAAATACACAAACATGAAAAGCCATAATAATAATAGCTCCCCTTACCGATTTCGATGTCGGTAGCCGATTTCATTGAAACCAGGCCAGCTACGCAGGAGTTATTTTATAGCGCCCAAGTGTGTGCGCAATACACAAAGACACTCTCTCTTCCTTTTACTTTCATAACCCAGTGGGACGGTTAACCGACACGACTGGCTCAGAGAGATCAGGCTCAGGACAGACTATTTACATGCCCATCCGACGCATGGATCATCTTTCTTTTCAGGCAATCAGGTGATCAGACTGCATTGTCCTAACCAAACTGCAAACAACATTTTTGTTGTTCCAACGCGGGAATCGATCCCACGACCTCCGGGTCGAGAGCGAAGCTTAGAACCACTAGACCACGGAGGCGCCAGCCAAATACACAAACATGAAAAGCCACAATAATAAAGTGGTAGCTTTACGATGAATATTCCTCTGATCGACGTCCGAACCAGGCTCGCATAGCTCAAGTGAAGTTTAGTCTCTAAAGCTTTGATAGTTGGAATTTACTTAATCAATACTGAATCCGTAATCTAGTTTGTTTGATGGAATTACTTTGGACTATGTAACGTTGCAATAGTAGTAATCATCACAGTCAAAGTCTAAGTCAAAAATTATTTATTCAAAATGGGTTTACAAAAACACTTTTTGACGTCAATAAACAATTAAAGATTAGAATACATCACCTGCAGGTATTACACATATTATGGACGCATTCACACCACCTCAATCTGTGATAAATTTTCCAAGAACTTGTATTACGTGTACCAGTTGACGTATATATTTAATACTATTGTATCGTGGCCTAGCTCTCGACTCGGAGACATTTTTTGTTGTTCCAACCCGGAAATCAAACCCACGTCGTTCGATTCCCGCATTGGAACAACAAAAAATGTTGTTTTTAAGTTTGATAAGGACAATGCAGGCTGACCACCAGATTGTCTGATGAAAGATGGATGGGCATGTAAAAAGTCGGTCCTGCGTCTGTTCTCCCACCAGTCGTGTCGGCTGTTTGGCATTTTATTTAATTATCATTCGATAACTTCATTTATACGGAGTTGTCATATGTTCCTGCTTAGCCTACAGTTCGTGTACATAATATGTTCACCGATAGAGTTGAAGAGTTTCCTGGTGTTGCTGACGCTGAGCCAGCCGCGCCGGATGATGAGGTCCGTCATGGTGCCCATGGGGAAGCTGAGGAGATACATGGCGAGGTAGGGCAGAGACGACAGTACTCCATTCTGGAAACATATAAGGATTATCGTGAAGAAATTATGACTTAAGGAGTGTTTAAATAACCTTTGAATGGTGAGTTACCTTTAATTAAAGGTTATTAAACAAAGATGCTCGTCTTTGTGTGCTCATGCTAAGACAAACTTCGGGGTTGGAGTGAAACGCGCGTCGAGTTTTGCAACCTGCATGGTGGTGTGGGGCTTTGCACGATCGTGCTAACATTAGTGCTTGTGTGGTGGTGGTGTTTTCACGTTTTTGCTTGCGAGTGTACGCATAAGCAGTGTGAGAAGGAGGGAGGTGCATCAAACGCATGCCTTTGCGTACTGATTTTGGCTATCATTTTTCGTGGGATATTGCTAGATATATTTAAATTTTATAATATTACTAGCTGTGCCCGCGACTTCGTACGCGTGGAAAAGTGATTTAGGGCAGCAGTTCAAATACATTTTTAGTTTATGAACACTGTCGTTTGGATATTTAAAATCACTAATTTATAGTAATGCTTCTTTATACACGGTATTAGACGTGCATAGGCAAAAGAAGTAGGCCGATGGAGTAATAATAATAGTTTACTGTCAAATAGTGGCCGTTTTTAACGTAAATGTTTCTAGGAAAATGCTAACAATTCCTACTACCAGCTCGAAAAATGACCGTGTATTATTAACCGACTTCAAAAAAAGGAGGAGGTTCTCAATGCGTCTGTATGTATAATATTTATTTTTCTTTTATGCGAACGGGACTACTTGATAGTATGCTCATATACGCGACGTAGATCTCTGTACTGAGATTTGTATGGACTTTACGCCGCAGCGACTGCAGACGATGATCGTTTTCACACCGACGCTGCGCTGTTGGCGCCGAGCGCCAAATTTTTTAAAAGTCTACTCTCGGTGCGCAATTCCAACTCGGACTTGCCCGCTTTTTTATTTATTAATTACCTACGCTAACAAACATAGCCTACTTTGGGACTTTACGGTTAAAGTACTAACTTCCTTTAGACGACAAAATAACAAAAGTCAAAAGAAAGAAAAAACCCAAGCCGTACCTAGCATGAAAGCTAATAAATAAAAATATCATGAAAAACATAAATCTTACTTATATTGACATAACTTTTCTAATTTAAATGTACCTATGACATCTCATTCATATCTTGAAAACAAACTATCCTACGCCTATACTTTATTAATCGTATTTGCAAAACCTAAGTATAATAATAAATTACTTCGCACAAAGTAATAATTATTTTCACTTGTATTGGAAAATAAGTATTACTTTGTGCGAAGTAAATTTAATTGTTCCTTTTAGTTTACCTTTTGAAGTCGTTTTTTTTTGTTTAAAATTATTTAATTTTCAGATTTTTAGTGATGAGTATAGACTGAGTAGGGATAATTCTCGAATGATCAGACGACGATTATTTGAGGACGGAAAATGAAAAACAAAAACTTTTTTTTTATTTTATTTATTTTGATTAGATAAAAAAAAAAATAGTAGAAAGAGAAAAAGTCTATCTAGCCTAGCCTGGCGTAAGCCAGAGCGGCGCAATTTTTTTAATATATATATATTATGTATATTGTATATATAGTTTACCGCTGCTCTGGCGTAAGCCAGAGCAGCGCGAAATTTTTCAATATATATATATATATATATATATATATATATATATATATATATATATATATATATATATATATATATATATATATATATATATATATATATATATATATATATATATATAGTTATACTGAAACGCGAAATTTTTTGATATTATAGATCCAGGATATGGTGCAAAACCTTACTGTTTGGTAACATATGCTTAGACTACTTCAGAAAAAATCAAAATCAATATATTATTCCACATAAATTTTGAGGATTTCCTTCGATTCCTCACGGATCCCATCAGCAGGTCACCATTTTGGTGACAATGGGACCAAATTTAAATTATACCCTACACAACTTAAAAAAAAATTCAAATCGTTTCAGAAACGATGAAGATATCCGCGAAGAAACATAAAAAACAAACATATATTTACGAATTGAGAAACCTCCTCCTTTTTTGTAAGTCGGTTAAAAATATTATGTTGGTTATTTCATGTTACAATCTACCTTTGTGCCAAGTTTCATTTAAATACGTTGAGTAGTTTGGCTGAAATACCGTCAAATAGGTAGCTACAATTTTTTGAAGATCCCACGGGAACCCTTTCGTTTTTCGGGATAATAATTTCCAATAATGCTCTTCAGGTCATAAGCTACCTGCCTGCCGAATTTCATTTAAATACGTTGAGTAGTTTGGCTGTAATACCGTCAAATAGGTAGCTACAATTTTTTAAAGATCCCACGGGAACCCTTTCGTTTTTCGGGATAACAATTTCCAATAATGCTCTTTAAGTCATAAGCTACCTGCCTGCCGAATTTCATTTAAATACGTTGAGTAGTTTGGCTGAAATACCGTCAAATAGGTAGCTACAATTTTTTGAAGATCCCACGGGAACCCTTACGTTTTGGGGGATAACAATTTTCAATAATGCTCTTCAAGTCATAAGCTACCTGCCTGCCGAATTTCATTTAAATACGTTGAGTAGTTTGGCTGTAATACCGTCCAATAGGTAGCTACAATTTTTTGAAGATCCCACGGGAACCCTTTCGTTTTTCGGGATAACAATTTCCAATAATGCTCTTCAAGTCATAAGCTACCTGCCTGCCGAATTTCATTTAAATACGTTGAGTAGTTTGGCTGTGATACCGTCCAATAGGTAGCTACAATTTTTTGAAGATCCCACGGGAACCCTTTCGTTTTTCGGGATAACAATTTCCAATAATGCTATTCAGATTATAAGCTACCTGCCTGCCAAATTTCATTTAAATACGTTGAGTAGTTTGGCTGAAATACCGTCAAATAGATAGCTACAATTTTTTGAAGATCCCACGGGAACCCTTACGTTTTTCGGGATAACAATTTTCAATAATGCTCTTCAAGTCATAAGCTACCTGCCTGCCAAATTTCATTTAAATACGTTGAGTAGTTTGGCTGAAATACCGTCAAATAGGTAGCTACAATTTTTTGAAGATCCCACGGGAACCCTTTCGTTTTTCGGGATAATAATTTCCAATAATGCTTTTCAGGTCGTAAGCTACCTGCCTGCCAAATTTCATTTCATTCCATACAGTGGTTTTAGCGTGATGCGACGACAAACATTCCCATATGGACAGACAGACAGACAGACAGACAGACAGACAGACAGACAGACATTTTTTTCAAAAATGTTATTTTTGAAGATCCCACGGGAACCCTTTCGTTTTTCGGGATAATAATTTCCAATAATGCTCTTCAGGTCATAAGCAACCTGCCTGCCGAATTTCATTTAAATACGTTGAGTAGTTTGGCTGAAACACCGTCAAATAGGTAGCTAAAATTTTTTGAAGATCCCACGGGAACCCTTACGTTTTTCGGGATAATAATTTTCAATAATGCTCTTCAAGTCATAAGCTACCTGCCTGCCGAATTTCATTTAAATACGTTGAGTAGTTTGGCTGAAATACCGTCAAATAGGTAGCTACAATTTTTTGAAGATCCCACGGGAACCCTTTCGTTTTTCGGGATAATAATTTCCAATAATGCTCTTCAGGTCATAAGCAACCTGCCTGCCGAATTTCATTTAAATACGTTGAGTAGTTTGGCTGAAACACCGTCAAATAGGTAGCTACAATTTTTTGAAGATCCCACGGGAACCCTTACGTTTTTCGGGATAACAATTTTCAATAATGCTCTTCAAGTCATAAGCTACCTGCCTGCCGAATTTCATTTAAATACGTTGAGTAGTTTGGCTGTAATACCGTCAAATAGGTAGTTACAATTTTTTGAAGATCCCACGGGAACCCTTTCGTTTTTCGAGATAATAATTTCCAATAATGCTCTTCAGGTCGTAAGCTACCTGCCTGCCAAATTTCATTTCATTCCATACAGTGGTTTTAGCGTGATGCGACGACAAACATTCCCATATGGACAGACAGACAGACAGACAGACAGACAGACAGACAGACAGACAGACAGACAGACAGACAGACAGACATTTTTTTCAAAAATGTTATTTTTGGGTTCTGTGGCTTATATAGACCCCCTTTTTTTAATTTTCACTTAAATATTCTTAATGTACAGACATGACCCCTCTACAGATTTATTATATGTATAGATTATGATTAGATTTATTTAATAACTTACTTTAGTCAAGTTGACGTCCAGCACCTTGTGCATATAGGTAGGCATCTCCGTCATCAGCGTGAAGAAGCCCCAGTTCTGCCCGCAGTGAGCCACCACCGCCGCCCAGAACGGCAGGCAGGTGATGATCTTCGTCCACGGAGTGGGGTGTCTCTGGAGAATAGAGGATATTTGCAAGTGTACTCTAAATCTAGACATATTATGAAATTTAATATCATCGTCTCTCTCTTTCCACATGTACTGAACATGTGAAAAAAAAGAGAGACACGAGGCCTTTGTCCTATGCATCAAACCTATGCCTATGCGTACACTCACTCATCTGCTAGCAGGTTGTTATTAGATATTGCTATATATAATTTTATATTTAAATTTGATGCTATGGATTTTCGCAAAGTAACGCCCGATTCCATTAACTATTTACCTTCTGTTCTCCTTCTCTTCCCAAACTCGTCTGGATATACAGCAGCTCCTCCTCCGAGATCAGCTTAGATTGCTCTGGTGAGGCAGCGCCAAACGCGAGGTAGGCCACCGTCCAGATCACCCCCAGGGTGCCGTTGGTGTAAAATATCGCCTGCCACCCCCAGGCAGTTGCGAGGAAACCAGAAGCTATCAGCTGGAGAGCTATACCGAGCTGACCACCTGGAAGTAGAATGTTTTAGTTTATTACATATCTTATCCGTACGGTGTCGGAGTATGAATAACATCTCCCAATTGACCATCTCTTTTGTGGGTGTCGTAAGGAAATATATAGAGGCTGTAATATTAACGAGTAATAAAACTTAAAATAATAGCTTCCTTCACCGATTTCAGTGTCCGTAGCCTATTTCATGGAAACCAGGCCAGCTACGTAGGAGTTATTTTGTAGTGCCCAAGTGTAGTACACAAAGACATTCTCTCTTCCTTTTACCCAGTGGGTAAACCGACACGACTGGCGAGAGAACAGGCGCAGAACCGACTTTTAACATGCCCATCCGACGCGTGGATCATCTTTCTTGTCAGACACTCAGGTGATCTGCATTGTCCTAACCAAACTTGAAAAAAACTTTTTTTTTTGTTGCAACGCGGAAATCGAACCCACTACCTCCGAGTCAAGAGAAATTCTTGGAATAAATGAATTTGAATTTGAAGCTCTGAACCACTAGACCACGGATGCGCTGTAAGAGGTACTTTTTTTTTAATTATTGTATGAGAAAAATTTATAGTCAAATGAAGTTAACTTTTAGAGACATTTGATTAGGGTTAAGATTATTTTTATTAGAACATCGAAGATGGCTAATTTAAAAAACTAATTATAAGAACCAGCAGTTTTTTAAACTAACGAAAGGATTTTGAACTAAAGTGACGTCATTTCAGTAACATACTTTTTATTGAAAGTGAAAAGTGTCTTTCAAATGATCAATATGGCTTTTTAGTACAAATAAACTGACAAACCTCTAGGCGAACACCTAATCGTGTGTGAAGGGAAAGGGAACCCCCTAATCGTTTTGAGTTCAAAAGGGAATAATCTTAAGGATATTCGTTCCATTGAGTTGGGGATTACGAAATATCTCAACCGCTATAGATAACTTGAGATTATGAAACTTCGGGATACGATAAATAGAGTTCAAAGCAGTTAGATCTATGACATAACGCTGGTATCTGAAACGCTATTTTAATGTATGATCAACTAAGATGTTTTTTGATTTTTTGTTATTATTATCTTATAAAAATGAGTTGCTGTTTTAGTCCCGCTAAAACTCGAGAACTGAACCGATTCGGCTATTTTTGGTCTTGAAATGTTCGTGGCAGTCCATGGAAGCTTTAAACGGTTTGTATGCTCAACGAAGTGGGCACAGGTCAGCTAGTTATCTTATAAAAATGAGTTGCTGTTCGTTATTCTCGCCAAAAGTCGAAAACGGCTGAACCGATTCGGCTATTTTTGGTCTTGAAATGTTCGTGGAAGTCCCTAAAAGGTTTGAACGGTTAATCACAAACTGTTTTTTCACGAATTGGGCTGGGTCAACTAGTCGCGAATAAAAATTAATAAATGGTAAAAAGTAAAAAATATTTTTTCCATATTTTAACTAGGTAAAATAAAACTAAAAAAGTACGTTTCCAGAATGAGAAAAGGTACGTATCATATTATTATACCAAAGTTATTGTAACTGGTATCTTTACACCTGCACAACTAGACTGCCAAAATTCACCCTGTTGCTGCTTTGTAGTCAGCCGAATTTATTTAAGTAAATTTAAATTATTATAGCCGCCATTTGCTATGTTTACATTAAGGTCACATTGAATCGGAAGTAGAATACTGTACAAAACTTCAAGATTTTACTCCTGGAAATAAAACTGAGCAAAGTTGTAGAAGTCAGAAATGTTGATACAACTTCTTTCATACAAGTTTGGTCTCAGAAAACTAGAATGCGTAATATCTCCCAGGATCAGCTTCATCAAGGATGTCAAATGAAAAATGAAAAATCTTTTATTTCCAAATAGGTTAGATATTAACACTTTTAAAATTGTCCTACATGATGACCTACGACCGGTTCGGGGACTAACCCGGCGAGAAGAACCGGCGTAAGAAACTTGTCGGGCCACCTTTTAGCGAAAAGGTGGGAAAATTTTAATGTTTATCCGACTGCGGCGAAACTAAAAGAAAGGGTAAGGATTTGATAAGTGTGTAAATTTGTTCCAATAATCCGAATTTATAAATGTACGTCAATACATTTGTAATTATAACCTAAGCAGTGTAGTCCATACAGTTTATGAAAAAACCCGTCAAGTGCGAGTCGGGCTTGCGCATGAAGGGTAAAATCACGATTGTTATATTATTTTATAATATTAATATGTATGGATTAAGTAACATTGTAAATATATATATACTTAAAAAAACATATTTTTGCTAAAAGACGGCCCCGTGCGAGTTTCTTACGCCGGTTCTTCTCGGCGGGTTAGGGTTGAACCGGTCGCGGTGGTAACTGAGTTTTTTTTCAAAAATAGCTTTAACTAGCTAGTTTCATGGAAATAAAACGTTTTTATTTATTTATTTTTATTTGATTTTGTTTTTATATTGGTTGTTATTACGCCAATAGAATTACATCACGTTTTGTGAAAATTCTAGCTTAATAAAATAGCCTGGTGATATAGTGCTCTTCAGGTACATAACTCTAAAATGTTTCGTTATTGTTATAGCTAAACTAGGCTATTTCGCATGCACTCAGTTGAAAGCTTTTGGACGCCTGACAATAAAATATTATCTATGCAAGCTTTATGACCATTCCCCAATTCTCTACCCCACAAAATCTAGGCCTAAAAGCATTTCGTGCTTAATATTAATTAAGAAAAATCAGTAACTTTCATCGTCACGTAGTTCGCTCACGTCCTGAAGTTGGCGATTTAATTTTACAAAGAACCTTTCGAGGGACGCGTGACAAGAAATTATATAAAGCGGAAAGTCTTATCCGACTTTAATAAAGATAATAAAAAAAAAGCTCCTCTAACCGATTTTGGTGTCGGTAGCCCATTTCAGTTATTTCAGTTATTTTTCCCATTTCAGTTATTTTATAGTGCCCAAGTGTGTACGCAATACACAGAAGCACTCTCTCTTCCTTTTACTCTCATAACCCAGTGGGACGGTAAACCGACACAACTGGCGAGAGAACAGGCGCAGGACCGACTTTTTACATGCCGACGCATGGATAATTAATCTTTCTTGTCAGACAATCAGGTGATCAGCTTGCATTGTCCTAACCAAACTTGAAAGCAACATTTTTTGTTGTTCCAACGCGGGAATTGAACCCACGACCTCCGGGTCAAGAGCGAAGCTCTGAACCACTAGAGCACGTAGGCGATATTATTTGGAGAGATAGGAATATGTGGTGGACCTGGATACAGTACCTGCGTAAATAATGGTGCTGAGTCTGCCCTTCTCCTCCAGGGGTATCCACTGGGAGATGAGGTGGTGCATGCCGGGGTACACGAACGCCTGCGTCAGGCCCTGCAGCACGCGGCAGGCGCAGACGAACTGCCAGCCACCCTGTGATAAGTTGAGTTACAAAAATGAGATATTTTAAACTATAACCCTACTATGCACATGAAAGGGGTTCAATTTCACAAGGGACATAATATTTGGAGACATGAATGGATGATGGTGATATGTAGCAAATTAATGATTTTGACAAAATTGAGTTCAAACTGTCACTTAAACATTTTAGAATACGTCGTATTAAAAGTACATTAATCTAAAGATCCGTCTCTAGAATCAATAAACTAAATGCGTTTATACTTGCTGCATATCATAAAATGTATATGTGATTGTTTGAACTCAATTTTCTGGGTTTTTTTTTTTGCGACATAATATCACTTCATCAATTTATAATATATTCATTTAACCTAACCTTGGGTTTCACTATATTGTAAGCAATGACAATATACATAAAAAAAATATTTATTTACTGTTACATAATGCTATGCATGTATTTAAAACAACTAGATGTCAAAGATGACATTGACGTTGATGCCTAAGATAGTTTTAAGTTAGTCTCCTTGAGAGGCCCGGATAGGTTAGTGGGGTCAGTGTACCTACATAGTTATTTATAAGATACTGTTTATTGTATTATCTACGTAGTAGAATAAAGTAAAATACGATTAACTAGAAGTGTATTATTGGACGTGTAATTTGAACCTAATAACAATAACACATATGCTGAGGCACTAAACATGGTGTCAGAAGAAGAAAAAGAAAATAGTAACCAAAGAGAGGGTACGTCGAGAACGGCAAAAAAAAGAAATTTCGAGACCGGCTGGGTGTGGTTCAACAACAATGACGACAATGGCTGCAAACGGAGTACAAAAGCTGGAAATTTCGACGGAAATCATCAACAATAATGCTGAAAACTTCAGAAAATGGACTCAATCGTTCGAGATATATTTGCTGGCGTCGGGAATGGAAAAAACCGAAGACAAAAGGAAGATTGCTATTATGCTACACTCTATGGGTGAAAAGGGTCTAAACATCTTCAACTCCTTCAATTTGGACCTAAGCAGTTCTACATTCAAACAAGTAAAGGAGAAATTTGTTGAGTACTTTGAACCAAAGAAGAATTTGACAGTTGCAAGACACAGGTTCTTCACATTAAAACAACGTGTGAACGAATCATTGGACAATTTTCTGATGGAGCTAGAAAATGCAAGTCATTCATGTGAGTTTGGTACGCTTCGTGAGTCCCTGGTGAAAGATATTCTCATCGCTAACATGGCCACAAACTTCTCACAAATTCGACAAAAGCTGCTACAAGAACAAGATCTCTCCCTGGAAAGAGCCAAGCTGCTGTGTAGAACACTCACTATGGCACAGAAGAGTGAAGATTCAATCAATGGGGGTGAAAGAAGAGAAGATGCCACCGTATACAAGATACACAGAAACCGTCCGAACAGTTCTCCGTCATCATCGTTTTCATCGCACCAGCATAGGAGAAAAACCAGATCTCCAGTGCCGCATTATCAACAAAGAAGATCAGCCACACCCGGGTCCAGAACAACGTGCGGGAGATGCAACACAACACATGCTCATCGCAACTGCCCAGCATGGAAGCATAAATGCAGGTCATGTTTTAAATATGGACACTTTACTAATTTATGTTATAAGAAAAATAATGTCAGGAATGTTGTTTCTGAAGTAGACAACTCAAATCTCGATGATGAAGTAACAAAAAATAGTGCTGAGAGATTTACTATAGGGACATTGTTCAACATTGAATCACAAAGTAATAGAAATAGCACAATTTTAAGTAAAAATGATAATTCTTGGCATTATTTTCTTAATATAAACAATAAAAGAGTAGATTGCATAATTGATACTGGAGCAGATATAAATATGATGTCTTTAGACACATGTAAAAGCTCAAACCTAAAAATTAAAAATAAGGACAAACAACTGTGTAAAAATTATAATATTTTTGCTTATAATGGTCATAAAATTCCCATAGTGGCAGTATCTAATGTATCCTGTTTATTAGATAATAAAGTAGAGCCTGAAACAATTACTTTTGTAATAACAAGTTTGAATTGTCCAACTGTAATTGGCTTACCAACTTGTATAAAGTTAAATTTAATAACAAAAAACTTCTCTGTAAATTGTCAAAATGACAATAAAATTGTGAAAAATATACATAACCTATATGAAAAAACATGTGACAATATTGTAATCAAATATAATGATGTTTTTCAGGGCCTAGGATGTCTTCCATATGAACACAGTATTGTATTAAAGAAGGATGCCATACCAAGAGTAGATCCCCCGAGGAAGGTACCGTTTGCTCTCATCGAGCCGTTAAGGAAAGAATTAGAAATCATGGAACAACTGGGAATTATACAAAAGGTTAACAAACCCACATTATGGGTAAGTAGTTTAGTCATTACCATGAAAAAGGCAGGAGGATTAAGGGTATGTTTAGATCCTAGATATTTAAATAAAAATCTATTGAGAAGTCATTATCCTATTAAAAATATTGATGAAGTCAGGTCAAAATTGTCTAAAGCTAAATATTTTTCCCACTTGGATGCGTTCTCTGGTTTTTACAATATAAAATTAACAAAAGAAAGTAGTGATTTGTGCACATTTCAGACCCCATTTGGTCGCTATAAATTTCTACGATTGCCCTTTGGTATTAATACTGCGACAGAAATATTCTATAAAACTATGATTGATTTATTTGGGGACATAGAAGGCATAATTATTTGGTGTGATGACATTTTAACATATGGGGAGACAATTGAAATACACAGAGGTTAGAATTATTTTTAGAACGGGCTAGGCAGGTAAATTTGAAATTAAACAAGCTCAAGTGTAAGTTTCTTTTAGAAGAAATAACATATTTGGGTTATATTTTTAGCAAAGATGGTGTTAAAATTGATCCAGATAAAATTAGAGCTGTAAAAAATATGTCTACACCTAAAAACATTAAGGATTTACAAAGATTTTTAGGCATGTTAAATTTTTTAGCCCCTTTCATTGAAAACTTAGCAGACAAAACTAATGTCTTAAGAAACTTGTTAAAAAAGGATATACCATTCCTATGGGATGATAATTATCAAAAGTGTTTTGAATCACTAAAAGATATTATTACTAAAGCACCTGTATTAGCTAACTATAATTGCAATGTACCTTTAATTTTGTCAGTAGATTCATCCAAGAATGCAGTGGGCGCTGTAATCATGCAAAATAAGCGACCAATTGCATATAGCTCAAGAACATTGACAAGCTCTCAACAAAACTACGCTCAGATTGAAAAGGAATTGTTTGCTATACAGTTTGGTTGTAATAAATTTCATCAATATATTTATGGAGGTCTTGTTACCGTTCATACAGATCACAAACCTTTGATTTATCTCTTTAAAAAACCTCTTCATGAAGTGCCAGCTAGGTTGCAGAGAATGATGCTTGCGTTGCAAGGATATGACTTAGAAGTAATTTATGTACCTGGTAAACATATGTATATAGCGGACACGCTATCACGAGCTTCACTCACTGATACATATGTACCGCAATATGAACAAGATTTACAATATCATGTCAATTCAATTTTTTCTAATATTTCAGTATCAAAGTCATATTTAGAGTCAATTTTAAAGGAAAGTAAACAAGATGAATCATTTAATTTGCTTAAATCTTATATAAAAAATGGTTGGCCAACAAGCAAAAACAAAATTAACTGTTTGGTTAAACCATATTGGAATATTCAAAGTGAAATACATATAATGAATGATTTACTCTTTAAGAGCAATAGGCTCATAGTCCCAAAGGCTTTACAAAAGCAAATATTAGATAAAATTCACTGTGGTCATTTAGGTATAAATAAAACACTTAACATTGCTAGGGAAACAGTTTATTGGCCCAATATAAATGCAGACATTAAAAATTTAATTGAACAGTGTCTGGTATGTGCTACATTTAAACCTAACACAAATAAGGAACCTTTGAAGTGTTATGATATTACACAACTCCCTTGGGAACGAGTAGGGGTTGACTTATTTTATTTTGATGGGGAGAATTACCTTGTCTGTGTAGATTACTATTCTAAATATTTTGAGCTAGCTTCTTTACATAAGAATTACAACGTTGATAACGTGGTGAAACACTTGCTGCCGATGTATATTTAGCATTGCTACACTACCGGAACACAGCTAAAGGCGATTTTCCCAGCCCAGCATCATTATTAATGTCTAGGAGTTTACGTATGAATATACCTGTCCTGTGTAAAAAACTAAAACCGAATTTAGTAAAATTTTCTGTTTACAAAAAATCTTATGTCAAAAATAAAAACAAAATGACATATTACTTTGACAGATGTGCAAGGCAAAGGAATGAAGTCTTTAAGCCTGGAGATGACATTTATTTTAAAAAAAATCCCAAAGATTTTTGGACTCCTGGTGTAATACATAGAAATCTAGATTGTGGTAGGTCTCATTATATTACCGATATGAATGGTGTTATATATAGGAGAAATAGAGCGCATATTAGACATAGGATAAATAATTTAAAAAAGATAAATCCTCCTTCCTCTTTTGCGGGTGACAGTAAAGATGAATTTAAAAAAATAGATCCTTCTTATATTGGTCATGATACGTGCAATATACTTCCCATAAATCCTAGTTGTTTCACGAGTGAAAATTCTCAGGATATTAGTAGGCATGATAACTGTGTTCCTGTGGAAAGGCAAATAGGTACAGATTATGTTACCAGATCTGGTAGAACTGTAAAACAACCTAAATTGTACATACATGAGAAATTTAATTAGTAAGTTATATTTTGTAATCATGTATATTTTAAGCATTATTAAATTGTATGCGTTTCTCGAAAAAGGGAGATGTTACATAATGCTATGCATGTATTTAAAACAACTAGATGTCAAAGATGACATTGACGTTGATGCCTAAGATAGTTTTAAGTTAGTCTCCTTGAGAGGCCCGGATAGGTTAGTGGGGTCAGTGTACCTACATAGTTATTTATAAGATACTGTTTATTGTATTATCTACGTAGTAGAATAAAGTAAAATACGATTAACTAGAAGTGTATTATTGGACGTGTAATTTGAACCTAATAACAATAACACATATGCTGAGGCACTAAACATTTACTATGTAAACAACATGATTTCTTAAACCTCGATCCGGTATGTATTTTAAGTAATGTTTATGAGGTGCCAAAACAAAAAAAGCTCTTCAAGCTATATTGGGCTTAATATATGAACCATGAATCACACTGTATTCCCTCTGTCGTCTTTCTTGACACCAACAGGGAAGATTGGAAATAATGGCAAACGAGTATTTCGTGGGGTATTGTTTCCAATAATTTGCCATTCATTTCAGATCAGTAGATTAGGACATATGAAAGGAACTGCCATCATCATCATCATCAGCCTAAAGACGTCCTCTGCTGAACAAAGGCCTCCCCTCAAGGACTTCCACAATAGCCAGTCGTGCGTCCAACGGCTGCCCGCCGCTCGGACCAGATCGTCGGTCCATCTTGTCGGGGGCTGCCCTACGCTGCGTCTTCCAACCCGTTGTCGCTACTCCAGAACTTTCCTTCCCCATTTGGTGTCCGTTCTCCGAGCGATGTGGCCTGCCCATTGCCTCTTCAACTGACTGATTCTACGAGCTATGTCGATTACTTTAGTTCTACTACGAATTTCCTCGTTTCGGATACTGTCCCCCAGAGAAACTCCGAGCATAGCTCTCTCCATAGCTCGTTGAGTGACTTGGAGCTTACGCATAAGGCCAACAGTCAAGGACCACGTCTCAGTACCATAAGTCAACACTGGCAACACAAACTGATTGAAGACGAAACTTATGCTATTTGCAGCATGTATGGAACTGCCATACATGCTGCAAATAGCCTTGGCCTCGCTGTAGTCTTTTTTTTTTTCGTAGTTTAAAAAACATTCTAACTCACATACTGCGCGCCCACCGGCATGGCGAGCGACAGGAGCGCGTTCATCCCCACCGAGATGGCCATCAGGATCTTCCCCCCGAAGTACTTGGCCAGCACCCCCGCGGGGATCTGCAGCACCACGTAGCCCCAGAAGAAGGAGGAGAGGATCATGGCCTGCACGCTGTGACTCCACTCGAAGTACTGGAATTAGAGTAATGACAAATATAGTAGTTTCACTACTACTACTACTACAAGCTGTAAAAAGAACAGTCACTTTGAAATACGATTAAACTCCTTTCCTCATTTAGATTTTTTTTATTTACTATCATTTTTTTTTTGGAAATTTTTTTACAAAAAATACATTTCTAAAGTGACAGTGGCCGGTTTCATTGAAACTAGGTCAGCTACGCAGGAGTTATTTTATAGTCGCCAAAGTGTGCGCAATACAAAGAAGCACTCTCTCTTCCTTCACTCTCGTAGCCCAGTGGGACGGTTACCCGACACGACTGGCGGGAGATCAGGCGCAGGACCGACTTTTCTATCTCAAATTCCGACATACATTGGGGACCGCACATGATAAACGTAAGCAATAAAAATAAAAATGACACATTAATTTGGTTGAATATCAAAATATTATCACATTGAATCGAAGCAGCAGGCTGATTGTGGATATAGATAGGATAGGAGTTGCCTGTGTTTTGACAGATCCAGGGCACTCTTAACAAAACGGCTGATGGCAATCCGCTAGTTAGATGGAAACCACTTGTGTGTGTAAACCGGGCGTAGCGAGCCGGGAGTCCCACATACCTCTAGGCATGGCCTTACCATCCCATACAATCTATCTTTAATACAAAAATATTTCAAATATTCACATTAAAATAAAGATAAGCATATTTTTTGAGCACATTAAAATTACATTAAGGTTAAGAAGCTAATTTCAACTTCTTGATTAAGAAGAAGATACGAAACGAAATTAGTAATTAGTATTGTCCAATAGGGGCTAGATGGCGGTTTCCGGAATGTGCCTGGACCTCACCCTTTGCCAGTCGCATTGCCAGTATTAGGGTGATACCATTTTCTAGTACTAGGTCGTGTCGCTGTTATATATTATCTACTTTGTGCTCTAGGGGACCCTCCCTTGGGGATGCGTAATGCATTTCCCTTGCGAAATTAAAAAAGGCAGATTATGTATTTTTAACGTATACACTAGACAGCCTGTCGAATTGCTGTTGCGAGATACGGAATCAGGCTCCTGTTTCGATTCCATATGATAATATTTTGATATTCAACCAAATGTGTAATAGTTAATGGGATCAGGCGTTACTTTGCGGAAATCCATAGCATAAAATTTAAATATATTATATGTAGCGATATCCCGCGAACCAATTATAACCACAACCTGCTAACAGATGAGTGAGTGTTAAATGACTTAACGAACATTGTTCGCAGAGTCTACATCCTGAGGATGCTCCGGGGTCGGAGCGAAACGCGCGTCGAGTTTTGCAACCTGCATGGTGGTGTGGCTTTGCACGATCGTGTTAACATTATTTCTTGTGTGGTGGTGGTGTTTTCACGTTTTTGCTTGAGAGTGTACGCATCAGCAGTGTGGGAAGGTGGGAGGTGCATTAAACGCATGCCTATGCGTACACTCACTCCTCCGCTAGCAAGTTGTGGTTATAATTTGTGTCGCGGGCTATTGCTAGATATAATAATATATCTAGCAATATCCCGCGTTCGTTATACGGAGTCACTCGTGTTCCTGTTTACAGCTCTCGTCGACCTATCGCAAGTAGCCTACTGACGATAAGTGATAACATTATGCAAGTAGAGCAGGGAATATGGAGTAAGCCACTCATTGTTACATTATTATAAGTAGCCATTAATATAATTGCCAAGTGATTGTCAAGCATAACTATCGAATAGTGGTATGCTCGGTCAGGCCGAAGCCCACTGTACTAGTTTTCAGATGTTGTATAAAGGCTTTTGTATAAATGAGTATATGTAAAGGTAAATGTATTTGAAAAGCAAGTTAGAAGTTGTAGTAGTATTAAAAATATTTGTATTAAAATAGTCCAAAATATACAAATATGAATGAAAACTGTGATAAGGAAATCAATGTTAAACATAAACACAAAATAATTATGTAAAACAAGTAAAGCAAAAAATTTACCCTGTTTATGATAGGGGGAACAAGTCGGACCCACATTTTACACGGGAAGAACTTGTGTTACAGGCACCAGACAACGGAAATATACAGGGTGTAAAAAGAGCAGTCACTATATAACATTGGGATATGATTAAAATACCTCATTCTAGAAATGAATTTTATTCATTATTTATTTTTTGAAAAAAATTATTTTTTTGCAATTTTGTTATTTTTAGTCGCAAGGCTTGAACTGTTTGAAACAACGTTCTGCATTAAATTCTTAAATTTTATAATTTTTGCCCTAGTACGTAAACGAACGTCTTACGCGAGCTATTGACCTCTCAGCGTAATCAGCTGATCGCTGTGTTGTGCACGTTGTACATTGCCTATTAAAAAATTTAAATTTTTTAAAACAGTGGATTAAAAGCAAATGACTAGTACCAATAGATATATCTATTACCCCACGAAGTTATAGTGACTGCTCTTTATACACCCTGTATATTTAATACTTTTATACTATACACAAAATTAAGATTTTTACTATATTATACACAAATTTATTACTCATCCATGACCCAGGAACATTGACAACTTTTTGTTCTCTCGGCGGGATTCGAACCCGCAACCTCTCGGTCGAGCACCAACGTGTGCTGAATCACTGCGCTATGGAGGTCGTCAAAGTATTGAAATCAGTGTGTTCAACTTTCACCTACGAAAAGTCGATTACAAGTCGTATGCAATGGATGGGCATCCTATTCTAATATTATTTTGAGATATTTGGCAAACGATAAAGTACCGTAACGATTGTTAAATGGCTCCAGTTAAGAGTGACAACCTTACATTTTTTTTAGTAGATCGCATATTCGCATATTATATTATTGTTAAGCTAGCATATTCTTCTTATATATAAAAATGAATTGCTTTTCGTTAGTCTCGCTAAAACTCGAGAACCGATTCGGTTATTTTTAGTCGTGAAAGTCCAAGGAAGGTTTAAACGGTTTAAATGCTCAACGAAGTGGGCTAGTTTGGTTTATATAACTTAGGATTAAGCAATTAAGATTGACTATTAATTTAGTTGTAATAATTTTAAGAAATCGTAGATCTTTTTTTAAGTCAAATATCTGACGAAGTTTTTAATGCGTTCGAGTCTCATACTGTCTTTGTCATTCTGTTAAGTAACGACAGTGAAAGCCTGTGAATAGGAGGGCTATTAACTTTAATTAGGAGTCACCGTAACCTAAATATGAGGAGACACGCTTGCGCTCGCAAGTCAAGTTAACATTCCACAGATAAGCTAAGTACGGATTTCACCAACGCTTGTTAGTCCTCAGCCTCGAATTTTTCGGGCAGCGGGGCGTGAGCGGCGGCGGGGCGGGTGCGGTACTAGTTACCCGCTCCCGCGCCGCCGCGCCGCCGCGCCGCTGTTATCGAGAACCGGTCCATTTGATTTTAAGCAAAAGATCCTGCCGCTCCCGCGCCGCCGACGCTCCCGACGCGCTGCTCGCAAAATTCGAGGCTGAGGCTTTAGTGTTAACGGCTTGTTATATAGGGTGTAAAAAGAGCAGTCACTATAACTTCGTGGGGTAATAACCAGGCAAGAGATATATCCATTGGTACTAGGCATTTGCTTTTAATCCACTGTTTTAAAAATGTAAAAATTTTCAATAGGAAATGTATAACGTGCACAACACAGCGATCAGCTGATTACGCTGAGAGGTCAATAGCACGCGTAAGACGTTCATTACATACTAGAGCTAAAATTATAAAATTTAAGAATTTAATGCAGAACGTTGTTCCAAACAGTTCAGCCTTGCGACTAAAATGATAATTTGCGAAAAAAAATTTTTTTTTTTCAAAAAATTAATAATGAAAAAAATTCATTTCTAGAATCAGTCAAGGTCCTATATGCCTATCCAAAGTTATAGTGACTGCTCTTTTTAGACCCTGTATAATACCATAACCTAATACCTATTTTTTATTTATTACTAGCTGACCCATGCCCACCTCGTTGAGTATACTGGCGCCATTTAACTGGTGCCATTTAACAATCATTACGGTACTTTATCGTTTGCCAAATATCTCAAAATAATATTAGAATAGGATGCCCATCCATTGCATACGACTTGTAATCGACTTTTCGTAGGTGAAAGTTGAACACACTGATTTCAATACTTTGACGACCTCCATAGCGCAGTGATTCAGCACACGTTGGTGCTCGACCGAGAGGTTGCGGGTTCGAATCCCGCCGAGAGAACAAAAAGTTGTCAATGTTCCTGGGTCATGGATGAGTAATAAATTTGTGTATAATATAGTAAAAATCTTAATTTTGTGTATAGTATAAAAGTATTAAATATACAGGGTGTATAAAGAGCAGTCACTATAACTTCGTGGGGTAATAACCAGGCAAGAGATATATCCATTGGTACTAGGCATTTGCTTTTAATCCACTGTTTTAAAAATGTAAAAATTTTCAATAGGAAATGTATAACGTGCACAACACAGCGATCAGCTGATTACGCTGAGAGGTCAATAGCACGCGTAAGACGTTCATTACATACTAGAGCTAAAATTATAAAATTTAAGAATTTAATGCAGAACGTTGTTCCAAACAGTTCAGCCTTGCGACTAAAATGATAATTTGCGAAAAAAAATTTTTTTTTTCAAAAAATTAATAATGAAAAAAATTCATTTCTAGAATCAGTCAAGGTCCTATAAGCCTATCCAAAGTTATAGTGACTGCTCTTTTTAGACCCTGTATAATACCATAACCTAATACCTATTTTTTATTTATTACTAGCTGACCCATGCCCACCTCGTTGAGCATACAAACCGTTTAAACCTTGCCTGAACTTCCACGAATATTTCAAGACTAAAAATAGCCGAATCTGTTCGGCTGTTCTCGAGTTGAACAGCAATACATTTTTACCCGACTTCGGCGAAGCCAAAAGGAAGGTAAGTATTATCAAATGAATAGTAATCGCTACTTTGTGTTTAATTTTAATCATCGTATGACATTGACACTCACGCACACTCATAAACACCACACTCACACTCACACACGCGCACGCATACACACACACACACACACACACACACACACACACACACACACACACACACACACACACACACACACACACACACACACACACACACACACGCGCACGCACACACGCACGCACACACGCACGCACACACGCACGCACACACACACACACACAAACACACTAGATTTAGTAAAATAATAAATAATATGTATAAGAAACAAAATATGTACGTATAATTATTTAAGGGGGAGCGGAGATTTCTGGCACAAGTTTAATACTTATTAGAAATCTCCACCAATGTTTGTAAAATTGTATTGTATGGTTACTGAATAAAATATTTTTTATTTATTTTTATTTATTTATCGTGTAAGTATAAAAACAATGAATTTGTTTTGAACCGTGTAATACGCAAATCATACTGCATAATATCATAATATTTTGGATTTTACATAATACCCGCCAAAAACCGTATTTATAAACACTTGAACTAAAATAAACCGAACATAAAATAACGAGAAAAATGATAACAGATTAATTATAACAAATTAAAGTTCAAACGATAAACTTTTATCATTTCATTGCGTATAAACAATACTTATATATATAAACACATATTATATGATTTCGACATGTTATGAATTAGTACTCGTACAAAAGCACCCTATATAACACGTGTAAAAAGAACAGACAATATAAATTTGATCTATTTTAAATACTACCTTTTCTAATTCTAGAAATATATTTGTTTTAATTTTTTTTGCTTTTTCGTTATTCTTGCAACAAAAAAAAACTTTAAAGTTTTTAACAAAAAATATATAAAAAGAAATACATTTCCAAAATGAGGAAAGGTGTAGTATAGTCGTATCTCAAAGTTATAGTGACTGTTCTTTTTACTACTGTATAATATAATAAATTTTAATGGGAAAATGCATTGAGAATGTGGTGGGAAATTGGTGCCAACTTATAACTCCTGTGTAGCCAGGATCGACAGCGGTAACCAACTTCAAAAACCCTCTGATGATTTCAGGGGTGCCAGAAGGATATGATAGATATGTCTTGGACCCACAATAAAATTATTTGAAGCTCAATAATAATCCCGCAGGCACCTTACATGTTTTCACTACTAAAAGCTGTATATATATCGCAGTCATCTTATTGAATCGGGTTATTTAATTGAATCACTAGGCGGTTATAAAATGGCGTCAAACAGCTCATACAGATAGCAATGTCTTGATATATTTTTTGATTAATTTACTTAAATGTTCGTTTTATTAGTACTCATTCGGAAATTTCGAAGCTTAAGTCGAAGTTTCGGATTATAAAATTTGTTGGTAAAAAAAGGATTCAATGAAAGCACTAGTCATTCAATTAAATAGCGGATTCAATCAGATGACTGCGACATATATTTTGGTTGTCTAGAAGACTGATCTTTTTGTACAGGCCATATTGTCAGTTTTTATTTTAATATACACAAGGTATACCATAAATGAGTGATACTACTTTAGGCTGTGTATGGGTCCCGTATGTAGAGTTTACTGTGACAGTACCAGCGCTGAAAGACTTACTTTAGACTTTCATGTTTGTATGAGAAATGCCCCAACATTATAAATTAGCCTATACGATATTTTAAAAAAGTACCTCTTTCAGCGCTGGTACTTTTATAGTAAACTCTATAATACGGGACCCGTACACACCCTAAAGTATTATCACTCATTAATATTACAGCATGTCTATCTACATCTACACTCATATTATAAAGAGGAAAGATTTGTATTTTGTATTTTTGTATGTAACGACTAAACTCAAATAGTACTGGACCGATTTTAATAATTCCTTTTTTACTAGAAAGCTACATTATCACTGAGTTACATAGGATATATAAAAATCAATTGCTGTTCGTTAGTCTCGCTAAAACTCGAGATCAGCTGAACTGATTCGGCTAGTTTTAAGTCCCGGGAAGGTTTAAACGGTTTCCATGCTCAACGAAGTGGACACGGGTCAGCTAGTATTCTATATACGAAATAAATACCCAATTCTACTTTATATATCTGTGCGTAATTTTATCTAAATCCATTCAGTAATATATCTTACAATCCATATAAACAATACGTCGTTTCTCTGCAGTTATGTAAAGTTTTCAATATCAATCAGTTATCCAACAGATAAGAAGTGACGAATAGGACACTTGAGGAAAAATGTTTATAATAATCTATGGTCGCGTCACACCACGTCAATCTAAACCCGTGGTACGTATCCGAAGAACTTGTGTTAGGCCTCAGCCTCGAATTTTGCGGGCAGCGGGGCGGGAGCGGCGGCGGCGCGGGTGCGGTACTCGTTACCCGCTACCCGTTAACCGATCCATTTTATTATACTCAAAAGATCCTGCCGCCCCCGCGCCGCCGCCGCTCCCGCCCCGCTGCCCGCAAAATTCGAGGCTGAGGCCTTACGGGGACCAGACAAGAGAATTACAATCACTAGTGGTCCTTTCCGCACGGAATGTCATTTATTTTTAAACATTTTGCATTTGGCTAACATTGATCTAACATCAATAGTATTTCGCAGCGCATGCAATGAAATATACTTTAGAGGCATTAGAAATCTTGGGTATCATTATTGTAGTTACTATCCATATTTTTTTCTTACAATTAAAATAGCCTAGGTATATTAATCATTGATAATGTGGCATTCAAATGGTAAAAGAAGTATTAAGATTGGTCTATAATAGCACAAAGTAGATATATAACAGAGACACGACCTAGTACAAGAAAATGGTATCACCCTAATACTGGCAATTCAACTGGCTATTTTTGTTTTCTTCGATTTACAGGCACATTCCCGAAAACGGCATCTCGCGCCACTATTGTAAAATACTAATTACTAATTTTCTTCTTAATTAAGGAGTTGAATTTAGCTTAATGTGATGTTATGCTTAAAAAATATGCTTATCTTTATTTTAATGTTTGTACTTAATTCGGCATATTATTTACATTTTATAATTTACTAGCTGAAGCTGGCAAGGGTGCCCACTTCGTTGAGTTATGCTCAACGAAGTGGGCACCCTTGCCAGCTTCAGTTTATGATGAAATTTAATTAAAAAAAAACTACAACGCGGGACCGGAAACGCGGAACCCACAACGCGGGACCGGAAACGCGGAACCCACAACCCGGGAAGCCGTAACGCGGAACCCGCAACGCGGGAACTCGGAACCCGCGACGCGGAACCCGCAACGCGGGAACCCGGAACCCGCAACGCGGGAACCCGGAACCCGCAATGCGGGAACCCGCAACGCGGGAACCCGGAATCCATAACGCAAAACCCGCAACGCGGAACCCGCAACGCGGAACCCGCAACGCGGGAACTCGGAACCCGCGACGCGGAACCCGCAACGCGGGAACCCGGAACCCGCAACGCGGGAACCTGGAACCCGCAATGCGGGAACCCGGAACCCGCAACGCGGGAACCTGGAACCCGCAATGCGGGAACCCGCAACGCGGGAACCCGGAACCCGCAACGCGGGAACCCGGAACCCGTAACGCAAAACCCGCAACGCGGAACCCGCAACGCGGGAACCCGGAACCCGCAACGCGGGAACCCGGAACCCGCAACGCGGGAACCCGGAACCCGCAACGCGGGAACCCGGAACCCGCAACGCGGGAACCCGGAACCCGCAACGCGGAACCCGCAACGCGGAACCCGCAACGCGGAACCCGCAATGCGGGAACCCGGAACCCGCAACGCGGAACCCACAACGCGGAACCCGCAACGCGGGAACCCGGAACCCGCAACGCGGGAACCCGGAACCCGCAACGCGGGAACCCGGAACCCGGAACCCGCAACGCGGGAACCCGGAACCCGCAACGCGGGAACCCGGAACCCGCAACGCGGGAACCCGGAACCCGCAACGCGGGAACCCGGAACCCGCAACGCGGGAACCCGGAACCCGCAACGCAGGAACCCGGAACCCGCAACGCGGGAACTCGGAACCCGCAACGCGGAACCCGGAACCTGCAACGTGGAACCCGGAACCCGCAACGTGGAACCCGCAACGCGGGAACCCGGAACCCGCAACGCAGGAACCCGGAACCCGCAACGCGGGAACTCGGAACCCGCAACGCGGAACCCGGAACCCGCAACGCGGAACCCACAACGCGGAACCCGCAACGCGGGAACCCGGAACCCGCAACGCGGGAACCCGGAACCCGCAACGCGGGAACCCGGAACCCGCAACGCGGGAACCCGGAACCCGCAACGCGGGAACCCGGAACCCGCAACGCGGGAACCCGGAACCCGCAACGCAGGAACCCGGAACTCGCAACGCGGGAACTCGGAACCCGCAACGCGGAACCCGGAACCTGCAACGTGGAACCCGGAACCCGCAACGTGGAACCCGCAACGCGGGAACCCGGAACCCGCAACGCAGGAACCCGGAACCCGCAACGCGGGAACTCGGAACCCGCAACGCGGAACCCGGAACCTGCAACGTGGAACCCGGAACCCGCAACGTGGAACCCGCAACGCGGGAACCCGGAACCCGCAACGCGGGAACCCGGAACCCGCAACGCGGGAACCCGGAACCCGCAACGCGGGAACCCGGAACCCGCAACGCGGAACCCGCAACGCGGGAACCCGCAACCCGCAACGTGGAACCCGCAACGCGGGAACCCGGAACCCGCAACGCGGGAACCCGGAACCCGCAACGCGGAACCCGCAACGCGGAACCCGCAACGTGGAACCCGCAACGCGGGAACCCGGAACCCGCAACGCGGGAACTCGGAACCCGCAACGCGGGAATCCGGAACCCGCAACGCGGAACCCGGAACCCGCAACGCGGGAACCCGGAACCCGCAACGTGGAGCCCGCAACGCGGGAACCCACAACGCGAAACCCTAACGCAGAACCCGCAAAGTTCACGGAAACGCTGTCGAATGGAATAAATAGTATCCTATGTCCGTCTACTTGCTCTAAGATACTTCACCAATTTTCAGCCATATCGATAAAGCCGTTCTTGAGTTATAAATAATTTAACTAACACGACTTACTTTTATACATATAGATGTATAGATTACTCGTACTAACATAAGCTAACGCCCGGTGAATGCTCCCGTCACAGTCGGTCCAGCCGATTCGGTGATCATTAGTTAGATGATGAAGATCATGATGATGATGAAAGGTAGCCTAAATTAATTCTTATAACTTTAGCTATCTACCAGTGAAAGTCTCGTTAAAATCGGTCCAGCTGTTCCAGAGATTAGCCGGAGCAAAGAGACACGCAGACAGACAGACAGACATTTTTTTTATTAATTGCATTTTCGTTTTCAGTAGATATCGTTGAGAATGCCAAAAAAAGAAGAAGATATCGCTTAAAATGTCATATGCATTTAGAAAAACGTTGCTAATTGAAAGTTACAAACTGACACTTCAATTTTATTTATTTGTATAGATGTATAGATTTGGAAAACCTCCCCGATCTTGATTCTTGGCCTGTCTATAAGGCTGCGTTTCCACTGACGCGGAACGGGGCGCATAGGAACTTAGTGGTACCCAAGCGGAGTGGAGCGGAGATTTCGAGCATAGTGATTGGTCAATTCGGGTACCGCAAGCTCCTGTCCGCCTCGCTCCGCGTCAATGGAAACACAGTTTAACGTCTATAACGTCTAATGGTTGTCATGGTAACAACATTGTTTACAAATGGAAAACAAAAATTATGAAATGATATAAATACCGTATTTATATCAGCTTAATCTATTTGGATTAATATTTTTGTTAATCCAAATAGTTTTATGAATCTAAATAGTTTAAGCTTATGTAAATACGTTATTTATAGCATTTTATAATTTTTATTTTCCATTTGTAAACAATGTTGTTACCATGACACCCGTGTCATATAGACTGGCAACGACGTGAATCGATCGAGTCCAGGTTCAAACCCCGCGTGACCAATACGTATATTTTCTTCTTTTTTCTAATTGTCTGCTTATTTTTTTCAACATTTTTTTTCATAATAACCTTTTCATGACAATAACGAACATACTGTAAAAGAAATTGCGAAATCGGTCAAGCCGTTGTCGAAGCGCACACGATGTAAGAAATTTTGAAGGTTGGTTTTTTACACTTTGGGCTACATTTTTGGGGTTTTAGTAAGGAACCCTATTTTTATTGAAAATATAATATAGCCTATGTTCAGCGCTAGGAATGTAGCTTTCCAACGGCGAAAGAATTTTTCATATTGGTTCAGTGGTTTCAGAGCCTATTCCATTCAAACAAACAAACAAACAAACAAACAAACAATCAAATGTTACCTCTTTATAATATTAGTATAGACAAACGTTAATAGTAGTGACATCTATTGCAATTTTTTTGTATTAAACATAGATTGTATGGGATGGTAGGCCATGATAATAGTAATGTCTTCTAAATAATAAGTGTTTAAAAAATAAATGCCCACCCGTGCGGGACGGGCCGCTAGTAATATTATAAAATAAAATATTTCATTAAACGTTGTAAGTCACTTCAAGATTGTAGAGAAAATACTTGATAAAACGTTGTCATATAAAAAGTCACAACACAAGTGTTATATTGTTATCGTAAGCCGTTATCGATCTGTTATAAATTTGGAAAACAAATAGATTGAGACGAAGTTATCTGCGCTAACCTCGAACCCGCTACCCGACACACCCACTTAGAATTCGTTCAAATAAATAGCAAAGGATCAACAATACAATAGACACGATGTCAGCACAAGAAATCCGTCTCGACGAATATCATCTCACTAGAAAAGTGAGCTGATACGTCCATACGTGTCACAATGCTTGATTTGAAATCACTAATCACATTACTTAGAATTTTTTTTAATCTACACACCTCCATTTAGTGTAGATTTAACATACATCCATTTAGTGAAGATTTAATGAAAAAAATATCAACACAGTGCGAGCTGTTTGACGCCATATTTGTTTTGGTGACTACTAGCGCCGCAGTGAGAAAAAAATTCAATCACCTGACTGACAATACAACATTACAATCCGCTAACTAATTGGACGTTGACTGACGATTGTTCAATCAATGTTCGGCCTAGTAGAGAAAACACTACGAATTTTTTTCCAAATAGGGGTCTACGGGATTCCTAATTCCTCCCTGGATAATGCTGCTAGAGTAACAATTTTTTTCCTGAATATTTATGGATATTGTTTGTACGTCTCTATTTTTTCCTTTTTTTAATATATTAATTTTTTAAAGAGATATGGACGTTTTAGAACCTCAAAAAAATGACCAGACTCTCCGCTATGTTTAAATATCTATGAAACAGATTTGGCTACAATAAACAACAAAATCAAAAAATAGGAACCTAGCTCAATTCTTTTATTAGCTAATAAAGAAAAAAATATTTAAATCGGTTAAGTTTTGGAGGAGGAAACAGGAATCCCCTAAACGTCAATTTCTGGTACTTTTAATAAGTAATTTCAGTCCAAGTTGCAGTTGTCTCTATCGCGCTAGTGCTGGCTAGCTAAGGCACTGCGAGACAGAAATAGATTTTATAAATACCTATTTTGTATTTTTCTCAACCGTGGTGTTTCCTCTTAATGTCGTCAGTCGATAAAAACGCTAGTCACTCAATGAAATAGTTTCAATTAGATGACTGTGACATATTATATACCACGCGGACAGATTTTACCCTTATTTTTGTATGGGACACGTTATCTAGTAAATTGTTCGAAGGCTCACACCCAGTACTTTTTAAGATAGCGGTTCAAAATTGAATTTCATTGACTACACAAGAACTACGTTTCACTGTATGAACGTCGCGTGTTACCGACCCTTATTTCATGCTATTGTCATATTACTATGCCCTCAAGAGCTTCACGTCTCGGTGTTATAAGACCCTTATTTGATGCAATGGCTTTAGTCCACGTCTCGATGTGAGTAGACCCTTATAATTTCGTGTCATTACCTTAAACCCTCAAGAGCCCTATTTATCTACCGTGTTTTATGTCCCTCGTGTTTTGTCTGTCTGTTTAAAATGTTCGATTTTAATGAAATGTAACCGCGTCGCGATGTGTACGGATCTAAAGACCTTTATAAAATCTTCTCATAGCCTGGCTCAGTATAAATGAACATAATTAAAATGTTCTGGTCGTTTTGTCGCCCTTACTTCACGTCATAATCTTCAAGACAAAACAGTCTGGGTTTTAAATTAACTTTGTTGTTGTCAAAATTATTAATATTGCTGTGATAAGGTTTATTATATTCAAATAATAAAAAAGTGAAAAACTCTACATAATGTTTTAATATAATTTTATCATGGAGTAAATAAAATAAAAGTTAAAAAGACTTCGCAAAAAGGGGTCTAAAAAGGCTAAAACAAGAAAATAATTCAATTTGGAATCCAGTTAAGCATAGACAGGTACAAAAATGATCAAGACCCGCTATTGGGATTGATTATTGCAACAGCAGACGAACATTATGATACAATATATAGCTCTTTTTTTTAGATTTGTTTAGCGGTTTAATATACTGAAATACAAAAATGAAAAATATTTTATTTCCAAATAGATTAGATACTCGTACTAACACTTTTGTCCTACATGATGACCTACCACCGGTTCGGGAACTAACCCGGCGAGAAGAACCGGCGTAGGAAACTCACGCGTGGCCACCTTTTAGCAAAAACCTAGGAAAATTGTTCTTTTAAAAAGTGTGCCAGTAAAAATATGATTGCATTTACTCCAGAATCATAATCAGTGCTCAAAAGATAAGGTGTGAGCGACCCTTAATTTCATTGCCATAGGTACCTCAAGGTCAATAAAAATTAACATAATCCAGATGTTCAGGTCCTCGAACCTCAGAGGGGTTCAGAGGTGGGGGAACCCTGGAGGTTTCTCCTGTTATGACAGTTACATGGAACAGCTCGGCCCTCGGGAGGTCCCGAGAGATCTGCAGTTCGTTAATGTAATTCCTTGAGACGGTAGAATAGTCGTTTGTACTTGTTGGAGTACAAGCCAAGTTATATGGTTAATGCTTAGTAATGACCTTTACAAGAAAAAATTAAGAGTCTCAACTTAGCTTATAAAAAGCTAAAAATATAATGTATTCCTTGGTAATAAAACAAATGTAATGAAGAAAAAGGATACGAACAGAAGTATGTATACGACCTTGATTGAACAAATAAAAAAGTATACATAGGTATTTGCAGTGTAAGATGTGTGTGATAACTGATAATACTTTAGGGTGTGTATGTGCCTACTATGTAGTACTGTGAAAGTACCAACGCTGAAAGACTTACTTTTGACTTTCACGTTTGTATGAAAAATACACCAACATCATAAATTTTCCCATACAATAATTTAAAAAAAGTACCTCATTCATACTTTCACAATAAACTCTACATACAGGACCCATACACACCCTTAAGTATTATCACTCATTAATATTATAGCCAATATACAGGTTGTAAAAAGAGCAGTCACTATAACTACGTGGGGTAATAACCAGGCAAGAGTTACATCCATTGGTAGTTGGTACTAGTCATTTGCTTTTAATCCACTGTTTTAAAAATTTAAAAATTTTCAATAAGCAATGTACAACGTGCACAACACAGCGATCAGCTGATTACGCTGAGAGGTCAATAGCACGTGTAAGACGTTCATTACGTACTAGGGCAAAAATTATAAAATTTAAGAATTTAATGCAGAACGTTGTCCCAAACAGTTCAAGTTAGCCTTGCGACTAAAAATAATAAATTGAAAAAAAAAATTTTTTTTCTTCAAATAATTAATAATGAAAAAAAAACATTTCTAGAATGAGAAAATGTCCTTTAATCATATCCCAAAGTTATAGTGACTGCTCTTTTTACACCCAGTATTATTCTACTATCCCACTTCAACTGTATAAATGCGAAAGTTTGTATGTGTAGTATGTTACTTTTTCACACAAAAACCATACACGAGAGAGAGAAAGGGAAACTAGACTGGCACCGTAACGCGTTACGTGACGAATTTTAGGCGGGGCCCCACTGACGCGGAGCGGGGCGGAGAGGAGCTTGCAGTGCCCGAATTGACCAATCACTATGCTCGAAATCTCCGTCAGGTCAATTCGGGCACCGCAAGCTCCTCTCCGCCTCGCTCCGCGGCAGTGGAAATCCGACCTAAAATTAGTCACGTAACGGTAAATTTGGGCACCACAAGCTCCTCTCCGCCCCACTCGGCGTCAGTGGAAGCCGGCTTCACTCTCCCAATGGAAGTTATCTCCACCCACCGTGTCGTTGCTCTCGTCGGTCATGTCGACGATGGCCATGCTCATGTTGACGCGCATGGTGTACGCCAGCAGCATCGCCAGGAACAGCAGCAGCGTCTGCGCGTGCCGCACGCCCAGACCACCTGGAGATATTGCACTGTTGAGTAACCGCCATTGTCTAACAGTTATAATGAGTTGTAGTCAAGCAGGAGGTTGCAAACTGAGCTAGAAACAGTATTTAAACAAAAGATATCCTATCAAAAACGTAACTTGTAAAAAGTGCCAAGTCTCGCTACTTAATTCTTCTACCGTACTCTGATCTTGGCCGACTGTTTTGTAAGAAAGCCGTATGTGCAATTTAAAAACGCCCACCCCAGGCACTTCAGTATTTAAAGAGTGGTCACTTAGCTCGGAGAATACTGTACAAATCATCCAATAACGCAAAGGCCTACTTTTAAGATTTGATTACATTGTTCATCATCATTATCTGATCGCTTACCGCATCCCGTGGAGGACGGGGAATCCTACCACGGTTATGTGGGGCTCACTGCGTCCGTTTAGATGGTAAGTGGACGCAGCCATACCCACTACAACTCGGCGGTACTCCGACAGAACCGCCGCGCCGCCCGCGGGAAATACAATACAACCGCGACAGTGTACGCTAACCCTAACGAACATAACATTAATGTACAGGGCTATGACTTATAAATTAAAGTACAACAGCACACAATCCCTTCTAAACTGTCCACAGGGACAAGTTATATGTGGCCATACACCAAGCTTGTTATTGTGCATTGTTAACTTGTGGACAGTTAGGTTAATGGTTGTGTTTTGTTTCCTTATGGCAAACAGCCACCATGAGGTTAATATTATATAATACAAACATAACTATAAATATAATACAAAATATAATAATATGTAACTCCGCCTGGCTTTATGCGTTTTTGCAATAGCAAAGCGGAATTTTGCTCGTGATATCACTTGATATACAAATATTGACGATAAAATACGCGCAACCAATTAAACAGGAGAGCAGTTGAAAGTTTTAAAATGTACAAAAATACATTTTTCGTCAATGCTTGTTTGACGTGACATTAAATTAATAGTTCCTATGATTCTCACTCATTTTTTGGCGCTCTTGTCGTAGCAATAAATGAAGCAAATGTACATTTAAACACAACAGCGAGCTTTTTTTATTTATTACTTTGGATTTGTTACTTTGGAATATGATTATCATAAAGTAGTACTTTCATTTTGGATATTATGCAAATTTTTTATAATTTTTCGTCAAAAAGTTCATTTTTTATTTTTATCGTTTATTATTTTTCGTCGAAAGTATCTATCACAAAAAAGCAGAAATACATTTATAGAATGAGAAAAGCTAGTATATTAGTATCCCGAAGTTATTATTACTAGTCTTTTTACACCCTTTAAACATATATAGATGTATAATCAGCTGACGCACAATGCAGATACCACCCTATCTTCATATTACAAACGAGTTTTTTTCAAACAATCTAGTTTCCATGCAATAACTTGAAAATATATCAAGTATTGTTCCTCGATTTAAAGTAGCGATATTAATTATTTTATTTTACATACAAATAATAATTATTATTCTACTTTAATATTGGCGTACAGTTTTTCATCTATTCATTACATTTGCAAATAGATCTCGTTGCGAACATCGCAAATATACAATCAAAAATTTGTTACAAAGTCAAGTTGTAAGATATAAATTAATATTTAAATAGCTAAAGTCATAATGCATAGATGATAAATACACCTTATTTGAGTAATAGTCAGGATTCCCCCTTAAGTAGGTATATTATGGTTTTTCACTTGATTAGTATCAAGCTAATTTTTCGTGAGTATCTTCATTTTAATGAGTCGTCCAAAAATTTCTTGGACGGAACTCTTGTTTGTAGCTAACAAAGTTAGGAAGTATAAAAAAAAATCTCAACTTTCGAGCGTAGGACCGGGATAACGCACGCAATTTGTAGGACAATTATGTCTGTTGAACACATACTACACATACACACACATTAATACATTAATATTAACTAACTCATAAAAAGAAAATTAGCCGGTTACTAATAATTTAAGATGGCCTCGTTATCGATACAAGTTGGCAATAGGGAACTCATTGATGAAACCATAGATTTTGTAGGACAAATATTTTTTCCGATAATTTAGATCAATATCTTGAGATTTATCAACAAAAAAAACAAAAAAAAAATTGGAATCACCAAATCCACAAACTTTATTCTTGCTATCTTTGTTAGCTATCACAAACAAGAGTTCCCTCCAAGAAATTCTTGGGCGACTCATCCAAATAAAGGTACACATTCAGCATGATACTAATCAAGTGGAAACTATGTATGTTAACCTTAGTACTTTTATCTTATTAAAATTGTCCGTGGGGTGCCAAAGTAAGAATAGCACCTCCCAGTCAATATTTCCATGGCTGTCGTAAAGGCGACATAAAGAATATACATATGTCCGAAAATGAGCAGTGTTTCCGTAGACATTGCGATCATCTACTGCGCTACCCGCCTACTGAGTGGGGCGATGTTAGGCTATTCCATGAAATATTTTGTGGAGGCTAATGTCCAGCATCTAGAAAATGAAGGGATGATATATTCAGAGAAAGGTCCACTGTATTTAAACGTCGAAGAAACAAATTGGAGTACAAATTTTTATAATAAAATCTCTAGTAAGGGTAGGAATCCTTCATACACCAGTCCGACTCGCTCTTGGCTGGTTTTTTAATTTTTAATTTGTTAATTAAAATTAATGTATTAATTAGCTCTTTGTCGTTGGTTCCGTAGGTACCTGAAGGGTAAAACGAGATTAATAATAATAATAATATCTATGGACGCTTCACACCACGTCAATCTGGCCCTGTGCTAAGTATCCGAAGTACGTGTGTTACAGGTGACAGACAACGGAAATATATTTAATACTTTTATACTATACACATATTTAAGATTTTTATTATATTATACACAAATTTAATACACATTCATGACCCAGGAACATTGAAAACTTTTTGTCCCCTCCGCGGGATTCGAACCCGCCACCTCTAGCTCGAGCACCAACGCGCTCAACCACTGCGCTACGGCGGTCGTCATATCATAGATAGACTTCACGGTCTGTCTATATGCCTGGCTGTATCTCAAAAATCGTGACAGCAAGACAATTTAAGTGTTCACAGATTATGTGTAATCCGATACAACTTTATTTGGGTTGGCTATTTGGCGACACTATGGCGACACGTTCTTTATCTCTATATAATATACTAGCTGTGCCCGCGACTTCGTTTGCATAGTTTTTGAGTGAGTGAGTTTGCGTAGAGAAACCGTTTATGCAGCGCACGCGACGAAAGTTCCCAAATGTGAATATTTTCCCCGTTTTTGCAACATTTCTCACTGACGCTTCGCTCCTATTGGTCGCAGCGTAATATTATATAACCTATAGCCTTCCTCTATAAATGGACTATCCAACGAAAATCATTTTTTTCAATTCGGACCAGTACTTCCTGAGATTAGCGCGTTTAAACAAACTTAAATTAGCTTTATAATATTAGTATAGGTAGTAAAATTATTTAATTTCCTAATTAGTATAAGGGGTAGTACTCACTGGGTGCGACAGTGTGCTCGGCGATGCCCATGTTAACCGACTTGGCAAATAGGTTGTCACTGGCGCTGATCCGCCGCGCCGCGCTGCCCACTTGAGAGTGTCTAAACAATATCGTATTTGCATCTCGACATGTAACGGAACAGCGGCCTGGAGTCGCTTCGCTCTAAAAATATTCGACATCTATGAATATAATATGATTTTATATGTAGTTAAGTAATAAGGAGATTTAACTTTAATATTTAGAGTATAGAGGGATACTTTACCCAGTTTAATTATTATAGAATATAGGAAGCTTACATGTATTGTGAATTGTATCCTGCTTTGTGAGCCTGATAAAAAAAAATTAAAAATTCATTGATATGAAAAATAGTATGTATAATTTACAAGGTGTGAAATAATAAGTAAGTAAAAAACGTAACAGTTTCAGGCTTTCACAGTAAACTCTATATTTTGAATATTATAGCCTATACACCGAAATTTTTTTTTGATTATGTATGCCAATACTTATACACAATATTGTTGAATATAAAATGTATAACGACTATTCATTATGAATGTATACAGTGTGTTAGAATAAATAATTTGAATTGTTTTACTATGAGGTAATTCATGCAGAGAAAATAAAATAATTACGTTTACCTTTCAAGTATCGAAACGAGTTAATATCTATAAGATAAGCAGACAGTAAAAATAAAAAATAATATTGTAATAATTACTAATTTAGTTCGATTTTCAACTAAGTATTACATTTCAGATTGCTTTTATGGTCCTACTTACTTATCGATGGAAAATGTTTGTGACTTTCACACAATACTACTGTCATTGCGTGAAAGATTTTACGGTAGAAGAATTAAGTAGCAAGACTTGGCAATTTTTACAAGTTATGTTTTGATGGGATTTTCATTACAAAATTCTATGTAGATTTATATAGTTGAAAATATGATAAAATAATACCTGCGTGTCACTAAATAAAATAGTAACACAAAAAATAAATAAATACGTTCAACGCTACTCCATACATCTCGTGATCCAAATCGTTTGATCCGCGGGGTTATCGCGAGTGGCCGATTCTCCACTAACGGCCCCGGCCCGACCACGGCGCGGCAACGACTCACGTCTGCCACACGACACGACACCGGCACGACATCGTTAATGAGCCTGACTTGACACGACATCATCAATAACTCCCATACGACACTGGTCACCGGTCATGGCAGTCAAAGATACTTATTCGACACCAACAAATTATAATACGTTAAGTCAAAAATTATGAAAATCCGTATTTTTTACGCCGAATCGCTTAAAATGTAGTTCGAACATTTTTAGTGACATGATCGTAACGAAATATACAAAAATAACGAAGTTACAAACGTTCTTTTTGAAAGAACTCGATTTATAAAACGCAAAATAATCTCTTCTCCTATAATGTACGATTTCATAAGTTACCGTAGTATAAATTGCTGGTGTCATTATATCGTAGTCGTGTCGGGGCCGTATCGGAGTCGCGCCGGTTGGTGTAAAAAATCAGCAATCACGAACATCAACAAACACCCGCCCACCCCAGCTGCCCTATCGTCCGTCAGCGCCGATAGCCTCAAGGTCAGGTGCAGCGGAAAAATTGACAAGTCAGAACCCTATGGGAGATATATAATACTTATCTAGGCATAGATAGGGCTGCCATCTCTAAAACCTGCCTTCTACGACCGGAAGCGTAATTTCCCCGGATTTTAATGCTTTCACCCCGGACATTTCAATACTTTATTCATTAACTTACATCTTGATTAAAACTTTGGGGGAACGGGCAAGTTTTAGTCCGGGTTTTACCCGGACTACGACTTAAACCCCACCCGGACGCTCCCCGCTTTCAAACTAGGATAAATCCGGGAAAACCCGGACGAATGGCAGCCCTAGGCATAGATATAGGGTACACGTCATGCTTTTTGTGAACGATATTTTGTAGTTGAAAAGTAGTACATAGGTACCTACTGATTTCAGTAGTGCAACGTGCACGTTATATGATAGTCATCTGGTTTAATCTGTTATTTGATTAAATGTCTAGCGAGTTTATTGAATAGCGACATTTAATTGATTGACTAGGCCGAACGTTGATTGAACAAGCGTCACTTAACGTCCAACTAGTTAGCGGACTGTAACTAGTTGGACGTTAAGTGACGCTTGTTGTAGTCACCAATACAAATATGGCGGCAAACAGCTCGCACAGATAGGACCTACATAGTTGATATTTTCATTTTCATTTGGTGTGACATGACATGTCTTCATTTTTGAGGACCTTTTAAGTTGTTAACTTAGGGTCAAACCTACCCCTAGCAAACATTAGAAAGTATGCTTTATCCCATTCCCATTCGTCATTTCATAAAAGCGCTATTCGTTCAACTAAACTGCTGATTTAATCACACGACTGCGAAATGTACAAAGTGAGTCACAAATCGGTCATTTTTATGGTGGAAAATTGCTGTAAAATCGGCGGAAAAATCGACACAGTTAGTTTATAATCTCTCTAGCCATATAACTATCGAGAAATTTCAAAACGGAACATATGATACTACTTACAATTTAACCCATTATTTTTCGGTATTTTAGTAACTACCGTGCAACCATTTTATTAAAATCTATCGGCATAAAAAATCTTTCTGAAGGCTTTTGATTGGTCGGTCTAGCAGGAAACGAATTAACGGACAAATATGACCGCGCGGGGAATATGCCATTCAACCAATCACCGCGCGAGGAGCGTTCCGTCGAATGTCACTTCACAACTTGACGGTTTCCCTTCGATATTTTTTATCCTGGTTCGTTTCAAAGCAATCCACTAAATAAAACATCAAAAGCCGTCGAGATCAAACTGATTCGATTCTCGATTGTACCGGGAGTAAGCCTGCAGATCTGTAAAAGTACGACATCTGTAGCGCAGTAGTTGAGCGCGTTAGTGCTCAAGCGAGAGGTCGCGGGTTCAAATCCCGCCGAAGGAACAAAGTTTTCTCAGTTCCTACGTTCCTAGGTCTTGGATGTGTACCTATTAAATTTGTTTATTAATATAATAAAATCTTAAATATGAGTATCTTATAATAGTATAATAGGATACACATATTAAAAGCTAATATAATATTAATAAATGATAATACTTGAGGGTTTATATGGGTCCGGCATATAGAGTTTCCTGAGAAAGTACTTTTTTTACTGAAAGAGGTACTTTTTTTAAATTATTGTATAGGAAAATTTATGATATTGGGGCATTTCTCATACAAACATGAAAATCAAAGGTAAGTCTTTCAGCGCTGGTACTTTCACAGTATACTCTACATATGAGCCACATTCACACCCTAAAATATTATCATTCATTTATTTTAGGCCTCGTATATTTCCATTGTCTGGAAACACAAGTTCTTTGGATACTTAGCACAGGCTTCAAAAGATTAAAAAATGTATTTTTTTAATAGATCAGAGATAACTCAGAGATAAGTGTGAAAAAAAAAGTGTTTTTTATCTCTCAGAATATGTGCGACAGCTTGTAGCCGATTTACAAACACTGTTGAAGCCTTCTTATATTTATAAGATGACTTGCGAAATTTCATATTTTGAACCAAGTATATCATCAGCAAAAGTGGACTTTCAGGATTTTCCAACTTTTCTAATCTTGGTGAAACTAGGATGCTTAATAAGATTTAAATATTTTATAAGTCGGATAAAAGTTGTCCCCGTGAAGATTCATCAGTGGTAACTGGGAACTGGGTCGCCAGTTTTTCTAGAACCTTCCTTCCAACTAAAGTGAAAAGTTTAGGAAAATAGTTTTGCTCGCGACTTCAGTATTCTAGATATTGACTTTGTTTTAAAAACAGAGATCGAAAAATCATAATATTCGTCTGTTGTTGCAATATTCAATCCCAAAACCGGGTGCGGCCACGACTCTACCTTCACCAATTTTGTACCTATGCATATCTGGATTTCAAATTGAATTATTTTTTGTTTTAGACCCCTTTTTTGCGAAGTCCTGTTATAGTTATTAAAACTTTTATTTTATTCTATTTCCGCATCACATATAACGTTATATTTTCATTAAATTAACCATTACAAACAACTCCTAGATACTACTTGTACAGCCGCATTTTAAACGTTTATTTTGAATTTAAGAATAAAACTAGCTGACCCGTGCCCACTTTGTTGAGCATGGAAACAGTTGAAACCTTCCCGGGACTTCCACGAATATTTAAAGCCCAAAAATAGCCGAATTGGTTCAGCCGTTTCGAGTTTTAGCGAGACTAATGAACAGCATTTTATTTTTATATATTTAAGAAGATATAAAATATAATTATTAATAAAATATTTAAATGCATATTCGTGATGTGCTTTCCAAGAATCTTTTGATACCAAATACGAGACAATTGACAATTATCTTCATTAATTTTTTTTGGAGATTTAAAATATAGCATAGATTACTCGCGGGACCATTACAAATGGATTGACATCTTCACTTATTAAAATAGGACTAGCAGCTTAGCCGCTGCGAGGGAACAAACAAACATAATATATAGGCTTCGCCGAAGTCCGATAAAAAGGCCTGCACTGTTTCGAGAAAAGTATGGTATGGCCGTGCTCACTTTGCGGGGGCACTACCGTGCCCCCAGAATTTTATAATGAATTTATCTGGCGCTGTAAATAAATAACATTTAAATTGGTATCAATATCACTCAGTATTGGTACCAATTAAGATTAAGTTATCTTTTTTTAACTTTCAAGTATTTAGGTTATGTCAAAATGATTTTGTATATTATTATAGATTCTAATTTTACCCGATTAACACATAGTTACTCTTCAAATAAAAATATAGCTTCAAATATTATTTATTATACAAACTTTTATATTATGAACTTATTAATGAAGTCCAATAATAACATTTCTAGTATGGCACTTCTCTTTAATATCACATTTTTTTATCTTATAACTACAGTATTATTAAAATAACGAAACATAAAATAATAATATCAATAATGAATTTTGTTAAAACAAGGTAAGCAAAGGTAAGGTTTACTCGGACAACTTTCGCTATAAGTACATACTTTTTTAGTTTTTGACTTCGTCTGTTTGCCATTATTGGTACGTTATCTGCGTAGCATTGAGTACACGTTCGTCTTACTTTTTTAGCCAATCCATCTTTTTTTAGCAGAGTGTGTTTCAATCTTTTCGGCCTTTCTGAAGGCGCAGCATTTCGTGGGACTGCACAAAGTTTAATGAATATAAACCTTCGGAAATCAGCTATTTGTATGTTTTTTTTAGTCACTTGCGGCGACGGCGGGCGGCGCGGGTGAGCCCTCCCGTGACCCCGTGGCCCCCGCTAACGGAAATTTTGTAATCCTTTCTGAGAGGCCATGCGACCCACCCATGACCCTTTCGCTATATCTCCAAAACTAGACGGTAAAATTTTCTAGTTTTTATTTTCCGTACAATTTACGGCATTTTATAAACTTTGGGGTAAAAATCCTAGGTTGTTAAAAATTACCGATTATTTGATTTTGGCTTGGCCTGAGTGGAACAGTACGCTAGGCTCACCGGTGGATCGTAAGGCGTTTAACGTGATATAATAATATCTATGGACGCTTATCACCACGTCAATCTGGCCCTGTGCTAAGTATCCGAAGAACTTGTGTTACAGGTACCATACAACGGAAATATATTTAATACTTATAAACTATACACATATTTTAGATTTTTATTATATTAATACACAAATTTAATACACATCCATGACCCAGGAACATTGAAAACTTTTCGTTCCCTCGGCGGGATTCGAACCCGCGACCTTTCGTTCGAGCACCAACGCGCTCAACCAACTGCGCTACGGAGGTCGTCAAAGGAGGTCGTCGTTTGTATGTATGTATGTTCCCTCGTAGCGGTTAAACTACTGGTCCGATTTTAATAAATAAGGCGTCAAACGGTTAGTAGTGATCGCGCGAGTAACATAGTTTATATAATTTTTTGAAAATTATAGCTCAAAAAATTAAATTAGGATAATTGTATCGTGCTTGGTATCAAAATTACTTTATGTTTTTGCTATATGTGAAAACTTGTTAATGGCTTATAGTTAATATGTAGTTGATTAATTTGTAAAAGTAGCTGTAAGTTTTCCGAATAAATAAATAAATTAAAAAAAAAAAAAAAAAAAAAAAAAAAGATAGGTCTTGGCAAGCACATCACAAATATTATGTATATAAGTATTTTATTAATTATTACATTTTATTGTTAAATTTAAAATAAACGTTTAAAATGCGGTCGTACAAATAGTATCTAGGAGTTGTTTAGTTACTTTATATGCGTCAATTTTGCGTTAGTTTTAATGAAAATATAATGTTATACCTATATTTTATGTGGAAACAGAAAAATGAAAAATAAAATAAAAGTTTAAAAAACTATACGGGTTATAGTTAATAACCCTAATAACTTCGCAAAAAATCGTCTAAAAAGGCTGAAACAAGAAAATAATTTAATTTGAAATCCAGATATGCATAGGTACAAAAATGTTCAAGGTAGATCCGTGGTCGGACCCGCTTATAAAATCTAAACGTCAGCTCACACCGAAATATAGTAGAAAGAACAGGGCCCTAGGGCCCTAATTCTCAGGCCTCGAACTTAGTTTTTACTATCGGTCTGTCCCGCTCATGCAAATAAGATTTAGCGCGCGTGCGAGCGGGATATACTAATATTTGAACTTTTTTCCATTGCCCGAGAATCGTGCTCCAGAGCTTGAAAAACCATAATATTCGTCTGCTGTTGCAATATTCAATCCCAATAGCGGGTGCGACCACGGCTCTACCTTGACCATTTTTGTAATTATGCATATATTTCAAATTGAATTATTTTCTTGTTTTAGCCTTTTTAGTTTTTTTAACTTTTATTTTATTTTACAAAATGTTGTTCGGAAACGATAAAAATATCCCATACAGAAAAGGTATAATCATTTATACCAAAGTTAACGTGACTGCTCTTGTTACAACTGTATATTATTACCTAGACTGTATAGAATGTAAGTGATTTAGTTACATTATCAAACGTCAACAATCGTCATCATGAAATTATTTTAGATATTTTTATTGCTGTAACAGTATTAAGTTACAAATATAATTGGAAGTATGAAAAACATATATAATTACTGAATTTACAACGATAGTACCTTAACTCTTTTTAATTTGTTTTCTAGCGCCATCTATTGATATGATTATGAAGTGTGAACCTCAAATAGATTAATCTTTTCACTCTGCGCGGACGCTGCCTTTTGATACTTCGCCATTTTGTAAGACACTATCAATAATATACAATCATTTAGTAAAACAATAATCATAAATGAAAGGTTATTTTATATATTTTAAGATTCGTCATGTTTGTATTGTTTTTTCAGAAACAAACAGCGCTAAACTTGTAGCGGAACGGTAATGAACGTCCTTGCCATGCCGTATCGATTCATTGAATGATTTAAATCGATTCCGCAATTAGTTTTTATGAATGCTCTAGATTTTTTATAATAAATCTTATACCTCGGCTAGAGAGGAAATTGTCGCTAAGGCTCATCCATAGTATAATATAATCTAAGTGGCAAACTACAATATCTGTCGATCTTACGTTTTAACTCCTTTTCATCATTTCATACGAAAAACCAATTTACTTAGACTTAAGAATAAAACGTTATCACATAAGTGGCATCTCGCCTTTGATGATTAATAAATATCTTTAAAACTAAACCTTTCATAGATGGCGCTGTTACAATTCAATTTTTAATGGGGTCTTAACTATGTTACAACTATCAAAATATGGGTTCGTTCAGTTGATTTACCTGTTTATAGTCAAGAGAAAACACCATGGGCACAAAGTAGATATATAACAGAGACACGACCTAGTCCTAGAAAATTGTATCACCCTAATACTGGCAATTCGACTGGCTATTTTCGTTTTCTTCGATTAAAAAAAAAAAACTTTTATTCAAAATTAAAACATAAAGTTTGTTTTTTGATGGTCAATTTTGAAAATAAATTACAATTACAGTTACCAGTTACCACGAGAGATTTCAAGGCACATTCCGAGAACCGCCATCTAGCGCGACTTATGGAAAATACTAATTACTAATTTCGTTTCGTACCTACCTTCTTCTTAATTAAGGAGTTGAATTTAGCTTAATGTGATGTTATTCTTAAAAAATATGCTTATCTTTATTTTAATGTCAATATTTGTACTTAATTCAGCATATTTACATTTTATTATTTACAAACATTAATAGTAGTGACATCTATTGCATTTTCTTTGTATTAAAGATAGTTTGTATGGGATGGTAGGCTATGGCATGGGTTATAGAAATGCAAAATTGGTATTTGTAAAGTCTATTGCAGCTGTCCTGCAACCTATCATACCAATAGAGACAACTGCAGCTTGAACTGAAATTATCTATTAAAATTAGGAGAAATTGACGATAAGAAACAAGGGTCTCCCCCTTGTTTCGCCCTCAAAAACTTAGCCGTTTTAAGTTTTTTTTTTTCATTATAAAGTAAAAAAGGCCTAGCTCAAGCCTATAAAGGCTCAAGCCTATATAGCCTATATCACATTTTATGATAAAATCAATACATCCTATGTATTGATTTTATCATAAAATGTGCTCTAATTTGTTTCCTGGATGTTTAAACCTATCCGAAAATCGGGCTATATTTTTTAATAAATTAAAAAATAGCGACGTACTAATAGTATACATAAATATAATATAGAAAAAAATGTTACTCTAGGCCCTAGATAATGGCGCTAGAGTAACATTTTTTTTCCATCCACCACCCCCGCCCTTTCTCCCTAGATTCTAGGGAGAAAGGGCGGGGGTCGCGTAGACCTTGGAGTCAACAAAGAGAAAAAAGTTTCCAGCTTAAAAAAAGGATGTACTTCGCATATTGTTTTAAGCTAGGTTTATAATATAAAATATCTTATAAAACGACTAACCTCTGGTAAATATAATCTTCTTCTATACTTATAATAAAACTGTAGAGAGGTCAATTCTGTACATTGAATATTTTTTCAAAATTCTTATTGAGAGGATGATTGGTGGTCGATACTGATGCCAAAAATGCAATCAATAAATTTTTTATCTGTCTGTCTGTCTGTCTGTCTGTATGTGCACGCATGGAACAAAAACTACTGAACGGATTTTAACCAAACTTAGTACGATTGTAGTCCATACTCCTGAGCAGGTTATAGGCTATATAACATAACGCTACGATACATAGGAGCCGAGCAGTGACGATAAATTTGAAGCAAGTCGGATGAAATTCGCGCGCGCGGCCTGCGGTCGAACGGTTCGTGCGGGGGCGCGGGGGGATCGCTTACACCACAGAAATTGATTTATTTCTGTGGCTTACACAGTAACGCGAAGCAATAGAACGTGGCACTAAAGTAGATTAGAACATGAAATAACCTAACCTAACTAACAGGATTTTTTTTTCTGGGAAGACAAATGTTTCCACAGTGTCATAATAGTTAATATAAAAATCTATTTTTGAACTCGCTTCACAAATTGAAATAAATTATCATTTATTGTATAAAATCAACTTAATTACCTAACTGTATTATTAAAAGAATGCCTTTCGCGATAAACTAAAAGAACGGGCAATTAAGCGGTTTTGGAAAGCTATTTATACCATCACGGTATTAATCCTTATCATTTTAATATTAGTTTAGTTGGTTAAGCATTCCATGAAGACTATATTTGCCCTTTATACCATGCAAATATAATGAATAGTTTAGGAAATATAGCAAAATTAAAATCGTTTCGCCGTGATTCGACCGGGCGCCGCCGGCTGGTACGTCTTACGTCCGAGCCGGGCTGGTGTAGTGTAGGTATCAGATGCTGGTAGGTAGGAATTTTGGCGAAGGTCAACCAAAGGAACTCCACCCCACTGCTGGGTAAAAAATACTATTAAAATGTGCTAACAGGCAGTACCGGTATTTGAATTTAACCACGCACAGCCGCTTACTGTGCTAACTGTGCCTGTGTTATTATAGGAGACTTTTATTTATGCAACAGTACCTACCCAAAACAATAATTTTTTGAATTTTTGTCTGTTTGTCGGCATTTGTGCACGCTAATCTCAGAAACGGCTTATCCGATTTAGATGTGGTTCAATCATATTATAATGTAGTAATCTTGACTTAATATTTATTAATTCATCTCAATCGGTTCATAAATAAAAAACTTACGACAGTTAAAAAAATTGCTGGACGTTTGTATGAAGCGCGGCGGGAACCGCGCTGCTTCAACCATTCAAATTAAATCTTTTTTTATTTTATATTTTCTTTAAACATAAATTTCATTTATTTATATTATTATTATTATACTTACGGTAGGTTAATAAAAAAACGCTACTAAAACCGATCGGCCTAACTCTCCAAACTGATTCGATTTTGATTCAGATTCGATCGTGCCGCGTACTCCCGAATAAATTGACGTTTGTTTATTTCTAACGGTTTTCTTTATCCTAATTAGTTCCAAAGTAATCTATCAAATAAAACACCAAAAACCTTTGAGATCGAGCTGATTCGATTCTCGGTTTTGTCGAGAGTAAGCCTACTGGATCCTCGACGGAGCCGGGCATTTCGTTTTAAATACCTTAGTAATTGCAATATAAGTTTCAATTTAATATCTCAAAACATTAATGACAAAAACGGTAGTAAGTTCAAAAAAATAATTAAAATATTTTAATGGTTTCGCAATTTATCCTATGTCGGCACTATGACGTTGCTTCATATCAAATTCTGAGTTCCTGGGAAGTAGTAACCTTTAGGTTTTGGTTCCCTTTGGAGTGTCGAAAATTACAAAAATTAGCGACATAAACGGCTGAATCTTTGGGTAGATGTGGCTAAGAAGTCTGTTTTTTTCACAGCCAGAAGGGACAGAAGATCCTGAGTACTTATTATGATTTTTATTTTTAGCTCGATACCTACACGTATTAAAGTTTTGACACCCAGACAGACAGACAGACGGACATCGAAGTTTTTTACTAAATTAACGTGAAAAATTGGCTGGGTCTATACGGTGCATTCGAATCCTAACTTCGAATACCTTTGCTGACTTCTACATATTATTCGAAGACCTACTTCTTTTGCCGAGCTCCGAAAGGATGGTACTATATTATTATTATACCCTGCATACCAAGAGGCTTACCGGGTACGTGACTTGCTGGATAGGGATCAACACTGGGATACACTGGGAAGTTACTATTAAATTAGCGAAAGTTGTCAGCGGTTGCGCCAATAAACTAAAAATATATTTAAAAATACTAAAGTGCCCTAAATCACTGTTCCACGCGTACGAAGTCGCGGGCACAGCTAGTAAGAAATAATATTATAAGTATAATATTTAAAAAAAAATTAATACGACCAGTAATATTGAGGAAAAATGTTTCAAAGTAAGTACTCCAATTTTTTTACTCAAATTATAAGTATTTTTATTACTAAGGTCTCAGCAGTATTGAGGTAAATAAAACCAAATTTGGTAATACATAAATATTTATTTACACATTTTACAATGGCTACTTAATACTTTTATCCATCTATCTATACACATTATTTACAATCAGGTACTTACTAGTTACCACATACAGTCAATTGGCTAACACAATATCATCACATCACGCTTGCTGCTCGGGACTTTTCTTTGACATTTCTGAAAAGTATATCATTGCTACTAAATTGTTTTTAAAATTGACCCCCTAACTAAAAATATTTAACCCACTGATTAGTTATTCAGTTCTTTACTGTATCAGACAAAGATGTGAACATAGAATAGCTAATTTAGCAAATATCTTTAGTGGTAAAGGTTTATTGCAGGTATATTTTTTAGATTACAAAAAAAGCATTTTTGTTAGTAACAATGTGGACAACACAAACGAAACAAATGAGACAGTAGTAAATTAGGAAAAACGAGTAATGCTTGTAGTTGGAATTTTCCCGTGATGTGTTTATGCTGAGTCTAGAAAATAGAAACACTGTTAAAGACTATTTGTACTATACTTATTAAATTACTATCGTCAGTTTGAATATCGAACAGTTAGGCGCATTCTTCTTGTGTACACAAATTTAAAATAATGTATGGAATATTTTTAATGAGTGGTCAAAACTACTGTACCGATTTTAGGTGAGATTTTTAATTTTAATGACACAGATATAGAATAGACAGAGAAATACATAGATTCTGTTTCCGATGGATATCCTATCACACGTCCGAAGTCGCAGAAAATATCTAGTAAATCAATAAAAAATACTAAAGTCCAAAAATAAAATCTTTTACCAATTTTGAAAAAGTATATTGTTAAAATGAGATTCTTCGATACAGTCCAAACAAGTCTTGTGAGTTGTAAGCCTCATCAATGGACCAAAAACTCCAGTTCAAAGCTTCCGTAAGAACGACGAGACAATCCTAGCCTACTGGGACCAGCAACTGGAAATCAGGATTTCAAGATTTTTATATCAATGTCAAATTTTCATGCAAAATTTTAACTCCAAATTTCCATGCCCAACTCTCAGTTTCAATGTCAAATTTCCAAACCCAATTCCAAATTTAAATCCACGCCAAGTTCCTATTCAAAATACGTAACCGCTTAAATGATGACCGAAGTTGTTCCCTTGTGATTTCAGCGTGATACATGCCAGTTGAAAATTAACACCCTTTTTCATTTGCATGATGTATGTTATATTTTATTGCCCGGCGAAATGAAAAAACTCGTGACATTATGGCGCGAAGGAGATAAATGTACAACAGACATAATTGATATGATGATACATATCGTGGAGCTTACTTATGAGGGTGCTTAGATAAATCGCTGACAGATGCTCAAGACAATTTTATTACAGAGCCGAATAATATAAAAGCATAAACAAATAAAGAAAAGAAAAGTAAGTAAAGGTGGAAGAGATGTAATATTATCATAATAATTATATAATAATAATATGAAATGAAGAAATAATACGTAAACCAATGAATAGTCTGACGTCCCTTGAAGAGAAATATAACACGACATAGTCACCCAACAACTAACATGCAGTACACTGATCTTAGGTAAAATAATATATTAGGTACAGTCGTAACCCCTAATTTTGCGGGTTTATTCCGTATTCAACTCCTGAGTTTTCAAGCATCGACGGGGTGAAAAATCCATGGGTTCAACATAGAATAAACCTATCTAGAGTAATTTCATCTTATCAAATGAAGCATTACTTTGTAACCCTTACCTGTTATTCTTCCGATCAAACTCAAGAGCCTTTTGATAATTCAAAACCCTTTACTAGCTCCTTTATGTTTTTCTACTAGAATACTCTGTCTTACCAGTAGTTTCATTAGTCTCGCTGCCGTCATTCCACTTCTGCCGCTCGCTCGTGCCGAAGATCAGGTAGAAGGTGTTGCAGGCGATGTACACGGCGGATGACACGAAGAACACTTTTCTCCAGTCGCTGGGGTTAGTCTGGAATTGATGTTGATGTAACACTTGAAAATAACTAAAAAGTAGATTTAATTATTGTCTCAGATCTTAAGTATTTTACTATTGCTATTGAATAATGTAGGTCCTTGGTAAAAACTTCATGTTAAGTCGGCTATACATATTGGCCGAGCGTAGGCCAACGCGAGCGTCGGCAAATAGGTGCAAGGTGAGTGCTACCGTCCACACATTCGACAAGAGCACACAAGTGGCAAATTTCGACGAGCGTTTGTAGAGCTGCAAACGTGTGGACGGTGTCGGCCGAGAGCAGGCGAGCGCCTTTGATTTGTGCATAAACACCGACCCGAAGTGAGGCGAGTGGTCGAGAGTGGTCACGAGCGACGGCGAGCGTAGACAAGTGTCGGAAAATGAGCCGTCCACACATTGGCGCTCGCTTTCACTCGGCCAGCTAGGCGATCGATGCCGAGCGATGACAAGGCAAGGCAAATTGACTGTCTACAGATTGGCGTTTGCCTCCGCTCGGCAACGCTCGGCCAATATGTATAGGCGGCTTTATACATAAACTAATTGCACTTTTTTCCACTTTACTAATAAAGTGCTACTAATTATTTTACATTTTTTTAAATTTATTAATTACTTCATCGTTTAGTATGGCCCCGGCAGCGAGCGGCGCGATGATGCTGATGATGTTAGCGATACAGTTGGTGATGCCCATCATCGTTCCTGCGAAGTTCGGCGCCATGTCGATGTGCACCAGCTGGAATAAGATAATGTGAGCTTCGGAATAAGTAGTTGGAGTAAACAGAGAGACCTAGTGATGACGGAATGGAATATTTATCTTAATAACATAAAGTGACAATTTACAACCCCCGGTCTGGATTAATCGATAGGCTAATTTTTAAAACAATAAGAGTGAATGTTCCTGTTGAATACCAGAGTCTGGACAATCCACAGGCTAATGATAGGCTAGTAAATAGCTAAGAAAGAATCCTCAATCCACAAATCTAGTACCGCGATAATTACGATAATAATTAAATATTTGTATGGCACACAATTTTGTGTATGTGTGAATCAAATACTGGACGTAGCCACAGAGACTGTAAGCGGTATCTCTATATATCAATCTTACCAGGTATCCAGTGTAGTGACCGGCGTTAAGCGCCACCACAACAGTGAGCAGCGTCACCGCCAACGTGACGTCACCGGCCGGCGCGTAGGACAAGCCGATCAGCGCCAGCGCGGGGCCATAGTGACCTGGACAAATAATGACCTTCATGACTGGGACGACCAAGGGATCAATTTTCAGAACGATTGAAATGCAGTCACTTCTTCAACTTAGCATCAGCCAACATGAAAACGATAATATAGTTGTAAAATATAAAAAAATGGTCGCAAAATCATATTATCCCCATTTTATTTCTACGGGCAAATGTCCCACCACTGCAACTTCTGTAGCCACAATAGTAACCAGCCTCAAAAGCCTTTAGTATGATCAGGGGTGCCCGAGGGACATGCAAGACTCTTTTGGGACGTGCAAGACTCTATTGGGACTCGCAATGAAATTAATCAGAAGAATGTAAGAGTAGGAAGTAACGTTAGTCTCAAACGTTAAACTCAAAAAAAATGTTACCACCATAAATAGTTTTTTTTAAACACCTTTGTTTAATTTGATTCTTTGTCTAAGACAATAGGGCACGCGTAATAGTGCGACAACCTGATCAACCGTTTAAAGAAGACTTTTGTACCTAAAGAATTGGAGATCTTCCTGCTGACGGTGATGCTGAGCCACTGCTTCTTCAGCACGTAGTCGGAGAGGAAGCTCATCGGGATGCTGCACACGTATATCGCGAGGTACGGCAGGGCAGACATCGCGCCGTTCTGGAATAGTCCAAGATTTAACAGGAATATTTGCGCGTTTGATTTGATAATACGGGCAAACGGGAAGATAAGAACAGAGTCACACAGGGATAAGAAAGTAGCCAAATCTCCCAAAAGCCTTCTCCACAATTAAATCGGCTTTTGGTATCATCACTGAGTGATTAGCAAAAAACAAACGAAGAATTTATTTCCTCTATTCATTCTAAAGTCCTAATATCTCTCCCGACTGAGCTGGTTCTGGTGTGGCCATCAGTGCTTTTGCGATAGTATTATTATATTTACCTCTAAATAACTCTTTATCGTTAGAACTTAGAAGTAACAGTACGTCCTATTTAACTATTTCAATCTAAATATTGATCGTTACAAAATCACTTTTGTGTGCCACGTTGGCTTAAAGTCCACTCACCGCCTTAATATCCACTCCTAACACTTTACTCATGTATGACGGCATCTCCGTCATAAGGGTCCAGAAGCCCCAGTTCTGTCCACAGTGTACCACGATCAGCGAGATGAAGGGCAGCGACGTCCAGATGGACTTCCATGGAGTCTTTAATTTCTGAGGAAAAAGGGAGCATACCATAATTATGTAACTTAAGTAACTTAGTTAACCCCCTAATTGTCAAATAATGAACGTACTGATGATTATCATTATAATGATTAAATGTGGTTAAGAACGTCTCCGATCACATCGGGCTTCAATAAAAAAACAGATCAGTTCATCCGTTTGTATCGATGCCACAGCCACGACAAGCTTATAACAGCCTTATTGTTGCTACTACATTATTCATATCGAAATACGTACATTATTTAATGCTAGTGAGTTAAACTGTAACGCCTAAAGGTTGACTGGTAGATAATACTATACGTCATTAAGTCCGCCTTTGTACTTACTATGTGTGCATTAAGTTAAATAAATAAATAAAACTATAAGTACTACCTTATGTCCACCAACGTGACCCAACGACGTCTGTATATACAGCTTCTCTTCTGCGCTGATCATCTTCGACATCTCAGGACTAGGAGCCCCCAGGTACACATAGGCCACTGTCCACAGCACACCCAGACTTCCGTTCACGTAGAAGATCATCGGCCAGCCCCAGTACTCCGCTATGAAGCCTGAGGAGACCAGCTGAAATGCTGTACCTAACTGCCCACCTACAAATAAAATTGGTATCATGGCTATATCAAGAAGTAATGTCAACCAAAGCAAAGCAAAAAAATAGGGTAAGGCTGCGTTTCCACTGATGCGGAGCGGGGCGGAGAGGAGCTTGCGGTGCCCGAATTGACCAATCACTATGCTTATGCTCTTTCCGTGGAAACGGAGCGGAGATTTCGAGCATAGTGATTGGTCAATTCGGGCACCGCAAGCTCCTCTCCGCCCCGCTCCGCGTCAGTGGAAACGCAGCCTTACCACACGCTCACTGGCGTTGTATTTTGCTAAGAAAGTGAGATTGCATGAGGCGAAGGTAGGAAGAAACGTATTGTACATACCTATATTTGAAGCCTTACATGTTTTACTTTCATGAAAACATAACCTGTATAGAACCAACTAACAGGTATAACTCACCAGCATATATCAACGTTCCTAGTCTACTCTTCTCCTCTAGCGGAATCCACTTGCCCACCAGGTTGTGCATGGAGGGGAACAGGAATCCCTGCGACAGACCCTGGAGTACGCGACACGCGCATAGCAGTTGCCAGCCACCCTGTAGTGAGAAACATATTATTATTATCATAATAATTATTAGTCAAGCTTCTTTCGTCTATCTTCTTTTTGAAGAACTATAGTGACCTAAATGAAAAGGAAATCCGTATGTCTCTTAGCGAAGCTTATGTCAAATCTCATCCATTTTGTTTTCGAACCTCGTAATGGCGTCTTGAATCAGGGCCCAGTTATACTACACCGTAACGAAGTTAACACGAATTTGTATGGCATCAAATTAATAACCATTGTTAGTCACTAGGGGCGTTGTTAGCCATACAAATTGTAGTGCTTTTGACTTTGTATTTGCTTTAGTATTGTTTAATATTTTAGTTAATTTTAATATGACCTATTATAAAAAAATTAGGAGTAGGAAACTGAAATACTTCATACTCCTCCTTTTTTTTCTTCTGATTAATTTCGTTGTTCCAAGTCCCAAGACAGATTTAGCTTGTCCCTCGGGCACCCCTGCGATCATATCAAAGGGTTTGTCGTGGTCGGTTACCGCTGTTGATCCTGGCTCACAGGAGTTGCAGTGGTGGGAATGTGAGGTGGGCCAATGCCCGTTAAAAAAAAGAATGACCTATTATAATATAACGGGTGTAAAAAGAGCAGTCACAATAACTTTGGGATATGATTATATGTACTACCTTTTGTCATTCTAGAAATGTATTTTTTTTTCATTTCTTTTTATAAAAATAAAAAAAAATGTTTTTTTGCTTTATTGTTATTTTTGCGACAAAAAAGTTAAAAAAAATTTTTTAGTTTTTGACAAAAAAAAATTTAAAAAATACATTTCCAAAATGAGGAAAGGTAGTGTAATCGTATCTCAAAGTTATAGTATACTGCTCTTATTACACCATGTATACTCACTAAGTAAGCAGCATACGGTATTAACAGCGACACCGCGGAGTTGACGGCGATACAGATGGTGATGAGGATCATCCCCCCATACCGCGCCGCCAGCTCACCCCCCGGTATCTGCAGCACCACGTACCCCCAGAAGAAGGAGGAGAGCACCACGCTCTGGATCTGGATGGACCAGTCGAAGGACTGGAAGAGAATAAATGTCCTTTTATTTTATTGCCAAACTTTAAAAAAAAAGTGTAGATAAAGCTTTGTGAAACAATAACTAGTGAATAAAGTAATTTACAAACGACATAAATGAACTTTATAATCAAATCAAATATTTTTATTCAGAGTAAATTTTACAAAAAATGTTGTCTGAATGTCGTTTCTAAATTATGCCTACCATCGGTAACTAGCCCAGCAAGAAGAACGGCTTAAGAAACTCGCATGGGGCTACCAAAAAAATGGAAAATTTATCTTTAAAAAAATGTTAAAAAAATTTTTTTCTACTATAGCCTCTAAAACAGCATTTTCAAAATAATCTATTTTTGTCATGACGTATAATTATTTTATTCAACCCACGCGTTTGGTCTTACTAGTGCACAAAGGTAACATACCAGGCTATAAACACCTTTATTCAGGCCATATTTTACAAATTTATGTAGCCGCTACAACTACACAAATTGCGAAGGAGCCAAGTTGCCAAAATAGAGTGTAAATACTGCACCATACAAAATGAAGCGTTTAAAGTTTAAACAGATGTTTTAATTTCATTAGAATGAATACAAACGGTTTCTTTTCAGAATAACAATAAGAAATGACGAAGAAATGAAAAATTATTATTGGATGTCTAATTCTCTATAGGCCGATTTTGCTGCAGACTGTTCCAGCATACAAATATGACCGATTTTATGACCGACTTTTGGACTATTGAAATCCGTATGTTCTATTTTACACCTACAAAAAGTCGGTGAAAATAAGTATGATGTAGCAGCCTTAGTTCCGATTTCACCAACGCTTTATACATTGACACGACACATACGAGAGGGATAACATTATATTTAACGAAGGGTTAACTTTAACAAGTGTTCAGTATCAGCAGGCCTACTCCCGACACAATCGAGAATATTATATTCGGAAGTACGCGGTACGATCGAATCTGAATCCAATCGAATCAGTTTGGTGAGTAAGGCCCCAGGATAAAGAAAATCGTTAGATCGTAACTTTTTTTACTCCCGACCATATCAATCGACTGAAAATCAAAATAAACAAACGTCAATTTATTCGGTAGTAGGAACGCGCCACGAATCTGAATCAAAATCGAATCAGTTTGGAGAGTAAAGCCCCAGGGAATCGAAATTCGAAACCATAAGTTAGGTAAAATTTAAATATATTATATCTACCAATATTTCGCGAAAAAATATAACCACAACCTGCTAGCAGATGAGTGAGTGTACGCATAGGCATGCGTTTGATGCGAGACTCACTCATCTGCTAACAGGTTGTGGTAATAATTGTTCGCTGAATATTGCTAGATATATAATATATTTCAATTTTATGCCATGGATTTACGCAAAGTAACGCCTGATTCCATGAACTATAAATTATGGCTAAGCCTCTAAAGTAACCACTAAACCATTATCCATGGCGTTTTCAAATCGCAATCACCAGTCCGAACTATCTGTCGGCTGGACCGGCGGCAGTAAAAACGGAAGTAAAATTACTTTTTACGAGTTTCATCATAAAACGGCCCGTCACCGAACTAACCATTGGCTTTTATTGCCGGTCGTATTTATGGGTTATCGATCACCGATAGTTCGTGGGGGGAGGAGGGATGAGAAAAGAAATGGATTTTTTTTGTAATCAATACTTAAATCAAATGATTATTAATAATAGGTTTTTTGTTAAACAATCGATTGTTTAAGCGATTATGAATTTATATGTACTTAGTGTTTTAATCTGTACTTGTTTTAACTTGTACTTACTGATTTAAATAGATCATGCGTGTGTATTAAATTTGTGTATAATATAGTAAAAATCTTAAATATGTTTATAGTATATAAGTATTAAACATAATATTTCCGTTGTCTAGCACCTGTAACACAAGTTCTTCGGTTACTTAGCACGGAATTTTCGTCATCGTTTCACAGATTGACATGGTGTGAAGCGTCCATAGATATTATATGAAGTTTAGACTTCAGTTATATTTAATATATAGTTATATAGCCGGATGAAAAACCCACCTTGTAAGATAAAGCAATCTTAAGTTGAACTTGAAAGTGCAAGCACATGATCGCGGTTTTTTATCTACACGAGAATCAATTTCGTATGAAATGTGTCAAAGTCTATCTGATTAGACCGGGCGATAACACAGGTTAGTAACTTGTTGAATGAAATACACGTGTAGAATCTCTATACAAAGGTTTTACTTAAGAGGAAAACTCACGGTTGAAGGAAATGCAAAGTAACTAGGTATTTATAAAATCGATTGCTGTCTCGCAGTGCCTTAGCTAGTGATAAGAGAGAACTGCAGCACGAACTGAAATTACCTGTTAAAAGTACAAGAAGTCGACATTTGGGGGATTCCTGTTTCCTCCTCTAAAACTTTACTGATTTAGATATTTTTTTCATTATAAACTCAAAAAAGTTTATATTATACAATAAAATTAAAACCCATGTTTAATTTTATTGTATGACCGGGCTGTTGTAAAATGCAGTCAAATTTGTTTCCTGGATGTTGAAACAGCGAAAAGTCTGGTACTTTTTTAGATTTTTGAACGTCCATATATCTAAAATTATATTATAAAAAAGAAGGCAGAAATCTTTGTGTATTGCGCACACACTTGGGCACTATAAAATAACTCCTACGTTTGCTGGCCTGGTTTCAATGAAATCGGCCACCGAGACCGAAATCGGTGAGGGGAGCTATTATCATTATGTAGCTTCATTGCTTCCGGATGAATTGATTGTGTGACTGTATTTTACTTCAGACACTAAAAAAACTACGTTTAAAAAAACCGATAGTTAATTTTTTATCACTCATTGCTGTGACACATTGTATTGTACATGACGTTATCGCTTCAGACGTGCTTATCTTATATTTTACTGCTCTTAAGCACTCTCAAGTATTACAATATCTAGGCGTTGATATGTTTCTTGTCAGTAAATTATCCCATAACTTAGGGTGCACCCCCACAAGCGGTAATAGTTGCCCTACTATTTGTCGGTGAAAAATAGAATATACCGATAATAAGAATGCCTAAATTGATTTTAGCTAAATTATAAATAAATTAATAATAATAATGCCTCCCACACCGATGTGTGTGACGGTGGCCGGTTTCATAGAAACCGGGCCAGCAGGAGTTATTTTATAGAGCCCAAGTGCGTGCGCAATACATAGAAGCACTTTCTCTTCCTTCACTCTCGTAGCCCAGTGGCACGGATAACCGACACGACTGGCGGGAGATCTGGCGCAGGACACTTTTTACATGCCCATCCGACGTATGGATCATCTATCTTGTCAGACAATCAGGTATTTCACAATCTTTATTGTCTTAACCAAACATGAAAACATTTTTTGTTGTCCCAACACGGGAATCTAACCTACGGCCTCCGGGTCGAGAGCGAAGCTCTGAACCACAAGATCACGGATGCGTTATTTGGAGGTCAAAAATACATACAACTCTCGAAAAACATAATACTCATTCTGGTTCAGTCGGGTTAAAAGGGTTCTGAAACGGATATCATCGCTGGAGGCTGGGGGCATTCAAGATGCCATCGCTAATTATCGCTTACAAAGTTCGATAACAAAATGTATGGGATTTGACATAAGCTACACTAAATGACATACCAAATCGCGATCATTTAGCGTACCTTATGTCAAATACCATACATTTTGTTATCGAACTTTGTAAGCGTCTTATATGTGTCGCAGTCATCTTATTGAATCTGGTTATTTAATTGAATCACTAGGCGGTTTTACAATGGCGTCAAACAGCTCGTACTGATAGCAATGTGTTGATATATTTTTTGATTAATTTACTTTAATGTTCGTTTTATTAGTACTCATTCGGAAATATCGAAGTTTAAAACTAAAATATTAAATGGCTGTTTCTCTCTCGGATTCTAAAATTTGTTGGTAAAAACAGGATTCAATGAAAGCGCTAGTCATTCAATTAAATAGCGGATTCAATCAGATGACTGCGACATATATATCTCCCGTCGGTTGTCCTCTAGGCCATGTACGTACGTCGGCGCTATTGGCGTCCGTCATGGCGACGATGGCGAGGCTCATGTTGACCCTCATGGAGTAGCACAGCAGCATCGCCAGGAACAGCATCAAGGTCTGCACGTGGCGGACGCCCCATGACGACCCTGCAAACAACGCACTTGTAACTCATCTGGTACTAGCTGTGCCCGCGACTACCTTCGCGTGGTTGAAAAAACACTATCGCGATTATCTTTTGATTGCTCTCGTTGGTTTTTGTTATTACGATTATTTAAAAGGAATAATTCTTACATACATATTTTTTGAGTAACTTAAACCGTTTATGCACGTGTCAGATTTGATTATTAATATGGCAATTTGTAACAAATTTAAATTGTAACTAACTATGAATTTATTATTTTGTGAATAATTTAATAAAACAATTATAATTATGTCATTCTTAACAAAGTAGTTTTTAAGTCACTTTGACATTTATGTCAGTATAATATTGTTTCCAGTTCTAGAATTTGATATTCGTGTAATCCAGTGTTTCTAGCTAAAATTAGGGTCAAGGATAGCTCATTGTGTGAGTGTGGCTTAGATGAGGGCACCCCCGACCATATTTTCTTTAGCTGTCCTAAAAATCTTTCGTTATATGATTTCCTTCCTGCTCATATCCCTCGACCCATTAATCTCAAGTTTATTTTATCCTATGTATTTACTCCTTTTGTAGACACTTTATGTTCATTTGTAGCTTTAAATCGCATTAAACTTTGATTATTCTTCTATATATTTATTCTGTAATTCGGGAAGGTATGTATTATATACAGGGTGTCCCAAAAATCAACGATAAACCGAAAACGGGTGATAGGCCAAGTCATGACAGTTATGAGAAAAATGTGAAAAAAAATCTTTGTCATGTATTTTTCACATTATAAGGACTTTTAAAAATATCGGAAAAACTGACACCCTGTGATGGTCTTTCATGTCCTAAGACTACAAATATTACTTTTTTGTGATTTTTTTTTCGGTATTGTAGTCATGACTAACCCTTCTGTAAATCACAATTCATAATTTAAACATACCTGCCTCAGTTTTCAATAAAATGGTGTGTTTTGCCCAAGATTAAATTCAAAATAATTACTACACCCAACTTTAATCGTCTGTACTGTAAAAAAAAATTACTACAGTATTTTGGCAAGTAACTTTAAAAGATGGCGCATTTAATCTGGATTCCAAAATGGTATGATACTTGCTGGATTACTTCTTTGTTAAGGAAAAAAAATTTTTTTTAACGGAACCGATCTGTATCCGTATTGACTTCGTACTTACAACTGTGCTTCTGTTTATTGGACTTGATTTGCTTTGTGATTTGGTTTTATCTGCCCCGTTTCTGACGACCCTGGACTTGTTTTACTGTCGTATCTTCGGTTGTAATGTGTGATTCCATTGTAGTGTGTTATCATGCCATCTCGATACACCGCACAAGAATACACCAATATGCATCTCATCTATGGAGAATGCTTATGCAACGCTAATGCTGCAGCTAGAATGTATCGTGAGAGATACCCAAACGCTGAGCGTCATCCTGATTATCGGGTATTTATTAACGTGCATCGGTCACTCTTAGAGGGTCGATTCCCTAATCAAAATACCAGCGAGGGAAGGCCTTTCATACCCTACGAGGACGAAGTGCTCGAGGCGGTCGAACAAGACCCGAGTATCTCAGTACGTGGGATTGAAGAGAACATCGGAGTGCCCAAAAGTACTGCACATCGTATTTTGCAAAAGAACCAGTTTCATCCTTACCATGTACAACGAGTACAAAGCCTGTTACCCCGAGACTACCCAGAGAGATTGCAATTTTGTCAAACGATGTTGCAGAGATACAGAGATGATCCGCGATTCTTTGAAAAAATTCTGTGGTCTGACGAATCCACGTTTAAAAAAGATGGTTACATGAACCTCCATAATTTGCACGAATGGCACGTGGATAATCCACATTTGATGCGGGAAGACAGATCGCAGTACCGGTTTAAGGTGAACATGTGGACGGGAATTTTGAATGGTACTGTTATTGGTCCATTTGAGCTACCGGAGAACTTAACTGCCGAGGTTTATTTGGACTTCTTACAGAACCAATTACCAGATTTGTTGGAAGAAGTGCCACTAAACATTTACGGCAGCATGTGGTACCAACAAGATGGCTGCCCAGCACATTACGCTCGCACAGTACGAGAGTTTCTCGACCGAGAATACCCCGATAGGTGGATTGGGCGGGGTGGTACAATTTCGTGGCCTGCCCGTTCACCTGATTTAAATCCCATTGATTTCTTTTATTGGGGAACAATAAAAGAAAAAGTGTACTCTAAACCAATTCGAGATTTAGCCGAGCTGCGCCAAAAAATTACAGAAGCTGCTGAACACATTAATTCAAGAAGATACGCCCGTCTTATTACGCGATCATTTTTAAGAAGATGTAGGGCTTGCATTAGAGCTGAAGGCAAACAGTTCGAACATTTGCTGTAAATCTTTGTAAATTAAAGTAATAACTGAAGAAATCCATTGACTGACTTTTATTTCGAACTTGCACCTAAAACTAACTAATTACATACTTGATAACAAGGTGGCGTCTGTTCTGTATCTCAACCACTCACATTTTCAAAAGAGCGTTGTATTCATACCTGAAAATTGAAGTCTTAAAAATGCCTACACTGCAATACAATTTTTTTTAATAAAAAAGCACCCGCACTTAGCGTCACTGTCTGTCTCGCTCACTCTAGACAAGATGACGTCACTCATCGTCGTCACATAACAACTTAATACCAACATTTTAAAAATTTAAACAGAGTTGGCCTAACATCCGGTTCCGTTAAAAAAATTTTTTTTTCCTCAACAAAGAAGTAATCCAGCAAGTATCATACCATTTTGGAATCCAGATTAAATGCGCCATCTTTTAAAGTTACTTGCCAAAATACTGTAGTAATTTTTTTTTACAGTACAGACGATTAAAGTTGGGTGTAGTAATTATTTTGAATTTAATCTTGGGCAAAACACACCATTTTATTGAAAACTGAGGCAGGTATGTTTAAATTATGAATTGTGATTTACAGAAGGGTTAGTCATGACTACAATACCGAAAAAAAAATCACAAAAAAGTAATATTTGTAGTCTTAGGACATGAAAGACCATCACAGGGTGTCAGTTTTTCCGATATTTTTAAAAGTCCTTATAATGTGAAAAATACATGACAAAGATTTTTTTTCACATTTTTCTCATAACTGTCATGACTTGGCCTATCACCCGTTTTCGGTTTATCGTTGATTTTTGGGACACCCTGTATATATATTTCTTTTTTGAACACTTATTTAATTTCGAATCATAATAAAATTCATAAAAGGCTAAGAAACATCTTTTAAGTAAAATACCAGCATGTAATTTTTATTTAACTTGTATCTGCACGAGACTCGCGTGAAGTTGTTCATAACATCCCACTGTACTGCTAACTTTTTATACTCTGACGTTGGCAACTCCTATTGAGGGGGAGGCATATGCCAAAAAAAGAAGAAGAAGAAGAAGAAGTAGAATTTGATAATTTGAGATGTTTAATAAAAATGTAATTATTAAGGTTAAATTCTGAAATAATGTGAAAATAATTGAACATTCATTGTAAACATTTTTGTATGTCAATTTCAGTATTTCATAATGTAAATTATTCTACGAACTTCCGCTTTAAAATAATATTGTCATTGTGTTATATCTTCCGGTGTAAATGGCGCCAAATGATACTTATAAAAGAATATGTCCGCTATATTGGATTCAGTTCTGAACCAGATATTAAGTGAACAAATTTAAGATAAGTACCATATTTTCTAAAAGCCTCTATATTATGTTGTAACTAAGTAATATTATTATGTCTCGTTTTATTATAGTGTTTAAATAAGTAAATAATTTATTATTATTTAATACTTGGAAATATATTTTGATGATAAATTATTGGTATATTGTAAAAATTGTCTAATTTGCTAAAGTATCATGTGTTTGGTACTTTTAAATAAAAAGTAAATTACCAGGTTGTTAAATACATTTAATTTTATTCCATAGTTTATTAATTTATTGTTTAAATTCTATTCCTAGGAATACTAATAACAGTAAAAATATTACAAAGCTGTTTAAGATATTTTGGTTTCTTCCATTTACATATATTTATTGATAAAATGAAATGTAGTATATAAAATGGTGTGTTGCTAATTGTCTTAATTTCTTGTAATTAAAATATAAGTAGTGTGATACAATAAAACTTATAAATACATTGGTTTATCATTTTACTTTGAATTTTGATTTTAGTAAATCTGCACTTTAATATATTTTTTACAGTTAACTTTTGGCCATTCTACTTTATCATATTTTAGCTTTCTTTAATTTTATTATATTTTCATTCCCCTTTTGACACACGCAACGAAAATGTGAATAACTTTCCCCGTTTTTGCAACATTTCTCACTGAAGCTTCGCTCCTATTGGTCGCAGCGTAATGTTATATAGCCTAAAACTTTCCTCTATAAATGGATTATCCAACAAAAAAAGAATTTTTCAAATCGAACCAGCAGATCCTGAGATTAGCGCGTTTAAACAAACAAACAAACTCTTCCGCTTTATAATATTAGTATAGATTGCTCAGCGTCTAGGGTGACAGTGCCTCAGAAGCACTCGTTTTTAGGGTTTCGTACCCTAAGGGAAAATAAACCCTATTACTAAGACTTCCCTGTCTGTCTTTTACATATTATACAGGGTGATTCAAGGGTCATATAGGAAGCCGAATATAGTGCGAAGAGAACGCGTAGAGCATTTTTTTAGCGCCTCATATAAATTACTTACCGTACCGCGACAAATCGCGACAAAAGGCAGAAAACAAATGATTTTCAATTATTCTGGTAAGGTCTTAGGTCAACGATCTGTGCTTTCGTGTGTATAGACGAGGAGCCTTCAAGTATAGTAAGATTCACTCTTCAGACTTTTTTATTGTAAAAAATGAAACAAAAATATACAAGGTGTAAAAAGAGCAGTCACTATAACTTTGAGATACAATTATACTACCTAGCCTCATTTTGGAATTGTATTTTTTTTTTCAAAACTAAAAAAAAATTCTTTACTTTTACCATTTCTTATTTTTTTGTCGTAAAACTAAAAATAAAGAAAAAAAATTTTACTTTCTTATATAAAAAAAAATGTAAAATAAAAATCTAGAATGAGACAATGTAGTACTCGTATAATCATATCCCAAAGTTATAATGACTGCTCTTTTTACACCCGTTATATATTATGCTCTACGAGTCATTCTCTTTACTTTATAGCAAGAATGAAGTATCACGCGGATCGGAACATGCTGAATACGCATAAAATTTCGTTTTAAAAAAAAAAGAGAAAAAAATTGCAAAATCTAAAGCGACGCAAAAACGACGAATCAGATTCTCGGACGTACTTGTAGGTTGTAGTTGTCGTGTAGGTGCTAACTGCTAACTGCTAACTGCTAGATCCTAGTACCTTCTACTACACAATATATTAATTATTATTGACCACATATTAAGCACTTGTTTAATAATAATATAGTTCTAATAATATCGTTATTTAACGATCGGTTATATTTAATGATATCACAAAAATGCTCTAAGAATGTACTCAACACGAGGTTGTTAGTCAATGACAACATGTGCGTATATAATATAGATTATAATAATATACATGCTATATCGTATGTCGGAATACATATTAAACAGCGGAATTCATATCACAGACAAACCAGATTTTAATTAATTTATTCCGAAAACTGGTTCGCGCGCTTTTTTATATGTATTTATTTATTTAATTACCAAAATAGAAAAAGAAGTTAACATGCAGTCGGCTGCCTATATCCTGATCACATTGAGAGATCCCAGTGGGTAAAGATAAAGAAATAAGTTTATCCACTGAACCGATATTGATAATTGCCTTACCAAACCTTTCACTTTCTTTTTTTAAAAGTATTTTAAGCAACTCGAGCTGTGTGTGAGCCTCCCCCGCTAACTACAATATAAAACTTATTACCTACTTATTTATTAAATATTATGTACATAGAGGTATCTACCTAATAAAATACAGGTTGTAAAAAAACATAACTTTCGGATATGATTATAAGTACTACCTTTTCTTGTCCTAGAAATGTATTTTTTTTACAAAAATAAAAAATTTATATTATTTTTTGCTTTTTCGTTATTCTTGCGACAGAAAAATAAGAAATGGTAAGAAGTAAAAAATATTTTTTTAAGAGTTTTACAAAAAAGAAAAAAAAAATACAATCCCAAAATTAAAACAGTTAGTATAAAGTTAGTAAACAGTTAGTATAAAGGTCATTTCAATTTGTTTGATTCAATCTTATTTCGATCGTTTAGTGCGTTGTTTACACGTTTTTTAATAGTTTCTAGTAGCTTAGGTAAGTTACTAGAAACTATTAAATGTCTGTCAGGTGACTAAGATTGTAGAATGTAGATATAGCTTATGTGAATTTGAAACCTATTGTTGAAAATTTGGATGAAGTAGGCAGTAGGGACACGATTTTTGTTTTTAAGCTTCGGTCAACACAAGTTACGAAACTGCTTGTATAAATATTAAATTAACCGTTTCATAACACGAGGACAAGTCCCAAGTGTATTTTTATACCGTCAAGTACTTCTTCGTAACATCAGCATTCCGTTTTATTATAATATTATTGAACCAAGAAAAAAAATGTTAAAATATCTCAAGCAATAAATCAGTTTGGCCATACAGCGAGGTAATTCTGTAGCCCTAGGTATTTTACCAGCGGTCTCCGATCTAGATTTAGTTTTTTTAATTATATTATTTATTTCTTTTATACTCTATATATTAGTTAACTAGTTTTTAACTCATTTTGTAATGTAGGTGTACCTTATAGTGTACGGCATACCTTCTAAAAAATATATGACATAAAAACTTTCTTATCAAACCCTGAATAGATACTACATAGATACTTGTCAATACAAATCGAAAGATTACGTTGCTTCGTTTTATTGAGGAGTCCCTTTGCCACCTTCTATCTATATCAGATCAGATCATGATTATCATATTGTCATTGACTTGTCATACTAATCTAAAAAATCTATGCTAATATTATAAAGCTAGGTACAAGCATAAATTATATATGTCGTAGTCATCTAATTGAATCCGCTATTTAATTGAATGACTAGCGCTTTTATTGAATCCTGTTTTTACCAACAAATTTTAGAATCCGAGACTAGGACAGCCATTTAATATTTTAGTTTTAAACTTCGAAATTTCCGAAGGAGTACTAATAAAACGAACATTTAAGTAAATTAATCAAAAAATATATCAACACATTGCTATCTGTGCGAGCTGTTTGACGCCATTTTATAACCGCCTAGTGATTCAATTAAATAACCAGATTCAATAAGATGACTGCGACATATATACCACAGTGTCACTATGATCTGTATAAAAGAAATGTGTACTTTAATGCTATAAATATCTATAATAATAAGTTACTAGACCATTTTAAAAATCTAAATGTTAATAATTTTAAAAAGAAAATCTCAAAATGGTTGTCCGAGAATTGTTTTTATACATTAAACGAATATATGACATTTAAAAACTAATAAATTTGTAATTCTATACTATCAAAAATAAATTGACATTCATAATAAATTAGAATAATATAATATTATGTAAAAATAATTATAAAATGTATTTCCTCTACTGTATTTTGCATGCCATTGTAATGGCAGAATGTCTGTTCTATATGTAATTAATTTTAACACCTTATTTGTAATGTACAACATTATTGCAATAAATGATTATGATTTTGATTTTGATTATGATTATGATTATGATTATGATTATGATTATGATTATGATTATGATTATGATTATGATTATGATTATGATTATGATTATGATTATGATTATGATTATGATTATGATTATGATTATGATTATGATTATGATTATGATTATGATTATGATTATGATTATGATTATGATTATGATTATGATTATGATTATGATTATGATTATGATTATGATTATGATTATGATTATGATTATGATTATGATTATGATTATGATTATGATTATGATTATGATTATGATTATGATTATGATTATGATTATGATTATGATTATGATTATGATTATGATTATGATTATGATTATGATTATGATTATGATTATGATTATGATTATGATTATGATTATGATTATGATTATGATTATGATTATGAAAGCGGAAGAGTTTGCTTAAACGCGTTAATCTCAGGAACTACTGGCCCAATTTGTTTTTTTTTTTGTTGGATAGGAAGGCTTTAGGCTATGTAACATTACACTGCGACTAATAGGAGCGAAGCGTCAGTAAGAAATGTTGCAAAAACGGGGAAAATTATTCACATTTGGGGACTTTCGTTGCGTGCGTTGCATAAACGGTTTGCAACGGTGGTGGTTTTTGAGTGACCTAAACACTCAAAAACCACGCGAACGAAGTCGCGGGCACAGCTAGTTACTAAAATTATTATAATTGATTATTGAGATAATTTATTGAATAATACATGTATTATTTTTTGTCGCAAAAATAACAAAAAAGTAAAAAAAAAGTTTTAGCTTTTGACAAAAAGAATACAAGTCCAAAATGATTAAAGGTAGTTTAATCACATCTCAAAGTTATAGTGACTGTTCTTTTTACACCCATTATGGAGGTGTATTTCATAAAACCTACTCATAAAGCAAAGTCTTTGTCAACACACTCGGACACTGGCGACCATTTTTGACACTTAGAAACCATTTTTGAAGAAGAAGAGGTCCATTAATCAATCGAACTACGGGAAGCGGTCAAATTTAACCAACCAGTTAAAACACGGGCCAGGTGAAAGTAATAAAAACCTGTAGGCGAGATCCCGTTATGTTAGCTATAAAAATGTTAATTATGATAATATTCTAATGCATTTGTATAGGTATATATTACTATTCTGTGAATAAATGATTGATTGATTGATTGATATGCATTTCGAAGATTGTATCAACGAATTTATTGATGGTGGGTCAAATAAATATATTCTAGTACACTTGGCCCATAAGGAGCATTATGTCACCTTGCTCTGCTCGGAGCCAATTCTCAAAACAGAAAGAATAGATAAGAAAAAAAAATAGCCCCCGGTCGGTTTCGTTGAAATCGAACCTGTATATCAGGACCCTGATTCAAGATCCATCGCTATTTATCGATTACTATGATCGAAAACAAAATGTAGGTACCTATAGAATTTGACATAAGCTTCGCTAAATGACATACGAATTCGCTTGTGATTTAGCCAAGTTTATGTCAAATCCCATACATTTTGTTGTCAAACTTCGTAAGCGATAAATAGCAATGGATCTTGAATCAGGGTGTTGTTGTTGTACTGACTTGTACTTTTGTAGAGCCCAAATTACGTTCAAGGACATAACCCAGTGGGACGGACATTATTTGTATGGGACAAAGCATGGATCACAGACTAGACATATATATATATGTCGGAGGAAAACTAAGAATAGGATCGATCGAAGAAGGAGGAGGAATCTCTTGGCGACGGGATCACGCCTGGACGTGTTCAGTGACAGTTGGCTATGACAGCTCGTTTGACAAGTGTCACTTATGTCAGCGATGACAGATGGGATTGTCGACGGGACACCGGAATGGGGGTGATGATATTCTGTTGGGGGTGACCATTGAAAGACCGAAGATATCGTGAGAAGCTGATGTTCACACACGTTAGCCAATATGTCAGCTGACCTCGTCACGTCTTGAGATGAATCCATTTGCATCCACGATCTGAGTTAATGTTTTAGAGTGAAACTAAGTTTTTGTTAAACTGAATATAAGTACTGTTTGTGCGGCTTATTATTTCCTGACGATACCAAACAATCAAAAGACGCCCACATTTAATCTCCCTCCGAAATATTTATATGTCTAAAGTCTATTATCCTATATGTATAAATATAATTGCGGTAGGTAGATCATATTGTATAAATATTTTGAGCAAATAAAATTGATAACAAAGGTTACTCTCAATTGCTGCAAAATGTACGGTTTAGTGTTTTCTTCTGACAGGTCTACGTCTAGAGTTCGTCATTTCCTCATTAACTGGTTTAACTCACCGGGGTAACTTGTAATTGGAAAATCAATTAAGATTAAGGACGGGGATATTTTTATTAATCAGACTAGCTGTGCCCGCGACTTCGTACGCGTGGAAAAGTGATTTAGGGCAGCAGTTCAAATACATTTTTAGTTTATGAACACTGTCGTTTGGATATTTAAAATCACTAATTTATAGTAGTTAATGCTTCTTTATATACGGTAGTAGACGTGCATAAGCAAAAGAAGTAGGCCGATGGAGTAATGATAATAATTTATTGTCAAATAATGGCCGTTTTTTTCTATGAAAATGCTAACGATTCCTATTACTACCAGCTCGAAAAATGACCGTGTATTATTAACCGACTTCAAAAAAAGGAGGAGGTTCTCAATTCGTCTGTATGTATAATATTTTTTTTCTTTTATGCGAACGGGACTACTTGATAGTACACTCATATACGCGACGAAGATCTCTGTACTGAGATTTGTATGGACTTTACGCCGCAGCGACTGCAGACGATGATCGTTTTCACACCGACGCTGCGCTGCTGGCGCCGAGCGCCAAATTTTTTAAAAGTCTACTCTCGGTGCGCAATTCCAACTCGGACTTGCCCGGTTTTTTATTTATTAATTACCTACGCTAACAAACATGTAGCCTACTTTGGGACTTTACGGTTAAAGTACTAACTTGCTTTAGACGACAAAATAACAAAAGTCCAAAAGAAAGAAAAAACCCAAGCCGTACCTAGCATAAAAACTAATAAATAAAAATATCATGAAAAACATAAAATCTTACTTATATTGACATAACTTTTCTAATTTAAATGTACCTATGACATCTCATTCATATCTTGAAAAAAAAACTATCCTACGCCTATACTTTATTAATCGTATTTGCAAAACCTAAGTATAATAATAAATTACTTCGCACAAAGTAATTATTATTTTCACTTGTACTGGAAAATAAGTATTACTTTGTGCGAAGTAAATTTAATTGTTCCTTTTAGTTTACCTTTTGAAGTCGTTTTTTTTTTTGTTTAAAATTATTTAATTTTCAGATTTTTAGTGATGGGTATAGACTGAGTAGGGATAATTCTCGAATGATCAGACGACGATTATTTGAGGACGGAAAATGAAGAACAAAAACGATTAGATAAAAAAAAATAGTACAAAGAGAAAAAGTCTACCGCGTAAATTTCGCGCTGCTCTGGCTTGCGCCAGAGCAGGGCGAAATTTTTCAACACATATATAATATATATATATAGCTTACTGAAACGTGAAATTTTTTGATATTATAGATCCAGGATATGGTGCAAAACCTAACTGTTTGGTAATATATGCTTAGACTACTTCAGAAAAAATCAAAATCAATTCACATACATTTTGAGGATTTCCTTCGATTCCTCACGGATCCCATCATCAGGTCACCATTTGGTGACAATGGGATCAAATTTAAATTATACCCTACACAACATTAAAAAAAATTAAAATCGTTTCAGAAACGATGAAGATATCCGCGAAGAAACAAAAAAAAACAAACATATATTTACGAATTGAGAAACCTCCTCCTTTTTTGTAAGTCAGTTAAAAATATTATGTTGGTTATTTCATGTAACAATCTACCTTTGTGCCAAGTTTCATTTAAATACGTTGAGTAGTTTGGCTAAAATAAGGTCAAATATGTAGCTACAATTTTTTGAAGATCCCACGGGAACCCTTTCGTTTTTCGGGATAACAATTTCCAATAATGCTCTTCAGGTCATAAGCTACCTGCCTGCCGAATTTCATTTAAATACGTTGAGTAGTTTGGCTGAAATACCGTCAAATAGGTAGCTACAATTTTTTGAAGATCCCACGGGAACCCTGTCGTTTTTCGGGATAACAATTTTCAATAATGCTCTTCAAGTCATAAGCTACCTGCCTGCCGAATTTCATTTAAAGACGTTGAGTAGTTTGGCTGAAATACCGTCAAATAGGTAGCTACAATTTTTTGAAGATCCCACAAGAACCCTGTCGTTTTTCGGGATTACAATTTTCAATAATGCTCTTCAAGTCATAAGCTACCTGCCTGCCGAATTTCATTTCATTCCATACAGTGGTTTTAGCGTGATGCGACGACAAACATTCCCATATGGACAGACAGACAGACAGACAGACAGACAGACAGACAGACAGACAGACATTTTTTTCAAAAATGCTATTTTTAGGTTCTGTGGCTTATATAGACCCCCTTTTTTTAATTTTCACTTATATATTCTTAATGTACAGACATGACCCCTCTACAGATTTATTATATGTATAGATGTACAGACATGACCCCTCTACAGATTTATTATATGTATAGATAAGTACTGCCTTGGCTTAGAAAACTGACGGACTGAATACCGGCGTGAAATGAGGATAATAACTAAAAATCACATTAAAATTCTTATTAACATTTTCATTTTTTTTTGTGCCAAACAATACATACAATTTAAAACTGCTTACTATGTATAATACATAGCTAATATATTATATTATTTATAATATAACCATTAATCAGAAGTGTTCTTAACATTTAACTTTAATATTTCGAAATATTACATGTGGCTAATTACATACTTTACATGTGGTTAATTACTTGAAAAAAACAAATATCGGTATTAGCCATTTTCTTACAAAACTTTAACGCGACTAAAATGCTATAGCCTTACGTAAGTGCCTATTACACCAACACATGTTAGAGTTAATCCTTAGTCAAATATCATGTTATCCCTCTCGTATTTCCTGTCAATGAATGAGAACGTATGGTATTTTAACAAGTCGTTAACAAGCGTTGGTGAAACCGAACTAAACGCCCACTGACACTTCTCTCAATCGGTTCAAAAGTTCATTCATCGTAGTCGGGTAATAAAACAGTTTGAGGTCTAATAAGGTTAGGCATTACACTACTACCATCCGATCCATACATTGCGCCTGAGTATCTTTAACTTTAAGTTTATCCTGTTCTTTTTTTAAATTATTGTTTTATGTCAACTTAAATTGTACAATTTTTGCAGTCCTGTCATTGTAATGTCTAAGTTTATTTTGTAGTGCAATGTTTTAAAGGGTGAAATAAATGTTTTTATTATTATTATCTATCTACACTAAAATTATAAAGCTGCCGAGTTCATTTGTTTGTTTGTTTAAACGCGCTAATCTCAGGAACTACTGTTCGGATTTTAAAAATTCTTTTTTTGTTGGATTTATAGAGTAAGGCTATATTACGCTGCGACTAATAGGAGCGAAGCGTCAGTGAGATATGTTGCAAAAACGGGGAAAGTTATTACAATAAGGACCGATTTTTCAATCGTCAGATAACTTTTATCTAAGGAATAAATATGTGACTTTGGCAGATTTTTTATGGAACAAATGTCAAAGTCACATGTTTGTTCAACAGATAAAAGTTATCTGTCGATTGAAAAATTTGCCCTAAAAATTATTAACACATTTGAGGACTATCGTCGCGTGCGCTGCATAAACGGAGCATCACTCAAAAACCACGCGAACGAAGTCGCGGGCACAGCTAGTTTAAAATATTTTCATGTCTCGCTGCTTACAATGCGGATAAAACAAGTTGTAGTTGAAATTAATTTTTTATTACTGCTCACCGTGTGGAACGAGAGGTACAATTTGTGTGGCATTTGTTTTACAACAATAATGATAATAATCAACCACAAAGTAGATAATATAATATAATCAACCTAGACGATTCTTCTTTGACTTCAAGGATCTTACTCCCAAAACTGATTCGATTCAGATTCGATACTTTCCGCTCGAAAAAGCGTTAACAATTGGGAAAGTCTACACTCGTTTCTCGGCTTTCCCGGGCCTTCACGAGTACAGCCTGCTTTATAACTTATTCCACGCAACGTTTCCTGCCACTTTAGATACGTAAAAGTCCCGCAGAAACCGTACATATTGTTAAACAAACAGCCCGTGTCAATCTAATGTATCGACTGTTCAAACCATACCAAATTGTTTAAAAAACGCTCCAGCCGTTTAGTCGTGAAGAAGTAACTAACATACACACTCACTCACAAACTTTTTCTTTCATAATATTAGCGTGTATAATAAAGTAACTTGCCCGCTCTCTTCGCGTCCTTCATGTTCAAACTCACTGACCGGTCACACACGAGCGTCACAAACGGTCGCGCCGCGCGGACTGACTTGCGCGGTTTCGGCGCGAGCGCATATCTGACATTGATTGAGATACAATCGATTGATTTTTGTGTAGTTTGGTCTATAGGGTGTTATACCACCTTTTCTCATTATCATAGAAATGTATTTTTTTTTTCATTTCATTTTTCAAAAATGTCGAAAAAAAATTTTTGTTTGCGACAGAAAAATAAGAAATGGTGAAAACTGAAAAGAAAAAAAAAAATCTTTTTGACAAAAAAAAATACATTTCCAAAATGAGGATAGGTATAATCGTATCTCAAAGTTATAGTGACTGCTCTTTTTACACCCTGTATATCTGGGATATTTTAATCTTTAATTATTAAAGAGGTTTTTGCTATAACTACACGGCATGTCATCCCCATCAAAACTTATACTTACTAAATATTAACAACAAATTTTGTACATGAATTTTGCTGCTTCATTCTGGTGAAGCCAGAATAAAAGGATATAAATAAATAAATAAAAAAGCTTTTATTCAAAATTAAAACATAAAGTTTGTTTTTTGAAGGTCCATTTTGAAAATAAATTACAATTACAGTTACTTACCAGTTACCACCTATTAATTTTTTTTGGAATTCAAAACTATTCATTTTTAATTTAGTAAAAACTCCTTTCTTTGGGTTGGGCACCAACTTTGGGTTATGATTGTACTGCCTTTACTCATTTAAGAAATACTTTTTTTCTTTTTAGTTATTCTAAAAAATAAGATCCAAAAATTAAAAATTTATCATATTTTTAGGATATTTTGATTTGAGTTAGTATTTAATCATATCCCAAAGTTGTTGTCATTGCTATTTTTACTTGATTTCTGTGCAGTTGTATTTTTACTTGATGTCTGTGCAGGTGTATTTTACTTCATCTCTGTACAGTTAGGTATAGCCATCTTAGACCCTTAACGGTTATGTGCCAGATGTGAAACCAAAAAAAACCTGAAACGCTAAATTATTACCCGATCGGCGAAATCATAGTAAGATCAATAATTTTGGCAGCCTATTTAAGTTTCAACCTATATGTTTGTAGTAGCAGTCCTTCGTAGCGCCTAAACTAATTCCCGTTTTATTGAAAGCAGATCAGCTGGCTATGCAGGAGAAAATTTTAGTGCCCATGTGTGTGCGCAATACACTTACTCTTCCTTCACTCTCGCAGCCCAGTGGGACGGTTACCCGACATCACTGGCGGGAGAACAGGCGCAGGACCGACTTTTTACATGCCCATTATCCGACGCATGGATCATCTTTCTTGTCAGAAAATCAGGAGATCAGCCTGCATTGTCCTAACAAAACTTGAAAACACAAAATGTTGTTGTTCCAACGCGGGAATCGAACTCACGACCTGGAGGTCGAGAGCCAAGTTCTTAGTTACTTGATCACGGAGGCGCCTAAACTTTTCAATAATAGTAATAAAAATACCTATGGACGCTTCACACCACGTAAATCCCACGCCCAGTACTAGTATTCGAAGAAATTTAGTCACAGGCACCAGACAACGAAATTATATTCAATCATAATCATAATCATATTTTATTGCAAGAATGTCGTACATTACAAATAAGGTGTTAAAATAAATTACATATAGAACAGACATTCTGCCATTACAATGGCATGCAAAATACAGTAGAGGAAATACATTTTATAATTATTTTTACATATTATATTATTCTAATTTATTATGAATGTCAATTTATTTTTGATAGTATAGAATTACAAATTTATTAGTTTTTAAATGTCATATATTCGTTTAATGTATAAAAACAATTCTCGGACAACCATTTTGACATTTTCTTTTTAAAATTATTAACATTTAGATTTTTAAAATGGTCTGGTAACTTATAGCATTAAAGTACACATTTCTTTTATACGGATCATAGTGACACTGTGGTATATATAATTTATGCTTGTACCTAGACGTGGCTCCTCTATTAATTACGTCTACATTATTTAAAAAATAATTAGAGTGCTGATTTACAAATACACAAATATCCTTTATGTACATACATACCACAGGTAATATATTAAGCTCCTGGAATAACGTTTTACAGCTATCTAACGGCAAAGCTCCACAAATGGCTCTTACACATTTCTTTTGTACCTTAAAGACCTTATCAACTTCAACGGAGTTCCCCCACAACAACAGCCCATACGAGAGAACCGAATGCACGTATCCGTAGTATGCGTACATTGCTGCTTCAGCCGATACTTTAAGGCGTAACATTTTTATTGCGTATACAAATTTATCAATTTTGTCACATACAAGGTTTATGTGCTCCTTCCAGTCACAATGTTTATCTACCATTATGCCTAAAAATTTGTAAAGTTTACTTCCTCCACCTTAATGCCCTCGAAGGTAATATTTATTTCTTTTGGTCTTGTTCGATAGTCCCTAAATTGAATTATTTTAGTTTTTTGCAAATTGATTTGTAAATTATTGAATTTTAGCCATAAAAGAATTTTGTCAAGAGTACTACAAATTTTAGTTTCAAACGAGTCTACGTTATTATATTTGATTAACGCAGTTGTGTCGTCTGCAAAAAGAATAACTTTTTGATTAGTCACGTTCGGGAGATCATTAATATATAGCAAAAATAGTAACGGACCTAGTATGCTGCCTTGCGGGACACCGAACTTATTATGTAAAAATCTTGATCTGTTAAGAATTTGATTTCCCCTATTAATTTTAGAGATCTCTACGCATTGCTGTCGTCCAGTAAGATAGCTTTTAATCCAGCCATAAGCAATGCCCCTGATTCCATATTTTTCCAATTTAAATAAAGCAGTTTATGGTCTACAAAATCAAAAATGCTTTGCTCATGTCAAGAAATATGGCAACTACAGGATTTCTCTCATTTATTACTTCTGTTATATATTTTATTAAATTAAAACAGGCCAACGTGGTGTTACTGTTTTTAAGAAATCCAAATTGTTCCTGTGAGAATTATATGTCGAAATAAATTCATGTAGTCTTTTTAGCATGACCTTTTCAAAAATTGTTGATATCACTGGTATTAATGTGACTGGTCTGTAGTTAGTCATATCAGTAATATCCTCTTTTTTAAACAGTGGCCTAACTATAGACATTTTGAGAGCTTCCGGGAAAACACCTTCATCAAACGAAATGTTAATAATGTGGCTCAAAGGGCCACATATACTTTTAGCACAGGCTTTAATGATTTTGGTATTGATATTGTCAATTCCTACTGCATTCGTGTTCTTTAGACTTTTTATTATCCCAAGTATTTCATTTTTGTCAGTAGGTTTTAAAAATATAGTATTTAAATTATATGTTAATAATGTCCGTGTAATGTCATCTGTATTAAATTTAAATTCTTTATGTGTCAATTGTATGTAAAAATTGTTAAAAGCTTCGCTTATGTCTTTAGGATCTGTGTAAACTTTGTCATTATTTTTTATTGCACTTATTTCTAGATTAGGTTTTATGTCATTTATATTATTATTTATACTGTCCCAAACTGCCTTACATTTATTTTTATTATTATTTATGTATTTTTTATTTTGTAATTGTCTCGATTTATGAATAAATTTTTAAATTCTGTATAATAGTTAACATAGTTTTTATAATTTTTGGTTTTGTTGACACCAGTCATTTTATGTTTCATATATAATTTTCTTTTTTCGACACACGATTTCTTTAGTCCTTTTGCAAACCATGATTTATTTGACTTTTTATTGTTTTTTTTTACATAAAATAACAGTGAAACATAATTTGAAAAATAGGACAAATATTTCGTGAAATTCGTTATATAATGCTTGATTTAAGTTTTTATGCTCATATAGTTCAGAGAATTAGATAGATGATAAATATTGGCAGAATTTTGATAAATTTTCTTTGCTGAAGTCTCTGACACTCGTCGTCCACGAAATTAACTCACGTTTATTTTTGACCTTTGCTTTGACAATTTGACCCGTTTCGTGGTCTGATAGACCTAAATAATGCACTTCGGCAGTAAAATCTTTAAAATTGCTAGCTGTTTGGTCAAGGCAGGCCGTTTTTCTAGTTGGAGTCGTAATATGTATTTTTAAATCAAATTTTTTTAACAGATTAAGAAGTTCTTTACAACTTTTATAAGGGTTAAGTGTGTCTAGAAAGAAAAGATTTTTTTGTTCCTTATTGAAATTTTTAACAACAATTCCTCTAGCTTTTCTATAAATACATAAGGGTTGCTGTTGGGTGTTCTGTACATACATAGAATCATTATTTTAGGTGATAAAATCTCAATACCAGATATTTCAAAACTAAAATTACTACTAAATTCGTTGACAATACCTAGATTTTGAGTAAGGTTTCCATTCCCTTTTTCAAGAAAGTTTCTGTTAAGCAGACTATATCGACTTAAATATTCTTTTTTTCAAATTCTGAAATGGCTAAAGTGATCTCATCAGATTTATTTTCAGCACCTGCAATATTTTGATGAAGGATGGTTAAATTATTATAGTTTTTACGTTTATTCACGAAAAAGATTATAATTAACTAAATTTTTACTTTTTAAAAAGTAGTATGGGATTGTACCCTTTTTATGTTTAATTTCTTTTATTAATATGGGTGAAGTTAGTTCTGAACTACGCTGAAATTGTGTTGGCCCTTCAATACTTTTATAATATACATATTATATTAAGGTTTTTATTATATTAATACACAAATTTAATACACATCTATGACCCAGGATCACAGAATTTTTTTGTTCCTTCGGCGGGATTCGAACCCGCTCGAGCACCAACGCGTTCAACCAGTGCGCTACAGAGGTCGTAAAATGTATTAAGTATAGCTGTTCAAATTCAATCATAATAACGTGGCGTCCAGGCAAGTGGCAACAGACTTTTAAAAAGCAGTCTTTGTTGTTTACACAAGCTTGCTTATAAAATCAATCAGATTTCATTTGTTTATATTTTTTAATAATTAAATTGCATAAGGCCTGTCACATTCTCTCCGCTGAAATGCCTTGTCGCCTCAAGGTGAGATACATATCTACTTATTTGTTTATATTCATAATGCTTCCCACACCGATTTCGGTGACGGTGGCCGGTTTCATTGAAACTACACAGGATTTTTATAGTGCCCAAGTGTGTGCAAAATACAAAGAAGCATTCTTCCTTTACTCTCGGTCCAGTGGAACGGATAACCGACACGACTGGCGGGAGATCAACGCATGGATCATCTTTCTTTTCAGGAAATCTGGTAATCAGCCTGCATTGTCCTAACCAAACTTGAAAACAACATTTTTTGTTGTTCCAACGCGGGAATCGAACCCACGACCCCCGAGTCGAGGCTAGGCTCCAAACCACTAGACCACGGAGGCGTACAAGTTTATATTATTGTTGTTTGTTGACTACGGCATAACCAAAAGTAAGGACTCTACCATAAAGTAGATAATTATAAAACTCTACTGAGAAAGGAGTAACTTGAAGCTGTCTGTAGAATGTTTTAACAAGCTTCTGTTAGGTCGACCTGTGAGCTACTAACTATATGGAATCTAAGGTAACTAAAATAATATATCCGTTTTAAATGTAACTTAAACGTAAAGAATCCAAAAACACCGAATTTTTACATATTCACTTACTTACCGTACATACTTTCATCGGAACATTAAATGATCATACTTCATTGTATAACAATACATTTAAATACTTAAACAATAAATAATTAATTGAACAAATGAAAAACTTTCACAGTAAAAATACGCCATTTTTACATTGTCAACTGTAAAATATAGTCTATGGATTCATAGTCGCAAATCATTGTATTGTATTCGCATCTCTTACTTGTCTATGGTTGTGTCATAGACGGGTTTGTTTACGTTTGAGTTTAAGTGAAACGGGACGTACTGTACATGGATTTAATTTATTTGTAAAATTTTGATGACATTGAAAACTTGGAATCAAATTACTAAATAGCCATCTACAGTGAGAAAACGAAGAAAAACTACAGGAAAAATATAATGGTAACAGGTAAAATGAACGGGTAGTGTCCTTTAACAATACCAGTTTTAAAACAATAAAGTTTTACCTTAATATTAAATTGTGACTTAAAAAATCATTTATTACATAAACGAGAGATGTCAAATTTTAACATCTTCCAGTCGTTCCACTAGCAGTAAAGTTTACATAAAAAAGATCCAAAATATGTCGCGTAGGAAACAACAGTTTGTGGTAATAATGATCGGATCGTTTTGAGCATAAATAGCATTGTGTGGAACATACCGATAACAGGTTTGTAATACAATTCCATTATTTAATTAGTTCATAATTGATTTGTTTATCAATCGGTTTGCTTACCACATATTGGATAATTGTGATCTAATATTATCTGTCTTATTCTCTGTGATAAATATTCCACAAATCTGCGTTCAAAATGGGTTGTGAATTTGAATGCTATGTTAGTTGAACAGCGTTTCAGAAACCGGCCCTATGACAAACATTTCATAACCAAAATCAGCTAAATCACCCCAGCAGTTCTCGAGTTTAAGCGTGACTAACGAACAGCAATTTTTTTTTATTATCTGGGGGCACGACAGTGCCCCCGCCAAGTTCAGCACGACCGTACCATCCTTTTCTCGAAGCAGTTCAGGCCATTTTCGACCCCCTATAACTTTGTTGTCAGTTAAACTAGAAGCCTGCATTTTTAGTTACTACTTAAAATTTGGAACACAAGTAGGGTTTAGTGTTTAAATAAAGGAAAAATCTAAATATTTTGGAATTTGTCTTGTTATCTAGATACGCCAACTGCATAATTAACTTTGTAATCCCATATAAATGTATTACAAAGTTAAATAAAGGATTACAAAGTTATATTTGCACTTTTAGACTAAAACACGCGTTTTAGTAAAAATTGCCAAGTCAATCTACTTCTTTATTTGAAACATGGAAGATTATTAATAATATTGATTACAATCACTATAAGATGTTGGCAGACCGACCTACTAAACCCTTACTTGGCATAACATGTATATCACAAGTCACAACTGTTTACGGTACAAGAACTAAGTTGTGAGACTTGGCACTTTTTACAAGTTATGTTGTTTTATGGTATATAGATTACATTAGCCAACATGGGCAATAGGGTGGGTCACTTATGTATGAAGAAAAAAAAAAGTTTTATTTTTATAGGAGCACAGTGATTAAACGGTGCTAAATGGTGACTGTAAATAGAGTGCAAAGTTTGATAGCATTCGGGATTGATCTTCTGCCTCCGGATTCATTTGAAAACTAAGGAAATATAGTAAAATATGGCCCTAGCATATTTACCTGCAGAAATTTTTTGTTTTTAAGAAAAAGACCAAAAATCATAAGAATCTTTTGTTTATTAATAGAAGAATACTAAAATGAAGGAACTACAATTCTAATTAACTAAATCATTATTTAACTGAGTGGTTTAAAAAACGCAAAAATCCTTCTTGCGGTCGATTGTTAGCATCGCTTTTTTCAAATCTATCTGGACTCTCAAGAATTCCTCTCTTGATGTTTTATTGCATAAATCAGTTAAAGCTTAGGGCACAGCATTAACTACTCTTTCTATTGCTTGATTGTGACAACATAGGCGTTGTAAATCCAGTTCTCCTTCTCCTTTCAACTTATAAACCATGGGATTTTATCTTTTGTTACACATTTTAGTATTGGTGGTTAAGTTATACTTTTCTGCCAATTTAACTCGTTATTTTATGTTGCATCAAAGATAAAAACTGAAGTAGACGCAATGGCTGATCTAGCTAGAATTTGACGTGCAGCTAATTTACGAATATATCGCTGGGATCTTTTAATGTAGCTGTTTCTTACTGGATCTTTGTACTGGGTCAATAATAGATTATAATATTGTTGGTAAATAACGTCGTTTGTCGATTCAGCTATGTATATGATGTTCAACACTAAACATCAGCCTCCCCTGATGTATTTTAGTTACTCGCCACGCTTTGCAGGCGGGTTGGCGGGCGATGTTTTAAGATCCGCGGAAATGCTGCTATTATATTATTATAATTATTCCTTCTGTCGCCTATTACGACACCCACAGGAAATATGGTTGATATAGAGGTGATATTCTTTCTCTGGCACTCCATAGAGACCTAGTGGTAAAAACGCGGTAATTCAATAAGATCAAAGATGTGCCTCGATCCATCTTTACAGCTTAAATGAGTTTTTATAAAAAACCAAATTGGTGCGTAAACTTTGACAGCATAATATTATGTTGCAAGAGTATTCTCAGTTCTAGTTCTATTTCCAAAGTAGTCTCTTCTGAAGCATATAGACGCGAAATTCTATTGGCACGAGTTAACCATCGGATAAGAGACAGTTTGCCTGGTAATTTGTTCGCCGAATCACTAGTAAACGTCACTGTTAAAACTGCTTCGACTATTCCGTACAAGGATACAAATAGATCAAGTCTATAGTATTTTTTTAAGCAGAAAGCTCCGATAAGTTTGTAGGAATAGGAGTAAACTGAATTAGATCTCTTCTCACCGTTTTGAATCTGCTTACCAGTCGCTTCTGAAAATGTTTGAGGCCTAGATGTACTGCCATCAACATGTTGAATCAGAATATGTCTAAATGGCAGTTCGTTCATAAGCAATAGACACAATAGTCCACTGTCAGGGTTTATTTAGTTCTTTTTTAACTTCTCTATTATTCCACCGTATTTACCAACATTCACATTCGAGCTATCGGGTTCAATTACAATTAAATGTTCATTTGATGTTTTGGAATAAGAAACAAGTGAAATATTTCAATTTCCATACATTTTTCAGTTCCAGAAGCAAATGTAATAATACATTTAAACTTCAGATCAGGTTTTTTTATGAAAGTTATATACTCTGTATTAATTTTAAAATCAAATACACCCTAATAAAGACTTAAATGAAATGAAAAAAAAAATGTGACTTATGTTTCAAAAATTTCAATTTTTAATATTTTCTATCTCAATCCGGAGGCAGAAAAATTTAAAATAATTTATCACAACTTCACGTATCAATTATCTACGCCATTTAGCACCTTTTTGATGCTGAGCCTGTACAAAAACTGAAAAAAAAATTTTTTGACCCACCCTAATGGGCAACAAGTCAGCCATGTCGTATCTCCGTACCGCAATGACCGTGTTTAATCAACATGACATTACTTAACTGAAAATTACAAGCGTTGAAAAAATTAGATAACTTTAAGCAAGCCATATTCTCCGCGAACAATGTACAATACGATAACCGCCGTGGTCCAGCGGCTTACAGCTTGGCTTTGGAGTCGTGGATTCGATCCCGGGTTGGAAAACAAAAGTGCTGTTTTGCGATGCAGCCTGATGATTGTCTGACAAGATAGATGAGAAAGAGAGATGATGAGTCGGATGGAGATGTAAAACGCCGGTCCTGGGACCTTACTCTCCTAACTGGCATCTTACGTACAATCGAGAATCAAATCAGTTCGATCTCAACGGATTTTGGTATTTTATTTGGTGGATCGCTTTGAAACTAACTATGATAAAGAAAATCGTTAGATCGATACTTTTTATACTCCCGACCATAACAATCGACTGAGAATCTACGGCATAATCAAATTTGAATCAAAATCGAATCAGTTTAGAGAGTAAGGCCTCTGATTCGATTTTGATTCAGATTCAATCGTGCCGCGAACTTCCGAATAAATTGACGTTTGTTTATTTTGATTCTCAGTCGATTGTATTGGTCGGGAGTACAAAAAGTTACGATCTAAAGATTTTATTTGTCCTGGTTACTTTCAAAGTAATCCACCAAAAAAAAAACCAAAAGCTGTTGAGATCGAACTGATTTGAATCTCGATTGTGTCGGAAGTAAGCCTGCTGCGCCTGATCCTGCCAGTTAGTTATCCGCCTTTCCTTCTGTGAACCCAGTGGGGGTTACGAGAGGAAGAGGGAGAGTGCTGTTATTGCGACACACTTAGGCATTATAAAATGGCTCCTACATAGTCTGGTTTCAATAAAACCGACTGTCGTCACTGAATTCGGTATGGCGCGCTATTATTATTCAAAATCGTTTTGTTTACGTTTAAATTACTACTCACAAGGTGGCATACCTAAATGACCAAAGCGCGCCTGATTGCAAGTGCACTAGGTTGAGGTCAAACCTAAGGTTGCTGACCAGATGACCTCTTCTTTCTTTTTTCTTTATTTCCCCTTTTTTTTTTTTGATATCGCAAGGGAAATGCGTTACGCATCCCCCCGGGAGGGTCCCCGAGGGGTATGTGGGACTCCCGGCTCGCTACGGCCGGTTTACCTACTAAAACCACTTGCGGATTGCCATCAGCCGTTATGTTGGGTGGAGTGCCTGGATCTGTCTAAACACAGGCCACTCCTCCCTCGACCGGCCGGTTCACCTCTATAGGGACGGGACTTCCATCAAATTAAGAGAGCGCTCCGGCAAACTGAACCGCTCTCCTCGGCGCCGAGACTGACAAAGCCGGGGAGGTTACCCATCCCTCTACCCGGAGCCCCGTACTAGACGTGAGATGGGAGGGCCGCAAAACGACGCCTCCGCACCCCCGTCCTGCGCCGGCGAAGCGGAAGAGAGAGAGGATCAGTCTCTCTGTCCCGCTCCGAGGCCTCCTTCTGCGACATGACGAATTCACAAAAGGAGACCACCGCCTGCCAGGCCTCATCACTCTCGAGCATGCAGCGAACCACACTCGAGAGCGAGAGGTCCCGCCCAATCACTGCCACGAGATCGTGGCGCTGCACGGCCCATCGATCGCACACCTCTAAGGTGTGCTGGGCCGTGTCCTCCGCAGCGCCACATGCGTGGCAAGCTGGCGTAGGCTCTCTCCTAGCAATCTTACACAGGTACGCACCGAAACATCCGTGTCCGGTGAGTACCTGTGTAAGACGGAAGGTGAGGGGCTTTCTCTTACGGCGCATCCACGCCGCAAGAACTGGGCGCAGTGCCGTGGCCGTATGTTGACCATACGGGGACTGCGCCAGAACCTCACCGCACCTTCGTAGCAACCACTGTTGCCCCAGCTTCCGCAGTCGCGAGAGCTCCTCCCAATTCGGCACCTCGCCTTGCAGCCTTTCTTTATTTCCCCTGACTCGGTCAATGACAACCACTGGATGTTGTTTTTTTATACTTTATTTTACTGTTCTTTTCACACCCTGAATAATTTGCATGTATTGTAGCTTATCCCAAGTGGTTATTTTCATATATCTATACTAATATTACTAAGCGGAAGTGTTTGTTTGTTTAGACGCGCTAATCTCAGGAACTACTGTCCGATTAAAAAAAAAAATGTGAGATAGTCCATATATAGAGGAAGGCTATATAGCACTGCGGTGCGACCAACACGAGCGAAGCGTCAGTGAGAAATGTTGCAAAAACGAGGAAAATTATTCACGTTTGAGGACTTTCGCTGCGTCCGCTCCACGAACATTTTTAATATACTCAAAAAATATGTATAAAAGAATAATTATTCCTTTTTAATAATCATAATAACAAAAACCAACATGAGCAATCAAAAGACAATCGCGATAGTGTTGCCGACAACCACGCGAACGAAGTCGCGGGCACAGCTAGTAATATTATATCTACATAGCCGTATTACGGTGCATGACATACGAGTAGAACTGCTATAAACCTTTTCCAGAGAGTTGGGTTTTATGTCATTTTGTTACAGGTCACCGAACTGTATTGTTTATGATTTGTTTACCTGACCTGTATAGTATTTAGGGTCTGTTCTGTCTGCTTCACAATCGACTGATAAGTGTCGGATAGCTTATTCGAAAGTTTAGCCTATTCCGAAGTTTTGCTTAATCGGAAGATAAGATTTTTCCGAAAATTATCTTATTCGAAAGTTTAGCTTATTAGGAAGTTTATGTGCTTATATCCCGTCCCAATTGAAAGTTTAGCTTAATCGGAAGATAAGGTTTATCAGAAAATTATCTTATTCGAAAGTTTAGTTCATTCGGAAGTTTATGAGCTTATATCCCGTTCCAATTGAAAGTTTAGCTTAATCGGAAGATAAGATTTTTCCGAAAATTATCTTATTCGAAAGTTTAGCTTATGCGGAAGTTTTAAGTGATTTAAATTGACTTGATCACCCCAGTAGCGCAGTGGTTGAGCGTGTTGGTGCTCAAGTTGGAGGTCGCGGCTTCGACGTCGAAGGAACAAAATCGGGATATAAAATAAATCTTAAATATAAGTAGAAGATAAAAGAAATAGACTTGTACTTTATTTTTAATTGAAAGAATTGCATCACGTGGATCTGCAGTTCTTTTTGGGCAGGCTTTATTTGTAAGTTATAGTGAAAAGCACGGTTATCGCAAGATTGTTTCAAGTTTCATCCCTTTGTGTGTGGGCAAATCTGGCGAGTTAAGTTCCCACAATTGACTTGACATTGGACTCGTTCGTTCGATTTTTAACTCTATCGTATTCCACAGCTCCATTTTGAGTGTTCTAAATAACGGATGTAAAAAGAACAGTCACTATAATTTTGGGATTTTACTACTTTTTTTTTGTCGCTAGAAATGTATTTTTTCTAGCGACAAAAAACATAAGAACAGGACAAAATTTTAAAACATTTTTTTTCAGTATTTGACAAAAAAATACGTTTCCAAAATGAGTAAAGTATCGTTTCTCAAAGTTATAGTGACTGTTGTTTTCCCATCCTGTATATTCCTAGCCAAATAATAAATATTCAATACTAGTGTAACTAAAAACAGGAAAACAGACACAACTGCATCCCGTGCCGATGTAACATAAATTACTAGGATTCAACCACGCGGCCATTTTTCACATTAATTTCGCTGTGAAACAATAACACATGCACTGTTTGTGTGGAAATGTGGCGGAGGAACGGTTTATATGAAATAATGGTGTACAGTAATAATAATATAATATTAATCAAAATCAAAATATTTTTTATATATATTTTATATAAAAAGGTTGCCTCGCTGGTGTATAGGGTAAGAGGTCGAACACAGTCCTGAGGATGGTGGGTGACCGATTAGTTTCAGCCCTGGTGGGCAGGTTCATCGAGCTACATGTGATGAACGGTGAACCTGTCTACTGGAGCAAATTATATTCTTTTAATTGAAATTTTTGGTTTTACATTAACTAACTAAAATAATCTTGAAGTAAATAATTGTTACTAATACATATTATGGATTATGGATCTATGGTCTGAAAATAAATGATTTTTATTTTTATTATTATATCCAAATGAAACTTAACAAGCTATTTTCGGAAAGTCAACAAAAAGGCCACCACCGCGACCGGTTCAACCCTAGCCCGCCGAGAAGAACCGGCGTACGAAACTAGGACGGGGCCATCTTTTAGCAAAAAGATGGAAAATCGTTCTTTTTAAAAAGTGTATAATACAGAATGTGTTTAAGTAGTAATAACTTAACCTATATATTATTACATTAAAAGTCAGTGTACATAAAGTACATTGAGGTAAATAGGTAATATCGAATCCCGCCGAGGGAACAAAAGTTTTCAATGTTCCCTTGTCATGGATGTGTATTAATATAATAAGAAAATCTTAAATATGTGTATGGTATGAAAGTATCAAATATATATTTCCGTTGTCTGGTACCTGTAACACAAGTTCTTCGAATACTTATCACGGGGCCTGATTGACGTGGTGTGAAGCGTCCATAGATATTATATTATTACTATTATTATATCTAACCTACATTACTAAGATTAATACAATATACAGGGAGGTGATACATATCACACACACAGTACATTCGGATGATTTTACCCAGATAACATAATATTATACGCCTTTGTATAACACCAATGACTGAACGTGTATGCACCTACATGGAGGGTGGTGTAGGGGGAGTGGAATCATACACGCTCTCCGGTCCCAGGACCGGGGCCCCTTGCACTGCTTGACGTCCCGCCATTCAGGTACAGCCCTCCATGGCTCTCTCACTTAGCGCCACGGTTTTCCCCTGCGTTCCGCGGGGGGTTTTCCCTAGAAAAACTTGGAATTACTTCGGCTCGGTATCCTCAATACCGGGCTCTTCGACCTCACGTAGAGGGGCTCTTTAGCCCCTGGTCGTGATTCCCCCGCCCTGGGCCACTCTGGCCCGGCGTGCGAGGACTGCATTAGGTAGGTTAGGTTAGGTAGGTATGCACCTACACATGTTAAAGTAAATTCTTCATTAAATATCACGTTATCCCTCTCGTATTTACTAAGTCCTAATTTCAGCAACGCTTGTTAGTGTTAACGCTTAGTTAAAACTAAAAATACGAGAGGGATATTTAACGAAGGATTAACTTTAGCATGTGCCGGTGTAATTGACACTTAGGCTATTTTATGTATATTTAAAACATTTATGTGTAGGCGACGATATCGTCCCAACTCCCAATACCTTCGCTGCCCACACCATTCCCCCGAGTCCAGCTCCCTGAATAATAACCGATTTAATTTCCACCGAAACTTTTTTAATTTTAAAAATATTCCGTCAAAATGTATTCAACATCAAACGAATCCGTCCAACTTCCGGCGAAAGTAATTCTAACGTGAAGTCCGTTTGGATTCTATAAAATTATTACATTTCAAAATTATACTCGAACTAGTGTTTCACCTTGACTCCGTCACAAAGTATATAACAATGGGTCCGTGTAACATACCTTTTTAACCGACTTAAAAAAAAACAGGAGCTTCTTTCGGCCTGTTTTTTATGTATGTACACCGATTACTCTGAGGCTAATGATCCGATTTGGGTGATTCTACTTTTTGATTGACGCAGAATAAATATGTCCCATAAAAGTTTTACATAGCTTGAAATGGTACTTTTTATTTTATCAACATATTTCACCAATTTTTAGAATCAAATATGTAATATAAGTAAATAATATGTGCATCAAGTAAAAAGTACAAGGCCAAACTAGGTTAAACTTTTATGGGACCAATTAATAGCAGCTATTTTGCGTTGAAGAAAAAAAGAATCACGCAAATCGAATCATTAACCTAATAGTAATCAGTGTGTATACCTACATAAAAAACCGGCCGAATTGAGAACCTCTTCCTTTTTTGAAAGTCGGTTAAAATGCACTTTAACGACCTCTGTCGGTGCTCAAGCTTGAGGTCGCGGGTTCGTATCCCGAAGAAACAAAATGAGTATTTATGTGTATAACATAATAAAAGTCTTAAATACGTGTATAGTATAAGAGTTTTAAATACTCTTCCGTTGTCTGGTGTTACATAATGCTATGCATGTATTTAAAACAACTAGATGTAAAAGATGACATTGACGTTGATGCCTAAGATAGTTTTAAGTTAGTCTCCTTGAGAGGCCCGGATAGGTTAGTGGGGTCAGTGTACCTACATAGTTATTTATAAGATACTGTTTATTGTATTATCTACGTAGTAGCATAAAGTAAAATACGATTAACTAGAAGTGTATTATTGGACGTGTAATTTGAACCTAATAACAATAACACATATGCTGAGGCACTAAACATGGTGTCAGAAGAAGAAAAAGAAAATATTAACCAAAGAGAGGGTACGTCGAGAACGGCGAAAAAAGAAATTTCGAGACCGGCTGGGTGTGGTTCATCAACAATGACGACAATGGCTGCAAACGGAGTACAAAAGCTGGAAATTTCGACGGAAATCATCAACAATAATGCTGAAAACTTCAGAAAATGGACTCAGTCGTTCGAGATATATTTGCTGGCGTCGGGAATGGAGAAAACTGAAGACAAAAGGAAGATTGCTATTATGCTACACTCTATGGGTGAAAAAGGTCTAAATATCTTCAACTCCTTCAATTTGGACCTAAGCAATTCTACATTCAAACAAGTAAAGGAGAAATTTGTTGAATACTTTGAACCAAAGAAGAATTTGACAGTTGCAAGACACAGGTTCTTCACATTAAAACAACGTGTGAACGAATCATTGGACAATTTTCTGATGGAGCTAGAAAATGCAAGTCATTCATGTGAGTTTGGTACGCTTCGTGAATCCCTGGTGAAAGATATTCTCATTGCTAACATGGCCACAAACTTCTCACAAATTCGACAAAAGCTGCTACAAGAACAAGATCTCTCCCTGGAAAGAGCCAAGCTGCTGTGTAGAACACTCACTATGGCACAGAAGAGTGAAGATTCAATCAATGGGGGTGAAAGAAGAGAAGATGCCACCGTATACAAGATACACAGAAACCGTCCAAACAGTTCTCCGTCATCATCGTTTTCATCGCACCAGCATAGGAGAAAAACCAGATCTCCAGTGCCGCATTATCAACAAAGAAGATCAGCCACACCCGGGTCCAGAACAACGTGCGGGAGATGCAACACAACACATGCTCATCGCAACTGCCCAGCATGGAAGCATAAATGCAGGTCATGTTTTAAATATGGACACTTTACTAATTTATGTTATAAGAAAAATAATGTCAGGAATGTTGTTTCTGAAGTAGACAACTCAAATCTCGATGATGAAGTAACAAAAAAAAGTGCTGAGAGATTTACTATAGGGACATTGTTCAACATTGAATCACAAAGTAATAGAAATAGCACAATTTTAAGTAAAAATGATAATTCTTGGCATTATTTTCTTAATATAAACAATAAAAGAGTAGATTGCATAATTGATACTGGAGCAGATATAAATATGATGTCTTTAGACACATGTAAAAGCTCAAACCTAAAAATTAAAAATAAGGACAAACAACAGTGTAAAAATTATAATATTTTTGCTTATAATGGTCATGAAATTCCCATAGTGGCAGTATCTAATGTATCCTGTTTATTAGATAATAAAGTTGAGCCTGAAACAATTACTTTTGTAATAACAAGTTTGAATTGTCCAACTGTAATTGGCTTACCAACTTGTATAAAGTTAAATTTAATAACAAAAAACTTCTCTGTAAATTGTCAAAATGACAATAAAATTGTGAAAAATATACATAACCTATATGAAAAAACATGTGACAATATTGTAATCAAATATAATGATGTTTTTCAGTGCCTAGGATGTCTTCCATATGAACACAGTATTGTATTAAAGAAGGATGCCATACCAAGAGTAGATCCCCCGAGGAAGGTACCGTTTGCTCTCATCAAGCCGTTAAGGAAAGAATTAGAAATCATGGAACAACTGGGAATTATACAGAAGGTTAACAAACCCACATTATGGGTAAGTAGTTTAGTCATTACCATGAAAAAGGCAGGAGGATTAAGGGTATGTTTAGATCCTAGATATTTAAATAAAAATCTATTGAGAAGTCATTATCCTATTAAAAATATTGATGAAGTGAGGTCAAAATTGTCTAAGGCTACATATTTTTCCCACTTGGATGCGTTCTCTGGTTTTTATAATATAAAATTAACAAAAGAAAGTAGTGATTTGTGCACATTTCAGACCCCATTTGGTCGCTATAAATTTCTACGGTTGCCTTTCGGGATTAATACTGCAACAGAAATATTTTATAAAACTATGATTGATTTATTTGGGGACATTGAAGGCATAATTATTTGGTGTGATGACATTTTAATATATGGGGAGACAATTGAAATACATAATAAGAGGTTAGAATTATTTTTAGAACGGGCTAGGCAGGTAAATTTGAAATTAAACAAGCTCAAGTGTAAGTTTCTTTTAGAAGAAATAACGTATTTGGGTTATATTTTTAGCAAAGATGGTGTTAAAATTGATCCAGATAAAATTAAAGCTGTAAAAAATATGTCTACACCTAAAAATATTAAGGATTTACAAAGATTTTTAGGCATGTTAAATTTTTTAGCCCCTTTCATTGAAAACTTAGCAGACAAAACTAATGTCTTAAGAAACTTGTTAAAAAAGGATATACCATTCCTATGGGATGATAATTATCAAAAGTGTTTTGAATCACTAAAAGATATTATTACTAAAGCACCTGTATTAGCTAACTATAATTGCAATGTACCTTTAATTTTGTCAGTAGATTCATCCAAGAATGCAGTGGGCGCTGTAATCATGCAAAATAAGCGACCAATTGCATATAGCTCAAGAACATTGACAAGCTCTCAACAAAACTACGCTCAGATTGAAAAGGAATTGTTTGCTATACAGTTTGGTTGTAATAAATTTCATCAATATATTTATGGAGGTCTTGTTACCGTTCATACAGATCACAAACCTTTAATTTATCTCTTTAAAAAACCTCTTCATGAAGTGCCAGCTAGGCTGCAGAGAATGATGCTTGCGTTGCAAGGATATGACTTAGAAGTAATTTATGTACCTGGTAAACATATGTATATAGCAGACACGCTATCACGAGCTTCACTCACTGATACATATGTACCACAATATGAACAAGACTTACAATATCATGTCAATTCAATTTTTTCTAATATTTCAGTATCAAAGTCATATTTAGAGTCAATATTAAATGAAAGTAAACAAGATGAATCATTAAATTTGCTTAAATCTTATATAAAAAATGGTTGGCCAACAAGCAAAACAAAATTAACTGTTTGGTAAAACCATATTGGAATATTCAAAGTGAAATACACATAATGAATGATTTACTCTTTAAGGGCAATAGGCTCATAGTCCCAAAGGCTTTACAAAAGCAAATATTAGATAAAATTCACTGTGGTCATTTAGGTATAAATAAAACACTTAACATTGCTAGGGAAACAGTTTATTGGCCCAATATAAATGCAGACATTAAAAATTTAATTGAACAGTGTCTGGTATGTGCTAAATTTAAACCTAACACAAATAAGGAACCTTTGAAGTGTTATGATATTACACAACTCCCTTGGGAACGAGTAGGGGATGATTTATTTTATTTTGATGGGGAGAATTACCTTGTCTGTGTAGATTACTATTCTAAATATTTTGAGCTAGCTTCTTTACATAAGAATTACAACGTTGATAACGTGGTGAAACACTTGAAATCATTTTTCGCACGCCATGGCATCCCACGATCATTAGTGTCGGATAATGGTCCACCTTTCAACTCATGTAAGTTCAAATCTTTTCTGGTTGAATGGGACGTGGAGCATATAACCACGAGTCCATATTATCCAAGAAGTAATGGTTTTTCGGAGAGCGCTGTAAAAGTATCCAAAAATATACTACGTAAATGCGCTCAGGATGGATCTGATGTGTATTTAGCATTGCTACACTACCGGAACACAGCTAAAGGCGATTTTCCCAGCCCAGCATCATTATTAATGTCTAGGAGTTTACGTATGAATATACCTGTCCTGTGTAAAAAACTAAAACCGAATTTAGTAAAATTTTCTGTTTACAAAAAATCTTATGTCAAAAATAAAAACAAAATGACATATTACTTTGACAGATGTGCAAGGCAAAGGAATGAAGTCTTTAAGCCTGGAGATGACATTTATTTAAAAAAAAAATCCCAAAGATTTTTGGACTCCTGGTGTAATACATAGAAATCTAGATTGTGGTAGGTCTCATTATATTACCGATATGAATGGTGTTATTTATAGGAGAAATAGAGCGCATATTAGACATAGGAAAAATAATTTAAAAAAGATAAATCCTCCTTCCTCTTTTGCGGGTGACGGTAAAAATGAATTTAAAAAAATAGATCCTTCTTATATTGGTCATGATACGTGCAATATACTTCCCATAAATCCTAGTTGTTTCACGAGTGAAAATTCTCAGGATATTAGTAGACATAATGATAACTGTGTTCCTGTGGAAAGGCAAATAGGTACAGATTATGTTACCAGATCTGGTAGAACTGTAAAACAACCTAAATTGTACATACATGAGAAATTTAATTAGTAAGTTATATTTTGTAATCATGTATATTTTAAGCATTATTAAATTGTATGCGTTTCTCGAAAAAGGGAGATGTTACATAATGCTATGCATGTATTTAAAACAACTAGATGTCAAAGATGACATTGACGTTGATGCCTAAGATAGTTTTAAGTTAGTCTCCTTGAGAGGCCCGGATAGGTTAGTGGGGTCAGTGTACCTACATAGTTATTTATAAGATACTGTTTATTGTATTATCTACGTAGTAGAATAAAGTAAAATACGATTAACTAGAAGTGTATTATTGGACGTGTAATTTGAACCTAATAACAATAACACATATGCTGAGGCACTAAACTACCTATAACACATGTTCTTCGGGTATTATCACGGGGGTAGATTGACGTGGTGTTTAGGCAGGTAATATTAATATTACTTACCTAAAAAAATTTTCATTATTTCTAACATTCGAACAACGGCGGTCAACAGAATACATCAATCGATACATAAAAAATAAATTGAATACGCCCTTCCAATGTAAACTCTCGCGGTTTGGAACTCAATCAGCGTCTAGTCAGATGTACAAATTCTGTTGCAGCAAATAGGACTCGCAAACTCATTATGTATCTCGAAACAGCAAATATAATGAAATAAGAAAATATCAAGACTTTAAACTATATAAAAGTTAATCAGGCGTTACTTTGCGGAAATCCATAGCATAAAATTTTAATATATTTTATCTAGCAACATACCGCGAAACAAATGTTTTTTATTTATATTTTTTTATATAAAAGTATTTATTTTTAGTCAGGGTTCCCCCATACATTGTTTTCACTTGATTAGTATCAAGTAAATTTTTCTTGAGTAGCTTCATTTTGATGAGACGTACAATAATTTCTTGGACGGAAATTTCGATTGTGGTAGCTCTCAGAGTTAGCAAGGATAAAAAAAATCTTAACTTTCGAGCGTAGGACCGGGATAACGTACCACGCGATAGTGTCCTACAGACAATTATTGAAATACATTAATATTAACTAACTCTAAATTAATTAATAAAAACAAAATCAGCTGGTTACTAATAATTTAAGATGACCTCGTTATCGAAACAAGTTGGCAAGAGGGAACTCTTTTTCGGATAATTTAGATCATTATCCTGAGATTTATGAAAAAAATAATATTTTGGAATCATCAAATCTACAAACTTTATTCTTGCTATCTCTGTTAGCTACCACAAACAAGAGTTCCGTCCAAGAAATTCTTGGACGACTCATTAAAATGAAGCTAATCACGAAAAATTTGCTTGATACTAATCCAGTGAAAACAATGTATGGGGGAACCCTGACTATTTAGACTTAATTAACAATGACATTGCACTATGAAAATTATTTATTGTAGAAATCAAGTTCCTATTACAAGTTGATACAATTATGGGTATATCCGTATTGCTATTAAATTAAACTAGGCACTGCGCATATCTGCGTTCCTCCCAACATACAATAAAGCAAGTGTAATACGATTGACAGCGATATTGTACTTAAAGCTCCCAGGTAAACAAATAATGTTAAACTAAAATAATTAAGTTACCATTAAAATAATGAAGTTACCATTAAAATAATGAAGTTACCATTAAAATAATGAAGTTACCATTAAAATACCACAACCAAACTTGTGTTTGGTTTTGTGCTCGGGTAGGTGCACAAAACCAAACACAAGTTTAAATTTATTGAATATATTAAATTAATAGTTTTGCCAAAAGTTTAGAGATTATAATTATATTATTCATTAGTATACATACGGTTTATTGGCTAATTATCGTTTGTAGCAGCCAATGTAAAGTATCAGCTCAACTTTACTCACCACCTGCTATCTGACCAACTGTCAACCGAACATTGAAGTCTCACTGCACTAGTTAAACTGTTTTGGATTAAGAATGTCTCAACTGGCTGATATACAAAAGGCACAACAGTCACTAGAAGAATGTGTCACGAAAAAATTTGAAGAGCTCCAGGCCCAGCTGCATTGCGGTGCTGCGAAGGACACAGTAGCCAAAGTCGCTGAAGAGTTTCGGACTTTCCGGGAATTGACATTTTCAATCCTCAGTCTGCTTCGTTCTCAAATTACAGAATGCCTTAAAGCTGTAGATTCTCTTGAAACTAGGTCTCGAAAGAAATCTTTGATCTTCTCCGGCGTGCCAGAGCAGAGTAGTGACAACTGTGTGGCTAGTGTGCTTGATATAATTAATCACAGGTTAGGCATTCAGAACATCACAGTTAACTCAATTAAGTTGTGTCATCGACTGGGTTCCAGTGAGCCAAGCAGACCCCGCCCAATTCTTGTTAAGTTTAAGTCTTATGACTCCAAGGCTGCTGTCTGGAGAGCCAAAACCAAGCTAAAAGGTACTCCTACAACTATAAGGGAGTTTTTGACTAAGACAAGGCAAGCAGTATTTGGTAATGCTAGGCTGCATTTCGGCGTTAGATCAGTTTGGACACAAGATGGTACAGTAGTCATCAAAACTTCAGACGGGAAACGACACAAAGTGCTAACCATTGAAGAGCTCAAGCCCCTGATGTCAAATTACCCAAAGGTAATCCAAGGTACTGGCAAAAGTAGCTAAATAGTCGCACTAGTTCTATCTTAATATCATTCAAACTGATTATCGTCTGTTGATACACGTGAAAAAACACCTATGTACTCGTATATATACATTGTCACAAACTATTTTCTTATTGTTATGTTTAGAGTGATAATATTCTGTATCTTCAAATTGCTTCAGTTTGTGCTTTTACTTGTTCCAATGTTTGTTTTCTTCTTTTGTAGTCACAATAGGGTAGACGTAACCTATAATCTAATGTATTCTAATTACCCGTTGATTTATTTTATAATTTATGTTATTTCAAACAAGGAAAAAATCTGTAAGTCTGTTGACATATTGTGACAAGCACAGATTAAGAATTAGTTACTACGTAACAGATACGACAGTGATATTTTACCGAGTTTCCAGTTGTTACGTTTTGGCAGCACTGTCGCATCTGTCATTTTGACCGCACACCACAGACCATAGCACATCACAGACTACAAACACACATTGTATAAGTGGTTGAATAATCGAGTCCAGCTATCGATACTTTAGTAAGGTATCGATTTTTTTTGTAGGTAGGTTTTTGTAGTTCAGGTAATTTATTTTTATTAAGTAATACAAAATAAAAACAGGTTACATTTATCATTTATTTATTGATTTTTTTTCTAAATTTCTAATAAGCCCTGATTGATATAGCAAGAATATTAATATTTAACAGAATATTTTTTTAAATAATATTTTAATAATTATCCTAATAAAACTCTCTAATGTCGTAATCCAACCATCTAGTGATGGTAACACACAAGTCCAGGTTTTCCTGTTTCTAAGGCCACTTTCCTTACTTGAAGTGTGCTCTTATTTCAATTGTTTTCATTTCTTTGACGACACAAAAGATGATCAGTCACTTCTGTAAATAAATAACACAATATTTAAGATGAAAAAACAGTACATAAGTTGGCCGGTCACTTAGTCTGGCCAACAACAACAACAAAACAAGGAGGGTTTCTAGTAAAAACTTTAGTTAATTGGCAAAAATAGATTAACTAGTTTTGTTCTTCAGCACTATAAGTTGATACCCTAAATAAAACTGCATTATTATTCTGCTATCAAATATGCTTAAACTGCCATAACACTTCTTTAACATTTATGAAAAGACCATCTTTTCATAAATGTCAAACAAGTGTTACATAGTTTTTTTGTTGTTTCAATGAAGTTATCGAAACCACAACCTCCAATTCCTGAGCCAAGTTCCAAACCACTAAACCTTGGTATTTCACAAAAATAAAACAATTTCAGTATCTTTTGATATGTTAAAATATCTTATAGAATGAGTGTCAATATGCCATAGTACTTAATACATACCCACTCTTCAAATGACCAACATTTCATCAGAAGCATTTACATCCTCATTGGAGTATACCTAGGGGTATTTCTGTCTGAAACAAATGAGTACATTTAAGATTAATATTGTTATACAAAAGCAAAAAACATTGGCAAACTTAATGAGTCAAAGATTAAGTATAATTATATTATACTGTTCATACTTTATATTACACTAGCTCTAACTATAACGTGTTAAAAGTAAAACTCACCTGATTCACAGGACGATAGAGGCATGCCGTGCTCTGTATTTCATCATCCGTAAGGAGAAATGGATTAGAATGTTTAAATATCTTGGCCTTCTTCGTCAAATTGATATTTATGAAAGTGTTTTTCAGTAACAAGTTTTCGAAGTTGCTCTTTAGAGAGACCGATGGATAGTTGGCACCAGGAAGGACAGCCACAGGTTTCTAAAATTAATGTTCTTTGGGAAAGAAAAATGCCGTTTCATGAACTAATAGTTGCGTTGCAACCGCCGACACAAGACTTAAATAGTCCCTTAAAACGAAAAACTAACAACATTTACACTAAATTAATTAACACACTATAAAATATTGATATAATGTATCAATAATATGCGGAGTAATTGAATATTTTGTATCAAATCAAGCAAGAAACGAGGATAAACAAAACACTAACAAACTACACGCGGCCATATTTGAGTTTTGACAACATAGATCATTAGCATAGATCATTAGACACATAAACAAATAGACCATAGACGTGTGTGACGTCACAAAACGACGCCATTTTGCTTTCGACCGCAGCGCCAAAACGTAACAAATGGAACTACACTGTCAGCGTGGTGACAAGTAACATGTAACAGCTGTCATCTGTCTGACATTTGACATTTGATATTTTTTTTTTAAGTTAATGATGGCACGGGTTGCGTTCCAGTTGACGTAAGAAAATGTTTACCATACATAACAAACATTGTAATTTTGTGTTCTTTTTCTTTTCTTCTGTATTTTTTCTTGTAATACTTTAAATAAGTTGTGTCAGTTGGCGGGTGGTTTAGTGACGGGAATAAGTTTTTACTCCTTTTTTTTATTCTGTTATTTAATATTATTATTCGTTTCAGTTAAATTATTTATATTATTTTATATATTATTATTTATATTATTATTTATATTATTATTATATATTACTTTATTTTGTTATATTATGTCCGATAATGACTCATATTTAACTGCCAATGATACCTCTGAAAACGACAGCTTCGGTTCTGTGAGTGAAACGTTGGGTGAAATATTATACCAGAACTTTAATTCACTGAGCGGAAATTTTTTAAACATATCCCACATAAATGCTCAAAGCATCCCTAGTCACTTTAGTGACATTATAGAAACGTTTTCTGGAAACAATGTTCATGCCATCCTGATTTCTGAGAGCTGGCTCAAACCTAACCTCTTATCTTCTTCTTATCCTCTGCCCGGCTTCGTTCTGATTCGTAATGATCGGATCGATAGACGTGGCGGTGGTGTCGCCATTTACCTTCGCAGTGATATTTCTTACAAAATAATAGCCTCTTCTTCTCCTCAACAATCTCCTGCTGCAGAATTTCTTTTTCTTGAAATTCATGTCAAAGGTATCAAGCTGGCTCTGGGCGTCGTCTATTGCCCTCCTTCTACGGATTATTTTGGTGATTTTGAGTCGGTATTAGAACCGATGCTGTCCGAATATACACATCACATAATAATGGGCGATTTTAATACCGACCTGTTAAATAAATCATCATCTCGTTCGCTCAAATTTAACCAAATTATCAACTCATCTTCTCTTCATGTTCTTCCTCTTTTGGCCACCCATCATAACAACAATGGCGAAGATACCTGGCTAGACTTAATTTTAATTTCCAAGCTCTCTTTTATTCAATCTCATGGTCAATATCCTGCTCCTGGGTTTTCCCATCACGACCTTATCTTTCTTTCATACACCTTAAAGCCTCCAAAACACTGTCCTAGAGTCGTGTACAGGCGAAGTTTTGCCCGGTTAGATATCGCAAAGCTACGAACGGATGCCGCTGATATTGACTGGCAACCTATGCTGGATGCTTGTTGTGTAGACGCAAAAATTAACATCTTTAACAAGAATATAACCAAGTTATATGATCAGCATGCACCACTAAAAAAAACCAAATTAAGACATCCACCAGCTCCTTGGCTGTCTGAGGAAATTCGGGTGATGATGAGACGCAGGGATCGGGCATATCGAAAATATAAAAGGGATCGAAGTGAGCTTAATTGGGATCGTTTCAGAGGGGCTAGGAATCGTTGTAACCAAGTGATACGCAATGCTAAACGCCGCCACTTCCTTCAAAATTTATCTTCCTCGTCTCCATCTCATATATGGAAGTTCCTTAAAAATATTGGTATTGGTAAATCTCCTCAATCTCATTCTCTTGGGGCAATTAATTTGGATGATATCAATCTCCATTTCTCCAAAACTGACGTGCTTGACGTCCAAACTAAACGCCATACTCTAGCTTATCTAAGAGATTTACCGCGTACCAATACATCTCATTTTCAACTCTCCCCAGTCTCTTCAGAGGAGATATTAAAGACAATTAAAGCATTGGGATCCAAGGCCGTAGGTTGCGACGATATTAGCCGTCAAATGGTTATTACTGTTGTCGATCTCCTGTTACCTGCTATCACTCATTTAGTAAATTCCTCTCTAGACTCATTCCAATTTCCCGATGTATGGCGTAAAGCTTTTGTACGCCCTTTAGCAAAAGTTTCAAATCCTACTCTTCCTTCACATTTTCGCCCAATTTCCATCCTCCCCTACCTTTCCAAAGTGCTTGAGGCTTGCGTCCATAAACAACTGTCCCGGTTTATTTACGAAAACAACATTTTGTCTCCTTTTCAATCCGGGTTCAGACCGGGTCATAGTACCACCTCAGCACTGTTAAAATTGACAAATGACGTGAGAGTGGGTATCGAGGACTCAAAGATCACCGTATTGGTTCTGGTCGACTTTTCCAATGCTTTTAATAACATCAATCACGATATTCTTCTTGAAATACTCTCCTGTATCCAAATTTCACCTGAAACCCTTAAATGGTTTTCTTCTTACCTTCAGGGACGCCAGCAAGCAATACGCACTGATCAGTCTACTTCTAATTGGCACCACCTTAATTCCGGCGTCCCTCAAGGCGGCATTCTTTCTCCTCTTCTTTTTTCATTATTTATTAATTTACTTACTCATAAACTTAACACTACGTATCACTTGTATGCAGATGATCTACAGCTCTACAGTCAAGCAAAAGTGGAAGCTTTTTCAGTTGCTATAGATGCAGTAAACCGAGATCTTGATGCTATTAAGAATTGGTCAGTCATGTTTGGGTTATCCGTTAACCCTGCTAAATGTCAGGCCATATTGATTGGCAGTCAACGGTCATTGAGTAAAGTGACCATTAATGCTTTACAACCTGTCACTTTTAACGGTTCTGTCATTCCTTTCAGTTCCAGCGTCAAAGATCTCGGACTGAATATAGACTCCACTCTTGACTGGAACTCCCAAATTTCCCACGTATCACAGAAGGTTACAGGGTCATTGCGATCACTATATCGATTAAAAAACTTCCTACCGACAGCGACCAAGACCTTGTTAGTTCAGACGTTGATATTTCCAATTATTGATTATGGCGACGTTTGCTACTTCGATCTCAACGCGGACAAGCTTAATAAACTCGATCGTCTCATTAACTGCTGTATCCGATTTGTTTTTAATTTAAGAAAATACGATCACGTCTCTTCCTACCGCTCTAAGCTGCACTGGTTGCCAATAAGGCAACGACGCTCGGCTCGAGCATTTTCCTCATTCTCCTGTCTATCTCTCCTCTCACTTTCAATTTCTCTGCAGCAGTCACGATAAAAATCTCCGTTCTGCAAATAATGCTCTTCTCCTGTGTCCGTCCCATAAGACCAGCCTTATGCACTCTTCTTTCAACATTCAGGCTATTTTACTTTGGAATGCTCTCCCCACAGAAATCAGGATGTCGTCAACAAAAGATACTTTCAAACGTAAGGTTCGTAGGTGGTATCTCAAACAATTGGCAGAGTCTTAGTGCGGTTTATCCTTGCTGTCATATTAACATTATATTGTCTTTCATAATTATGGATCATTTAAATTATATTTTATTATATTTGTATTTATTATTATATATGTAATACTTATTATATTTGTATCTATTACTAGTATTATTTTAATATGTGTTATTATCTTTATTTATTACTAGCTGACCCTTGCCCACTTCGTTGAGCATAAAAACAGTTTATGATGAAATTCAACTAAAAAAAACAACCCCTAACTCAGGAACGCGGGAACCCGGAACCCGCAGCATGGGAACCCGAAACCCGCAACCCGCAACGCGGAAACGCGGAACCCGCAGCATGGGAACCCGAAACCCGCAACGCGGGAACCCGTACCCGCAACGCGGGAACCCGGAACCCGCAACGCGGGAACCCGGAACCCGCAACGCGGGAACCCGGAACCCGCAACGCGGGAACGCGGAACCCGCAACGCGGGAACCCAGAACCCGCAACGCGGGAACCCAGAACCCGCATCGCGGAACCCGCAACGCGGGAACGCGGAACCCGCAACGCGGGAACCCGGAACCCGCAACGTGGGAACCCGGAACCCGCAACGCGGGAACCCGGAACCCGCAACGCGGGAACGCGGAACCCGCAACGCGGGAACCCGGAATCCGCACATTGGGAACCCGAAACCCGCAACGCGGAACCCGCTACGCGGGAACCCGGAATCCACAACGCGGGGACCCGGAACCCGCAACGCGGGAACCCGGAACCCGCAACGCGGAACCCGCAGCATGGGAACCCGAAACCCGCAACGCGGGAACCCGGAACCCGCAACGCGGGAACCCGGAACCCGCAACGCGGGAACCAGGAACTCGCAACGCGGGAACCCGGAACCCGCAACGCGGGAACCCGGAACCCGCAACCTGGGAACCAGGAACCCGCAACGCGGGAACCCGGAACCCGCAACGCGGAACCCGCAACGCGGAACCCGCAACGCGCTCCCGTCACAGTCGGTCCAGCCGATTCGGTGATCATTAGTGAGATAACGATGATGATGATAAAAAGAAGCCTAAATTAATCCTTATAACTTTAGCTATCTACCAGTGAAAGTCTCGTTAAAATCGGTCCAGCCGTTCCAGAGATTAGCCGGAGCAAAGAGACACGCTAACAGACAGACAGACATTTTTTTTTAATTGCATTTTCGTTTTCAGTAGCAAGAAAAAAAAAGACAGAACAGACAGACGTTAACTTCGCACAAAGACAAATGACGACAAAAGACATAGTGGCGTCCTATCATGACGTTTTCGTTTTTTTTTTAATTGTTCGTGAATTATGACCATGGATCTAACTCCTTCGATCTGATTTTTAAATTAACATTTATAATATATTCTTATTACAACTTATAAGTTAAGTACTTTTTTTTATGTTGACAATAAATATCTTATAATTATTAAATAAAGTTTAGTAAATTCTGCAGTTTTAACAAAAAGAAAATATTTATTTTATTATGTCGTCGTTACAACGTTACGTCGCTCATTTTTGATAAACTGTCAAATGTTACCTATTAAAATGACCCGACTATTTATTAGTGGTGGACAAATAGTTTAATGAATCCAAATAGTTTAAGTTTATGTTAATACGCTATTTATAGCATTTCATAATTTTTATTTTCCATTTGTAAACAATGTCGTTACCCGTGTCATATAAACTGGCAACGACGTGAATCGATTGAGCCCAGGTTCAAACCCCACGTGACCATCACGTATTTTCTTCTTTTTTCTAATTTTCTGCTTATTTTTTTCAACATTTTCTTTCATAATAACCTTTTCGTGACAATAACGAACATACCGTAAAAAAAAATTGCGAAATTGGTCAAGCCGTTGTCGAAGCGCACACGACGTAACAAATTTTGGAGGTCGTTTTTTTACACTTTGGGCTACATTTTTGGGGTTTTAGTAAGGAACCCTACTTTTTTTAAACATATAATATAGCCTATGTTCAGCGCTAGGAATGTAGCTTTCCAACGGTGAAAGAATTTTTCATATTGGTTCAGTGGTTTCAGAGCCTATTCCATTCAAACAAACAAACAAACAAACAAACAAACAATCAAATGTTACCTCTTTATAATATTAGTATAGATATTGTTGTATAATATATTTTATTTATTATATTGTTGTATAATATATTTTATATGTTTCATTAATTTTATTTTATGATTTAATAATAATTAATGTATATTATCCATTTAGTCTTTACATGTTTTCGTCCGTACGTATGCATTACCTGCATCTACTTATTTTTATCTCTAAATCACCTAAAGGTTGACTGGTAGATAATGCCTTAAGGCATTAAGTCCGCCTATGTACTAATGCGTCTATGTGCATGATGCTTAAATAAATAAATAAATAAATAAATAAAATAATTAAGTTACCATTAAAATAATGAAACTGTTAAACATATAATACATCGACACTCGCATGACCGATGTGGGTGTCGGTAGCCGATTTGGAATCAGACCAGCTACGCAGGAGTCGAGTTTTATAGTGCCCAAGTAACACACAAATACACTCTCTCTTCCGTTTACTCTTATTACCCCGTGGGACGGTAAATCGACTCAACTGGCGGGAGAGCAGGCGCAGGAATGTATTTTTACATGCCCATCCGACGCATGGATCATCTTTATTATCAGACAATCAGGTGATCAGCCTGCATTGTCCTAACCAAACTTGGAAATAACATTTTTTTATCGTTCCAGCGCCGAAATCGAACCCACGACCTCCGGGTCGAGAGCGAAGCTCTAAAACACTAGACCACGGAGGCGTATAATTTATTTGTAGGGAACACATTTCTGTTTAGTAAGCAGTTTCGTCATTATGAGCTCGGTGCGCTGGGGCACACACCAGTCGTCCCGCGTCACAGCCCAGCCCGGTCGTTAGGTAGCTAAGTCAGAATAGTAATTGTAAACTATAAATGTGAGTTGTGACCTTAAAAATAAAACACTTCAGAGACTTTACATATTTTATTTTTGGTAACTCTTAAAGAACTTTAACAAATAAGTTACATTGGTGACCCCGACGTGATTTCGAATTGGACGTTGTTGAATCGAACATTCGTAAATTAACAGTTTTATTGCGTTGTGCGCGTATACTACGGGGCGGCTCATTTATTTTACCGGGCAGGGCTGATATATATATATATTTTTGTAAAACCGAGTTAAAATGTCGGAACCTAGTAAAGTGGAAGCGAACTCTCAATCCAGTGAACCGAACTTAATGTTGATATCAGTGTCCTCTCGAATCGCGGAATTTTGGACAGACCAGCCGGAGTTGTGGTTCGTGCAATTTGAAGCCGTTGTCGCGCCTCAGAAGACGTCGGACGAGTCCAAATATCAGTTGCTGATCGCGAAGTTGGGGAAGAATGTGATACAACAAGTGGCGGATTTAATTAGCAGCCCACCCGAGACCAACAAATACCCGGCCCTTAAGGCCCGGCTGCTAGCAATTTACGAAGAAACAGAAGTTCGCCGAATTCAAAAACTGATGGGAGAGTTGCAGTTGGGAGATCAAAAACCCTCTCAACTCCTGCGCAGAATGAAGGAATTGGCCGGAAATCGTGTCAATAAAGACACCCTTATTATTTTATGGCAGAATCACCTACCTGCTTCGGTTCGTGCGATTTTGGCGGCAACAGACCTGAAAGATCTAGAGAAATTAGCTTCGATTGCGGACAAGGTGCAGGAGACGCAGACTTCGTCGAGCATAGATGTGGTGGAAACTTCAAACCAGGGCAGCATCTACGATCGGCTGGATAAGCTCTCGCTGGAAGTAGCAGAGTTACGCAAGAGTTATGGAAGACGCAATCGCTTCCGCTCTAAATCGCGATCATCGAGATCTGTCAGCAGGGACAAGAACACCAACCGACCACGTGTTAGGCGTCCAGGAAATCCCGAGTGGCTGTGCTTCTACCATTTTCGCTACGGGGAAAAGGCGGCCAAGTGTAAGGATCCATGTGCGTGGAAAGGCGAGAGGCCGGAAAACTAACAACCGTGCAGCCAGGGGCGGATGGCTGTGCCGGGATAAATCATCGCCTCAGCATCAGAGATCGTCGCAGTGGTTTGAACTTTCTTATTGACACTGGTGCAAATGTTTCAGTAATACCTAAAAATAGCGTTCATAATTGTAAGAAAAATGGTAATGATTATTTTTTATACGCCGCAAACGGTACGAAAATCAATACTTTTGGCTTAAAAACTCTAAATTTAAATTTAAGTTTAAGGAGAGATTTTCGGTGGACTTTTATAATTGCTAATGTTAAGCAACCGATTATAGGGGCTGATTTTTTAAGTCATTATAATTTGATGGTTGATTTAAGCTCTAGAAAACTAATTGATAAAACGACTCAACTTAATATTGTTACTAATCTTGTTGAATGTTTGCAATGTACGGTTAAGACTGTCGACGAAGGGCACCCTTATATTGATTTGTTGAATAAATTTCCCGATATATGTAAACCCGTGTCATTTAGGGAGCCTCCTCAGCACGACGTGTACCATTTCATCGAGACGTCGGGACCTCCGGTCTACGCTCGAGCCAGGCCACTTCCGCCGAGCCGTCTGAATAAGGTAAGAGAAGAATTTAAAAACATGCAAGCAATGGGAATTTGCCGCCCGTCTAGTAGCCCATGGGCGAGTCCATTACATGTGGTGCAGAAGAAAGATGGGGGAATTAGGCCGTGTGGGGATTACAGACGGTTAAATGCGATCACGAAACCTGATCGATACCCCATCCCGCGTTTGCATGATTTTACGTTCTTATTAAATAACAAAAATATTTTTTCAAAAGTCGATATTAATAGGGCATATCATTTTATTCCTAATAATCCAGAAGATGTACCTAAAACAGCAATAATTACTCCATTTGGTTTATTTGAATTTGTGAGGATGACATTCGGACTACGGAACGCTGCACAAACCTTCCAAAGGTTCATGCATCATACTGTATTGAAAGATTTAAATTTTGTTTTCTGTTATATAGACGATATAATTTTGGCCAGTGTTAATGAGCAACAGCACAGGGAACATTTAATGTTGTTGTTTGAGAGATTAGATAAATACGGGATTACAATCAATTTGTCTAAGTCTTGTTTCGGTGTGTCTGAGTTAGAGTTTTTAGGTTTTCACGTATCAGCGGAAGGTATTCGTCCGTTAGATAGTAAGGTCACGGTCATAAGTAATTTTCCTGTACCGCAGAATGTGGACGAACTAAGACGTTTCCTAGGAATGGTTAATTTTTATAGGAAACATTTACCACACGCCGTACAAAGTCAGGCCGTGTTAGGAAAATATATTTGTAACGCAAAAAAGAAAGATTTGTCTCCTATTTCATTAGATTCGGAAGCATTGCAAGCTTTTGAAGATTGTAAAAAACAACTTCAAAACGCTGTCACGTTAAGCTACCCGGATAACGAGGCGCCGTTATCGCTCATGACCGACGCGTCAGATCGTTGCGTAGGCGCGGTCTTACAACAGAAGGCGGGAGACACATGGAAACCGTTAGGATATTTTTCTAAAAAACTATCAGATACTCAGCAACGATACAGCACTTATGATAGGGAGTTACTCGCAATTTATATGTCTATTAAGCATTTTCGAAAAAGTTTTGAAGGTCGTAGTCTAATTATTTACACCGACCATAAACCTTTGATCCATGCATTTAAGAAAGTAAATAGTGATGCAGAAACTCCTCGCAGGACTAGACAACTTTTATACATTAGTGAATTTACAACTGAAATTAGACACATTAGCGGCGAAGACAATGTTGTGGCTGACGCCTTATCGCGTGTCGCGACGATTTCCGTTCCTACGAGTGTCGATTTCGAGAAGCTCGCTGACGAGCAGAAACATGATGACTATATTGCGCAGTACAACCGACAAGGTGGCGCGCAACATAGTAATGTGTTGTTAAAGAAAATATTTTTGCCCGAGAGCAGTAATGATATTTATTGCGAAATGTCCACTAATAAGGCCAGACCTTATTTGACGAAATCATTTAGAAACCTAGTATTTAATTCGTTACACAATCTTAGTCACCCTAGTATTAAAACGACTCGTAAAATGATAACCGATAGATATTTTTGGCCCGAAATGAATCGAGATATTGGAATAATGGCTAGAGCGTGCATTTCGTGTCAACGTGCAAAAATTAATAGACATACGTTCACGAATTTCGAAGCATTTGAGTCCGTAAATCGATTCGAACATGTCCACGTAGATTTAATAGGCCCGTTACCTATTTCTGAAGATGGTTTTAGATATTGTGTTACCATGGTAGATAGAGCTACGCGATGGCCAGAGGCGGTGCCAATAAAGGACATGACAGCCGAAATAGTAGCTAAGGTAATTTATGAGCAATGGATAGTCCGCTTTGGATGTCCTGTTAAATTAACTACTGACCAAGGACGTCAATTTGAGAGTCAATTGTTCTCAGAATTATTAAAATATTTAGGTGTACAGAAAATTCGTACCACGCCATATCACCCGCAGAGTAATGGCCTGGTCGAACGTTGGCATCGTACACTTAAAACAGCGTTAATGGCTAGATTAGAATGTTCTACCTGGATTAAGGAATTGCCTACCGTTTTGTTTGGACTGCGAGCCGCAGGTCGCTCTGACACAGGTATTAGTCCAGCAGAACTGACGTATGGACGTAACTTAAGGTTACCTGGAGATTTTTTCGATGTTACGAGAAATATACAGTATGATACTAGTTTGCTACTCGACGACATTCATAAAGCGATAGAACGTAATAGACCAATATCAAAGAGATGTAATAATGATAATAGGATGTTTTATGTCCCAAAAGATTTAAATTCATGTGAATTTGTTTTTGTGCGAGATGATACGGTTAAAAAACCGCTGAGACCTCCGTACAATGGTCCTTTTCGAGTATTAGAAAGGAAATCAAAAATTTACAAAATTCAATTTCCTAAAAGACAAGCTTTTATATCTATTGACAGGCTTAAACCAGCGTATGTTTTAAATCAAGATTTGTCAAATAACGTTTCAGAATCAACCTGTATACCAGAAAGTGGGTCGAATAAGTTAGAACATACTCAGTTAGACAAACAGACGTTAAATTCACCGGCTACGCAGAAAATATCACGTAGCGGACGTGCAATACGTCGCCCGGTACGCTTTTTGTAATGTAAACAGAGTTATAAATATGTTAGTACTTTCTCGAATTAAGTTATTACTCGAAAAGTCATTCAATTGAGTTACTTTAGTCTTGTGTCACGAAGTGTTAGTTTATTAAATAATGGGTAATTACAGCACGAAAAACGAAGAAGTTATTATAGCCCAACCTCAAGGGAAAGTTGATCATTTTAATACCCTAAACAATATTCACGATAAATTGAATATTTTTTCCATCTGCATAGCGGTCGCTACGGTGTTGATACTTATGGTGGTTTTGTGTTTTTGTTGCAAGTGTGTTTTTAAATGTTATCAACAATTTTTAAGATTTCCACTTTTACCTTATACAATTCGTCATGCCTCACGGGAAGAAAATAGCATGCAAGTGCAGGCAAAGCCGCACGAGCAGCAAAGTGTTCCAACTAAGGTGGTGTTCACATAGTGGTGCTATATTAATTTAACCGTAATTGCAAAAATTCAACATAAGGATGTGGACAGTCATGTTAATAAGAAAGATAAGGTACTGTTATACTGTAGGTGATATTTATGTACTACAGGAGTATATTATTGTAGTAACCTGCGTGTTACTGTGTGTGTGTGAATAGTTTTTAAGAATATTATTAATATAGCATAAGAACTTATACACTAACAATAATAACGTAAAATGACTAGAGTGTGAATTACATTTTAATTTTTAATATTTCATTTTAATTATGTATCTATAATTAATAGTGTGTACGAAGCTTTAGAATGTTGGCCGGCTGGGTTTCAAGTTTCAAAATTATTGTTTGGATAATGAACAACACATTGCATTGTAATCCGAATCAGCAGTTAGATTGTTTATACGACACGTATGTTTTTTGTATAGTTTATTGTTAACTAACTTTTCCTTCCATTTTGTTTGTTAAAATTTTTACCTACCAAAATTTTAGGGAGGGTGTGATGTAGGGAACACATTTCTGTTTAGTAAGCAGTTTCGTCATTATGAGCTCGGTGCGCTGGGGCACACACCAGTCGTCCCGCGTCACAGCCCAGCCCGGTCGTTAGGTAGCTAAGTCAGAATAGTAATTGTAAACTATAAATGTGAGTTGTGACCTTAAAAATAAAACACTTCAGAGACTTTACATATTTTATTTTTGGTAACTCTTAAAGAACTTTAACAAATAAGTTACATATTCAATAACCCAATTGCAGGCATAGTGATTCTAGATCTATAAAGTACAATTCCATTACGCCGGTGATGCATCACAGTCAGCGCTCAGTACCCTGTGCTCGGAAGTAACGTATCGTGTAGTTGAACCCCGAACAGTAACAGTTATTTATGTTCCGCGCCTTTTACTAAATGTCGTTAGTCTTTGAATCCTGTAAAGGTCTTAGCGTACTAGCGGTTTGCGAGCGGCAGCGCGCAACGTACACCCCGTAGTAGACCAAAGTAACATTAGTTGACAGATCCGAAAAGTAACGTTTAACGAGTATAATTATATTTTTTAAACGGCCCACCTCACATTCCCACTGCAACTCCTGTGAGCCAGGATCGACATCGGTAGTACGACAAACCCTTTGATATGATCTCAGGGGTGCCCGAGGGAAAAGCTAAATCTGTCTTGGGACCCACAACGAAATTAATCAGAAGAAAAAGAAGGACGCGTAGGAAGTATTCCAGTTTCCATCTCCAAGCAAGTGGGAGACAGTACAAAATTGTAATGACCCAAAAGTCCAAAAAACTAAGGGAAACCACCACGGGAATATATATTATTATGTCATTGCAAAATGGTCAAAATAGACATTCAAGGTTACATTAATTCGCACCTAGCTAAAAATTGGCATGAATGTTGGGAACCCTAGCATCGACACCTTACAAATGGTGATTCTTAGGAAAAAGTGTACGAACAGTTTATATAGATAATTGCATGATGAATATTTTCGTCTTACCTATTTTCATGATAAAACTTACCGTTTAGCTGGAAAACTTGAAAAACCAATTTTTGCAACATTTGACCTTAAATAATTTTTTTCCACACTTGGGAATGATGTGGAAAATTGACAAATTGTGTGTTCCCAACATTCATGCCAATTTTTAGCTAGGTGCGAATTAATGTAACCATACCCCTATTTTTGAAGCTAATTTGACTGGGCTAAAACCATAAGAAATATAATACAAATTATAAAAATATCTACTGAATAAAACCAAAGTTTCTCTGGTAGACGATCACGTTTGGTAACTAATCCCTGCTATATATACAAGCAACATAAAATTTATATAGAACTCAATATTTCAATAAAAACAAACATAAATTTGACAGTTTAGTTTGGTTAGAACATTGCAGGCTGATCACCTGATTGTCTGACCAGAAAGTTGAGGTGTGTAAAAAGGAGGTCCTGCGCCTGATCTCCCGCCAGTCGTGTCGGTTATCCCTCCAACTGGGCTAAGAGAGTGCTTCTGTGTATTGCGCACACACTTGGGCACTATAAAATAAATCTTGCGTTTCAATGAAACCGGCCAACGTCACCGAGATTGGCGTGGGAGGCATTATTCATAGATGAGTATTATGGTTTGTTATGTAAGCCTGTCGCTGCGTCGCTACGTCAATGTGAGTTCAGCCTAAAACTAAATACTCAGTAGGTACCAGGTAGTACGTTACCCAGTTTCGTGCCGCGTACACCTGAATAAATTGACGTTGTTTATTCTGATTCTCAGTTCATTGATATGATCGGGAGTACAAAAAGTTACGATCTAACCATTTTCTTTATTCTGGTTAGTTTCAAAGTAATCACCAAATAAAAAACCGTTGAGATAGAACCGATTCAATTTTTGATTGTGTCGCGAGTAACAGATTGGGTAATAGGTGTTTTAATAACTTGCAGATTCTGCAACAACAACAGAGGACAAATACGAGACACCCTTGCACCTTCTTGATCGTCCAGCACTCCACCTGAGCAGGAGCAAGTACCTCGGGCTGCTCGAATACTCTACAGCAGAGGAAATTCGCACCGCAGACCCCCACCATAATATCGTTCGCTACATGAGCAACATAGGACTGGGGACGGTACTGTAAAGCGAAGGAGTCACAATATATCCGAAAGAGTCGACATCAGGGCCTGACCAGCCCAGCCCTCGATTAAAAAAACAAAAGCAATTTGGTACGTCATTATTTATTTAATATTAATGATATACACGTTGTAAAAAGAGCAGGTACTATAACTTAAGGATATGATTATACTACCATTTCTCATTTTTGAAATTTTGATGTATTTTTTAATATTTTTTTGATAATATTTATTTTGCTTTTTATAAGTCATATCTCAAAGTTATAGTGACTATTTACACCGTGTTTTATTATAATATCTTAAATTGTTATACCTAACTATAATAAAAAAAAACATAGTAAGTAACATTGCTATTAAGATAATATTATAAGAAAGTTACGTTTAAAAAAACCCTGTGGCTGAGCAGTTTGCGCGTTGACGCTTAAGTTAGAGGTCGCAAGATTGAATCCCGCAGGCTTATCACGTATAGCTTGTAAAAGCAAAACAATCGATAAAATTGCCTAATTTTTATCTTATACTTTATCGACGGTTTAAAGGTAATAAGCGCTAAAAATAAAATTAAAGAGGAGCGCAGTTTAAAGTTTTAAAATTCAGAAAAACTTATTTCGCGTCAATATTTGTTTAACGATCTATGGATCAATAGTTCCAACGGTTGTCACTTAATTGTTTTTGGCGCTATTGTCGTAGCAAAACTGAAACAAATGTGCATCGAAACACAAAAGCAAGCGATTAGCAGAAATTTTCTGACGTTTAGCAATCGATTGGTATCGCGCAATTTTTGCTAATCGTCATTTTTACGTAATCAGCTGATGATTTTCTGTCTTCCTGGCTCTTGGAAGTGTATAATTACTGAACAAATTTCCTGTAATGTATCTGATGCCTGTGATACAAGTTCTTCGGAAACATTACGTGGCCAGATTGACGTAGTACCTACATAAAAAGCCACCTCAATTTAATTTGACGCGTCGCTATTTTGTTGCTAAGATTTTTACATCAGGCGTTTATACGTTTACAAACATAAAAATAATATAATATATCATATTAAGTATCATTATTAAAACATTATATTGTGTACTAAAGTAATCTTCTCTCTTCTATATAAAATTAATTTCTGTTTGTTAGTCTCGATAAATTCGAGAACGCCTGAACCGATTCGGCTATTTTTAGTCTTGAAATATTCGAAGAAATCAAGGGAAGGCTTAAACGGTTTGTATGCTCAACGAAGTGGGCACGGGTCTAGCTAGTTTTATTATAAAAAGTGTGTATACAGGATCTAGAAATATCAACTATAATAACTTGGGTAGATATATGATTTAAATACTACCTTGCTTTGGAGGTAGTATTTAACTCAAGATAAAAAAATACAAGATTAATGGGAAAAAGTACTTTTATATAACTTTTATCCAATTTTATCTGCGGCGGAATCCTCGAGGCGATCGGCATCACGGACAAAATGCAATGGTCGGCTGGGAGACTCCGGTACGCTGAAGCGCGCGAAAGCATATTAACGCATCCTTTCACCGCCGATCACTTGTTATCGCACCGCAAGAGTACCTTTGACTCTTAAAAAGAAATGAACGGTTTTTTAAATAATTACTTATTATCAGTAAGTACTAAATAATCGGGGATATCTAATTGATAGAGTTTATATAGTAAACCGTTATGCCAGATTTTATCAAACACCTTAGCAACGTCAAAGAAAACAGCGCAAGTCGCTTTCCTATCGTTGCTGCAGCACGCGTGCGATCGCCTTTTTTGTCTGCGGAATGCGATGCGTTTGCATGCGGCAGCATACTGCAGCACGTGGTAGCACAGGCAGAACAAATGCGATTCCGTGCTGCCAGATGTGGTGCAACCCTTATCAACCCTTTCACAGGTATATTAAAGGATCATACTTCATCATCCAATACATTTTATAACAATTAAACAATAATTAATATGTTTACACATCAAATGAAAATGTTTCAAAGAAAAAATACGCCATTTTGACACTGCTGATTGTAGAATATAAGTCTATAGTCTATGGATTCATGCAAACAAAAATCATTGTATTAATATTGGCCAATTGGCATCACTGACTAGTCTTTGGTTGTGTCATAGACGGGTTTGTTTACGTTTAGGTTAAATTTATCTCGGACGTACTATACTTAGTTATAGAGGTCGTCGCAGCTATTGCTTGATCATCCTCTCCTTCTCCTCTGGGTCTTCAGCATCTCTCTTGTCGTCTTCTACTCTGTCCCACTCGGCCCTCTCCGACGTGCCCAGGAACACGTAGACCGTATTGGACACGAAGTATATCGCCGACGCTATGAAGAACACTCTTCTCCAATGGAACTCAGAGGTCTGGAATTGAAGAAAATCGGTCAAAACCGGATTAAGCATGGGCTTCAGAAACTACTGTAACTTTTTTGATGAAAATTTGATAGTAGAATAAACCAAGGGAAGAACTTAGGCAATTATGACGACAAAATGTAAAGGGGCCTTACTCTCCAAACTGATTCGATTTTGATTCAGATTCGATCGTGTCTCGTACTCCCGAATAAATTGATATTTAATTATTTTGATTCTCAGTCGATTAATATGGCCGGTAGTACAAAAGGTTGTGATCTAACGATTTTCTTTATCCTGGTTAGTTTCAAAGTAATCCACCAAATAAAATACCAAAAACCAATGAGATCGAACTGATTCAATTGTGTCAGGAGTAAGCTTGCTGTTGCTTGCTTGCTATTTTATTGATACCAAGGGATCTTTGACTAGATTTTATAGTACGCAGGCTTACTTCAATCGAATCAGTTTGGAGAGTAAGGCACCTGTTTTAGTACACAAACGTTATTTAGCTACGTTTTATATTTATTGATAGGAAGGTGCATTTAGTGTATACGAAGAATCTAGTATGAATTATAATTATTTCCGTCTCATCATTGTGCGATTTATTCCCTGTTGTGGTAGTACAATGTTTGCCGATAGTACAATGGTATTGTATCAACACAAATGATTTATTATAATAATAAATCACAATATACACTACATTGCAAGCAAAGTAATTCATACTAGTCAGTCCTTTTCATATTTGAAATACATTCAGAAATAATGAGGTATTGCATTATAAACAAATAAAAAATATAGAATTGGAATATGGTTTTACATAATTAGTGTAAAATAATATAATAATATCTATGGACGGTTCACACCAGGTCAATCTGGTCTAGTGCTAAGCATCCGAAGAACTTGTGTTACAGGTACCAAGCAACGGAAATAATATATCTTAATATACTTTTATACTATATATTATTATACATTTAATATTTTTATTATATTCTACAATCAATCAATCAATCAATCAATTATTTATTTGCTATAAAAGTGGTACAATAGATGTTCAATACACTTATTACATTAAGAGCTGGCACTTTTAGCTAAACATTAGCATGCAAAATATTCTTATTTTAAGTTTAAGAAGTCTAATTTTAATAACATGAATTAGCCATCACGTCTTGTACACATTTTAAAATTACTCAATACAATAATAGCAAAACATTTCATCATTTAATTAAATAACAATATTTTTTTTAATAGAATTAATTACATAATTATTGAAGTCAATATAATTTTAAAACAGATAATTTCATGTCAAAGTATCATTTAAACTTGTCGATATAAATTTAAAATATTAAGTATATAATTTTTGTAATTTTTTTTTTTTTATATAATTTAGGTATCTAAGAATTCATTTATGGAATAAAAGTTTTTATTTTTAAGCCATTTGATAATTTCTTTTTTAAATTTAATATAGGGTAACTCTTTTATTATTTTTGGTATAGCATTGTAAGCTTTAATACACATAGGATGGTATTGCTTTTGATATAATGTTGTTCTAGGAATAGTGTCAAGTACCAATCTGTTAGCATTCCTATTGCTACGCGAGTATATATCACGTGCTTCTGTAAATTGTGAATAGTTTTGTTTCACAAAATTGACAAGCTCAAATATGTATAAGCTAGGTAATGTAAGAATTCCAAGTTTTTTAAAAAGTGGTCTACATGATTCATAAGGGGGTCTATCACAAATAGCTCTGACGCATTTCTTTTGAACGATGAATACCCTATTAATTTCCGTGGAGTTTCCCCATAACATCAGACAGTATCTGAGAACTGATGCTACATAAGCATGATACGCCTCGAGAACAGTAGGTAGAGCACATACTCGTCTCAATCTATAAAGAGCGTAGACAAATCTATTTAACTTGCTACATACATGCTCTACATGTGCTTTCCAGTTTAAATTTTCATCAATGTACAGTCCCAGAAATTTTGTTTCCTTTGCTTTTTTTATTGTTTCATTATTGTACCTAATATTATAGTTTAGTATTTTATTTCCGCGTTTCTTAAATTCAATGTAATTAGTTTTAGTCAAATTAACATTTAGATTATTATTCTGCATCCAATGTATTATCTTTGTTATTGTATCGTTTATTTTAATGTCAATGTTTATATTATTATTAGTTTTCATAATTATTGATATGTCGTCAGCAAAAAGTGTACATGAGTCGTCTGTGACATCAGGAAGGTCGTTTACATAGAGCAAGAACAATAATGGTCCTATAACACTCCCTTGGGGAACCCCGCATTCATTTACTCTGGATTCAGACTTATGTGCTGCCAGTATATTTAAATGGTTTATTGAACTTATTTCTACAAATTGTGTTCTTTGACAGAGATAAGATCTAATCCAACACAATTTAATACACATCCCTGACCCAGGAATACAGAAAACTTTTTGTTCTTTCGGCGGGATTCGAACCCGCGACCTCCGGCTTGAGCACCGACAAAATTCGATCGTCATCGTTAAAATTCCTAGCTATTTGGATAATATTAATTAAAAACAATGATATTTACCATAGGTATGAACATAAACGCTCAAACTTCGGAAATATTAGTTATAGGCACAGGTTTTCAGTTTTAAGAGTAGTTATGTAAAAAACCTAACCAAAACCATGAGGACACACTTTTGAAGGCTGAAATTGTCAATCAGGTAACATTTGAGCTGTTAACAAGCTGGACGCTCATTGGTGAACGTAGCGAGTGAGCGAAGTTGTTGCGAGTGATGAGCTAATGAGCAAATTCAAATTCAAAACTTTTTATTTCCATACAGGTTATTAAATAACACTTGTAGAATTGTCCTACATGATGCCTACCACCGGTTCGGAAACTAGAGCGTTCAGAATAGCTTGTAAAAAAAACCCTACTATACTAATATAGTCCCCCTCACCGATTTCGGTGTCAGTAGCCGATTTCATTGAAACCAGGCTAGCTACGCAGGATATGTTTTAAAGTGCCCAAGTGTGTGCGCAATACACAAAGTCTATTGCTCCTATAATCTGCAAATATAATATCCTATTAGTCTCATAACCCAGTGGGACGGTAAACCGACCCGACTGGCGAGACAACAGGCGCAGGACCGACTTTTTACATGCCCATCCGACGCACGGATCATCTTTCTTGTCAGACAATCAGGTGATCAGCATTCATTGTCCTAACCAAACTTGAAAACGACTTTTTTTTTGTTATTCCAACGCGGGAATCGAACCCACGACCTCGGAGGTCGAGAGCGAAGCTCAGAACCACTAGACCATTAGGAGGCCTACCATTCTGTTAAGTATATTAATCGGGTACTTATTGGGTACATGTATAGCGATTAATTATGGCAAAGTAGAAGAAGATGATAATGTGGGGGACGATGATACTCACGACATCAACGAGGACAAAGCAAAATAGTTATTCGGCACTCGAGTACCCAATACTTGAGTGCCGAATAATTATGTCAAAGAAGAACAAGACGTATAATAAGAAGAAGATGATAATATGGGGGACGATGATACTCACGACATCGACGAGGACAAAGCCAGCCACGATGGGAGCTAGAGAGCCGACAGAGTTGGAGACGAAGTTGCTGATGCTCATCATGGTTCCGGAGTAGTTGTTCGATATGTCCATGTGGTTCACCTGGAGAACACAAGTCATGTTGCAAGTACAAAGATGAAATGCATGGATGAGCATTGCCCAAGATCCGAATGGTTGGCGCTTATTACTCGAAATTGGCAATGAATTAATAATAAAATAAAATAACTTAAAAAAAACCAAGTAAAAAGTTTAAAAACGCTTAATATTTTTATTCAGAGTAAATTTTACATAAAATGTTTTCTGAACGTCGTTTCTATAATATTATGCCTACCACCGATTCAAGATCTAGCCCAGCAAGAAGAACCGGCGTTCTTATTCAAGTCTGTGCCAGTAAAGGTTATCTTTAGGATATTCTTTAGCTGACACCGAATAGAACATTAATTGTGGCTAGGTACCTAAGTACATTATATAATATTATTTTTTGAAGTAGGTTTTTTTAATCGTAGTTTTTTTTTACTTTTAAGTGTCACTGTTAGTGCAACACAACACACCTCCTTTTATGTCGAGGATTAATTATAATTGAGAAAAAAAGAAATTCCTAAATTAGTCGTACTGAAACTACATCATCTACCTTTATCACAAAACGAAAATCGTTTGGAAAGCATCTACTTATTTTTGTCTCTAAATCACCTAAAGGTTGACTGGTAGAAAATGCCTTGAGGCTAATGGCTAGGACCTAATGGTCCACCTATGTACATAATCTGAATGATATTTAAATATTTTAATAAAATGTTCAAAAGTAAAAACTATACGGCCAAATTGTGTAACATTTTTAGGGGACCAAAATGGCCGCTATTAGTAGGAGCCTCCTTTTTGGAAGTCGGTTAAAAACTGTGAGTTCATTGCTTGATCCGGAATTGGAACGTGGAAATCCATCGAGTAGTCATATTTAATAAAATTGGACCAATTGACACTAGGGTATTCGATATAAAGTTCTATTGTATCCCCGTGTTCTATTTTGAATGTTCCTAATTTTTCTCTGGATCATTATAATAAAATCATAAATAGTCTAAATAGAATTAAGCCCTTATACTAACAGCTCACCGAATGGAAAAATATAATAAATTAAAATGAATTACTTTTATTAAAAAAGAACGATAAACTTACATGGAATCCAACATGGCTTGCAATTTTGAATGCGCAAACCACAACAAGAATACTTTCAACTATATAAATATTCTTAGGTGCATAACCCAGCACCACTAACCCTATCGCTGCTGGAATACAGCCTGAAATAATGAAAACCATTAAAAAACAAAGTCCTTCGCCGTGTCTGTCTGTCTGTTCGCGATAAACTACAGTACGAATCTTCACACTGTTATCACCAGAGAGAATGGGCCACGAGGTATTTTATTGTATAAATTGGATCCCCCTGCTGATAACGTAAAAATAGCAATTGGCCAAAATCGCGCGACGGACGCGCAATCAATTGCTGAACGTGAAAAAAATTATGCTAATCGCTCTATACCAAAAACAATTTAATGGCCATCATAGGAACTATTACTTAAATGATACGTCAAACAAACGTTGATGTCAAATTAATTCATTTTTCTGAATTTTGAAACTTTAAACTGCTCTCCTGTTTATTTTTTTTCTTAGCGCTTATACCCAAAAAAAACTAAAATTGTGAAATTTTTACGATTGCTTTGATTTTTCAAGATATACATAATAAGCCTGCCAGTATGCAGCACTGCTGTTAGTGCATCAAAGTAAGAAGTCTGCTGTGATAGCTACTGTTTAGTACCACAGCATACGTGTTATTGTTATTAGGATCCAATTACACGTCCAATAATAAACACTTCTAGTTAATCGTATTTGGCTTTATTCACACGTAGATAATTTAATATACAGTATCTTATAAATAACTAGGTACCTACATAGATCTAACCCATAAGGGCCTCGCTAGAGGACTAATATTAAAACTATCATAGGCATCAATGTCAATGTCATCTTTGACACAAAGTTGTCTTAAAGCTAATACACAGCATTATGTAACAGCTACTTGAAATAAAATAATAATGTTAATCAAACCAAAGTTTAAATGTCTAATATTTAAGAACATCAGATATTACCTGCTAATTTTCAAAAGTCAAGACCTTTTTGTATATAGGCTATGTTAATGCTCTCAACGATGAGACCAATAATAATAATGAATCAAAATATTTACCTAAAGAATTTGCAAGCTTCCTTGCGTTTGTGACTATGAGGATCTTCTTCACAATGAGTCGATCAGTTAACCAGCTGAAGAAGAAATTCGTAAACCACATCACCAAAAACGGCAAAGCAGTAAGTAGACCGTTCTGCAAACACAGTTAAATTACTCCAATAGCATTAAAATTTTATGATTATTGAAATATAATATTTAATATGATTTCATCAATATAACAATATTTCCCTATATTTATAACGAATATTTCGTATTTGAATTCCGCCAGATATAGCCCATAAAATATAATATCACCCATAAACCCTTTCAAATGGGTTTCCGATAAATAAAGTGTCAACAATGTACAAATACCGCTTTTATATTGACGCCCATAACTTTGTCCATGTAGGCCGGAACTTCCGCGTACAGAGTCAGCTGACCCCACGTCTGGCCGATGTGAGCGATCATGATGGCATACATGCCTCTGCTTCTGAGGATTTTACCCCATGGAACGGAGGGACGCTTGAACAAATTGATAATTTTTAATCAATGCAGATTTTACATAAATATTTTGTCTTAAATCATAATATTTTTACTTAAAATAAAAAAAAAACATAATTGCTTGCATATTAAAATCAATAATATTAGAGGAAGTGCTGATGTTATCGCAACATTAGTTTGCTTTGATAAGAATCAGGTGACGTGCTTAAGCAAATATATCAAGGACACGCACAAGTAGGCTTTTATACCTTTCCACCGCCAGAACCTGCATTCTTTTCTATATACGCCTTTTCCTCTGGAGATATTTTAATATGTTCTGCTGGAGAATCAGCACCGAAATACCACAGAATCCCAGCTACGATCCCAGATAAAATTCCATAAAATCTGAAAATGCCAGGCCATCCGAGGGTCGAAGCAGCTATAAATCCAGATATGGGTAGACCTAGCACGGTACCGAGAGCTTGACCTAAAATCATAAAGAAATTTTGTACTTTTTCTGTACAAATCAGATTTATCTGATATAAACACTTTTTAAACACACACTTCCGACTTACCAAAACATTTCTTAAATCTAGATGATGAGACTCGTCGAGACACTTTTCGTTGTTTCCCACTTTATTTTCAAATCCCGCCTCTCTCTCTCTCTTTAGCTCTCTGTCCGCGTAAATAATCTCCGTGACCTTGAAAAAAACTAGTGTAATACTAAAATATTTTTGAAAATATTCATACCTCCATAAGCTAATCCTGCGAGTCTACTTCTTTCTTCCAAGTGGGTCCATTTTCCGAGCATTGTATGCATGCCGGGCAATATACACGCTTGGCTGAGCCCTTGCAGGATTCGAAATATTATTGTCAGAACCCATCCACCCTGAAATTGCATGCAAATATTGAGGTGGAGTTAGACATAATAATATTATAGACTTCTTGATTTTAATATACGACAGTGGCCCTATTATGTCACAAATAGTAATATGGTAGTTAAATTTGATAGTTTTCTCGAAAAAATACTTGCATATTGTGCAGCCCAAGGTAAAGTAAAAGACACCACAGCGTTTATGGCCAGTGCTCCGGTTAGCATATACCGAGCCCCGAAGAAATGCGCAAGTTGACCCGATGGTATTTGTAGCAACATGTAGCCCCAGAAGAATGAGGATAGTATCATATCTTGAATCTTTTTACTCCATTGGAACTGGGGATACTAGAAAAAAAAATTACACGTAAATATTTTTATATTGTCTTACGGTCAAGGTAATAAAAATTAGTTAAGATTTGCATAGCCTTCCGAACATCGATAGAATAAATCTGATATGAGACCAACCAACTTACTGGAGGCGTTAATAAAAGCGAGTGCATTAATCCATTATCCTGTGTAACGTTTGTTGCTAAACTGCTATTGAAGCCTATGTTGTCCGCGAGAGATGTTCTGATTGGGCCTCTATCAACCATTGCCACTAGAGACACGCCCATGCAAGCTCTCATGCTGTAAGCTGTGGTCAAACAGCAGAATAGAATAAAGCATTGTTGATGTCTATAACCCCAACCTGCAATTGAAATACTTTCATAGATCCTTTTCTTATAAAACATGACTCGCCACCTTGGGGACGAAAGGTCGTAAAAACCAAAACCCGACTTTACAGGAGAAGCAAAAAACAAAAATTTAAAAAATAAATCGGATGTGAAATTTTTGTTTTCTAATATTATTTAGCCCTAGTAAGTGACATAAATATTATTTTTTATGGCCCTTCGAATGGTAAACCTTATTTTAATGTCAATTACTTTAGAAGTTAGAGTGGAGTTACGACCCAATTTTTCGGTAAAAATGGTATATACACCCCATGATTTTCTAAGATATTTAATACATGTGGGTCGTAACTAAATGATTTTTTTTGTTGTTGGGCGTAAAAACCACGAGTGTAAAATAAAGAGAGTCGTACAAACAGTAAATGGGAATGTCCAGAGTCTTAACTGCTTATAACTTTACCTACTTCACTACTTGGGTAACAAAAACCATCTCGGGTAGGTGAAATAAATTTTAGTACATAAAATTCATCCAATTTTATTTATTAAGAGATTGTTTTGAAGTGTTTATTGATAAGTAATTGTAGAATTTCCAAATTACCGTTCATATAATGTAGAAAATTTTTAAATAGGTACAACAAATAATCATATTTTAATCAAGCTTCTTTATTTAAAAAAAGTAAACACAATGTTGAAAATACCTTTAAAAAACCTTAGAAGGTTATTATAGCTTATAATATTTTGGCTGAATCAAAATCAAATTTCAAAACAAAAAGTTTGAATGTCACCATGCAATGCATCAAACTATGCTACCCTTATTTAACCCTTAACTGGTATCGTAAAATTTACCAACGTAACTGGTTTTGTGGGGGTCGCGCGGCCCCCTTTACTAATTAGCTTCTAGGATGAAAATGTGCGCAATTTTATTTTAGTTTTATTTATAAAAGAATAATAACAACCTTGTTTTATTGAATCAATCATTTTTTATTAATGTAATTCGTTTTACTTAATTACTACAAGAGATCACAAAAAAATTGGCAAATTTTTGGTTTTTTTTTTCTAACATTAATTTAAACTCAAAAATACTATTACTTTAATATTCTTATATATGTTTTCTTATTCCTAATACAATAAACTTTGAAAATATAAAAGAAATAAACCTCTGATCAACGTTTAAAAAAAATCAACACAAATATATTCCTAAGGATTCAAGAACATGACAAGTGAACAAGTTCAATCATGACAATTAGTACATAGTCCTAGTAATAATCCTGCAACAGGTTCACCGTCACTCTCTGAAGAACATTCTTCAATCTCAGGAATAATGTCTTCGAATTCTGAATCGTGTGTTGGTGTCTGCTCAATATCGCTTAATCCATCGTTGTCGCTGATATCTTCTTCAGGATAGTCACTCAACACAGATTCTGAGTCAGAATCCGCGTTCAATATATCTTCTATTGTCTGAGCATTCAAGGGTCTCGCCATGTTGACAAAATAACTGTAAAACATACGAATATATAAAATAAAATATTAACTGAAATCTTACGTAACTGGTATTGTGGGGGCCGCGCGGCCCCCCTAATACACGTACCTCGGCTGTAGTGAAAGCTGCAGCGCCGAACGTCCGGCACTCACCGCGAGTAGCGACGTAATGAGAATACTCAAAATGGCGCTCGCGCACAGTGCATAGTTTTAAAGAAATTCAAAAAAATATGACGCGTGGGGGCCGCGCCACCCCCACGAAACCAGTTAAGGGTTAATATCTAAAATAATGCGTTGGTTCAGTTTAACAACAATCAAAACCTTCAATTTTATAGGAATTCTCTAATTGGAAAACATTACAAAAAATAACAATAATAACAATTAGTTATTATCAAAATATCAACTCCAGGATTCTGGTATCACACCAGAATCCTGGAGTTGATACTATTAATTTGTTAAACTTCTTCTGCCTCCGTCTGGTTTTCTTGAACGTGATACCGGAATCACGCGAGTACAAATTGACTAGACAATCTTTTTTCCTCTAAAAACAGAAGAATTTAAAAATAGAATTTCTTTTATCTTCAGTTATACATTTGCCTGCTTGTGTTTCTTTAGTTAGTAGCATGCACGAATCTGACCTGAACGTGAGTAGGAAACGTCGTTGAAAGTAGTTAAAGTAAGTCAAGGAATAAGTTTTTTCAAGAAGCGAATGTACGAAATTGGGGCGCTTTCATCGCCAGCAGTTGCAGGTGGGATGTAAAAGTTTGATATGGTGTTACAACTAGTCAGGGTTCCCCCATAAAATATGGTTTTCACTTGATTAGTATCAAGCTAATTTTTCGTGAGTACCTTCATTTTGATGAGTCGCGCAAGAATTTCTTGTTTGCGATAGCTAACAGAGATAGCAAGAATAAAGTTTATGGATTTGGTGATTCCAAAATATTATTTTTTTGATAAATCTCAAGATAATGATCTAAATTATCCGAAAACATTAATTGTCCTACAAAATCTATGGTTTCATCAATGAGTTCCCTCTTGCCAACTTGTATCGATAACGAGGTCATCTTAAATTATTAGTAACCAGCTGATTTTGTTTTTATTACTTAGTTAATATTAATGTAATTCAACAGACATAATTGTCCTACAAATCGCGTGGTACGTTATCCCGGTCATACGCTCGAAAGTTGAGATTTTTTTTATCCTTGCTAACTCTGTTAGCTACCACAAACAAGAGTTCCGTCCAAGATATTCTTGGGCGACTCATCGAAATGAAGGTACTCACGAAAAAATAGCTTGATACTAATCAAGTGAAAACCATGTAAGGGGGAACCCTGACTAAACTGGTGCTAAACACGTCTTGGTTTCAGTAACTGTACTGTTTCCAGGTTTTATTAAGTCGACAGAAATAATGTAAACTTTATTTTGCGCCTTCGTATATTTTTTAAAGGGCTCGGATCACCAATGTTATATATAAGCAAACAGGAATACAGCTGAAATTGAAGAGGTGTCGAAGTCATTTTCGCTGCTGCTTCTTACGTAGATACGTTTTCTAACTTCGTTTGATTTCAATTGGCTTTCTGTGTCACTATCTTCTATGACATCTGTGCTTTGATTTACATCATTACTATTTATCTCAATTCTATTATTATTAAATGTTTTTATGACCTCTTCTTGTTCATTATTAAATCTGCAAGCAAAAGTTTTCCATTCTTAACAGTCATAGTGAACTGCCTTTAATAATATTTAGGAATAGTGAGTAAAGGGATTTGATCCCGCGACCACTCGCTCGAGCACTAACGCACTCAACCTTTGCGTTATGGAGGTCGTCAAATAATATATTTTAATATTATGATGCATTATTCATTATAATAATGAAGAAATTATTATGTACAAAAACTTTAGAATTTAAGTCGAAACCAGGAAGTTAAAACCTTAAGAATTTGTAAACTACGTCGTAAAAACCACTAATACGTTAAAAGTATAAAAATTATTTAAGCGAATTGGGGCGTAAAAGCCATGTATCCTGGCTCACGTTCGTTTCGATCCCAGCTTTTTCGATATGTAAATAAACACTAACTTTGTCATTTCAATAGGATCTTATATTAGATAGCTAATAACATTATTATAATATTATTTTACTTAATACTAATGATTCTTTACGAAACAAAATAGAAACAATAAGAAAAGAAGTAGGTATATAAAAATAACATTATCAGTATAAAGAAGCTTACCTTTCAGGCGTTTGATTTCCCAAATTTAACAGAGATTGGATCACTCTTCTTCTTTTAAGTAAAAAATCTAGCCGGTTATCCATAGCAATAAATATAGATTGTACTTTTTATTATTTTGTACTAGTGTCTAGTACAACCTAACCAGTGTCGCTATTTGTTTATTATGTTTACATTTAGACCACGCCGGCCGACATCTTGAAACCGAAACTATATTAAGAAATTACACTTATCTATGAAACCGAATAAACCTATCTACGCAAAACAATGGTGTTTGTCTACTACCTACATTTTTATTATAAAAAAATAAGGTTATAAAAGGCTGTTCCATCTCGCGAGTGCATTCGAAATGGGTGTATATACTTTAGCACTAGTACAACTTCTTTGAATTATGGGCGTATAAACCAAATTCTACTAACCATATGGCTGTAAATCAAAAATGTACCAGACTTTGGTTTTTACGACCAATCACCATTTTTTACTTAGTTGATACACCTAGCTTGCCCAAGAGTTGCTATCGTTTACGACCCTTATTCACAGGAATAAAATATATTATGGTTCTTACACCGCAAATTCCCACAAAAAGCTTGTTTAGACGTTGAAATCACGTGGGTCGTAAAAGCCTCTTTTTTGCGAATTAGAAAAAGTTATATATGTCGCAGTCATCTAATTAAATCAGCTATTTCATTGAGTGACTAGCGTTTTTATCGAATGACGACATTTAATTGAAAGACTAAAGGACAACTCGTCAAGTTGTTTATTGTAACGTCCAATGTCTTGACTGAACATTGATTGAACGTCATTTAGTCATGTAGTCATTGACTGAACGTCATTTAGTCCGATTTTTTAACCGACTTCCAAAAAAGGAGGAGCTTTCTCAATTCGATGAATAAGTAGGTTTTTTTTATGTTTGTTACCGAATAATTTTCCGATTTTTTAACCGACTTCCAAAAAAGGAGGAGCTGGAAAAAATTTAGTATAAATCTCTCTTAATTGGGGGGTGGAGGGAGGGGAGGGGGAGAACCCCCCCTACCACTCCCACCTTTAGGAGACTACTAGTTTGGAAGATATTTATGGTTTGAAGTTTTGAGGTTATGTCTGTGTTTCCGGGATATTTCCAGGAGTAAAACAGGGGAGAAAGGTGGAGACGGCGGTAAGGGGACAAAGGAAATCCCCCCTACCCTCCCCTCTACTCAGCAACCACTAGTTAAGAAAATATTTACAGTTGTAGTTTAGAGGTTAGATAAAACAGACAAGTTCTACGTGGAGATTTGTTTTTGGGACAATGTCGGTCTGTCACGTCTCCGGCGCTGCGGGAAATGCAGCCCCTTCGCCCATGCGTAACAAATGACATCAACCAACACTCGCCTTAGGCAGCTCCGGCTTTCTGGTCGCCTTCGGCGACCAGCCTCCGCCGCCACGGCGAGTCCTGGTTTCTGCATTTCGTTACGGCGGGCGGGGGCTGCTCTCCCTCCGCGCCTACGCGCTTAAATATACACTCTAGGGGTTGACAGACAAGTACTACGTGGAGTCGGGGTTGATAGATTCGCTTTTAGTAAAATTCAGTCATCTGACTGATTTTATGTCCGCTCTCATATAAGGGCTATGTTACAATCCGCTAACTAATTGGACGTTGAGTGACGATTGTACAATCAATGTTCGGCCTAGTCTTTCAATTAAATGTCGTCATTCGATAAAAACGCTAGTCACTCAATGAAATAGCTGATTTAATTAGATGACTGCGACATATACACCAATCGATAGAGCGGAAAATTTTAAATAAGACTGTATTCATAACTCATTTTTGCCGAAATGGCTTATACGACCTTTCTTCCCCAAGGTGGCGATGTTATGTAATTAACAGTTTGTTCATAATAAAAAAAAACAGGTAAATAAAAGATAGTTAATAAATTATAGCCCAAGTTTCAAATTACTTATTTCTATATTGTTTCAAATTGAAAAATTAGACGTTTAATAGCAACGAATAATAAATTAAACAATACAGTTTTGGAGAAAAATTAATTGAATATGGAATAAAATATAATTTTAATCTACAAGCTAATTAAAAGGTATTATTATTAACCGCTCTAATCAGAAAAATGGATAAAGGAAGAAAATGGTTGGCGGCATATTACTCATACACATTGATTGGTCCGGAGACATGCGTAAATAAAAATACCTCTTTCAGTGTTGTCCACTTTCACAGTGGACTCTATAAAGGGGCGTTTGTATATTATAATGATTCTTAAAATACCTTTTTATATATTTATACCAAATTCATTACACGCCATATAACATTATAAGTTTGTTTTAATTCATAATTGCTCTTACCTTTTGATTCAACTTTTTCAGGTTTATTCAAATCATCTGTGCCGTTTACTATTTCATTATTTTCTCCATTTAAGTCTATTGTTGTACTATTATTTGCTTCACTGCTATCATTTTCACTAACTTTATGATAAGTAGTTTCAGTAGCGTTTCCGTTCATTGCTTATTATCACTCGTGCTCGTTATTGTGAATGTGAGATATTTGTATATTTAAATGTAATCGTTATCTTAAACTAATAAAATACTTGTTTTTCCAGTTCCAGTGAAATGTTTAGTAGGATCATGTGAGTTTCATTTTGGTCAAACTAATATGATTTGATGTCCTTTTTTTCATTTAATTAAACTTATTGATTACTTTAATGAGTATTGTCAAACTAATTAAGAACATTTCCAGGTAAGTTTATAATATAGGTGTTGCGTAATAATTTATTTGGAATAACTAATTGGTGAACTATATTTTTCTTATATATAAAAATGAATTACTGTTCGTTAGTCTCGCTAAAACTCGGGAACAATTGAACCGATTCGGCTATTTTTAGTCTTGAAATATTCGTGGAAGTCTAGGGAAGGTTCAAACGGTTTGTATGCTCGAAGTGGGCACGGGTCAGCTAGTACAAACTAAAAATATTGATACCCTTGTTAGTATTATTTATGTAAATACTAATAGATATTTTCATCAAAGCCACCAACTGGGAAACATTCAGAGAAGAACTACAGTCAAACCTCACCTCTATAAACAAATCTGTTAAAACCGTAGAACAATTAGAACAGACAGTAGGCGAGCTTGAGGATGGCCTAAATGGAGCATACCTCAGAAGCTGTCCTCTCAAAAAAACAACCAATAAACGTAACGTACCGTGGTGGAGTGGTACCCTGGCAAGTCTCAGGAAAGAGACCCGTGCTCTGTTCAACAAAGCAAAACGAGACGGGCACTGGGACGTATACAGAACCGCACTCACGAGGTTTAACAAGGAGCTTAGGAAAGCTAAAAGAAGCTCCTGGAGCAAGTTCTGTGAGGAAGTTAACAACACATCGCAAACTTCCAGACTTTATAAAATAGTATCTAAAGCCGCTTGCTCCCATCCTAGCACACTAAGGAAACCAGATGGCACTTACACAAAGACGGCGGAGGACACACTAAAACTGCTTACCGAAGTGCACTTCCCCAACAGTGTCCACCTGGCTGAAAACGAAGTCTTCTACCACACGTCAATTGAACATAGACCAACTCCGGACGACTGGAGAAGAGCTTCTACGATTTTTAAACCAGACCGAGTCAAATGGGCAATATACAGTTTCAAGCCTTTTAAGACCGGCGGTGAGGACAAAATCTTTCCGGCCCTCATGCAACGAGGGAAAGAAATCATCCTCCCTCCGCTACTGAAGATATTCAGAGCGAGCTACGCGTGGGGCTACATTCCACAAACATGGACAAGGGTGAAGGTCTCTTACATACCCAAAGGGGGTGACAGAGACAAAGCTCTACCCAAGTCCTACAGGCCCATAAGCCTCACTTCTTTCATGCTCAAAGCGATGGAGAAGGTTGTCAACCTGCACATAAGAGACACCTACCTCATCGAAAGACCTCTGCACGAGAGACAACATACCTATCAAAAAGGCAAATCTACCGAAACGGCTCTGATGGATTTGGTAGATCGCATAGATAGAGCTATAGAGGATAAGGAGTTCGCACTATGCTCTTTCCTGGACATCGAAGGCGCATTCGACAACACCTCAACCTCTTCTATCACTGACAGCCTGGCCTTAAGACAAATAGACTCTACGACCACTAGATGGATCAAAGCCACGCTCAGCAACAGAGTAGCATCATCGACTATTACAGGATTGACACTCAGAAGCCGACTAACCCAGGGATGTCCACAGGGAGGGGTTTTATCGCCTCTAGAGTGGTCCCTGGTAGTGGACGAGCTGCTAAGGGAACTGAATGATAGAAGGTTCTACGCTCAAGGATATGCTGACGACCTAGCAATACTAGTGGTGGGCAAATGCGCATCAGTAGTGGCTGGGCTCATGCAGTCTGCATTGCGAGTCGTCGAAAATTGGTGCAAGAGGGCCAAACTAACTGTAAACGCAGATAAAACAATATTAATACCCTTCACCAAAAAGAGAAAGCTAGAGGGACTAAAACCACCCACGCTCTTTGGAAAAACCCTAGCGTTCGCGAGTGAGGTTAAATACCTAGGAGTCATTCTTGATAAAAGACTAACCTGGAATAAACACATAGAGCACATCACAAAAAAAGCAAAATGTGCTCTAGGGTCCTGTTGGAGACTAGTTGGCTCCAAATGGGGCCTCCGACCAAAATCAATGCTGTGGCTATATACGGCAGTAGTGAGACCGATGGCCACACATGGTTGTGCAGTGTGGTATAAAAAAGCTGAACAAGTAAGCAGCATTAAGACACTGAATAGTTTGCAGAGACTAGCCTGTATGATCATCACGGGAGCGCTCTCGACGGCACCTACCGCTTCACTTGAAGCTCTGATCGACCTAACTCCACTACATCTGCATGTTCAGATGGAGGCCAGGAGAGCGGTCCTCAGAGCCAGGACGGCAGGCAGGACGAGATGGGCCTCCACCATGATGAGACAACTAGATGCCTCTGTATTGGAAACACCGGTCGCGGCTATGCCATCAGACGCCATGACTAAGGTGCACAGCTTTTCGAAGTTCTATCAAGTTCTCATACCTAACAGGGCGGACTGGGAAGGAAAGGTTCCAGTAAATGTCCACCCGAACGACATCGTATGGTTCACAGACGGATCCAGAAAGGACAACCGAGCGGGGTCTGGATTCTACGGTGGAAAGACCTCAATAGGCAAATATGCCTGCTTAGGGGAGTTTGCAACCGTATTTCTGGCTGAAATCTTTGCCATAATCGGCTGTGCGACAGAGAGCCAAGAAATGGAAATAGCCCACAAAAATATCCTGATATTTTCCGATAGTCAAGCTGCACTTAGAGCACTGACTACGGCCGAAATCACATCAAAATTAGTTCTGGACTGTACCGAGACGTTAAGCAAACTAGGACGTAACAACAACATACGACTAGTATGGGTACCGGGACACAGCAACATCCCCGGCAACGAAACTGCAGACGAACTAGCAAGGCTGGGAGCTGAAAGCCCCATGTATGGCCCAGAACCAGTCTGTGGAATACCTCCCAGCACTACCAAACGAGTGCTCAAGGAATGGAGTCGCAAGCTAAGCATAGAGCGGTGGGCTGTGGCCCCAGGACAAGATCACTCCAAAGCACTGATCCCGGGTTTTAACAAACGACACGCAAAATCGGCGCTTTCAATGAGTAGGAACCAACTAAGAATCCTAACCAGAACCCTAACCGGGCACTGCAAGCTAAACAAACACCTTCACAGGATAGGCATAGGTGACCAAATTACTTGCAGATTCTGCAAGGAGAAAGACGAGACACCCCTCCACCTTCTTCTTGATTGTCCAGCTCTTCATATAAGCAGGAGCAAGTACCTCGGGCTGCATGAATACTCTACAGCAGAGGAAATCCGCGGCGTAGACCCCCACCATATAGTTCGCTTCATGAGCAACATAGGACTGGGGACGGTACTTTAAACCGAAGGAGTTACAATAGATCCAAAAGGGTCGCAGTGACGTCAGGGCCTGACAAGGCCAGTCTTCGAAGAAAAAAAAAAATAGATATTTTTGTTTTTATTTAATTTATATTTTAAAGATTACACAATATTTGTCTAATTGGACGTATGCTATAAATATTTCGAAAGTAAATAGTTACCTAATTACGATAAAAGATATTTAAATATATAAATCAGTCAGATCTTATCTTGCTGCCGTATATAATATTATAACAATGTTAGACGTGCACCGTGGTACTCTTTCTTTCATCTTTATGCATTCCAAAAGTTTAGGAAAGGAATAATATTATACTAGCAACAGACTTATAATTATATATGTATAGGTAATCAGCATCTCAGAGGGTCTTTGTACAATGTTTAATTATTGTTCGTCTGAAATTTTTGTTTCAATATCAATATTATATTTTATTTACAAAACTAGGCCAAATAGTACTACACAGATTAGATTTTGCTGAACAATAACATATTATACAATATAAACAAACTGGAGCTTAGACGAAACAACTCAGTAAAAATCAACTATTTTTAGATTCGAATTCCTTTAGCTTTGTCTAAGCCCTAAATTATTCGAACCAAATATTTTCATTGAAAACTTTTACAAAAACATTTAACGTTTTAGTTATATTTTCAATGTTCCAGGGGTCAAATGAAAGTAAATGGTATGTAAAAATAAATATTTATTATATGTAATTATAAACTTCTATCATTATTTATAAGTTACCTATAACTTAGTCTACTGGGCTACAAATCGCTCCATTTCCTCCGTGTCTTTCTTCTTTGGCTCTTTCGGGCAGTCCCAGTCTTGTTTCTCTGATGTTCCAAGTATAACGTAGCCAAGATTCGAGAAAAATAGGAAAGTCGCGGACACGTAGAACACTGTGCACCATTGCTCTTCTGACGTCTGAAATATAATTGGTACAATGTAATATTTGGCTGACATTAAAAAAAACTGCTGTAATTTCATGCATAAAACTGTTTGCATCCTTCATTATTTTGGTAATCCATTTAAATGACCGATACGATGGGCTAGACATGCAGAATGCAGGATGTTAAAGGTGCAGGTCCACCTTTTTACATGCTCATCCGACACTTGGATTTTTTCAATAAGGGAATCGAACCTACAAACTCCGAGTCCCTTTAATGCCAATAATGTGATAAAAGAATTTATTAATGTTTAATCATGGCTTGTAATGCATTTTCAGTTTCCTGTGCATTGAGCCACTTGCCTCTGTGATGAACTTCATGAACTATATTATAAAATATTTAAAGTCATGATATTTACCACGTCCTGGAGTATAAGTCCCGCTGTGATGGGTGCTAGAGAGGCGCACAGGTTGGACACGAAGTTGGTGATGCTCATCAACGTGCCGGAGTAGTTAGACGACATGTCGATGTGGTTCAACTGGAAACAAAATATAATTTTAATAAAATTATTTTTTTAAGTTACCCCCTTGACAATTTGTCAAGCAGTGAGGGAACTGATGATGATAAATATATAAATAGAAAGAAGAGAGACAAGAAAACTATCAATGGCGTCATCTTTCAGAAACACGTCAAAGTTATAGCATCTTTAATTGAGCGCAATAAAGAAGACCTATTGTTTGTAACAGTAATTAAATTTCTGGTATTTAATCAATAATTTATAATCTTAAATTAATTTAAAATCTATAAAATAACTAAAATTAACTTATTTGTACACTATATAAATGTAGTAGAATATGTGGAAATGTAAAATACTAACATCTTAATGTGAAAAAATATTCCTTGCAAATAAATGACTTGATTGATTGATTGAGAAAAAACAGCTAAAGTTAAACATTTACTTAAAATGCATACTCAAAATAACGAATGAACTTGATTCAGTCTTAAAAACAATTCAAACGTTACCTGAAATCCGAGGTGGCTGGATATCTTCAATGAACATATAATAATCAGCAATGACTCTACTACGTAGATGTCTTTGGGAGACAGAGCGAGCACTACCAGACCCAAAGCGACCGGTATACTGCCTGCAAAATTACATCAAAATTGGGTAAAGCTATTTCTCATTAAACTTAAAAGCATAGACAAGTAACTATAATAATAATTATTATAATAAAACCTCGCAAGTAAAAAATAAAGAAACATTATATTAATCCATACGGTTAGAACATGTTAATTTAACTTTAAGTTAGTAGAGCGTTTAATCGATTCGTGTTTTAAATTTATATGTAGTAAACTGGTTTTAAAGTAAAGATGATCATTAACTCATTTTTATTTTGTTTTAATATAATATTTTATATAGCATACCTATGGAATTTGCCAGTTTCCTCGTGTTTGTGACGCTCATTATTTTTTTGACAATAAGTATGTCAGTCATCCAGCTGAAGAAGAAATTGGCGAAAAACATGCAGAGGAACGGTAGGGCGGTTAGCAATCCATTCTGAAAACAAAACAAAAGATGGTAATTTAAAAACTAGTTTTCTTATTTTTATATACCCAGTGCAGCTAGTACTCTCACACTTTACATCTAAAATGCATCGAGCCGTTCAGGCTGTATATTATACATGATACAAACTTAACTTAACTTAGGTACTTGAAGTAGAGAACTACAAAAATCGGAAATTTTAATGATAATTTTGATGTGGCGCAGTATGCGGAAGTTTTTAAAAAATGGAATTGTTATTTAACAACCTTGCTCAAATTAATTCAAGGACATCATATTCGTAATATAATAAAAACTATTCAAGTATTTGTAACATACGAGTATAATATTAGTATTTGAAAAAATATAAAGGTATAATATAGACGACTATTTTAATGGACATCCGCCCATGCGACTTGTTAGGGACAATATTGCTAACTCTTGTAAGCCTGGATCGGCGGCGAGAACTAGCCAAAACTAGAACAAAAACCCTTGTGCCTGAGAGACAAGAGAATTCTGTCTTTGGACTCATAACAAAATTAATCAGAAATGTTGATCATAGTAAAATTATTAATAAAAAATATGTAGTTTTTTATAAAGGTTATAATAAGGAATTTTTATCATACTGTAAAGACGAATAATTAATTTTGTAAGAATCTTACCGCTTTTATATTGACGTGCATAATTTTGTCCATAAACGCTGGTATTTCTGAGTAGATAGTGACGTGGGAGAAGTTCTGACCTATGTGAGCGATCATGATGGCATAAAGACCTGGAGACTTCAGTATTCTACACCAGGGCACTGGAGGAACCTGCAAAAATAATTTATTACATCAAAAATGAAAAGAAAACTTCAAAAATAGATCTTTAAAAGGATTATTAAGATAAAGATTTCTCTCTATGACTCGTACAATATCTAATAGATTTGCTTGTTCAATTCTTTATTCCTTTTACTCTCGTTTTTGGATTATCAATTTATAATCGTAACGATAAATACATATAAAGTTTGCAACGATTTTAAACAAAATATCACCTCTTTGAATCTGGACTGGCCCAAATTCTTTTCAATGTACATTCGCTCGAATTCGGATATGCTGGTATGTTTGGCAGGGCTATCTGCACAGAGCCACCAGAGTATCCCGGCTGCTATACACGACAGGATGCCATAGAACCTGAACACCCCTGGCCATCCGAGTGGAGAAGCAGCGATGTATCCAGTAATTGGCAGGCCGACTACCAGACCCAATGCTTGACCTTGAAAGAAATCATAATATAAAGCAGTACTTAAAAAATAATTGTTGAGTATTTTTTGTAAAGTTGTGTTAAACAAGATTACGCACCAGATTGCAAAACAAAACTGCATAATTTGTATTATAATATTATACCCTGAGTATAGTAGTATATACCTTATAAAATATAGCAAAGGTAAAGTACATAACAAATGTAAAGTACATTAATTGGCATTATTTGTTTATAGAATGAATGTACCATTACTTAATCCTTTAAGGCGTATTTACGTAAAATGAAAGATTACAAATTACCTCCATATGCACTCCCTGCAAGCCTGCCCCTCTCCTCCAGAGGCGTCCACTTGCCGAACAAGCAATGCATGCCAGGGAATATGCACGACTGACTGAGCCCTTGAATAAAACGCATGAACGACGCAGCTATCCAGCCACCCTAGAAATAACAATAATCGTCACACTAACATTATATTAGTTTGTGTATGTTTCTTACTCTTTCACACAAGAACTACCGAATGGCATTTGATGAAATTCAACGTGAAATGTGAACGTATGGTAGTAGTTTCTATGAATGGTTAACACAGAGGTATTAGTACCCAAGTAGCAAGAAACACCTAGTAATCCCTAAATATCGGGTATAGCTTTGCCAGCTTTTCAAGTCCCAAACCATTCTGTCTCCGGAACTTTTTGAGCATCCTTTCTCTTTCGAGCGAGATTCTCTTACTCGCATACAATTGGTAATTTTCAACAAGAGATTCACTTACATAATATGCCGCCCATGGAAGTATCAGTGCTGCTATTCCATTCACCAGCAGCGCCATAGTCAACATACAACGCGGGCCGAACATATGGTTCAGTTGACCAGCGGGTATCTGCAGCAACATGTAGCCCCAGAAGAATGATGACAGGATTATATCCTGGGTCTTCTTGTCCCATTGAAATTGTGGATACTGAAAGAATTGGTTTATGTCAAATTATTAGCTCACGTCAAATTCGGGACGTTATGGCGTTCGCTACGTTGAGCGTGTGCCCGGCGCGGCTACTGCTAAGACTAGAATAAGTCGAGTTTTTAGACAAATTGGGTTAAGACCATTTCCAAAAAAGAAGCTCTTTGTTTTCTCCTATGACGTCTTTTTAGTATCTTCGTTGGTTTCGGTTTTTTTTGGATAACATAACTGCAATTTCTTATATTATGATTTGAAAATAGCAATATAATCATCCGAAATACTACTAGACGGCAGATTGGTTCAATCACATTTTTTTAATTGAACTATATTTATTATGTCAATACTATGAACTATAATCAGGCCGGGCTTCCACTGACGCAGAGCGGGGCAGAGAGGAGCTTGCGGTGCCCAACTTGACTAAATGCTCGTGCTATTTCCGTTGAAGCGGAGCGGAGATTTCGAGCATAGTGATTGGTTAACTCGGGCACCGCAAGCTCCTCTTCGCTCCACTCCACGTCAGTTGAAACCCGACCTTACATTGTACACCACATTTTGTGGATTCATAGCAGTTGAGTTGTGTACATGCCATCCATGTCTACTCACCGGTGGCACCAACAGCAGAGCAGCAGCCGTGCTATTCCCGAACTCCTCCCTCGCTTCCATCGCAATGACGTTGTCCAGCGCAGTCACATTGGTGTGGTCGACCATCGCCACCAGGGACACTCCCATACACGACCGCATGCTGTACGCCACCATCACGGCGAAGAAGAGAACCACGCATTGCTGGTGACGGTAGCCCCATCCTGAAAAATTTGCTTTTTTTAATTAAATTCAATTGACTAAATTAAATTGACCAGAGCCCTGGACCCTGATTCAAGATGCCTTGGATATACAGATGACGACCTCCGTAGCGTAGTGGTTGAGAGCGTTGGTGCTCGAGCGAGAGGTCGCCAGTTCGAATCCCGCCGAGGGAACAAAAAGTGTTCAATGTTCCTGGGCCATGGATGTGTATTAAATTTGTGTATATTATAATAAAAATCTTAAATATGTGTATATAGTATAAAAAATATTAAATATATATCCATTGTCTGGTACCTGTAACACAAGTTCTTCGGATACTTACGGGGCCAGATTGACGTGGTGTGAAACCTCCATAGATATTATATTATACATATCGCTTACAAAGTTCGAAATCAAAATGTATGGGTTTTGACATAATCGAATTCGTATATCACTTAGCGAGGCATAAGTAAAATTTTGTTTTCGAGCTTCGTAAGTGCTATAGCGATGGAATCTTGAATCAGGGTCCTGGGCCCTAATTCTCAGGCCTCAAACTTAGTTTTTACTATTGGTCTGTCCCGCTCATGCAAATGAGATTTAGCGCGAGTGCGAGCGGGATATACTAATTCTAACTTTTTTCCACTGCCCGAGAATCGTACTCCTGGAAACGAGCAGATCGCCTAACACTGAGTCCATTGTATACGGACACTTTAATTAACCATGAAACGAGTAGACTGCTGTTGCTGATTGCCAACGTATATGGATGGAGACCAGAGGATACACAAGTGCGTCAGGTTTAAATCCCTAATCCATTCTCGGTTAACCTCACTCACTCGGGGAAACACAAGGGTTATTTCAACATTTAGTTTGGAAAAGCAAATTCATCTTGTACATTTACTAATTTCATTCAGAGTTTCCTAATATTCCTAGGTCTGCCAAAAAAAACATAATTTTCTTTTTAGTATATTTTATAGTTACAGCGGCACCAGAAATACATCATCTGTGAAAATTTCGACTGTCTAGCTGTCACGTTTTATGAGATACATCGATTCATAACTAACTTATACTAACTATATAAACATAACTTATAACTTGTAAAAAGTGCCAAATTTTTCTCAAAGATTCTGTTATATTATACACAATACTGTATAATAAAATATAATGTAACAGAATCTTTGAGGAAAATTTTCAGCAACTTCCAGAAGTCTGATTAATTTGAAATTTTGCAAACGTATCGAGGACCAATGACAAAATGAATGCTATTAAAAGTGTTTTTTAGGTTTTTTTACTATTTTTATTTTATTTTTTTTTATTCTGCTTTGTATTTTTTCGTATTCATTGTTACTTCTCCTATTAATGAGGTTAAGGTTTGAGAAGATATTTTATTACCATCAAAGGCGAGATGACAATAACGTGAAAACATTATATTTTTTAAGTCTTAGTACATTGTAAAATTTCAGAATGTAATAATTTGATACCAACAAAATTTGTAAAATTTTTTACTTTCACATTAAGTAGGGACTAAAATTCTGTACGTCTAGTCTACTTATACCGGTATTAACCTTTCTAGAACTATCCACTTAAAACTTCTTCGAAAAACACAAACAAACAATATAGTTTTATCTAAAAGCCTTGTTTAAATTCTAGTCATAACGAGTGTAAAAATAACAGTCGCTATAACTTTGGGATACGATTATGCTACCTTTTCTCATTCTAGAAATGTATATTTTTTAATTTTATTATTTATTTAATAACACAAATGACTTTAAAAAAAACCATAATAAATTAAAAACTATTTAAGGTAAATTATTATTATCTAAACTATAAATTAAACAAGTAGTTAATAATTTTTAATTATTTAGTTTTTCTTTACAAAAAATTTTTTTTTTTTTATTTCCATTATTTTTGCGACAAGAATATATAACGGGTGTAAAAAGAGCAGTCACATAACTTTGGGATATGATTATACTACCTTTTCTCATTCTAGAAATGTATTTTTTTTTCTTTTCTTTTACAAAAATTAAATAATGTTTTTTTTGCTTTATTGTTATTTTTGCGACAAAAAAAGGGTAAAAAGTAAAAAATATTTTTTTTAGTTTTTGACAAAAAAACACATTTCCAAAATGAGGAAAGGTAGTGTAATCGTATCTCAAAGTTATAGTGACCGCTCTTTTTACACCCCGTATATATAAAAAAATACAATTCCAAAATCAGGAAACCTCAAAATATATTATTATCTCAAAGTTATAGTGACTGTTCTTTTAAACCTAGTTTATCTAACCTTTCAATTCGCTCTTCACTTCAGACATATTGACGTTGTAAGTAGGTAGCAAGTACTAATTTAACGATTTTTCCGTGGTTATACACTAACCCACTCAATATCGTACGTGGTTGGTAGTAATTTTATCACCTCGTTAATAAGAACGATTAGTTTTTACATAAATATTTAAATCGTTACGGAAACTGAAAAAAATAAAATAAAAAGAAACTACGTTTACCGAATTCGACAACTAAAAAGCATATATTTTTTTTAAACGTAGTTATACTTAATGTTCTTTAAGGAGTCAGTGTCAGCAAAGGTGGATTTGTAACAATCTGACCTAGAGGTGAGCAACTTAAGAATATTTTTGTTTCACGTTGGATGACACCGACTCCAATTAAAGTTAAAAAAAGACTATAACGTGACTTCTTAAAAAAGGGGTCTAAAAAGGCTAAAACAAGATAATAATTTAAATTTTCAAGAAAATTAAAACCCAAACATTCATATAGGATTTGCATAGGTACAAAATGGTCAAGGTAGAGCCGTGGTCGCACCCACTATTTTATTTTATACCCGATTGAATATTGTATACCTACATACATAATATATACTATACATATATACATTCATACATACATACATACATACATACATAGACTCCCAAAATTATTACCCTTCGTTTTGGCTTCGCTGAAGTCGGGTAAAAAGAACATAAATTGCAACTATAGTAAAAAATAATCTTATACTTTTAAGTCAAAGTCTAAGTTTTAAACGTCCTCTACCTAGTTTATTTTTATTCTTACTATTAAGTGACAAACTCCTATAAGCCATATATAATCTAAAATTATATCATCCACGCTCGTAAAACTCGTATGAATAAACACAAAAATGAATATAATATAAATTCATAAAAAGAAAATTACTATTAACCATAATATTTTTATTGGACCCAATGAAAAATATATTTAAAATATATTTTTCAAAATGATAAAAGGCGGAATGTTCATAACCCAAAGTTATTACCAGAATACACATAATATTAATGCTTCACCGATATTTTATAGTGCCCAAGTGTGATCGCAATACACAGAAGTACTCTCTCTTCCTTTTACTCTCATAACCCAGTGGGACGGTAAACCGACACGACTGGCGAGAGAACAGGCGCAGGACCGACTTTTTACATGCCCATGCTATGCTAGGTTCCTATGTTTTGATTTTATTGTATAATGCAGTCAAATTTATTTCCAGAATGTTTAAACACAGCGAAAAGTTGGGTATTTTTTTTTAGATTTTTGAACGTCCATATTATATAATAAATTTATTTAAAAAAATCTAAAAAATAGGGACGGTCTTTTTTACTCTAGCCGCATTTTCCAGGGATGAAACAGGGGTCGTAGATATTATTATTATTATTATTATAGGGGTCTACAGCCCCTATAATAATAATAATAATATCTATGGACGCCTCAAACGACGTCAATCTGGTCCCGTGCTAAGTATCCGAAGAACTTGTGTTACAGGTACCAGATGATGGAAATATATTTAATACTTTTATACTATACATAATATATTTAAGATTTTTATTATATTATACACAAATTTAATACACAGCCATGACCCTGGAACATTGAAAACTTCTTGTTCCCTCGGCGGGATTCGAACCCACGACCTGCTCGAACACAAACGCGCTTTACCACTGCGCTACGGACGTCGTCATATAGAGACGAGATATATTAGAGATAACATCGTCGATTTATGCATGACTGAGGGGTGTGGCAATACCAAAGCTTAAACTTAGATTCCAGAACATAGTGTATGGAAAAATAGGCGTTGTGTTTCCTCTTACGGAGTACAGCAGGTGGGTTATCGAAGCGATGGTTAAATAATTTGATAACCGGCGGCTCACGAGGCGGGCCGATAAATTACCAGTTTATGGCAACCTCACGAATGCATAACATTACTTTTATAGCGCCATTAGAATCACTGACGTGAACACTTTGTTACGTCAAAATATTATGACTAATGAATCGTATCGAAGCACATTAATGCCTCTCCCACCGATTTCGATTTCGAAATCACGATTAAAGATCTCCATAAAAGTCACAAAACAGATGAGCATCCTGGTCTTGTGTTAGGTTAACTACGCTAGTGTGTATCGACTAGAAGCCCGCGAGTCCCAGCATAGTACGATTCACTCCTTGTGGTCATTTTAGATCTATGATTTTTCTGAGTTAAATTCAAGGTGCCAAAATAAAAAATGTTCTACGCGTCATTCTCTTCACATTATATTCGGCTTGATAAATGATATATGAACCATGGTCATTTAGACCTGTAAATAAAAAAAACCGATAAGTTTCACATTATATTCGGCATAATATATGAACCATGAATCACTATGTATAATTAACTATACATCTACATTACTTTAAATACTTAAATGATTGACTGTCATACAGGACTGGCATGTAATATAAAGGTCCCAAAATTAAAGTTTAATAAAAAGTTTAAATCTCCCAGATAACATAAACCCCTTTTAAGTTTTAACCCTCTATCCACGGCGGGGCGACATGAAAGCAAATCCCAGAAGAGAAGTGAGTAGCTTTACTTGTTGCGAGGAACCTATAGTGCAATAACTACAAGTTTTATGAAAAAATATTAAACTACATGCAGTATACAACGGATAAACTAATGAATGAGATGAGAGAAAAAAATTGTGATAATATTGGGTGTGTATGGATCCCGAATATAGAGTAGAGTACTAAGAAGTAATATATACCTAATAATATATTTAAAAAAAAAGCGTTTATTCTTCATTGTAGTTTACAATTAATTTTTGAACAGAAAAAATAAATATATTAATATTACAACAATAAAAAAAATATATTAAAATTAAAAGAAAACACAATACATAAAAAAAACTAGAAAAAACAAGTGTTACTTTGTTATTTTTATATTTGCTAAAAAATTATTATTGTTAGTTGTATTTATACTATGATAATATTATTGTTGTATTAAAAAAAATGTTAATAATGTTAGAGATAAGAAATATTATCTCTAACATTATTTACATTTTTTTTAAAGAAGTAATCTATAGTGGTCGCTAATGACCCAGATGTTGAAGCGACATTAAACAAATAAAATTAAAAAAAAAAACAAAGTCAGGGATAAAAGAATCGTTTTAAATGGTGAATCAACAAAATCGGTCCAGTACTTTTTGAGTTTATTCGTAACAAACATACCTATTACAAAGTAGGTATTACAAAATCCAAATTCTCTACGATATAATATAATCTCTATTATAAGTGTGCTTGTTTGGCTAATTTAGAAGATTAGTTTTATTTTCAAAAAAATATTTTTGCGTGGAATTAACATACCTATAATATATTAATATTTTATATGTAAATCACGGAGGGGGGAGTATGAATTTAAAATATTTTATATAGAAACAAAATTTTTTCAACGCTTTCACATTCCATAGACAAATAATATTTTATACGCATAGAGCTAAAAGAACTCTTAAAAAGTTGAAACTTATAATTCAAAATTTCTAATAACGAAGCAAAGAAGGAACTATTTAAAGTTCCTTAAAGTAAAGAAGTCGATTGTCAATTGTACGCTGTCATGCTTCTCAATTTTTATTCGGTAACGTTACTTTACGGAGTTCAAATGTTCCTGCTTGGGCTACAGGAACATTTGAAACTACCGTAAAGTAAAGTATTAAATTGTCAACTCACTCTAACGCTTCGCAATTATTATTCGGTAACGTTACTCTACGGAGTTCAAATGTTCCTGCTTTGCCCACTGTGGTAATTGAAGACATGAATGGATGAAGGTGATATGTAGCAAAATAATGATTTCCAGAAAATTGAATTCAAACTGTCACTCAAACATTTTAGAATACGTCGTAAAGTATTAAGTTCATTAATCTAAAGATAGTAAAGATCCGTCTCTACAATCAATGTACATAATACGTTACTACATATCCTAAAATGTGACTAAACTCAAATTTCTGGCTAAATTTTACTGCATATACATGGTGTGTGTTTTAGAGCAGTCACTATAACTTTGCAATATGATTATTCTACCTTTTCTCATTCTAGCAATGTATTTCTTTTTCATTTTTTTTTAATTAAAAAAACTTTTTTTTTACTTTCACCATTTTTTATTTTTTGGTCGCCAAAGTAACAATATAGCAAAAAAATTGTTTTTTTTTAATTTTTGTAATAAAAATACATTTCTAGAATGAGAAAAGTTAGTATAATCATATCCCAAAGTTATAGTGACTGCTCTTTTTACACCCATTATACTAAATTTTTTAATTGATGTTTAAACTCAACTTTTCTGTTTTTTTGCGACATATCTTGATCGATTCATGTCTTCAATTAATAAAATGCGCAAAAATGATTTTTCGTTTACCTTTGTGTTTGATGTCACAGTCCAGTTCGGACGTCGTCATGTCGGCACAGTTTCTTCACATTGGCACAAATAGAACAAAACGACATTTCATTTCATTGATATTCTCAAAAAACTAGTTTTGCGATACATAAATTAAATAAATTAAACGCCCGGCCGAATCGTCTGAATATTTATTTTACAATGATATATTTTATTGATATCATCCATATCGCGTTACTATTGTGAATCTAAATTGTAAATTTAATGTGGATTGTTTTGTAAAGCGGGTTTGTTTTTTCGTAGTAAAACTGCGCCTTGATTTTATTTTGATGATCATTCTCTTAACCCTCCATGTGCCACGTACATAAAACTTACACTGTATATCAATCAGGGTCATTATTCAAGATGATGAACTCCATAGCGCAGTGGTAGCAGGTTCGAATCCTGCCGAAGGGACAAAAAGTTGTCTGTGTTCCTGGGTCATGGATGTGTATTAAATTTGTGTTTAATACACATAAATAATTATTACAAATTGTACATTCCTTCCCCTTCTTATTGGAGTCCGAATGACCTCAGAGCCCTTGTTCAAAATTCTATTATTACTTACTTAGTAATAATAGAATTTTGAGGTTAATAAAAGTGACATAAGGTTCGCTAAATGACAAGCGAATTCGTGAATCACTTAGCGAACCTTAATTCAAATCCCATACATCTTGTTTTCGAACTTCGTAACTGATAATAGCGATGGCATCTTTTTGTTTTATAATATCTATGTACGCTTCACACCACGTCAACAGCTAGTCTTAAATATGTGTATAGTATAAAAGTATTAAATATATTTCCGTTGTCTGGAACCTGTAGTACAAGTTCTTCGGATACTTACGATACGGATTCACGGGGCCAGAGGCCTTACTCTCCAAACTGATTTGATTTTGATTCAGATACGATCATGCAGCGTACTTCCTAATAAATTGACATTTGTTTATTTTGATCCTCAGTCGATCGATATGGTCAGGAGTACAAAAAGTTACGATCTAACAATTTTCTTTATCCTGATTAGTTTCAAAGTAATTCACCAAATAAAGTGTCGGGAGTAAGCCCGCAGCGGGCTTACTCCCGACACAATCGAGAATCGAATCCGTTCGATATCAGTGGTTTTTCGTATTTTATTTGGTGAATTACTTTGATACTAATCAGGATAAAGAAAATTGTTAGATCGTAACTTTTTGTACTCCTGACCATATCGATCGACTGAGGATCAAAATAAACAAATGTCAATTTATTAGGAAGTACGCCGCATGATCGTATCTGAATCAAAATCAAATCAGTTTGGAGTGAATCCGTATCGTAAGTATCCGAAGAACTTGTACTACAGGTTCCAGACAACGGAAATATATTTAATACTTTTATACTATACACATATTTAAGACTAGCTGTGCCCGCGACTTCGTTCGCGTGGTGTTTTATTGACTTAAACTCAGGAACTACTGGTCCGATTTGAAAAAATATTTTCGTTGGATTGTCCATTTATAGAGGAAGGCTATATAACATTACGCTGCGACCAAAACCAGTCAGGCGTCGTCGTCGCCCGACGCCGCGACGCGATGCCGACGCCCGACGCCGCGACGCCGACGCCCGACGCCCGACACCGCGACGCCGACGCCCGACGCCGCGATGCTGAAGCCCGACGCCGCGATGCCGAAGCCCGACGCCGCGACGCCGACGCCCGACGCCGCGACGCCAGACGTCCCGACGCCGACGCTCGACGCCGACGCCAAACGCCGCGACGCCAGACGTCCCAACGCCGACGCTCGACGCCGCGACGCCGACGCCCGACGCCCGACGCCGACGCCCGATGCCGCGACGCCAACGCCCGACGCCGTGACGCCGACGCCAGACGTCGCGACGCCAGACGTCCCGACGCCGACGCTCGACGCCGCGACGCCGACGCCAGACGTCACGACGCCGACGCCCGACGCCACGACGCCGACGCCAGACGCCGACGCCCGACGCCACGACGCCAGACGTCCCGACGCCGACGCTCGACGCCGACGCCAAACGCCGCGACGCCAGACGTCCCAACGCCGACGCTCGACGCCGCGACGCCGACGCCCGACGCCCGACGCCGACGCCCGATGCCGCGACGCCGACGCCAGACGTCGCGACGCCAGACGTCCCGACGCCGACGCTCGACGCCGCGACGCCGACGCCAGACGTCACGACGCCGACGCCCGACGCCACGACGCCGACGCCAGACGCCGACGCCCGACGCCACGACGCCGATGCCCGACGCCGTGACGCCGACGCCGGACGTCACGACGCCGACGCCAGACGTCACGACGCCAGACGTCCCGACGCCGACGCTCGACGCCGCGACGCCGACGCCAGACGTCGCGACGCCGACGCCGCGACACCGACGCCTGACGCCGCGAAGCTGAAGCCCGACGTCGCGACGCCGACGCCAGACGTCGTGACGCCGAGACCAAGTTCGACTGTAATTGACGTAGTAGGCATATGCTTGCATTCCTTTAAACAACGCAGAAATCTTCAAACATGTATCTCTAAGGACTCAGAACTTCTGCTCAGTACTTTTAGGTCCAGGATATAGTGCAAAACCTTACAATTGGTAACATATGCTTAGACTTCTTCAGAAAATATCAAAATCCATAATATTATATGTTTCCATATAAATTTTTAAAAGTTCCCTCGATTCCTCACGGATCCCATCATCAGGTCACCATTTTGGTGACAATGGGACCAAATTTGAATTATACCCCACACAACACAAAAACAATATTTAAAATCGGTTCATAAACGACGAAGATATCCGCGAACAAACATAAAAGTAAAATAATATATACGGTTGAATGGAGAAACCTCCTCCTTTTTTGAAAGTCGGTTAAAAATACTGTTTTCTATTGCTTCGCGTCGCTGTGTAGGTAGATAAGCGATCGCCCCGCGCGTCCCGCATACCCCGCAGTCCACACGCGTCGAAATTCGTCCGACTTACTTCAAATTTATCATCACTACTCGGCTCCTATGTGTCTCAGCGTTATGTTTAATAGCCTATAACCTGCTCAGGAGTATGTACTACAATCGTACTAAGTTTGGTTAAAGTCCCTTCAGTAGTTTTTGTTCCATGCGTGCACATACAGACAGACAGACAGAGAGACAGACAGACAGACGGACAAAAAATTTATTGATTGCATTTTTGGCATCAGTGTCGATCACCAATCATCCTCCAATAAGAATTTTGAAAAAATATTCAATGTACAGAATTAACCTCTCTAGAGTTTTATTATAAGTATAGATTTTAATTATATTATACACAAATTTAATATACATCCATGACCCAGGAACATTGAGAACTTCTTGTTCCCTCGGCGGGCTTCGAACCCGCGACCTCTCGCTCGAGAACCAACGCGCTAAACCACTGCGCTACGGAGGTCGTCATATAGAGACGATATCGTCGATTTATCGTTATTACAAAACGAAGCTGGCTGAGGCGAGTGGCAATAACGAAGCTCAAACTCCTACACGATTCAATAGGTAAGTACAAATATTTTTGTGAGGCTGAGAACGAATACACTTATAGTGGGGTAACTACCTATTTTTGCTAATAAACCTGTTTCAATGTACACGATGACTCATTCGAAGGAACCCGTGAGACTAGCTGCCCCGGACACCGCTGGACCCTCCGCTCGGAGACGCTAGACGCCGCCTGCCACCCTAAAGGCTTTTGGGAGGAGGCTGCACGGCGTGGGCGTGGGCGCATCCAGCGGTCCCCACCATTGTCAGTTTTTTGTGGTATTCCTATACCCTTCCCCCTTCATGGCTCCCGGAGCCCCCCCACTCCCTGGACCACGAGGTGGTTAAAGACCGTCTCGCTAGTCTGACCCTTCAGGCAGTCGATAAAGGTTTTGAGAAGAAGTAAGAACCGGCGTAAGAAACTCGCGTGGTGCCACACATATTATACCAAAAAGATGAAACTTTTCCTTTTAAAAAAAAATGTTTAACTACATTATTTGTTTCGACCCAAGCCATCATCAGGTCCTACACGGCCTACACCTGATGACTTAGTCGAAACCGGTTGTGTATTTTTAACAAATTATTGTCAAATAACTAATAAAGTGAAAATACTTTGTATGTGATTACTTTATAACATTATTTTTTTTTAACGGGCATTGGCCCACCTCACATTCCCACCACTGCAACTCCTGTAAGCCAGGATCAACAGCGGTAACCAACCACGACGAACCCTTTGATATGATCTCAGGGGAGCCCGAGGGACAAGCTAAATCTGTCTTGGACCCACAACGAAATTAATCGGAAGAAAAAAGGAGGAGTAGGAAGTATTCCAGTTTCCCTCCCCAAGCAAAGTGGGAGACAGTACAAAATTGTAATGACACAAAAGACCAAAAAATTAAGGGAAAGCACCACGGGAATATATATTATTATGTCTTTGTAATCTATTTATGAGTTTATGTAATTTATGGGGATTAATTATGATGTTGATGAATGTTTCCAATAATAATTATGGCAGAAACGCTTGAAAGCACGGAAATTCCTAGCGCTGTCCACGAGGTCACCGTAATATGCGACTCCAGATTTACAAATTAGGCTGTTAAGCATTGTAGTTCTTTCATCTCGCCAGAGATCACACTCCCATAGAATGTGATCCGCCGTTTGTTCGAAAATGTTACCTTCGGTCGAACACTCGCATAGAGGTGATTCCGCCAATTTGAATCCAGTTTCGCTTTAAAATTACCATGACCGGTCAGGAATTGTGAAACGCAGTGATCAATATTTAGCCAGTGCATGGAGAGCCGTTCGCGTACACATGGGAAAAAGTTGTACAGGTGGCGCCCTTTTGTGGAGTTTTCCCATCGCGTCATAACATGAATTTCCAAGAACCTACTGTACATTCAATAACATTTAAGGGTAAATGTTCGCTTTGACTGTCCGATAGATGTTTCAGAAAAACTGCAGATCCCATCAAAAACAAAAAAAAAAAACAGAAACAAAATCCGCTTAAGCACCAACGCTCAACCACTGCCCAAGAGAGGTCTTCATAATAATTGAGTGAATTTGATAAGATTTTCTTGTTGGTCTTGTTGGTTGGTAGTCTGACCGTGAATTAATTCAACGATTATGCGATATGAAGGCGAACAAGTTGTAATCGTTTAAAAAGATTCTCATTTTGAATTCGCTCAAAACTGTTAACTTCCCGATAACTGTTAAAATTTCTGGGGGCATAGTAGTCCCCCGCCAAGTCGCGAAAAAATTACTATTGTCTTGAAGTCAAGGAAAAGTCGCCAAATCACTCATTTATCGTTTTTTTTCTCGAAACCGCTCAGATTTTTTTTGACCTCTATAACATAATAGAATTGTATTTTCAGTAACTAAGCAGACATTTTGTGACAGAACAAGGCGCAGTTTCTTAATTATGTCACTCACTCACCAATTGTTTAGTTAAGAAACTTATTGATATTAAACAAAACAATTATATTATATTACTAGCTGTGCCCGCGACTTCGTACGCGTGGAAAAGTCATTTAGGGCAGCAGTTCAAATACATTTTTAGTTTATGAACACTGTCGTTTGGATATTTAAAATCACTTATTTAAAGTAATGCTTCTTTATACACGGTATCAGACGTGCATAGGCAAAAGAAGTAGGCCGTTGGAGTAATAATAATAGTTTACTGTCAAATAATGGCCGTTTTTGTCGTAAATGTTTTGAGGTATTTTTTTCTATGAAAAAGCTAACAATTCCTACTACCAGCTCGAAAAATGACCGTGTATTATTAAACGACTTAAAAAAAAGGAGGAGGTTCTCAATTTGTCTGTATGTATAATATTTTTTTTTCTTTTATGCGAACGGGACTACTTGATAGTACGCTCATATACGCGACGAAGATCTCTGTACTGAGATTTGTATGGACTTTACGCCGCAGCGACTGCAGACGATGATCGTTTTCACACCGACGCTGCGCTGCTGGCGCCGAGCGCCAAATTTTTTAAAAGTCTACTCTCGGTGCGCAATTCCAACTCGGACTTGCCTGGTTTTTTATTTATTAATTACCTACGCTAACAAACATGCAGCCTACTTAGGGACTTTACGGTTAAAGTACTAAATTCCTTTAGTCGACAAAATAACAAAAGTCCAAAAGAAAGAAAAAACCCAAGCCGTACCTAGCATGAAAACTTATAAATAAAAATATCATGAATAACATAAATCTTACTTATATTCACATAACTTTTCTAATTTAAATGTACCTATGACATCTCATTCATATCTTGAAAACAAACTATCCTACGCCTATACTTTATTAATCGTATTTGCAAAACCTAAGTATAATAATAAATTACTTCGCACAAAGTAATAATTATTTTCACTTGTACTGGAAAATAAGTATTACTTTGTGCGAAGTAAATTTAATTGTTCCTTTTAGTTTGAAGTCGTTTTTTTTGTTTAAAATTATTTAATTTTCTGATTTTTAGTGATGGGTTCTCGAATGATCAGACGACGATTATTTGAGGACGGAAATTGAAAAACAAAAACGATTAGATAAAAAAAAGTAGTAGAAAGAGAAAAAGTCTACCTAGCCTAGCCTGGCGTAAGCCAGAGCAGCGCGAAATTTTTCAAATATATACATATATTGAAAAATTTCGCGCTTTTTGATATTTGATATTATAGATCCAGGATATGGTGCAAAAGCTTACTGTTTGGTAACATATGCTTAGACTACTTCAGAAAAAATCTAAATCAATATATTATTCCACATAATTTTTGAGGATTTCCTTCGATTCCTCACGGATCCCATCATCAGGTCACCATTTTGGTGACAATGGGACCAAATTTAAATTACACCCTACACAACATAAAAAAAAATCGTTTCAGAAACGATGAAGATATCCGCGAAGAAACATAAAAAACAAACATATATTTACGAATTGAGAAACCTCCTCCTTTTTTGTAAGTCGGTTAAAAATATTATGTTGGTTATTTCATCTTACAATCTACCTTTGTGCCAAGTTTCATTTAAATACGTTGAGTAGTTTGGCTGAAATACCGTCAAATAGGTAGCTACAATTTTTTGAAGATCCCACGGGAACCCTTACGTTTTACGGGATAACAATTTCCAATAATGCTCTTCAGATTATAAGCTACCTGCCTGCCAAATTGCATTTAAATACGTTGAGTAGTATGGCTGAAATACCGTCAAATAGGTAGCTACAATTTTTTGAAGATCCTACGGGAACCCTTTCGTTTTTCGGGATAACAATTTCCAATAATGCTCTTTAGATCATAAGCTACCTGCCTGCCAAATTTCATTTAAATACGTTGAGTAGTATGGCTGAAATACCGTCAAATAGGTAGCTACAATTTTTTGAAGATCCCATGGGAACCCTTTCGTTTTTCGGGATAATAATTTCCAATAATGCTCTTCAGGTCATAAGCTACCTGCCTGTCAAATTTCATTTAAATACGTTGAGTAGTTTGGCTGAAATACCGTCAAATAGGTAGCTACAATTTTTTGAAGATCCCACGGGAACCCTTTCGTTTTTCGGGATAATAATTTTCTATAATGCTCTTCAGGTCATAAGCTACCTGCCTGCCAAATTTCATTTAAATACGTTGAGTAGTTTGGCCGAAATACCGTCAAATAGGTAGCTACAATTTTTTGAAGATCCCACGGGAACCCTTTGTTTTTCGGGATAATAATTTTCTATAATGCTCTTCAGGTCATAAGCTACTTGCCTGCCAAATTTCATTTAAATACGTTGAGTAGTTTGGCTGAAATACCGTCAAATAGGAAGCTACAATTTTTTGAAGATCCCACGGGAACCCTTTCGTTTTTCGGGATAATAATTTTCTATAATGCTCTTCAGGTCATAAGCTACCTGCCTGCCAAATTTCATTTAAATACGTTGAGTAGTTTGGCTGAAATACCGTCAAATAGGTAGCTACAATTTTTTGAAGATCCCACGGGAACCCTTTCGTTTTTCGAGATAATCATTTCTAATAATGCTCTTCAGGTCATAAGCTACCTGCCTGCCAAATTTCATTTAAATACGTTGAGTAGTTTGGCTGAAATACCGTCAAATAGGTAGCTACAATTTTTTGAAGATCCCACGGGAACCCTTTCGTTTTTCGGGATAATAATTTTCTATAATGCTCTTCAGGTCATAAGCTACCTGCCTGCCAAATTTCATTTAAATACGTTGAGTAGTTTGGCTGAAATACCGTCAAATAGGTAGCTACAATTTTTTGATGATCCCACGGGAACCCTTTCGTTTTTCGGGATAATAATTTCCAGTAATCCTTGTCAGATTATAAGCTACCTGCCTGCCAAATTGCATTTAAATACGTTGAGTAGTATGGCTGAAATACCGACAAATAGGTAGCTACAATTTTTTGAAGATCCCACGGGAACCCTTTCGTTTTTCGGGATAATAATTTCCAATAATGCTCTTCAGGTCGTAAGCTACCTGCCTGCCAAATTTCATTTCATTCCATGCAGTGGTTTTAGCGTGATGCGACGACAAACATTCCCATATGGACAGACAGACAGACAGACAGACAGACAGACAGACAGACAGTCAGACAGACAGACATTTTAAAAAAAAATGTTATTTTTAGGTTCTGTGGCTTATATAGACCCCCTTTTTTTAATTTTCACTTAAATATTCTTAATGTACAGACATGACCCCTCTACAGATTTATTATATGTATAGATGGTCAGTATGAAATGTTGTAAAATCGACCGATTAACCCCAAGTCAGGGGCATTACATGGATGGAAGAACTGAGTAGCGAGACTTGGCATTTTTTACAAGTTCTTAAACTTCTGTTTCAAATTGAAGAAAATTTTAAATATTACAGGCCTTACACAATAATAACTTCTTAGTTACTATAAATTCAGGCTTCTATTTTATCCAAAATGAAGTTATAGGGGGTTGAAAAAGGCCTGAATTGCTTCAAGAAAAGGATGGTAAGGCTGTGCTCAACTTGCATGTGGCACGGCAGTGCCCCGCCAAGATGTGCAGATATATGAGTTTAGGTGTATACCTTAGCTTTTGAATAGTTGATTTTGTTACTTTGTCTGGAGCTTTGTATAAAATTTAATTACTGTGTTATGCTGAGACGAATGAAGAAATAATATACACCGCAACTCTTGGTTATCCAGTGAATTTAAAGACATGAACATGAGAGAGAATCTGGGGAGTCAATATTTCTATTTAAATAAAGACGTTAGCTGTGCAGGAAGGTCAAAAGCAAATATATCTATACTAATATTATAATGCGGAAGAGTTTGTTTGTTTAAACGCTCTAATCTAAGGAACTACTAGTCCAATTTGAAGGTTTAAGTGACTCAAAAACCACGTGATCGAAGTCGCGGGCAAAGCTAGTTTTCAAATAAAGCTTCGAAATACTTAAAATGTATAAAAACAACGACACACTACCTCAGAGTAATAACTCACACTAGCGTGCGTCACAATACACATGTGTGACATTAACATTTTTCCATTTAAGGCAAAAACCGTTACTTGTTTTAAATAACAATAACAAGTCACAACCAAAATCATGATTATCTCAAATATTCACGTCACATTTTAGGAATTAATACTATGATGTAGAAATGAGATTATAAATAAAACACGACGTTGTCAATACTTACTTTTAGCGATTTTTTTTTACGTATTGTACATTAAGTGCCAATTTCACAAACACACGTGAAAGTTAATCATTCATTAAATAAAATGATATCCCTCTTGTATTTCCTGTCAATTATTAAGAGGAAACACCACGAAATTTTTTCCATACAAAAATAGGGGTCTAGGGGATTTCTATTTCCTCCCTGGATAACACCTCTAGAGTAACAATTTTTTTCCTGAATATTTATGGATATTGTCTGTACGTCTCTATTTTTTCCTTTTTTTAATAAATGAATTATTTAAAGAGATATGGACGTTTAAAAACCTAAAAAAAATGGCCAGACTCTCCGCTATGTTTAAATATGTAGGAAACAGATTTGACTACAATAAACAACAAAAGCAAAAAATAGGAACCTAGCTCAATTTATTTTTTTAGCTAATACAGAAAAAAATATTTAAATCGGTAAAGTTTTGGAGGAGGAAACAGAAATCCCCTAAACGTCGATTTCTGGTACTTTTAACAGGTAATTTCAGTCCAAGTTGCAGTTGTCTCTATCGCGCTAGTGCTGGCTAGCTAAGGCACTGCGAGACAGCAATAGATTTTATAAATACCTATTTTGTATTTCTCTCAACCGTGGTGTTTCCTCTTAAGAAGGCATGGTATTTTAACAAGCCGTTAACACTAACAAGCGTTGGTGAAATCGGGACCAGATCTAAGTAAAATATAAGCACAGAGGTGGTCCGCTAATAGAAGAGAGTTTTAGATTAGCTCTGGGATTTCCCGGCATCAGCACAGTTTTTAATTATTTTATTTAAGGACTAATCAACAGAACATAGTTTGAAAGTACAAAATAGGTTATATTAATACATTATTTGTATAGCCATCAACTTAGTCTCAACATTCAACAAAAACTGAATAAATCACAACATCGAGATGAACATGTTGATGACCGTTGGGTTTATTGACAGTTGGGTCTTTTGAACCGCGCCATTTTAGGATAAGCGTATTCTTTATGACTTCTGTTGCAACGTGGGAGTCGCCTCTCCCCGCGAGGTATCGCCGTTGAGTCATGGTGTAAATCCAACCTACAGGCCTGGCCTTAATATAATTTATCTATATATATTAAGAATAGAATAAAACTTTATTTGACATATATTTCGGAAAACCAACAGCTTAAATATAACAAAAATAGAGTCAATGTAAAATTGCAGAAAGTCTTTATCTGATAGGCATTAAGTATGAATGAAAAAAAAAACTAACAAAATTCCCTTGATTAGTTTAAATGGCACAAACGATAATGTTTTCAGGACTGTTTTCTTAGACCTAAAAAGAGACTATAATTATAGACAAAAATATGATAGATTTATTTTATATAATTGGTGTAAAAAGAGCAGTCACTATAACTTTGGGATATGATTATACTACCTTTTCTCATTCTAGAAATGTATTTTTTGTTCTTTTTTTTTTACAAAAATTAAAAAAAAAAATTTTTGCTTAATTGTTATTTTTGCGACAAAAAAATTGGAAATGGTGAAAAGTAAAAAAAAAATTTTTTTACTTTTTGACAAAAAAAAATACATTTCCAAAATGAGGAAAGGTGGTATAATCGTATCTCAAAGTTATAGTGACTGCTCTTTTTACACACTGTATACAAAACCAGGGGAACACGGAGTGTAGCAAATGTAAATATAGTGATTATCTCGAGCGTATACGTCACAAGATGGCGCTCAGTATCGCAGTTGAGCCGTGGTGTAAATGTAACCAAGTAAGTCTGGCCTTTGTACTACAAGTTTTTTTAAGACGTAAAAAGAGAATATTATGGACAAAATCATAGATTTTATTTATTTACTACTTTACAAACCATTAGAACATGGTGTTCTTTTTGGGGGGAGATTATCTCGAGCGTATACGTCACAAGATGGCGAGCAGTCTTACACAGACTGTCATCCAAGTACAACCTAGTAGGCTAGCCAAATACCTAGAAGAATTTTACACAGGGGCTATTTTAAATTTTATGTTTATCAATCTGTTATTTTCTAATTTCTTCCCTATAACGAACTGGTGGTCATGCTTCGCATCCGTTCTTTATTTCGACTCCCTGTGTCCTGATTCAAGATACCACCGCTATTTATCGCTTACGAAGTTCGAAAACCAAATATATGGAATTTGACATAAGCTTCGCTAATTGATATAAATTATGTAATCGCTTGTCATTTAGCTTATGTAAAATACGCTACTATCACTGGCAAAGTTCCAAAACAAAATGTATGGCATTTGACAAGTGACACACGAATTCGCTTGTCATTTAGTGAACCTTATGTCAAGTCTCATACATTTTTGATTCCAAACTACGCGAGCAATAATAGCGATGGCATCTTAAATATGGGCTCAGGACACTTTTTACTTCTTATTCAACATCGCTACGGACTCCTTGTCTTCATCATCATCAATCTTGTCCCACTCGGCCTTCTCCGACGTGCCGAACAGCACGAAGACACTGTTGGTGAAGAGGTAGATACCGGCTGTCAGGTAGAACACGTACCGCCATAGATATTCTGAGCTCTGAAAATAGTCATTCAAAAAGTTCCTTAAAGGGAGAATTTTTTTTCCTTCTTCACAGATTCAAGAGCATCAATAAACTACGTTAAAAAGGGGGAATTAATTTTTATTCTCCATAGACCGGTGGTCCGTGTGAAGTTCGACAATGGGGTAGGTTACCCTAGACGTCACATGGGGATGTCTAATGGCATCACTCTAGAAGGGGTAGGGGTTTTAAAATTGTTTATCACAAGCACGAAGAGAGGAGAATCGTATAGCATTGTTTGACTCTTTTGTTGATGACGAGTCTCAAAAACTGGTATTTGCTCGCTGCCCACATAAAAACGGTATACCACAGAACACTTTTTAGGATAAAAAGTTTAAAGTAGCCTAAGTGGCTAAAGGTATACGCTTTAAGAAGTAACAAACACACTCATAAACCTTCGCCTTAGATTATATAACCTATCACTTATACAGGGTGTAAAAAGAACATTCACTATAACTTTTAGATACGATTACACTACCTTTCCCCATTTTGGAAATGTATTTTTTTTGTCAAAAATTAAAATTCTTTTTTTTTTAATTTTGTAAAATAAAATAAAAAAGATTTCCAGAATAAAAAAGGTGGTACTCGTATAATCATAAATAAAGTTACAGAGACTGTTCAATTAACACCCTAATACGTCCTAAACTTATTGGTAGGATACTAAGTTTAGTCAAATATTACAGATAGGAGGTTGGCTTACAACATCAGTGAGGATGAACCCAGCCACAATGGGCGCCTGCGAGCCCACCAGGTTGGAGACGAAGTTGCTGATACTCATCATGATGCCGGAGTAGTTCGACGAGATGTCGATGTGGTTCACCTGGAGAACAAAGTAGATATAACAGAGACACGGCCTAGTACTAGAAAATGGTATCACCCTAATACTGGCAATTCGACTGGCTATATTTGTTTTCTTCGATTTCCAATAGATAAAGGGTGAAGTCCAGGCACATGTTATTATGGAGCTATGTAGCAGCACAAAGTAGATATATAACAGAGACACGACCTAGTACTAGAAAATTATATCACCCTAATACTGGCAATTCGACTGGCTATATTTGTTTTCTTCGATTTTCAATAGATAAAGGGTGCAGTCCAGGCACATGTTGTTATGGAGTTATGTAGCAGCACAAAGTAGATATATAACAGAGACACTACTTAGTACTAGAAAATGGTATCACCCTAATACTGGCAATTCGACTGGCTATATTTGTTTTCTTCGATTTTCAATAGATAAAGGGTGCAGTTCAGGCACATGTTGTTATGGAGTTATGTAGCAGCACAAAGTAGATATATAACAGAGACACGACCTAGTACTAGAAAATTATATCACCCTAATACTGGCAATTCGACTGGCTATTTTTGTTTTCTTCGATTTCCAATAGATAAAGGGTGAAGTCCAGGCACATTCGAGAAACCGCCATCTAACGCCACTATTGGAAAATACTAATTATTAATTTCGTTCAGTATCTTCTTCTTAATTAAGGAGTTGTTTAGCTTAATGTGATGTTATGCTTAAAAAATATGCTTATCTTTATTTTAATGTAAATATTTGTACTTAATTCGGCATATTTACATTTTATAATTTACAAACGTCAATAGTAGTGACATTTATTGCATTTTTTTTATTAAACATAGATTGTATGGGATGGTAGGCCATGACCTGGATAGACAATATTATGGTAAAGGCAAGTCTTGATTTAGTTTTTATACAGGCTGTAATATTAATGAGTGATAAAACTTTAGGGTGTGTATGGGTCCCGTATATAGAGTTAACTGTGAAAGTACCAGCGCTAAATGAGTTACTTTTTTATTATTATTGTATAGGCAGATGACGTTGGGGCATTTCTCATAGAAATATGAAAGTCAAAAGTAAGTCTTTCAGCGCTGGTACTTTCACAGTAAACTGTACATAGTAGGCATTTACACACCCTAAAGTATTATCACCAATTTATTTTACACCTTGTAGAGCGCTGAGAGCAGCTTATTTAAGATAGCGATTCAAAGATAAACCATATTCACTACTCAAAAGATACACGTTTTGTAACGCCGCTTTTGCAATGTACCATAATATAGCTTTGTGTATCCGGGCTGGGTTTCCACTGACGCGGAGCGGGGATGAGAGGAGCTTGCGGTGCCCGAATTGACCAATCACTATGCTTGAAATCTCCGCTCCGCTTCAACGGAAACAGCACGAGCATGCGTGATTGGTCAATTCGGGCACCGCTAAACTCTATTCCCTCCCGCTCCGCGACAGTGGAAACCCGGCCTATGAAAATTCACACGAATATGCATTGAAAGAATAATTAACATTATCCATCTTTAACAACTTTTTACTTATTCCGTCTGAAAGCAGACGTTGTTGAAAACGTCCCTTAGCCGTAATTCATCATCAACTCACTTTCTGCTCGACAATGAGGGTTATATAAAATTATAAAAATTAATGAATCATTTTGTAAAAGCTTTACCTGGAATCCAACATTGCACGCAATTTTAAATGCGCCGATGATCACGAGAATTGCCTCCACAACATAAATATCCTTCGGCACCAACGCAAGTACTATGAGACCCAATGCTGCTGATATACTTCCTGTTAACAAGACAAGACTAGATGAGGATACGAGAGGGGCTTTCACGAAATAAATATTAATGATAGATCATTAATAGCTTACCGTAAATTATGAAATTAACTTAAACATGCAAACACTGTCATAATATAATTAAAACAATTGAAAACAAAAGGGGAAAGATGGTTGGGCACTTGATACGACACAACGAATTTCTTAAGAAAAGGAAAAATAGAAGGGAGAAGAGGAAGAGAAGACCTAGGAGAAGTTATATAGAATAAATAATGGAGAAGATAAACGTTGGGTAAAAAGTAAAGAACAGGACAGAGAAACATGGCAATTACTCAACCGACAAGAGCCTAGCTCCTAAAAGCTACTAGCTAAATTTAAGACGACTATTTATATGGCGAGAAAGAGTGGCGTTAAAATCGTATAAAACGCGTTTAAAAAAATTGATACAAAATTTGCAAAAACTGAATCGACAGTACCCTTGGCCTTACTGAAAATACTTTACTAATTTTCACACTCTCGTCACTAATAAATAAACAGAAAAAGTCTTACGATGTTAAATAAACCGACAGTCTTCTGATAAGTATAGTAAAGATAATTATATTTTTTTGGGATTTTTCTATAATTCTCTTTTTTCTCTTTCTCAATACTGGCCAGTATTGAGAAAGTTTCAAAGTACTCCAAATTTCAGCTAATGGCGCGCACGCCGTAATGCACGTTAAGTTACCTATGGAGTTGCACAATTTTCTCGTATGCGTAACACTCAGGATGTTCTTAACGATCAGCATATCTGAGAACCATGTGAAGAAGAAGTTCGTGATCCACATCACCAAGAATGGAAGCGCCGTGAGTACACCATTCTGGAATAAAAAGAGGATAAGGTATACAAAAATGTTCCTGGCGTCCTTATCATAAAAACGCACTTGCTTGGAGGTTACTTTTGAGTAAATCACGACTACAATTTTTTATATATTTTTTCTCTATGAAATTATTAAGAATATTCCAAATATTTTTGTTTTATTTAGTGCCCTTCAATGTGGACTTTGCAAGTGCGATGTTATATGCACATATTTATTTTTATTTTTATTTATGTACACACAATAAATTTACAAAGGAAAATTGCTAAAAAATACATTTTGTACAAAGGTACATCTTATTCCAAAATGGAATGTCTTCCAGAAGAAGAAGTAAAAACTTATTCAATAAAAAAAAACTACGTAATATATATACCTGATAAACATAAATAAAGATAACATAATTATAAATAATATTAATTTATGATATTTTTAAGACGGTTATGACTAGTTATTACTATGGAATGGATCCACATGTTTTGTTTATGATTAACAAAATAACAAAAAAGTATAACTCTTTTTATTTTATAACTATTTTTATTGATCCTGGTAGATCTCGTTGCGGTGATTCCGAATTGTCAATTGCTTTGTTTATGATAAGGGCGGCAGGTTTGGTTCCACCTGGTTTGGAACCAGGGGGCTCACTCTCCAAACTGATTGGATTTTGATTTAGATCCGATCGTCCGGCGTACTCCCGAATAAAATATTGAAGTATGTTCATTTTGATTCTCAGTCGATTGATATGGTCGGGACTTCAAAAAGTTACGATCTAACGGTTTTCTTTATCCTGGTTAGTTTCAAAGTAATCCACTAAATAAAACACCAAAAGCCGTTATATCGAACTGATTTGATTCTCGATTGTGTCGGGAGTAGCCTGCTGGTACTTGCTAGCACTTTCCTACAATACTTAACTTTAATCGACTGTTTGTTAAAACTGGGCTAGTTCTCGAACCGGTGGTAGGCATTATAGAAATGACGTTCAGAAAACATTTTTGTAAAATTGATTCTGAATAAAAAATTTTGACTTTGACTTTGAAAGTACTAATTAGGACAAGTGTATCAAATAAGCTCAACCCCTTTGCACTACGGTTCTATAATAGCTAAACTTGACGAACTCCGTAGCGCAGTTGGTTGAGCGCGTTGGCGTTCGAACGAAAGGTCGCGGGTTCGAATCCCGCCGAGGGAACAAAAAGTTTTCAATGTTCCTGGGTCATGGATGTGTATTAAATTTGTGTATAATATAATAAAAATCTTAAATATGTGTATATTATAAAAGTATTAAATATATTTCCGTTGTCTGGTACCTGTAACACAAGTTCTTCGGATACTTAGCACAGGGCCAGATTGACGTGGTGTGAAGCGTCCATAGATATTATTATTATTATTAAACTATAGGTACTCAATCGGTTACGCCATGGAGAGTGCGAGTAGTTGGTAATTGTTGAAACTATTCACCACCCTTCCAGGACTTAAATCATCTTCAATGACAGTGGCTTTACCCGGAGTTCTCTGCTGCTTGTATTGATCTCTTTAAAACGCCGGCAGCAACTTCTCCGTTGACCAAGTGATGGACATCACAATCCACCAGGAAATCAGTTTGCTCGTCTTAAAAATTATAGCGTGCAATACCATATGCACCAAGCCTTATGACCCTACGAAATAGCGTGATAACCCAAAATCCATAAACGAAACGGAATGAATGGAGCCTATTAAATCCGAGGGGCGCTATCTCACGCGGGCGATACCATAAACTACTTGATAATATTGTTTTGGTGTATATTTCACTGCTGATGATCAGCTGAAGAGGGTAGAGATTGATGGTTTAATTTATTCATTAGTCGATCAAATTAAGTTGGTATTTCTTCAGTAGAGAATAGCGAATATACACGTATTTTTTTAAATAATGTAATTGAAAATAGCAATAACATGAATGTTAGAGTAGTTAATTAGATAGAACTGATGTGTAACGACGAGGCATGCAAAATTTAGCAGAAGATACCATGTCAGCTCCTCAGAAGTTATGTGACAAGAGTTCTCTCTATCTCCTTTACTCTCGTATTCATAAAAGTAAAAGAGATTGCAAATTCATGTCTCTTGTTAATGAACTTTACAGAGAAGCGGCCTAAACAGTAAAAAAAAAACAAAGAATAAATAATAGTTTAAAAAAAAAACGAAAAAAAGATACTGTTATTAAATTGTTACATTGTCTACTTATTAATATGAAACATTTTCAATTAATCAATACTTGCGGAAATTGGTGAAAATTATGCTTGAAGATTCCGTTAAATAAATAGATACATGCAGCCCAAACTTATAATAGCGTGTTCATTAAAGAGGGAGTATCTGTTTGATACTTCTATCAGACTTCTCTTTTCCATTAGCAGTCTAGTCTAGGGTAATAACTGATAAGATCAGATACAAGGTGTAATTTTTCAAATGGGATATATTTGAATAACGTTAGACTTCACTATAACGTAAGCAATGACAATATACTTAAGCAAGATTTTTCTTTATTTACTATGTAAATAACATAATTAAATTTCTTTAAAAATCTCAATTCGATAAGTGCGACGACTTGCACTCAGCGACGGCATTTGCACTGGTGCTGGGATGCTTTGACGCAATTGAATAGACGATCGCCGCCAAGAATCCATAAAATAATATGCTTTAAAAAATTAAGGTCATATTTACTTTTGCAACGTCAATCCAATGTTTTCTAAATCCAAAAAATCCAAATTATTTCGTTAGTGTATTGTACCCTATTAATAAGTTAGTAATTTAAATATGCAACCAAAACTGATTAAGCTTTGTATACTTTTTTGGGTTGCCGTCTACTGCAACCTGTTTGTGTACTAAATATAAATAAATAAATAAAATATGCTCATCACGCTCGTTTAATAAGTCCCCTATGTAAGATTACACCAGACATAGTGTCTTTGCTTTTGCTAATATCCTGGTATCTGTGATATAGCTAATCTGAGGTTCATACCGCTTTAATGTTAACGCCCAGCACTTTGTCCATGAAGGCCGGCACCTCCGTGAAGAGGATGAGCGAGCACCACGTGTGCCCCACGTGCGCGATCACCGTCGCCTGCAGCCCGCGGTGCTGGAGGATCTTCTTCCATGGGACTGGAGGGGATTTCTGGAAAGGTCAAAAGAATAATTGGCTCAATGAGATGGACTTGTGTTGAAAATCAACTGCAAGACCTGAGAGATTAAACGTCCAATCAGGTGGTCAGGCTCACTGGTGGTACGGCTGTTCAGCTCGTAACCAGATAGATTGGTTGATAGTTGGACAGGTGTTCATAAGCATATCGCGTCGCAACTTGCAGACTTCGTAATTTTTTAATTGGTTTTAATATTATCTTATTTTATTTCTTCTATTAATCCCTGTATTAACTTGTAAAAAAAAATTGAGAACCTCCTTTTTTTTTTGGAAGTCAGTTAATTATAATTTGACATGCATATCTTAATTTAGGTATTATATACCTGTTAAGGCATCCACTAATCCAACGTTGTACGTTAACGTTGTGTTTTATAATAAATGTGTAAATTATGTCACCTTCAAAAACAGCAGCTACTGAACGGATTTATTCGAAGGATTCCTAATGGAAAGATTATAAACGGAGTATTTTAGGTGCTTAATTAACCAAAAGACTCCGAACAGTTGATTTGAGTTAACCTTATCTGTGGTTTTTTGACCAGCCTTCTGAGTGGGAGCGTGATATAATTTTATAATATGTCCCTCCCTTTCTCTCTGACAATTGTTTCGATTTCTGTTCACTTGGATAACTTGAATGCAACATTATCACAGGTATAGATAGATTTTCAAATTACATAATATTACCCTTTCTTTTAAATTCTCCAGCTATTACGAGTACAAATGATATGGGAGTTAAAAATGATTTATTTCCAGCATTTGCGTTAAATATATACTGCATTGTCTAAAAAAAGGTTGGGCTTTCAAGAAATATGCGTAGGAATTTATCTTGAAAAAAGTTTGCGGCCAAAATATTTTACACAAAATAAATTATAAACAGCGTGACCCTAATGGGTTTTTCTCCTCACTGCCTTTTGGAACAGAATGGTGATTTATCCTGCCTTCTGCTTCACGACTCGCTGGGTTTGTATACACGACCCATACAGCTCAATGTGTAGCTCAAACGGGTCGCGGGTTTGAATGCCGCAAAATGAAAAGTTTTCTTTGTTTCTATGATATGGATTATGGATGTCCTTGCATATTTTAGCCGAGTCTGTATGTTCGCGTGAAATTCAAAGACTACTGCACCGATCTTGATGCTGATTTCACCAATGGATAGAGTGGTTATTGAATAAGGTTTTAGTATATTATTTGGACCCGGTAGGTGGCGCTGTATCAGTGCGTCAATTTACAAAAGTTCACCGGGACAGCAACTAATAATTGAGGATATGAACGGATGAAGGTGATATGTCGCAAAAACTTTTTACCCTGAAATTAACCCTTGGTTTACCCGGTGACATTTTACCTACACAACGTACCCGGTAGAGTCCCTAGGACTCCCTTCAGAAATATTGTCGATTTATAATACAAACACTAATATTTTTAAGTAACAAATTTAAATATTTATTCATCCACTATTTGGCTTTGCCAGAGCAAAAGACAATGACTTAATAACTATAGATTAACAGCCTTTTAAAACTTATAACTAGAAATCTAATTATTTCTGCCGACTAATATGAGATCCATCTTTCAGTGATTTTTTTATACCAAAATATATATATTTTTAAACAAATACCACTGTAACGTGTTCTTTACAATGTAAACTTAAATAAAAAAATAAAAACAACTAAAAAAACTTTGTGGAAAAATAACGTGCACGATATTCTATGAACCATTATTGGCACACTAATAGTTCAAATTTTCTCTGTGTAACCGAGCTGCTAATCCTAAGTTCAGGTCTGACAAATGTATGCTGTCTTTCTTTTTAGGCAATTTGGACACAGGTGACAATATTTAAAAAAAAAGTTTGGTTTCACTTCAGCTAAAAGAGGAATACTTGTAATTTCTGAGATTATTTTGCGGAGCTGTCGTGTAAGGTTGTTTAGAATCTCTGTTATCCATATATTGCAGCGAAGTGTTCATTAATGAGTCGGTTTCATCCACCAAAAGATTTACAACATTGCGAAAGGCCGTTATAGTCCCTAAAATTAGAAATAAAGCCATATAAAGGTATAGCACCGAATCCAAAACAATAACATTCATACCCCGGTGGAGTCTAATGGACTCCTCGAGTGAGTTTATTTACCGATACAGGTCGCACATGTAGACGGCCCTTCGCCCCCGCTTTCGCCGGGTGACTGTATGAAGGTACTCGCACACGCAAGTTTCGATTTAAAAAAAAAATATTTTTATGGGCTTTTAAAGTTTTCTGTGGAGTCCCAGGGACCTACCGGGTAAATTAAGGGTTAAACTATAGTTACATAATATTTACATTGATTGAAGTGACGAATCTTTAGATTAATGTTACGACGTATTCTAAAATGTTTAGTGACAGTTTGAACTCAATTTTATCTGAATCAGAATTATGCTACATTTCACCTTCATCCATTTAATTTTATATAATAAAAATATTAAAACGATTGTACAGTATAAAATTGAATGTCCGTTGTTCTTGGTACTCTTACAAGTTATTTGAATACTTAGCACGGGGCGTATCACACTATACAATATGTATCCCATTATAAGCGAAATATCTTATCTTTAATAATTCAAATAAAGATTTATGTTTATATATATTTACTAGGTGACCCGTGCCCACTTCGTTGAGCATTGAAACCGTGTAAACCTTCCCGGGACTTCCACGAATAGGTATTTCAAGACCAAAAATAGCCGAATCAGTTCGGCTGATCTCGAGTTTTAGCGAGACTAACGATCAGCAATTGATTTTTATATAGCCTATGTTACTCAGTGATAATGTATCTTTCTAATGAAAAAATAATTATTAAAATCGGTCGAGTACATTTTCAGTTAAGTCGTTACATACAAAAATACAATTCTTTCCTCTTTATAATATTAGTGTAGATAATTCTGGATGATAAACTATTTACTATCTTAATTTTATACACTCGTTGTTTTACTCCAAGAATGTATTGACTTGATTTGAAAATAACTCTTGAGTAAACACTCATACGAGTATTTGCTCACGAGGTATTTTACTCTAGAAATGTTGTGTGCTAATAATATGAGTAAGTTTCCTCAGTTTTGAGTAAACATAATAAATCAGATTTCCTCGTACGATATCCAAAAATTGTGTACTTTATGGGATAAAAGTAGCGTCATCATCATCATCTTGACCTCCACTACTATTACAGTACTAGTATTACATGGGGATTGGGGGGTAGTTGCCCATACTCGCTACGCTTGGCTGGCAGCTTGGCGAGCGCAGATTTGTGCTTTTAAAAGTAGCATATTGTCGCTTTATCTTCAAAACCACGTATCTATAAAACTACAACTTTTCGGTAGAGTCTAAAAACTTAATAATTTTAGATTTTATTATGACATGGTTTTTTTTTTTTTTTTTTTTTTTTTTTATTATTATGGACGCTTCACACCACGTCAATCTGGCCCTGTGCTAAGTATCCGAAGAACTTGTGTTACAGGTACCAGACAACGGAAATATATTTAATACTTTTATACTATACACATATTTAAGATTTTTATTATATTATACACAAATTTAATACACATCCATGACCCAGGAACATTGAAAACTTTTTGTTCCCTCGGCGGGATTCGAACCCGCGACCTTTCGTTCGAGCGCCAACGCGCTCAACCAACTGCGCTACGGAGGTCGTCATTTTGGATGTATACTGTACATAACTGCGGGCTTACTCCCGACACAATCGACAACCGAATCCGTTCGATATCAGTGGTTTTTCGTACTTGGTGAATTACTTTGAAACTAATCAGGATAAAGAAAATTGTTAGATCGTAACCTTTTGTACTCCCGACCATATCAATCGACTGAGAATCAAAATAAACAAATGTCAATTTATTAGGAAGTACCCGGCATGATTGTATCTGAATCAAAATCAAATCAGTTTGGAGAGTAAGGCCCCTGAACCTCATTTAAAACAAAATCCATGTAATAAAATCTAAAATGATTAGGTTTTTTGACTCTACTGAAAAGTTGTAGTTTTATAGATACGAGGTTTTCACAACCTAAAAGCGACGATATGTATCAAGCCGTTTGCGCGTAAATAATTACAAACTTACTCACAAACTTTCGCCTTTATAATAAAAGTGACAAAAATAAATCCGTACCTTTCCTTGACGTCCTAAATTACTCTCTATATACTGCTGTTCCTCATACGATATGCTGCTATGTTTGGCAGGGCTGTCGGCTCCCAACCACCAGAATATCCCCCCAACCAGCCCAGACAGGAGCCCGTAGAAGCGGAATATCCCCGGCCAGCCTAGAGGGGAGGCAGCCAGGAAACCGGTTATCGGCAACCCCAAAACCGTTCCAAGTGCTTGACCTGAAAAAATACGACAACCTTCACGATGACACGAAAAGATAAGTTGAAATACATAACAATACATTACATGTTTTAATACAGCTGGCAGAAACTGGCTCAACACAGCAAAAGATTTTTTTTTAACCGAAGGCTGGCCTTGTCATGCCCAGACGACACTGCGGTCCTTCTGGATCTATTGTGACTCCTTCGCTTTAAAGTACCGTCCCCAGACCTATGTTACTAATGAAGCGAACGATATATGGTGGGGGTCTGCGGTGCGGATTTTGCTCTGCTGTAGAGTATTCGTGCTGGCCGAGGTACTCCCGCTTATATGAAGAGCTGGACAATCAAGAAGAAGGTGGAGGGGCGTCTCGTCTTTCTCCTTGTAGAATTTGCAAGTTATTAGATCACCTATTACCCATCCTGTGAAGGTGTTTGTTTAGCTTAGGTTAGGGTTCTGGTGAGGATTCTTAGTTGTTTCCTTTAGAAAGCGCCGATTCTGCGTATCGTTTGTTAAAACCCGGGATTGAAGTGCTTTGGACTGCTCTAGTCCTGGGCCACAGCCCACTGCTCTTTGCTTAGCCTGCGGCTCCATTCCTTAAACTCTCGTTTACAGCAAAGGAGAGGGACGAGTGGAAAAACTTGGAGGAGGCCTTCACCCGCCATGGGGTCCATAACGCAATAATAAAACTAACAAACTAGCAAACAATTTACATAAAATCTAAGAATTACTAAAATAATAATAATAATAATTTACTAAAAATTAAAAAATTGCAAGATCATAATTGATGTAGCAAGGGTAATCCCCTTGCTACATCAATTATGATCTTGCAATTTTTTAATTTTTAAAGGCTTTTTTATTTGATTTTTTATTACATTACAATATATTTTATTACAAATTCCTCCGCCGCGTCTGTTTGTATGTTCACGATAAACTCAAAGACTAGTGCACCGATCTTCGTGCTATTTTCACTAATGGATAGAGTGGTTCTCGAGGAAGGTTTTAGTGTATTAATTAGACCTGGTAGGTGTCGCTGTGGGCATTTAGGGTAAGGAGTTCATCGAGAGATTATAGAGCAGAAGAGTTTATTTCAACGAATTTGTTGGATAGCAGTTTACATAGATATATGACTATCGCCTCCGTTTGCTAGTGGTTCAGAGCTCGATTCCCGCGTAGGAACAACAAAAATGTTATTTTCAAGTTTGGTTACGACAATACAGGCTTATCACCTGATTATCTGATAAGAAATATGATTCATTGGATCGGATGAGCATCTAAAAAGTCTGCCCTGCGCCAGATCTCCCGCCAGTCGTGTCGGTTATCCGTCCCACTGGGCTAAGGAAGCGAGAGAGCGAGCTTATGTGTATTGCGCACACACTTGGGCACTATAAAATAACTCCTGCGCAGCTGGCCTGACTTCAATGGAATCTGGCCACACGAAATCGGTGTGGGAGGCATTATTGTTATTATAATACCATCAATCTAAGACACATACGAGCGTAACAAATAAAGTATGTTGAAAACCGGGGTTTTGTTCACTATTTCCTGCGGATGAAGTTAAAAGCACAACCAGTAACAAAATAAAAAGGTAAATTTATTAGTGTGTGACAATAATGCCTACGTTATCATATGCTCGCTTGGTAACCTTATTCTCACTTTGCTGTGCACTTTTTGGCACAAATCCCTCGTTTATAGAAGTTAAAGAAGTAAGATACAGCCTAGATCCCCTGAATATTGTTCCGCGGAACCCTGGGGTTCTGTTCCACGAAAATCCAATATTATATTGCAAATTTAAATACCTACTCAGTTATCGCTAACTAGTTTTAAAATGTTGTTCTGCACCATGAAGGCACCGACTCGTGAGATGAGTTCGCGACGGGTGTCCAAGTTTATTTGTAGGTAAGCTAGGGTTTTGCCCAAAAAGTGACACACAAACGGTTTCGTAGCCAATACAATTTAGGAACTGCTGACCTAGATGCCACCAGGGATATTGTCGTGAAGATATTGACTCAATCAGGGGCCGTATTATGATATTTTACAATACCAGCGTGGTTCCAGGCAATTCAATAATACGGTCTTAGACTGCCTTGTTCTTTTTCATGTTACAGCGACATGTTATACTGAATGGATCCACCCTAGTTTGGTTGTCTGAAAGTGACATTCGGATGTAAGTCAAGTGTGACGTGTCCGCTGACTAGCTGTCATCATGCAGTTACTATGTGATCGTAATACGAAAATTCCAGGCAGCCATGTTGTATGTCGTAAACTGGCTGGAATTAAGAGCTTTTAATAGGCCCCCTGATCAGTAGTTTGGGTACGATTAGCACGAGATTCGTAACTTTATTGCATGTAAACTGACACTGTAATAATTTTCTCACGATTATCATTACAATTGAGAATTATTGCACGAATATCGTGTTTCGTTATCTCATTCGATAACGTAACGTATTTCGAATTGTATATAAATAAAGCGCACACTACGTTCGCCTTGAGATTATTTTTAGATGAATTATTATTTTTCTAATCAGAATACATAATTAATTGTATTAATATAAAACATGTTCATGGCCACAACGGAATATTCTTACATACCTATTATATAAACAAAAAAAAAGTTTATTATATAATAAATATCATCATCCTCATCATCATCAGCCGGAAGACTTCCACTGCTGAACATAGGCCTCCCAACGGACTTCCACAACGACCGGTCGTGCGCTGTCCGCATCCTACGGCTGCCCGCGGCTCGGACCAGATTGTTGGTCCATCTTGTGGGGGGCCGCCCTACGTTGCGTCTTCCAGTATATACAATCAGATTGTTTTGTGCGATTGCCAAGGCAATCTACTTATTTATTAAAAACGAAAAAAAAAATATAACATTGATATTATCATAAGATGTTACTCGCATTAGACCAACTGACTTACCCCAGTTTGGCATCACGTGGATCTCACAACTTTTTACGGCAGAAAAACTAAGTAGCAAGACTTGGCTCTTTTGACAAGTTAGGTTTTTGCTGGAATCTATTATATATATATTATAGCAAGTGTTATGGCAGATTGATGACTAGTGACCAAAGGGCGACCTTGCCAATAATAAATTAATCAAATAACAATTTAAAAATGAATGTGAAAGTAAATGGGAATTCCATAAAATGCCATTTAAATTTATTGTTTTCGATAAACACAATAATATTATTGTAAATAAGTTCATTAATTTTCGAACAAACGAACCCGATACTTGTGTATTTCAACGTCTGATTGGATTTTGAATTTCATTGGGAAGCTTAACAATATCATTAAAGGAGTTCAGCTTTTGTTTGATGTTTATCAGAAAGCCAATTTACGTAATTAATTAATGATTTTAAAATCCCATAAAAGTACAATATGGTAATTTCGTATCGTAGTCGAGACTGCAATTGTAATGCAATTGACATCAATTGCAAACGAACCCTAACTCTAGACTTGAAACTAAATAAAATTCCAATCCGATCCCAATTAATTTCATTTGTTACTCTTGTAAACGGGATTTTTTTACTTCTTATTTCACTGACCCCCAGTAACTGATAGGGTGATCAAATCTGAACGCTCATTGGTGAACATCAGTCGCAAAAACTTCGCTCACTAGCTACGTTCACCAGTCTAATCAAATATTTTTATTCATAGTAAATTTTACAAAAAATGTTTTCTGAACGTCGTTTCTATATGATGCCTACCACCGGTTCAGAAACTAGCCCAGCGAGAAGAACCGGCGTAAGAAACTCGCATGGGGCTATCTTTTACAAAAAAAAATGAAAATGAAAAAAAATTACATATAAATAAGTCAATACTAAAACTAAATAACATGAGTACATTCTATATACTCGTATAAGTAGCCTTGTAGGGGGCTACTTTATTCCCAAGGTGTGCTACCATTCATATAATCATTAACTTTATAGCAAGCTTTTGAACACAAACGTTCGTTGACGACTTTCTTAAACTGGCTATAGTAGAAAAAATTTTAACGTTTTCTAGGATCCTATTGTATAGGCGTATACATTGGCCTTTAAACGAATTCTTTACTTTGCTTAGTCTAGTCACTGGAACAACAAGTTTATTCTTATTCCGAGTATTTCTATTATGATTATCACATTTTATTTTAAACAGGTTTACATTTTTCTTAACATATAATACATTAGAGAGGATATACTGAGAAGCTACAGTTAGTATTATAGTTTCCTTAAATTTTTCGCTAAGTGAAGTGTTGGGGGCCAGCTTGTAAATTGCCCGAACAACGAGCGTTCAGAATGGCTTGTTTATCAAATTTTAGCTGATCGGCGATTCGATCAGCCTTTCAGAAACCGGGAGTTAGTTTTATAAAATTGACACTCAGTTTTAGTACCAGATTCCTATCGATTGTAATTAATTTCAGTAAGCTACATAACTAGATTTCAATTTAGTAACAATTCAGTTTCAGAGTAAATACAAAAACGGCCAAAAGGGATTTGTTAATGTTATTCGATCGAGGAATGCACGGACCCCGTTGTCCGCAAGGTGCGTGTTACGGGTCACTTAATTACACAGGGCGTGGCAACCTCAAAACCCACTTGATAATAACTGATGTAACAATAGAATCACATTTAATTATAGCACAAAGTAGATATATAACAGAGACACGATCTAGTACTAGAAAATGGTATCACCCTAATACTGGCAATACGACTGGCTATAGGTGAAGTCCAGGCACATTCCGGAAACCGCCATCTAGCGCCACTATCGGAAAATACTAATTACTAATTTCGTTTCGTATATTCTTCTTATTCAAGGAGTTGAATTTAGATTAATGTTATATTATGCTTAAAATATATGCTTAGCGCAGTAAATATTATAACAATGTCCGTGAAAATGCTGTTTATATAATATAATTTCCGGATATATATTCGTCATTTACGACACTCATGGGAAATATGATTGATGGGAAAGTGCTATCCTGTCCTATGCGGCGGCCATTTTTTCTAAAAAAACGTTACGTTACGCAGCCCACGGACAATGTAACATAATATTACACAAATAACGCAGAACCGCTTGACTGCTCTCTATCTAATAGGTCCCTGAAAAGTCCCGGCGACCATGACAGTACCTCCATAAGCGAACCCCGCGAGCCGCCCTCGCTCGCCCAGCGGCGCCCAGCGCCCGAACAGCGTGTGCATGCACGGCACAATGCACGCCTGTGTCAATCCCTGGCTGATGCGGAACACCATCGTCAGCGCCCAGCCACCCTGGATAAACACATAAAATCCCCGTGGCACAATTTGGCAGATTCACATCAAAATACATAATAATATTGTTATTATGATTTACGACCTCCGTAGGGCAGTGACTGTGGTTGAGCGTGTTGGTGCTCAAGCGGGGTTCGAATTGTGTCGAAGAAATGGAAAGTTTTCAGTGTTCCTGGGTCATGTATGTATATTAATAATATTATAATATATAACAAACATACACAGGCAAGTTTTTTCCGTGGTTGGGTTACAGAATAAAATAAACGCGACTTTTTAATTACCATCATAGACTGAACCACTTTCAAATTCACCCACGTTTCTATTTGCTCGAATAACTCCAATACCAGTCAACATACGTTTAGTATTTACCCACATAATAAGTAGCCCACGGTAGACAGAAGGACAACACACAGTTGCTGATCAGCGCGGCGGACAGCATGCGGTGTGCTCCGAACTGGTGCGCCAGCTGTCCTGAAGGTATCTGCAGGCACATGTAGCCCCAGAAGAACGAGGACTGGATCATGTCCTGCGTTTTCTTGCTCCATTGGAACCGTGGGTACTGGAACAAAACACCAGTGTCAGATAAAAGAGAAGTGAGATGATGAATCTGATTGTAGATATGTTGGGGTATCAAGGTGGTCTAGTAGTTCGGAGTTTCGCTCACGACCCAGAGGTCGTGGGTTTGATTCTCGCGTTGGAACAACAAAAATGCTGTTTTCAAGTTTGGCTAGGACAACGCAGGCTAATCACCTGATTGTCTGACAAGAAAGTTGATCCATGCGTCGGATGGGCATGTAACAAGACAGTCCCGCCAGTTGTGTCGGTTATCTGACTTACTGAGCTACGAGAGTGAAGGAAGAGAGTGCTTCTGTGTATTGCGCACACACTTGGGCACTTTAAAATAACTCCTGCGTAGCTGGCCTGGTTTCAATGAATCTGGCCACCGTCACCGAAATCGGTGTGGGAGGCATTATCATTATCAAGGATATCGAGTGGATATCGCCGTCGGGGCCTCGAAGCGCTGAACGACCTCCTCAGTGGACAGACGACCTGAAGAAGTTCTTAGGAAGTCGGTGGATGCAGCGAGCGACCGGTTGCAGTAAAAAAGTTTGGGGGAGGCTTTTATTCAGCAATGAAATATCCTAGGCGAAACTAGAGTAGCGCCACGCCGGGTACCCCGCGCCACACCGATTCCGGACGGCGCCGCCGCCGCCGAGGATCCAACTCGGCGCACGGAACGGTTCTGATAGCCTTTTTTCCGTAGGAAAATATTTACAATTCCTACTACCGGCTCGCCAAATGACCGTGTATTGTTTCTATTACGCAAACGGGACTATTTGTACGCTTATGTGCATACGCGCCGAAGATCTAGTGGAGTGGAGTTTTGCCCCGCAACGCCTGCAGACGTTGATTATTTCCACGCCAGCAAATTTTGCTCGGCACCCATGTCTACTAGGAAGACGTATGCCGCGCAATAAAAAATGGTAAAAATATCATTATGAATTTGGATTATACCTTTTATTCAGATTAAAAAGCTTGGTTTAGCTTTCAAACAAAGAACCTTGATAAAAATTGATTCATCCGTTTCGTTATCACGTCAAACCTATGTACACCCCCCCCTTCGTCTGGGCTAAAAACAGTTTATCGTTTTGGCCGACAAATCATATTAGTGCTTCCACAACATTTATCCAGCCAATTTTAGCTGATTACAAATTGAATAGTAAGATTAGCTAGATAGCTATTCCGTTCAATTGTCGTGATGTTCTGTTCCCCTCAACACTGGGCGTCAATTACAGTCTCACTCAATTAGAAGGCACCTGGAGATAGGAAATGAGCGTCCACTCAATTGGCTTTGAATTCATGAGCCTGCCTTCATACATCCCACGGGAACATTGTAGTTTTTGGGGATAGAAACCTGTTGTGTAGGGTGTGTTTGGTGGAAATTGGTTTAGGTCTTCAAAGTCATCAGGTCGTTCTTTAGGCGTGATACGAATGTTTCGCGCTAAGTCGGGAGTTTTTTTTTGAATTAGTTTCTAACAGTCTGAACTTTAATCGGATAGTAGATTCCCGCCAACATAGTCCTACTAATATAATAATTATTATAAGCGAGAAAAGTTTGTAAGAATTTATGAATGTATGTTTGTTGCTCTTTCACGCAATATTCACTGAGCGGATTTTCATGAAAATTTGTATGGTATTAATTTACACTCCCGCAGCAACATACAAGGTTTCTGTGGTATTTAATCATGCGCGTACGAAGGGAAACACCTAGTCTTATATAAACTTACCGGCGGTATCAGTAACAGATTATGCAGAATTCCATCAGCGTCAGTCATGTTTGTGCCATGATTATCATCAGAGTTGTGTACACGTGTCATGAGGTCCGAAATATTGGTGTCCACCACCACGGGTGTGATGGGGTGCGAGTCCACCATCGCCACGAGAGACACACCCATGCAGGCTCGCATCGAGAAGGCGGTTGTGAAGCAGCAGAACAGGAGAAGACATTGCTGGTGGCGGTAACCCCATGCTGGAAAGTGTACGAAAATTTACTTCATATATTACTTTCAAGCTCAGTACAAGGTGGAGTACCAGACAAAAGTCCTGATCGTAGTACACAGTGGAAATATATTTAGAAAATATACTTTTAAAGCCAAATAACGAGTGAGTGAGTGAGAGTGAGTTAAAGGGTTTGATGTTTATCTCTTTAAATCCAGGATATGTGTATTATATGGCTATATGTCGTATTTTAACCCAGACTGGCACAAGTGGGTAAACCTGCATAGCAACGACATGCTTAATTATAAAGGTACAAATTACAATAATATTGTAAAAAAATCGTTAATATTTTCACCACCAAGAATTACAGTACAATATTTTGAATAATCTCACAGTTTACATAGAGTTTGTGGGAGACATGCTTTTCAGTGTCAATGGCTTGTTACCATGCCTTCTCATTCGTTGACAGGAAATAAGAGAGGGATAACGTGATATGATGCATTAACTTTAACATGTGTCAGTGCACGAAATCAATTACATTTAACCATTTAGGGCGTGTTTCACCAAGCAATGTTAAAGTTAATCCTATTATTATATTTAATATCATGTTATCCCTCTCGTATTTCCTATCAATAAATCAGAAGGCATGGTATTTTAACATGGCGTTAACTTTAACATTGCTTGGTGAAACACGGCCTTAATCTATTACCTTTTAAGTCATAATTCGATGGATTCCTGTCTTCTGCCTCAGCGTTGCGTTCCATTTTCTTTGATATCTAAAAATGAGAGCAGGCTTATCAAATTTTGATAAAGGATATTTGATGTGGAACACCGCAGTAACTAATCTTCATATTTGTTTAATGAATACTGCCTTATTTACTTACTAAATTTATTTACTCGCGAACCTCTATGGCAGGTGTGTGAAAGCTCCAGGATCAAATCTCGCAGAACAAAAAAAAATTCTGTGTTCCTGGGTCTTGGGTGTATAAGTATAATAATATCAATGGACGCTTCACACCACGTCAATCTGGCCCCGTGCTAAGTATCCGAAGAAATTACTTACAGGTACTAGACAACGGAAATATATTTAATACTTTTATACTACACACATATTTAAGATTTTTATTGTATTACTCGTATCACAAATTTAATACACATTCATGACACAAAAACGTTCAAAACTTTTTGTTCTCTCGGCGGGATTCGATCCTGCGACGTCTCGCTCGACTACCAACGCACACAAGCACTGCGCTACGGAGGTCAAATATTATCATACAAAGTGTTTTTTTAAGAAAGGGCCTGATAAGAGAAATCCGAAATTATAAGACGCAGAAAAACTGTTAAACCGTGTGGTAAATAAATAACGGTGTAAAATTAACAGTCACCATAACTTTTGTATATCATTATACTACCTTTTCTCTTTTGAAATGTATTTTTTTTAATAAAAAAAATATTTTTACTTAACTTTTTACTTAATATATTTTTTTACTCTTTACCATTTAGTATTTTTCTGTCATAAAAAATAATAAATGGTAAATAGTAAAAAATATTTTTATTTTTTGACAAAAACAAAAATCCAAAATTTGGAAAAGTAGTATAATCCTATCTCAAATTGTAATTAATGTTCTTTTTACACACTGTATATTATAATTATATTTAAAACAACAGCTTTTCACGATACTTTTTTTCAAGGAAAATTTTTTCTTTAAACGTTTTTATATTTACATTTACCTAATAAATGGAAAAAACTGTGTTATTGCAGAACCCTAGTAAACAAATAATGTAAGACTAAAAATAATATAAGTACAATAAAAATAATGAAGATACTAACTATAAAATATATTATTATTACTATTAAAATGTGCGAACGAAAAGGAAACTACCAACGGGCATTATCCAAATAAAATCACATGTACTTTTTATAATTATTTTCGTTGAAATAAGGTATTTTAAAAATAAAAATTCAAATTTTTAAAATAAATATTATTTATTATATTGTTAGCGACAAACGACGAGGCTGATTCACCGAGCTGCCCCGACGGTCCCCGAAGTGCATAAAAGCCTTATGCACCACGTGATCCGGCCTCTTTTTCCTGGGAATTTGTGCGAGACAGACGTGCCATAGCGTTTACCTAAATTATAAATTTTCCATATAGTTTTTGCTTTTGCTTTAGTAATTTTAAATATAGTTGTGATTTAGTTATTTGTGATTTAGTTAAATACTTGCTAATTTAATTTTGTTAATTTAATTTTTACTTAGAAATAGATTTATGTTATTGGTTTAGTATTTTTTATTTTAATTAAGGTTTACCTCTTAAAATCAGAATTGGGCTAGAAAACACTCCCACATTTATTATTTTTCAAGTTGTGTGATTAATTCAAAATAAGAATCATGGGTAGATCAAATCGTTCGCGGTCAATTAATAGGGGAAAGCGCACTTCGCGCTCGCGTACTAGAATCTCGCGTGGCAGGCTGTCTCGTAGCACGTCCCGGGGACATACACAGGAGCAGAGACGATCTCGCCGTGGGCGTTCCAGGTCGGAGCAGCCGAGAGGTGACCGCCCGCACGTGGCGCACGAGCGGTCCCGCCGCCGCCGCTCAAGTTCGAGGGTGTCCAGCCGGGAGCGTTCGAGACCAGGTCGGTCTTACGGGTCCAGGGTCGCGTCGCTGCAACAGGACTGCGCACATTCCCTTGAGGCGATAGCCTCGCGGTTGAGCGCGCTGGAAGGTAAATCGGGGCGCCTGGATTCGCCCAGTACTCCTAATGCAGACTCCGCGGGCTATTCGACAGAAAGGATTGTCGATGCAATCCAATCCCTAAGGTCAGTAAATACACAGAACTATTACGTCTCTAATTTTGATCCAGATTTGAACGACGTCGATCAATGGTTCGCTGAGGTGGATAGGGCTCTGGCCGTGAATAAATGGTCAGATAATGAATGTTTGTCGCGGGTAGGTAATTGCCTAAAGGGAAACGCGAAACAATGGCTAAGCGAGTGGATTACCAACGACCGTTCGTGGAGTACTTTTAAAAAGGATTTTAGATCGTTATGCGTTAAGAAAATAGACGTGGCTAGTATTCTTTTTGAAGTTATGTGTACGGATTCAGATAAATATCCTACATACGCAGAGTACGCGCGAAGGTCTTTACTACGACTACGAATAGTCAAGGGGTTATCTGAGGAACTTATAATTGCAATAGTAATTCGTGGCATTAAGGACCCGCATGTCAAGGCATGTGCTAGTAATGCGAAACTCGCAATAGATAATACGGTCGATTTTTTGTCAACATTTACCAAGCCTATTCCTAAATTAATACCGACAACTTCATATGCACAGCAATCTAGTAATGGTAATTTTAAATCAAGTTTTAAACGCGCCAAGTCCTCTGTGTTGAAATGTTTTATTTGCGGTGACACTCAACACAAACAAATTAATTGTCCAAAGAAACTGCGCCAAAAACCCCATTCTCCTCAATTACTCGCGTTACCTAGTAGTAGTAATCATACTTCTAAATTAGATTTGTTGTGTACTTATTGCAAAAAGGGCGGACACGACATTAGGTCGTGTTTTGCAAAGCAACGTTCGGATGCGCAACATAATAAAAACAAAGTTAACTTTTGTTCTACCCCCATGTTTCGTAAAAATAATGATGTTATGGTTGGCATAATTCAAGGTATTCCAATTGACATACTTATTGACAGTGGCGCGCTAGATGTGTCTCTAATATCGTCGGACGTCGTAAACCATTTTTCGTGTTGTAAGCAAACTATTAACCGTGAGTTAAAAGGAATTAGTGACTCAACTATTTTTGTTGAATTTTTCGTTACACTCACTATCGAGTTCCCAGAAATAACGTTAGAAGTCGATTTACTTATCGTGCCCAGAGAGTGTATGAACGCGCCCATTATAATCGGTACAGATGTACTCAATAGGGATGACGTCACGTACGTTCGTACGAAAAGTTTACAACGTTTAACTCGCGGGTTTTCGATAGATCGCGTGTGCAATATTCAAGCGAATAATGAGCGTAGTAAAATAAAAACTACGTTACTTAATAATGATTTATTAAAATTAATGTCAATACTTGATAAATTTTCTGAGTTTATGATTTCGGGCACTGCTACGTCTACTGTAACTACCGGTAAAATGCATATTCGCTTGAATAATGACACTCCGGTTTACTATAGACCTTATAAAATGTCTTTTGACGAAAAATTAAAGGTGCGTAACATAATAAAGGATCTTCTGTCGAAAAATATTATTCGCGAGTCGGAGTCTCCTTATTCGAGTCCGATTCTTTTAGTTAAGAAGAAAGATGGCTCGGATAGGATGTGTGTAGATTTTCGGGCTCTGAATAAAATAACAGTCAAAGACAGGTATCCGCTGCCTTTAATAGAGGATCACCTCGATAGACTAGGGCAGGCGAAGTATTTTACCACTTTGGATATGGCCACGGGCTTTCACCAAATTATGTTACACGAGGATTCTATTCCCTTAACCGGTTTTGTCACGCCCGAAGGGCATTACGAGTATATTAAAATGCCATACGGACTCGCTAATGCGCCTATAGTATATCAACGAATTATTTCAAATACGTTGCGTGAATTTATCGAATCGGGCAAAGTCTTGGTCTATATCGACGACTGTTTGATTTTACATTCCTCGATCGAGGAGGGGTTACAAACCCTCGATCGTGTGTTGACAACTTTAACTAGATCGGGGTTTTCGATAAATTTACGCAAATGTTCTTTTTTATGCACCGAGATAGAATATTTGGGGAGGGTTATCTCGGACGGGTGCATTCGACCGGCTGCGGCTAAAGTTTTGGCTCTAGTTAACTCGAGGATACCTCAAAACGTGCGGCAGGTGAGACAGTTTTTGGGACTGGCGGGTTATTTTAGAAAATACATATCTGGTTATTCATTAAAAACGTCTTGTATTGCGCGGTTAACGAAAAAAGGTGTTGACTTTGTGTGGGGCTCTGAACAGGAAAAGGCCCGACAGGAACTCATTAAGTGTCTCACTAGTGAGCCAGTATTGTGTATTTTTGATCCTAATTTATCCACCCAAGTTCATACAGACGCGAGCAGCCTGGGTTATGGTGCAGTTTTACTCCAAATTCATAGGGATGGTAGTAAGCGTGTAGTAGCTTATTATAGCCAAGTGACAAAGGGGGCGGAGTCTAAGTACCATTCCTATGAACTGGAGACTCTCGCGGTTGTAAAAGCCCTTAAACATTTTAGGCACCATCTTATTGGTAGACATTTTAGTGTGATTACCGATTGTAATGCTCTCAAATCTACTCAAACAAAAAAAGACTTGTTACCGCGAGTGGCTAGATGGTGGGTATATTTACAGGATTTCGACTTTGATATTCAGTACAGAAAGGGGGTATTACTGCCGCACGCTGACTATCTGAGTCGGAACCCTGTTGGCACCGTAAATAACATAACAAAACCACGCAACTGGGCACAAATCGCACAATCGGGCGATGAGGAAACGCAACAATTATTGCGATCCTTAGACGAGGGGCATTTAGACGCCTCGAGGTATGTTAAACGCGGTGATCTCTTGTACTATCGTTATACACCTACTGGTGAAGATTCCCGTTTACTCTGTTTTATTCCTAAGGGATATCGATTAAGTTTGCTGCGAATTTTTCACGACGAACATGCACATATCGACGTTGAAAAAACGTCCGATCTTATCTTGCGATACTTTTGGTTTCCTGGCCTTCGGGCTTTTATTTCTAAATATATTAAGCATTGTATAACATGTATAGCTCATAAATGCGTTCCGCGCGCCCCGTTACAGCCTATTTATTCGTGGGCTAAGCCTAATATTCCTTTTGAAACCATACACGTTGATGTGTTGGGACCTTTACCAGAATCGCGCGGTTTTAAGCACATACTAGTCGCAGTAGATTCCTTTACTAAATACTGTCATCTAATTTCTATTCACCGACAAGATTTAACTGAACTAAAGCGAGCTATGCAGTTAATTATTTCTTTATTTGGCACCCCAAATACCATAATATGTGACAGAGGTAGAATGTTTGAGGCGTCCGGGTTTTTAACATTTCTTAAGGAGTTAGGGTGCCAAGTGCATCATATCACTCCCGAGATGCACCAGGCTAATGGCCAAGCTGAACGCTATATCCGCACTGTTCTCAATATGCTTCGTATCGAGACAAATCAAAAGAAATGTGAATGGGCTGAGGAGTTGTGGCGACTGCAATTAATTTTAAATATCACCAAACAAAAAACAACGCAGTACGCCCCGTTAAATTTATTGATTGGGTCTGAAAATACGTTACCAGTAGTTCGCTCGTTAATACGCGACGTAGCCATAGAAAACTCGACTGACAATCGGGAATCGTTACGCGAATTGCGTAGACATAGGACGACCGAACGGTTGACTCGTAATCAAGCCGAACAAGATCGACGAGTGAACGAAGATCGTAAGTCTCCTCGGACTTTCAATTTAAATGACCTCGTCTTCGTAATCAAGTATTCTCAGTCACAGGGCAAATTGGATCCAGGAATGCGTGGACCTTACCGCATTACTCGAGTGCTCGATAATGGGCGCTACGAACTGAAGCTTGTCAGTGGAGCTTATGGCAAGTTGACGTACGCGGCCGCGCAGTACCTGGTGCCCTGGAGAGGCGAATGGACCCCGGAGACTTGTGCAGCATTCTTTGAGGGTGAGCATTGCAAGTCTGTTTGGTACGCTTAATAGTGGAGCCTATGCCATTACAGCCGTCGAAGGTACACTCACGCTATTAACAGTGTGATGGCCTTTGACGTGAAGTCCGAGCGATATATTGTATCGACGGCAACATATATGTGGTATGCTTAATAGTGGAGCCTCTGCCAGAGTCGACTATATGATGCGCGCTAGGGTACCATTTTGTTTGTGATCACTTGTTTATGTTTCCCCACAGTCTCTATTAGAAATTTTTGTCAGCTGTACATTGTGTGAAAACAGTGTTAGAGTATTTTTCGTCTCGATTTCAGGAGAGGAGAATGATGACATCTCGACGGATGCTGCCAGTGATCAGCCCACTCCAACCCGAGAACAACCCGGTCCATCATCCAGGCCTGACGAGGACGTCAGACTGTCAGGAGAAGCTGTGTTAGCGACAAACGACGAGGCTGATTCACCGAGCTGCCCCGACGGTCCCCGAAGTGCATAAAAGCCTTATGCACCACGTGATCCGGCCTCTTTTTCCTGGGAATTTGTGCGAGACAGACGTGCCATAGCGTTTACCTAAATTATAAATTTTCCATATAGTTTTTGCTTTTGCTTTAGTAATTTTAAATATAGTTGTGATTTAGTTATTTGTGATTTAGTTAAATACTTGCTAATTTAATTTTGTTAATTTAATTTTTACTTAGAAATAGATTTATGTTATTGGTTTAGTATTTTTTATTTTAATTAAGGTTTACCTCTTAAAAATATAAAATAAATATTTTTTAAATGTTTTCGGATTTATGACGTCGTCGTGGGCCGGCAAGACGCATTAAATACATAAAATTTAAAAAAATGGACATTTGAAAGTCAACATGGTGTTAAATGTCATAAGAAATACTAGCTCAAGTCCCTGCGTCTCCTCGTGCTTATTTATATTTGTTTAGTAAATTTTCCTTTCAATCGTACAGAATAGTAAGAAAAATAGACATAACACACCACACCACACAAGCACTGACGGGTCACGGCGGTTTCGCCTTCTATTTGAATAGATTCAAATTGAAGGAGGACCCGTCGTGCCTGTGTCAGCCCGGAGTTGCGGAGTCAGTTCCTCACCTGTTCCTCGAATGACCGATTTTTGCTAACAAAAAGTATGATATTGAGCAAAAATTGGGCATAGCGATAACGGGTGAGGATCTGCCTAGCGTTCTGGGGGGAAAAAGTAGGGCAGCAGTAGCAATTGCTTAAATATTACACCAAGATTGTGGAGATGGTGAACAAAAGGAATGGCTCGGGTGTGTAGTCTGTAGTTAATTGTGATAAAAAAAAAACTTATATTAGGCTTAGGAAATTGTATTAGGTATTGTATTAAGATTGTATTTGGATATTATTACTTTTTTATTGATTATTGTTGACATTTAAAATTTTTATACTAATTGATATTGTTTGATAATGGTATTGTTTTTGAATGTAAGTGAATTGTATTGTTTATATTAGGGTTAGGAAATGATTAATAGTGTAAATAAAAATATGTTTGTATTAATTGGAAAAATAATAGAAAGTACAAAAAACTTAAAATAAGAAAATGAATACATAGATATGAGGTAAAAGAAATAAAAGATGAATTTGAAAATGGGAAATGATAAAAAGAAAATAAATAAAGGAAATAAACCAAAATTAGGAAGACAAAAAGACAAAGAAAATTAACGAGCCCTGACAACGTTAGGGGCAAAGGCAAAAAAAAAAAAACCTAACTCAAACCTAACCTAAACCAAGCCTTACCTAACTCGAACCTAACCTAATTCGAACCTAACCTAACTTGACCTAACCTAACTCCAACCTAACCTAACTCGAACCTAACCTAACTCAAACCTAACTTTTTTTTTTTTTTTTTTTTTTTTTTTTTTTTTTTTTTTTTTCGCAAGGGAAATGCATTACGCATCCCCCCGGGAGGGTGCCCGAGGGGTATGTGGGACTCCCGGCTCACTACGGCCGGTTTACCCACTAAAACCACTTGCGGATTGCCATCAGCCGTTGAGTGGAAGGCGTGCCCTGGATCTGTCAAGCACAGGCCTCGCCCCCCCCGACCGGCCGGTCTACCTCGTAAGGGACCGGTCTTCCATCACAATGAGGGAGCACTTCGGCAAACTGAAGCGCTCCCCTCGGCGCCGAGACTGGCTAAGCCGGGGAGGTTTACCCATCCCTCTACCCGGAGCCCCGTACTAGACGTGGGATGGGAGGGCCGCATAACGACGCCTCCGCACCCCCGTCCTGCGCCGGCGAAGCGGAGCAGAGAGAGGATCAGTCTCTCTGTCCCGCTCCGAGGCCTCCTTCTGCGACATGACAGATTCGCAAAAGGAGACCACCGCCTGCCAGGCCTCATCGCTCTCGAGCATGCAGCGCACCATGGTCGAGAGCGAGAGGTCCCGAACTCAAACCTAACCTAACTCAAACCTAACCAAACTCAAGCCTAACCTAACTCGAACCTAACCTAACTCGAATCTAACCTAACTCAAACCTAACCTAACTCAAACCTAACCTAACTCAAACCTTTTTTTTTTTTTTTTTTGTTTTCGCAAGGGAAATGCATTACGCATCCCCTCGGGAGGGTCCCCGAGGGGTATGTGGGACTCCCGGCTCGCTACGGCCGGTTTACCCACTAAAACCACTTGCGGATTGCCATCAGCCGTTATGTTGGGTGGAGTGCCTGGATCTGTCTAAACACAGGCTACTCCGACCGGCCGGTTCACCTCTACAGGGACCGGACTTCCATCAAATTAAGAGAGCGCTCCGGCAAACTGAAGCGCTCTCCTCGGCGCCGAGACTGACAAAGCCGGGGAGGTTACCCATCCCTCTACCCGGAGCCCCGTACTAGACGTGAGATGGGAGGGCCGCAAAACGACGCCTCCGCACCCCCGTCCTGCGCCGGCGAAGCGGAAGAGAGAGAGGATCAGTCTCTCTGTCCCGCTCCGAGGCCTCCTTCTGCGACATGACGAATTCGCAAAAGGAGACCACCGCCTGCCAGGCCTCATCGCTCTCGAGCATGCAGCGAACCACACTCGAGAGTGAGAGGTCCCGCCCAATCACTGCCACTAGATCGTGGCGCTGCACGACCCATCGTTCGCACACCTCTAAGGTGTGCTGGGCCGTGTCCTCCGCAGCGCCACATTCGTGGCAGGCTGGCGTAGGCTCCCTCCTGGCAACCTTACACAGGTACGCACCGAAACATCCGTGTCCGGTGAGTACCTGTGTAAGGCGGAAGGTGAGGGGCTTTTTCTTGCGGCGAAACCTAACTCAAACCTAACCTAACTCGAACCTAACCTAACTCGAACCTTACCTAACTCAAACCTAACCTAACTCGAACCTAACCTAACTCGAACCTTTTTTTTTTTTTTTTTCGCAAGGGAAATATCCCCCAGGGAGGGTTCCTGAGGGGTATGTGGGACTCCCGGCTCGCTACGGCCGGTTTACCCACTCTCGTGCCTCTGTCAGCCCGGAGTTGCGGAGTCAGTTCCTCACCTATTACTCGAATGCCCGATTTTTGCAAACAATAGGTACGATATTGAGCAAAAATTGGGCATAACGATGACTGGTGAGGAGCTGCCTAGCATTCTGGGGGGCAAAAGTAGGGAGCCATTTCTTAAATATTGCACAAAAATTGTGGAAACGGTGAACAAAAGGAATGGCTCGGGTGTGTAGTCTGTAATTAAACTGTGATATAAAAATACTGTGATATTAGGCTTAGGAAATTGTATTGTATTGTATTGTATTGTATGGGATTTTATTATTATTTGACATTTTAAATTTTTTGTATTATTAATTGTATTGTTTAATTCTATTGTTTTATTTTATTGCTAATTAAATTGATATTATTTTAAATTTTATTTAAATCTTAATGTATAGTTTAATTATTGTTGTTTTAAATTGTAATGTTTTATTTTAATTAAATTAAATTGTATTACTTATATTAGGAACTGTTTAAAAAATATGAAATATATGAAAGTATGCATAGTAAAAATAGAAATATGACAAATGATTGTATTGAAAAGCAGTAACAAAAATAAAAGATGTAATAAAAGACGATAAAAAAGAAAATAAATAAAAGAAAAAACAAAAAATAGAATGACAAAAAGAATAGAAAAAATTAACAAGCCCTGACAATGTTAGGGGCAATAGAAATAAAAAAAAAAAAAAAAAAAAAAAAAAATAACCTAACTCGAACCTAACCTAACTCAAACTTAACCTAACTCAAACCTAACCTAACTCAACCCTAACCAGTAAATAAATGTAATAGAAATATAAATACAAATGTAATATAATATAATAATGCAACATGTCTACGAAAAGGAAGTAAATATAAGCGAGAGAATGTATCGAAAAATTGTAAAATAATGCAGCAAAAAACCAACCAAATGAAATGTAAAGAACTGTTAGTAATAAAAACTGTAAAGTAAAAAAAAATTAGAAATGTAAAACAAAAATTTTAATACAAATGTAAAAATAAATAAAGAAAACAATGGTACCTGTTTATGATAGGGGGGACAAGTCAGACCCACATTTTACATGGGTACATAAAAAAAAAAAAACTCTTCACTAACCTAACTCGAACATAACTTAAATCGAACATAACCTAACTCGAACCTAATCTAACTAGAACCTAACCTACAGCCGCGCGGACCGAAAATAGGGACGCGCGGACCCAAAATAGGGAAATATCTCTATTTTGGATCTTAGCGCACGCGGGGATGTAGGGAAATAAGAGAGCGGACCAGTTAGCTAAGGAAGCCAAAAATTTAAAAAGAAGAGGCCAGACTATGACGCGTGTCCTGTCTCATTCGTAAGGCGAGACCTCCGGAGAGGGACGCTAGACGAGTGGGACAGGAGATACGTCTCCAAAAGCACAGCCTCAGTCACAAAGCTCTTCCTGCCGAATGTCCGCATGGCGTATGATGTATTACGAAACACCACTCCAAACAGACACACAACACAAATCATGACAGGACACGGTGGGTTCTCCTCATACTTGTATCGTTTCAAGCGCAAGGAGGACCCAACGTGTCCTTGTGACAACGAAACTGTGAGACAATTCCACACCTACTGTTCGAGTGCCCAATTTTTGCAAGCAATCGATATGATTTCGAGCAGGAATTGGGCGCAGCAATGAAGGTGGGGAATATGTCTCATCTGTTGGCAAAGAAGAATAAGACGAAGTTCTTTAAATTCTGTGAAAGTATATGTGTTATTGTAAATAAAAGAAACGGCAGCAATGTGATAAAAATATAAAGAAATGTGAAAATAAGCACTACAATGTAAAATTAATGTTAATTTGACTTTGTAATGTGGAAATTGAAAAAAAAAAATAAAAAAAAAGAGAAAAAAAATAAAAAGAAAAAAAAACCTGAGCATAGGAAAAAAAAACAGAAAATAAAGAACTTATGACTATTTTATTGTGTGGATGGATGGACGAAATATGAATATGTGAAATACTTTAAAAATCAGCAAAGGAGAATGCCGAAAACTGGGCTATTTTGCGTCACTCTTGCGTCTTAACCATTTATATAGCAATATTCGTCTTTTGAAATATTATGTTATGTATATTAAGTTTAGTTGTAAGCGAATGGGGGTTTACAAGTTATAAAAAAAAAAAAAACATATTGAATTAGAAATTAGCGGAACCGCCATTTTGTATGTCAACCGCCAAATGATGCCAGTTTATTGCGAATACCAGTTTTTAAGTGAAATATATAAGAATAAAAAATATGTAAGAATAGTGATATGAAATAAATGAAAGAAACCCACACTAACTCTATTTAACATAATGAACATTAGTCGAAGATTATTTTATAAAATAATGCTCATGAAATTTTGCTTTTTAATTGAAAATAATAAGAAATATAGTAAAGTTATGTTCTCTTTTTCTAAAAATATTTGAGGGTTCATATTTTTTTTACTGGCAGCCCTAACCGTATGGTACTATTGACATTTGTGTGACGTAAATAATTGATTTTTGACTTTTTGATGGTATGGTGTTTTGTGACGGTCGGTGCTTCCTTTTGTGTGAAAGAAGTGTTTTCTTTAATTATTATTCAAAGTGTTCCAACAAAGTGTATTAAAAGTCTTACTTCAACGTTGAGTCGTGCAATCCTCCGTTGATTAATTTACTATAAGTGATTAATTTACTATCGTTAGATATTGCAAATTACTTTTTATACTATATTTTACACTTTTGAATGCATAACTTAACCTCAAAATTCGGAACATTTTAAATTCAGATTTCTCAAAACTCCCATCGAATATCTAAGTGATTTTTTTAAATATGAATCCTGAGTACATTTTCAATGTTTTACAGTTAATTTGGTTAATATGCAACAATAGCCCAACTCTCATAGAAAAATCAGCATTGTCCTTTAGAATTAGTAAAACAAAAATTGTAAATGCCTAACAGGCAACTTATTAAAAAATTGTAATACAGACGAATAAATAATGATACGCATGAAAGGGCCCTATTTATGATAGTATAAATCTAACTCGAACCTAATCTATCTCGAACCTAACCTATCTCGAACCTAACCTAACTCAAACCGCGGATACTTGCGAAGGAAGCCACCCAAGCCAAAACTGCGCCATTCTACTCAGCGTTCCCAAATAGCGCCATTAAGTACCAGATCAGGAGTAAAACCATAGAATAATTCCAAAAGGAGTACGAGGAAAAAAGCAAGGAAAAAATAATCGGTCACTTCTTAGGAAATGTTCACCAAACCCACAAAATCTTAAAATACATAAAAATGGACAATTTGGTGGACAACATATATTAATGCTAGATTGTGTGCCATAAAACTGATGCTTGAGAAAAAAAAGCCTCATTGTTATTAATACTTACATGCCAACTGACTCATATGAGAATGTTGTAGAGTTACGAGTTGTTTAGGAGACATTAAAGCTTTGATTGAGAGTAATGATGACAAGTCTGCTTACATTTTTTGCGATTTTAATTCTCATCCAAATCAATTGTTTTGGTCTGAGCTTTACAATTTTTGTCAAGATCAATCATGGTTATGTACGGATACAGAAATATTGGGTATAAATACTGACACATTTACATATAGGGGTGACATAAATGGCTGTAGTGTAATGTGACTGTTGAATAAATGTAATTACTTACTTACTTACATAAATGGCAGTTTGCGCAGGCTGGATCATTGTGTTGTGAACCAAGCAGCCTGGTGGTAGCTTAGCTAGGTGGTAATAGGCCCCTCCGTGGTCTAGTGGTTCAGAGCTTCGCTCTCGACCCGGAGGTCGTGGGTTCGACCCCGCGTTGGAACAACAAAAAATTTTGTCTTCAAGTTTGGTTAGGACAATGCAGGCTGATCACCTGATTGTCTGACAAGAAAGATGATACATGCGTCGGTTGGACATGTAAAAAGTCGGTCCTGCGCCTGTTCTTTCGCCAGTCGTGTCGGTTTACCGTCCCACTGAGTTATGAGAATAAAAGGAAGAGAGAGCGTCTTTCTGTATTGCGCACACACTTGAGTACTATAAAAGCGCCTCCTCGCGTCTCGGTGTTAGTTGGAGGTAAGTATAACACAATATTTTCAAATATTTATTTGTACTATTTAGTAAACTTAACTAGGAATATTTACAATAGAATAATCTAACTATACATAAACAGTCTAACTCTTCACTTTCTCATTCTGAAGATCTACCATCACGGTCTCGGCATCTGAAACAATAAATATGTGTTTGAATATACAAGGTTTATTTTATAAATGAGTGATAATAGTTTAGGGTGCGTATAATAGTTTTATGTGCCTCCTATGTAAAGTTTACTGTGAAAGTACCCGCGCTGAAAGACTTACTTTTGACTTTCATGGTTCTATGAGTAATGCCTGAACATCTTTTTGTACAATAATTAAGAAAAAGTAACACTTTCAGATATACTAGAGTACTTTCAGAGTAAATTCTATACAGTGTCTAAAAAGAACAGTCACTATAACTTTGAGATACGATTATATTACCTTTCCTCATTTTGGAAATGTATTTTTTTCTTGTCAAAAAATTTTTTTTTACTTTTTACCATTATTTTCTTTTTTTTTTGTCGCAAGAATAATGAAAAAGCAACAGAAAAATTTTCTAGAATAATAAAATATAGTATAATCATTAATCATATACCAAAGTTATAGTGCTTGTTCTTTTTACACCCGTTGTATTAAGATACATTAAACAAAAAATAATATTTAAAATAAAAATATGTCGAATAGGCGATTTTACGGCTGAAAGCATTTTCTTCCAGACAACAATTAAAATAACACATATTTGTATTATTGTAACAATAAAGATAGATAATGTAGATTGAGCCTAATGGTTGCCATAAATAGTTTCTGCCTATGTCTACACTAAACACTATAAGGTATGGTTTACGTAACGCCTCTGTAGTCTAGTTGTTCAGAGCTTCGCTCTCAACGCGGAGGTCTTGGATTAGATTACCGCGTTGGAACAACAAAATTAAATGACACCTGATTGTCTGACAAGAAAGATGATCCATGCGTCGGATGGGCATGTAAAAAGTCGGTCCTGCGCCAGATCTCCTGCCTGTCGTTATTCATCCTACTGGACGAGAGTGAAGGAAGAGAGAGTGTTTCTGTGTATTACACACACACTTGGGAAATCGGTGAGGGACGCGTTATTATTAGGTATGGTTGTCAACAGAAATACCTTTTCCCTGGTTATTAAGGATCCAGGATCCCGATTCGTGTACCTGCAAAGTACACGGTTTCGTTGTCAGTCTGCCCTGCTCGCGCGTGCATCAAAACATGTGCGTGGGAGCAGGAAAGACTGACAATCAAACCGAAATTCGAGGGGATATATTATATTTCCCATGGAAATGCTTACCTTTCTCCTTCTCTGCCGCATCATTCCATGGCTGTACCTCGGCTGACATGAAGCAGACGAAGACCATCCCGCTGCAGAAGGTCAGGCCTGACACAAGGAACAGCATCACGCGCCACTGTATTGCGTTGTTCTAGAAACAATTTGTAAGGTTAAGGTTTGCTAACACTTCGGTTCAAGTTCCTGATGTGCCTGGTGGAAGGGTGTATGTTATTGGTGGGAGGGTGTACATATGTTGTTGGTGGAATGGTGTACATATGTTGTTGGTGGAAGGGTGTATGTTATTGGTGGAAGGGTGTACATATGTTGTTGGTGGAATGGTGTACATATGTTGTTGGTGGAATGGTGTACATATGTTGTTGGTGGAAGGGTGTATGTTATTGGTGGAAGGATGTTAGTTTTTGGTGTAAGGGTTTATGTTATTAGTGGAAGGATGTATGTAATTGGTGGAAGGATGTTTGTTATTGGTGGAAGAATGTATGTAATTGGTGGAAGGGTGCATGTCATTGGTAGGACCCCTTTGTCGTTGCTGTTATCGCTGCGACTCCTCGGCACTAAGCGGAGAAGAGTTAAGGTGGCAAACCCTCGCACTTGGGATAGGTCCACGTAGTTATATGAACTATACGTACGTATAGTTCATATAACGTCCATAGGTCCACGTAGTTATATATATATAAATATATAGGCTGAACCCACCACATCGGTGACGACGTAGGACACCAGCAACGGCAGCAGCACGATGAGCGCGTTGGCGACCGTGTTGCCGAACGCCATCAGCGCGCCGCTGAAGTTCGGCGACAGGTCCATGTAGTTCACCTGGAGACAGAAGGAGAACTGATGATATCTAGTTGGCGGCTTCACACACTACAAGTCGGAAAATTTGGCCGGTGGCATGTCAGCGGCTGTCTTAAAAAATACAAGCACTACCAGACCGAGCGTCGCCGGGCATGAGTGCAGGCGTACCCACTACCCAAGCCGCCAACATGTCGTCGGATAACACGCGCGGGCGCATGTGTCTCTTAAGATTATGACTAGCATAAGTTAAGCAAATTATTTGTACTCAATTATTTTCGAAAAATAAACAGATTTTTATTTATTTATGTTGCGGATGCGGACATGATTATTTTCGTCTGGTCGCCATGTTGTGTCGCCGGGTAGTGTCGGCGGCCCGGCGCGCTCAGTGCCCTTTAATTATAGATACGAAAGTTTGTATAATATGTAGATATATTTTGTTTGTTTGTTACTCTTTTACGCAAAAACTACTGAACGTATGTCGATGAAGTTTGATACGGTTTACATGCTGGATTAACACATTAGTTACTTTTTATTGCAGCTAAAGTAGAGAGAAACATCTGGTCATTACAAAATGTTATACGTGAGATGGACGCAAAAAGAACTACAGCGAGAGAAAAAGTAGATACATAACAGAGACACGACCTTGTACTAGAAAATGGTATCATCCTAATACTGCCAGTTTATTAATTCAACTGGCTATTTTTGTTTTCTTCGATTTCCCATATTCGATAAAGGGTGAAGTCCGGGCACAAAGGAGTTGAATTTAGCTTAATGTGATGTTACGCTTAAAAAATATGCTTGTCTTTATTTTAATGTCAATATTTGTACTTAATTCGGCATATTTATATTTTATAATTTACAAACGTTAATAGTAGTGACATCTAATGGATTTTTTTTTTGTATAAAATATAGATTGTATCAGATGGTAGGTCATTTAACTTAATTCGGCATATTTGTATTTTATAATTTACAAACGTTAATAGTAGTGACATCTAATGGATTTTTTTTTTGTATAAAACATAGATTGTATCAGATGGTAGGTCATTTAACTTAATTCGGCATATTTATATTTTATAATTTACAAACGTTAATAGTAGTGACGTCTAATGGATTTTTTTTTGTATAAAACATAGATTGTATCAGATGGTAGGTCATGCTATAGTCGACACATTCATTGTGCCTAATTTCATAAAAGTCCATTTTCAGATCTATGCAATGCTTATGTTTACGAATAATTTATAATTTTTAAATCTACTTACACTCGATGATGACTTAGTTGAAACCGGCCGAGTATTTTAATTAATCTGATGTTAAATAACTAATAAAGTGGAAAATTGCAACTAATTTGTGTATTATTACTGTGTATTCCATGCTAACAAATCTTTTTTCTTTATTATATTAGCGTAGTGTAGATAAAAACACAGGTTAGACAAGAGATATCTACTCTATGTGTGCCTAATTTCTTAAAATAAATCAAAATTATCCAACAAATATTAAATATTTGTTAATTTTTCTGTTTACTATAATATTGGTCTTGATAGATAAGACGTACAGCTTAAACAAGAGATACCAACTATGAATGTGATTGTAGATAATTTAATACAATTAGAGGAAAATCTCCAGGAAATATACTTTGTTAAGGATAATGACCCTACTCGTATTAACAAAATAAAGACTTGAGTAAAAATTTGACTGCAGGTAGATAAAATTCCGCGTATTACACTAAAAACTTTAATTAATAAATAATTATGATGATGACTATGAATGCATCATGAAGAGAGCAGTATATGTGTGCACAAATGTTCGGAGGCTCTAACAGTATCTTGAAAATGTTTTGCGGCAAATGGGACTTGCCTTTGTTGAAGCACTTCATGCAGGTGCTAGTGTATCCTTAGAATTAAGAGCACTAACTCTAAATACAAACAAAAAAAATGTAAAACTAACAAAATGAAACTGGTTTTCTGAATAAAAAAACTTTATTATTATTATTCTTCAAACGTCAAAATAGGAGCCACTAAGGGTGTTCTCCGACCGAGCGAGGTGCTATGCTCGGGCAAGCATCGCCACTGTATATTTTTTTCTTTTCGATGGATCTATGTCCATTAAGCTAATCGTTTTGGTTTCGGCCACCACCTATAGCTTTCGGTTGTATATATCGTGCTGAACAAATCTTTTTTAGCATTATTCGAGACTGTGGGGATAATTGAACCGCTACATCCTTAAAATTCTTGGGGATTCACCTCCCATCTTAGAATCAGGTTTGTTCACCACCCACCCCGTGTGTCACCCCGTGTGTATTAGGGTATGTGCTCATGTAGATGCCAAAGCAGACTACGGCAGCGCCAGCAGATGGCTGGAAGCCAGACTGCAAGACAACAGATGTTCTATATTTATACTCACCACCCACCCCGTGTGCATGGCGGTGTGTGTGCTCATGGAGATGACGAAGCAGGCCACTGCCAGCACCGTGTTACTGGTGTAGGACACCAATGCCAGGCAGATAGCTGGACAGGAAGCTGAAAATATATAATTAATACATTTGTTATTTTTGCAAATAAAAAATAATATTCCAGAATAAGAAAAATTATTATAGGTAATCATATACCAAAGTTAATGTAGCTACTTTTAACACCCCGTATAGTTACTTAAGAATAAACAAACAACACGAATTTTTGTAACGCCCCATCAGAACGCATTACAAAATGGACCGATGATTTATTTTACAAAGAAAAGTATTTCCCTGAACCATGAAAATCAAAATTAGCTTCACACTTCAAAGGATATTGGAATGCGGAAACACCAAATAAGGCAATTCATGTTTTATAAACGAAGCTTGGTTATGTCTTCCGCGATATAAGTAGGTACTATAATTATGGGTATTAAATTGTGTATCAAGAATAATAGCTCCCCTCACCGATTTCGGTGTCGGTAGCCGATTTCATTGAAACTAGGCCAGCTACTCAGGAGTTATTTTATAGTGCCCAAGTGTGTGTGCAATACACAAAGACGCTCTCTCTTCCTTTTACTCTCGTAATCCAGTGGGACGGTAAACCGACACGACTGGCGAAAGAACATGCGCAGGACCGACTTTTTACATGCCCATCCGACGCATGAATCATATTTCTTGTTAGACAATCAGGTGATCAGCCTGCATTGTCCTAAATTCCTAATCAAACTTGAAAACAACATTTTTTGTTGTTCGCGGGAATCGAACCCACGACCCCGGGTCGAGAGCGAATCTCTGAACCACTAGACCACGGAGGGTACCAAGAAGATAATAAGAACTAAAACATCCGATGATGTTACATTAGACATGTTTATATTTAATGTTAGACAACATTACAATAAACAATCAAAAATCTTTGTAAATATTACAAAAGAATGATCATAAATTTTCCCATACAATAATAAAAAAGCACCTATTTTAGCGCTGGTACTTTATCACTAAACTCGAAATAAGGGACCCGTACACACCTTAAAGTATTATCACTCATTAATATTATAGCCTGTATATGGCAGCAGCGGATTGTGACGTAACAGATCGCAGACGCAAAAGAGATAAGCGATATTTTTATTTTCTTATACTTTCCATCGCAGATCCGTGGGTTGCAGGAGCAAATCAACTATATTTCCCGTGGGTGTTGCAGAAGGCGACAGAGGGGCACGCGTACATATATGCGTAAATGAGATGATGATTAATGAGCGTTTCCGCGTACCGTTTATGCTTGCCAAGCCGCCTGCTAAGCGATGCGATGATGGCGATCTTCATGACAAATACAGTAAAAACTTGCCTATAACCGAAGAGACAAGCCTGGCTGTTCTGATGATGGCGATCTTCATGACAAATACAGTAAAAACTTGCCTACAACCGAAGAGACAAGCCTGGCTGTTCTGATGATAGCGATCTTCATGACAAATACAGTAAAAACTTGCCTATAACCGATGAGACAAGCCTGGCTGTTCTGATGATGGCTATCTTCATGACAAATACAGTAAAAACTTGCCTATAACCGAAGACACGAGCCTGGCTGTTCTGATGATGGCAATCTTCATGACAAATACAGTAAAAACTTGCCTATATCCGAAGAGACAAGCCTGGCTGTTCTGATGATGGCGATCTTCATGACAAATACAGTAAAACTTGCCTATAACCGAAGAGACAAGCCTGGCTGTTCTGATGATGGCGATCTTCATGACAAATACAGTAAAAACTTGCCTATAACCGATGAGACAAGCCTGGCTGTTCTGATGATGGCGATCTTCATGACAAATACAGTAAAAACTTGCCTATAACCGAAGAGACAAGCCTGGCTGTTCTGATGATGGCGATCTTCAAAACAAATACAGTAAAAATTTGCTTTTAACCGAAGAGACAATCCTGGCTGTTCTGATGATGGCGATCTTCATGACAAATACAGTAAAAACTTGCCTACAACCGAAGAGACAAGCCTGGCTGTTCTGATGATGGCGATCTTCATGACAAATACAGTAAAAACTTGCCTATAACGGATGAGACAAGCCTGGCTGTTCTGATGATGGCGATCTTCATGACAAATACAGTAAAAACTTGCCTATAACCGAAGAGACAAGCCTGGCTGTTCTGATGCTGACGATCTTCTTGTTGATGCAGTAGTCGGAGAGGAAACCGCAGAGGACGCACGCGAAGAACGCCGAGATGTACGGCAGGGAGGACAGGAGCCCGCTCTACAATTATGCAGGTCATTGAATTAAACTGTGCAGTCAAATTGAATTAAATTGTGCAGTAAAATTTTTTATCTATGCTATTAGTAATTAGATTGCAAAGTGAAACTTTATGTAGTAGTTAATTGAATTTATCAGTTGTCTAATCTTGAATACTACACTAGCACCAAGTTGGTAATTGATAATGAGAAAAGGTAGTATAATCGTATCCCAAAGTAAAGACTTTCCTTTTCAACCCCGACCCAAAAACGACTTGGTGTTATAAGTTTGACGTGTCTGTGTAAACGTGTATGTGTCTGTCTGCGTCAAACGGATGATCCGATTTTAATGCGGTTTTGTTTTCGTTTGAAAGGTATATCAGTAGAAAGTACTCTTAGCTATATTTGGTGGAAATCGGTTCAGGTCTTCAAGGTCATCAGGTAGTTTGTTATGTGTGATAGGAATTTTATAAGCTAAGTCGGGTTTTTATTTTATTTTTAGTTTAGTTCATTACAACCTGTATAGTTAAGTTCACGACAGAAAATCATTCTGAGAATACACGACCGAAATAAATAATAAAGCGCTTATCAAGATTCCCTCGAACACGTAGAAATTGCACAGTCGGTAAAAAGAGCTGACGGCGCTTTGAAAAATTTAGGTCAACCTTCTACTCGCGACAGAATCCCGTACCTCGCGACATATTGACAAGGGTAGATAGTTTATTGACAAGGTATTGACCCTAACAGATTGACGAAATCGACGCGGGTTTCATATCAGCTGTTATTGTGACCTGATATTCGTTGTTGAAAAGTTCCATTGAAAAGTTATAATATTCCATTGACCTAAGCAGCTGTCTCAGAATCTTGTGTGCGATTTTGAAGTTCCATTGAAAAGTTATAATATTCCAATGACCTAAGCAGCTATCTCAGAATCTTGTGTGCGATTTTGAAGTTCAATTGAAAAGTTATAATATTCCATTGACCTAAAGCAGCTGTCTCAGGCCCGTATTAATAAAGAAATCTCAAACCCAACCTCATGTGAGAACCTATTTGACAGATAATAAATCGTTTCGTTTAACTTTCAAAAGCGAAGAACTTTACTTGTGTTAGATACATATTTTTTTTCTTTTTTAAAACTTTACTATAAAGATTATATGAATATAGATTATTATGTACATATTTTAATGTCTTTCAAATTTTTTATCTGTCAAATAGGTTCTCAAGTGAGGTTGATGTGACTTCTTTATTAATACGTGCCTAAGACTCTTGTGTGCGATAACCTCGCGTTTTTTTAAGTTCCATTGAAAAGTTATAATATTCAACTATAGGCCCTCACAATACGCATGACGTGGATCTTATGCGGACGCATCCTGTGGGCCAAGCAGGAACATTTCAACTCCGTAAAGTAACGTTAGCGAATAATAATTGTATGAGAAGTATGACAGCGGCAATACAATTGACAATTGTATACTTTAATTTACGGAACTTTCAAATGTTACTGCTTCGGCTACAATTTACTATACAGTGTGTCCCTCGGTTCATATACCAAGCCGAGTTTATATTTTGTAGAGTGAAGAGAATCGCGTAGAGCATTATTGTTTTGGCACCTCATATAAATTAATTACCATTACGCGTTAAAAAAATTACAAAGATCTAAAATGACGACAAGTGAATCTTACTGTGCTAGGGGTTGCAGGCTCCTAGTATTCACACGAACGAACTGGTCGTTGACCTTACTTGGCCAGGGTTGAAACTCATCTGTTTTGTGACTTATATGGAGATCTTTGATGCGTTACGGTAAATAATTTATATGAGGTGCCAAAACAAAAAATGCTCTAAGCGTCATTCTATTCACACTACATTCAGCTTGGTATATGAACCGTGATACATACTGTATAACGGTAGCTATGAATCTATAGTCGGATTTGAAAACTTCTTTTTTTGTTAGATAGTCTATTTATAGAGGAAGGCTTTAGGCTATATAGCATTACGCGACCAACAGGAGCGAAGCGTCAGTGAGAAGTGTTGCAAAAACGGGGAAAATTATTCACATTTGGGGACTTTCATTACGTGCGCTGCATAAACGCAAACGAAGTCTTGGGCACAGCTAGTTAATAATACATAGCTAGTAACTACCGTGAGACACACTATACATATAACGGTAGCTATGTATTATGTAAGTAGTGTTGGCACAAGGCTCGCGTATCTGTCGACGCAATACAAATGGCGTGATCAGCAAATATTTGATAGATTATTATGTTGGCTATTGTCGCTTGTCTCAATATCAACAAAATAATTCCTCCGCATGGAGATTGTTTTTTTTTCAATGTAAGTACAGTACTCTGAGGTAAATGATCTGATTTGCGTGATTCTTCTTTTATTCGACGCAGAATAGCTGTCATTTTTTCCCACAATTTACATACTTTGTCCCTGTACTTTTTATGTTATGTACATATTTCACCAACATTTTTTGTCATTTACTCGAAAGTAACCAAGTCATTTTGTCATTTACTCGAAAAAACCAAGCAAGTGTGTTGTTTATAAACGCCTCCGTGATCTAGTGGTTCAGATCTTCGCTCTCGACCCGGAGGTCGTGGGTTTGATTCCCGCGTCGGAACAACAAGAAATGCTGTTTAAAAGTTTGGTTAGGACAATGCAGGCTGATCACCTGATTGTCTGACAAGAAAGAATATGATCCATGCGTCGGATGGGGATGTAAAAAGTCGGTCCTGTACCTGATCTCTCGCCAGTCGTGTCGGCTTACCGTCCCACTGGGTTATGACAGTAAAGGGAAGAGAGAGTGTCTTTGTGTATTGCGCACACACTTGGGCACTATAGAATAACTCCTGCGTAGCTGGCCTGGTTTCAATGAAATCGGCTACCGACACCGAAATCAGTGAGGGGAGCTATTATTGTTGTTTAAAAGGACGGCAGAATGGACCTCATATCTTTAATGGCGATTATTATTTGTAGTAATGAATGTGTTCTTTGTTATAGTTCATGCGAATAACAATGTCAATAAACATGTAGTAGATATATAATTATGTAGTAGATACTGGTGTAATAAAGATAGTAATGGTAAGCTGACAGTAACCTTGTAATAGGTTGCGCTAGAAAACACATTGCATTTCAATAAAATACAGTTGCTATACAAAGTTATATGATATCGGTTATTCATTTGAATAACCATTGACAGTCGACGTTAATTACTAATAATTAATTGATTAGACTTTCTGAAAGGCTCAACGATTATATGGTCAACTAGCATGGCACTCAAGTTAAAAAGCCATATTGAACGCTGATTGGTAATGCATTTATAAGAGAGAAAGAGCTATACATATATACATCTACACTTATATTATAAAGAGGAAAGATTTGTATTTTGTCTGTAACGACTTATCTCAAAAAGTACCGAACCGATTTTAATAATTATTTTTTCAGTGGAAAGCTACATTATCACTGAGTAACATAAATAGGCTATAAAAATCAATTGCTGTTCGTTAGTCTCGCTAAAACTCGAGATCAGCTGAACTGATTCGGCTATTTTTGAAATATCGTGGAATTCCCGGAAAGGCTTACACGGTTTCCATGCTCAACGAAGTGGGCACGGGTCAGCTATTAGTTTATAAATACACCACACTCGCACCCGCGAAGCGTCGCGTTACTTTCGTGTTTTTCCCATATGAATATGGTAGAAATTAATAACTCTATTTTTCAATTATTAATTACATACAAATTATGAGTATGCTTATGCAATATGCGATATACAGCGTGTCTCATGGTTCAAATATCAAGCCGAATATAGTGTGAAGAGAATGACGCGAGTTATGTAACCACAACAAAGCCCTATTCACAGAATGAACCCGACACTATTATAAACATCCGCTGTTTAATAGGCGCAGAAACCATTAGACGCTAATACTTTCAAGGGTCATTCAAGCATCGGAGTCGAACTCAATGGTGTCCTTGTTTCAACTGTCAACGCCATTCCCTGCCGGAGAGCTACGCATTCAATGGTGTACCTGTATCCATCAACACCATACCTGCGCCGCACACCCCGCTCCAGCCACCGCAGTCGTCATGGCCCCTACACCCGCGACTCTTTCCCCTCTGACCTATATATGTGTCACCAGAACTTTTGACCATCAGTTGCAAGCCACCTTCGCCATAGTCACAGTGTAATTTTGAATAATTGTAAATTAGTTTTAATTTTATAGAAATAAATATTTCTTTAAAGTCATTTGTTTCTCAAATAACTTAACTGGCGCAGTCTTAAAAGGATAAGTGTCTGAATTAACGACCCGGGCTCAATAAGTCCAGTGATCGCGACACTAGAACTCTATCTCCAAAGCTAACGTAAAAGTAAACAATAGACAATTACGCACTATCATCGTGCAGTGACGACAGCAGAAGCGTACCGGCTCAATTCGCACAAAGATAGCGGAAGACGTTGTTCCTGGGGTAAGCATACAATTTGTTTATTTTCCTAGACATCCCATCTGGCCCTATCCTATTTTATATATATATATATATTTTTTTTTTGTTTAAAAAAAAAAGGTAATTAAAATAATGGCAAATCCAGTGTCGATTGATTACCAAAACGTGTCGTTGTTATTACCATCATACGACGGCAACAAAAAAACATTACATTTTTACATAAAATGTGTTGAAAATGTAATAAGCATGATCGAGAACAAAGACGATCCATCCTTAGCATGCCTTATCGTTAACAAATTAACGGGTAGAGCTGTTGAAGCGTTATCTGAACGTAACAATTTCAAAACATGGAAAGATATTAAAAATATATTTATCCAACGGTTTGGTGACTATAGGAGTGAAATAGAATTAACTCAAGACTTAATTAAAATAACTAGAGATAGGAATAGTATAGAAATATTTACAGACAAAATAAGAGAACTTACATGCAACCTTATTAACTGCGGCTCTCAAAGTATAGAGTATTATGAAAAATTAGCAATTAGCGTATTATTGGATCAGATTAACCCCATGATATCTATCATGGTTAGAACCCAAAATATAAATACCTTGGAAGAAGTTATAGCACTGGTTAAAATAGAAGACTTAAAATATATGAAATACCGAAATTCTAAGTCCCAACAGTTTAATTATAGTAAGCCAGTATCTTCATCTAACTTCCTAAAATCTAGAATAGAAAACAACAAAACCCAATCCGCACAAAAGTCAAGTTTTAATAAAATAAAACAAGAAAAATTAAATTTCCAATCTTCTGACGATTTCCTAGCCGAGAACGCCTCCGAATACGGAGATGAAAATGAAAATTTTCACGAGAATTTCGAAGAAAATGTGGAAACGTAGTTTTTATAAACAACTTAAATAAAAACAATTTGCCATCTATTTTTATTAATGAATTAGGCGGACATTTCTTATTAGACACAGGTGCCTCACAATCACTAATTAGTCCTAATATAATTGATAAGTTTAACTTGCAAAACAGCATTCAAAAGGAACAACACATCATTAAAACAGCTCACGGTATTACCGAACATAGTGACATTATAAATTTAAAATTGCCAAAAATATTTAATTGTAACATACAGCATAAGTTTTTGATATTTGAATTTGATAAAGATTTCAAAGGTTTATTAGGAATAGATTTTTTCAAAAAACTTGAATGTAAAATTGACATTAAAAACTTGCTTTTAAAATCTGAAACTTTTGATGATATACACATACAGACAAATGTTAAAGAAAAAATTAGGACAAAGCCCCAACACGAACACATCGTGCAATTCTTGTGCAATTATACCGATGGTGAATACATAACAGATAGATACAGCAGTCAAACTTTAGAAATATTACCAGCAATAGTAACAGTAAAAAATGGTAAATACTTTACTTCACTTAAAAACAAATCGGATAGTTACATTTTAATAAAAAGGTCTTGTAATTTAAATCTTACACCATTTGAACATAACACCCAGTACTATAATAACATAAATGATAGTTTGTATTATTTTAATAACTCAAACACCAATCATATTTTAAAAAAGAATTTGAAACGTCTTAGAACTGACCACATGAATAGCGAGGAAAAACGTTTAACAGAAAAATTATGTTTTCAATATAGAGATATTTTCTATAGCGAGGAAATCCCTTTAACATTTACACATGATATTAAACATAAACTTAGATTAAAAGATAATAATCCTATTTACGTAAAAAATTATAGACAGGCTCCCTTACAAAGGCAGGAAATTAATAAGCAAATTCAAAGTCTATTAAAACAAAATATCATTAGAGAAAGTAACTCCCCGTGGTCTTGCCCCGTACACATAGTTAGTAAAAAACCAGACATTACAGGTAATGTTAAATGGCGATTAGTAATCGATTACCGCCGCCTTAACGACAAAACAATAGAAGACAAATACCCTTTGCCGAATATTAACGATATTTTAGATAGACTAGGCCGAGCTCAGTACTTTACAACACTTGACTTAGCTTCAGGATATCATCAAGTAGAAATGGACGAAATGGACATAGAAAAAACAGCATTTTCCACAGAAAGAGGCCATTATGAATTCCTCAGAATGCCATTTGGATTAAAAAATGCACCAAGTACATTTCAGCGTTTAATGGATTCCGTCCTTAGAGGTATACGAAACGCTATGACATATTTGGATGACATTATTATATTTAGTACTTCCCTTCAGGAACACATAACTACTTGTGAAGAAGTTTTCAAAAGATTTAAAATACATAATTTAAAAATACAGTTAGACAAGTCGGAGTTTTTGCAAAAGACAGTCAAATTCTTAGGTCACACATTAACAGACAAAGGTATAAAGCCCAATGATGACAAAATAGAGGTCATAAAGAAATTTCCCTTGCCGAAAAACCAAAAGGAAATCAAATCATTCCTAGGACTCGTAGGCTACTATCGTAAATTTATACAGGACTTTGCAAAACTGACGAAACCAATGACAGCATGTTTAAAGAAAAATGCGAAAGTATTACATACTGGAGAATTATTAGAGTCTTTTGAAAAATGTAAGCAGTTACTAATAAATGCACCAATACTACAATATCCCGATTTTGATCAACAATTCATTTTAACTACTGACGCATCCGACGTTGCGTTAGGCGCTGTTCTATCCCAAGGTTCAGTAGGCTCAGATAAACCTGTAGCATTTGCTTCACGAACGCTATCGGACACAGAAAGAAAATATTCAACAATAGAAAAAGAACTTTTAAGTATAATTTGGGCAACCAAATACTTTAGACCATACCTGTATGGCAGAAAGTTTATTATATATACAGATCATAGACCGTTAACTTGGATTATGTCTCTTAAAGACCCCAATTCAAAACTTACAAGATGGAGGTTGAAATTAGAGGAATATGACTATAAAATAGTATATAAAAAGGGTAAATACAATACCAATGCAGACGCCCTTTCTCGCGTAGAAATATATAACCAAGATACAGACATCATCCCCACGAAAAACGATTCAAACGACAGTCAATTAATGATAAGTAGAATTTTTGAGGAAGTAGCCCAGCAACATGTACCCTCTACGTCATCCGTAGACGTTCAACCCTCTACAAGCGTAGCGCCCATCACAAGCTTTCCGCCCTCTACACGCGTAGCGACTAGTAAAAGCGTAGCATCCTCTACAAGCGTAGACCCGCCCTACACCCCAATAGAGATAAGCAGTTTAATAAATGTTCCTAATTGTTCTGAGATAGATAGTACAAATGAAAATGAAAATAAAATTCCCCAAATTTCAGATGCAATAGATAGGCAATTAAAACAATTTTATATTAGAAAATCACCAGGAAATGAATATAAAGTAGAAAATAGATCTAAAGGTAGGACTATAATCAAAGATGTTTTTGTTCCGGTTAACGATACTCATAATCAAGTAATTAAATTTTTATTAGAACATACCATAGCAGATAGAATTTTTCATTGTTATTTTTATAAAGAAGAATTATACGAAATTTTTAGTAAGGTTTATAAAACTATATTTAATGATAGAGGTCCAAAATTAATAAGATGTTTAAGTAGAGTAACACGCATAGAAAACCCAAGCGAACAAACAGAGTTAATTAAAAAATATCATGAAGGTAAAACTATACATAGAGGTATACAAGAAACTTATAAACAGGTTCATAGGAATTACCATTGGCCTAATATGCTATTATCAGTTCAAAAATATATTAATAATTGTGATAAATGTCTTAAAGCAAAATACGAACGCCATCCCTTGAAATTACCGCTTGCACTAACTGATACCCCTTATAAACCAATGGAACATTTATACATGGATTTATACAGTAGTGGAGGCATAACCTTCTTAACCATCATAGATAATTTTACAAAATACGCACAAGCGATTCCTTTACAGGCAGCGACGAGCGTTCATATAGCGGAAGCCTTGTTACAATTATTCTCAGTATTGGGGACACCGATAAAAATTACCTCAGATTCAGATTCTAAATTTGAAAATGAAGTTATAGCTGAAATTTGTGCAATGCACAATATTAAGTTTCATTTTACAACACCATATAATCCCAATTCTAATTCCCCAATAGAGCGCTTACATTCAACATTAGGTGAAACACACTTAGGTAAGTTAATGTAAATACAAGAGGGCAGCAGCTGTACGAAATATCCTTACATTTATTTTAATCAAACCCCTTCAGGCTGTAGTGTTCACAATTTAAATTTTGTCGGTTACAGTTTAAATGCATAAAATATCTTGTTGCATTTTTAATCAGCAATTTTGGTTGCGAATTGTACATTATTGTAATTTTTATTTTCATTTCCACAGCTTGTCAGTAAAAGTGTTTTATTGAACTATTCAATTTGAAAACGTACGTTACTTGAAACAAAAGTATATTTTAAATGTGAGTAGGTATAAAACGTGGCCGCATTCCTTCTATTCATTACTTATCTTTGTAGAAACAATAAACTTTATCATAGCCAAATAATGCGATGTTTGTTATCTGTCGTTTGCGTAAGTAGCAATAGCTACCGCATAGATCGACAAATATAGGTAGTTCTGTAGTTTAGGTACTATAACAGCCTCAATGCTGATAAAAAACGAAGATCGCCATGGGCCATTAACAACATAGTTAAACGAGTACAGCTACGATGTCTTTCGGAAATAATAGTTTTAATATACGAGTACCTACATCGTCTGTCATTTCCGTAAAAACGATGATTGCCGAGCATCATTACCAACAATGTGATAATATTACAGATATGCATTTAGCTTTAATGAAATCGTCGTTTTCCATAAATCAACTGTCACTTTCGTGGAAAAGACAATAGCCGAGGGCCATAGACATCATGGTTATAGGTTATGATTAGAGTACGGCCACGAACTAAATCTGTCATTTCCGTAGAAAAACGGAGATTGCCGGAGCCCATTAGTAACGCGGTTTGTAAGTATCAGCACGACAGCGATCTTAATTCGAGAATCGTCGATTTTCGTGCATCGGCTTTTATTTCTGTGGGAAAACGAAGATTGCCAATGGCCATTAGCAACACAGTTTTGCGTAAATTAAGTTTGAGGAGGTTCTATATATTTTTATTCTGACAAAAACTCTGTTCTATCCTTATCATAAACAACGCACTTGCTTGGAGATTGCTTACGAGTAAATCGAGATCAATGTTTTTTTCTATTACCTGTTGTCTCTATAAAACGAATAGGAATATTCCAAATATTTTTGTTTTGTTTAATGCCTTTCAATGTGGACTTTGTATGTGCGATATTATATGTACACTAGCTGTCCCGGCAAACTTCGTATTGCCTTATTAATTAATTGCTTGACATACTGACTGCAGCGCCACCTATCGGTTCCAATTGTAAATCTAAACCATTCTCGAATCTCCACGAACACACACAAAAAATTTCATCAAAATTGGTCCAGTCGTTTAGGAGGAGTTCAGTCACATACACACGCACACAAGAATATATATATTAAGATATTCAGTTAATTTATGATAGTTTTATGATGGTTATGACTAGCTATACACATATTATTATGTTTATGATTAACAAAATAACGAAAAGTATAACAGCTATTAAAAATTGAGTGACTGATCCTGGTAAATCTCGTTGCGGTGATTCTGAAATATACTATTAGCTCATTTTTGCCAAAAATGTCGATTGCGTTGTTTATAATAAAGGCGGCAGAACTGGTAATTAGGACTTTCTGTGGCACCTCATTCAGAAATCAAAAAGTATTACGCTACGTTGTAAACAACGCATTTAGCTCAACTTAATCTAAGAGGCACTCAAACTTCACGTTATATCGCAACATAATTTCATTAGTAGTTAAAAAGTAATCAGCAAATTGCAGGTTTAAAGTTTGAAAACTCCGAATTAGTTCGAGTTGCTGGTGTTACAAGATCACAAAAATGTTTTTCCCTAAACATACATAGGATAAGAAGTCCCGATAACTTGAAAGGAGAAGTACTCCAATTTTTTGTGTAATAACAAGAAAAACTTGTGGGTTCCTTACAGGCTATATTAATAAGTGTACATACTTTAGGGTGTGTATGGTTCCCGTAATAGTTTACTGAGAAAGTGCCAGCGCTGAAAGATGTAATTTCTTTTTAAATATTGTATGGGAAAATTTATGATGTTGGGGCATTTCTTGTATAAACATGAAAGTCAAAAATAAGTATTTCAGCGTTGGTACTTTTACAGTATACTCTACATAGTAGGCTCATACGCACACTAAAGTATTATAACTAATTTATTTTACACCTTGTCTACATTAAGACACTATTAAAACTTTACGTTCTAATTTGTATACTTTAGGGCTTAATTCAATTTAAAAAAAAATAACCCTTTTCATCTAGAAACCCACCTGTAAAGGTTTTTCCTCATAAACGGGTGAAACGCTAAGTTGGCAACACTGCGAGCTATTTCGAGTGAGGCTTACGCTGCATTGTTGTAAGTTGTAAGTACATGGAATTATGGAACTAATGCGTAACTATTTAGTAATCTGTGCTAATGCACGTGGTTGAGTGGTTGAGTTTTAATGTACTTCATACGTTTGTCAATTTATGTATAAAAGTACATTGTGTTACAAAACTGACTTACTCAAAAACGACGGGGTGTTATAAGTTTGACGTGTCTGTGTAAATGTGTATGTGTCTGTCTGTGGCATCGTAGCTCCCAAAGGGATTTAATACGGTTTTTTTTTGTTTGAAAGGTATATCAGTCTAGAGTGTTCTTAGCTATGTTTGGTGGAAATTGTGGTGTGGAATGTAAGGTCGTTTGTTGGGTGTGATAGGAATGTTACACGCTAAGTTCGGGGGTTTTTTTATATTAAATTTCGTTTTAATATTAATAAATTAATGTATAACATTAAAATGGGGTTCACACGATTGCTGATCGTTGATCAATAAAGTGTTTAAAACAAGTCCGTCCTTTTCTTGCTACTTCTGAGCTAAGCACTATTTCAATAGTAGCCTCCGTGGCCAAGTGGTTTAAGGCTTGGCTATCGGCACTAGAGTGCTAGAACTCCAGTGCCGAGAGTTAGAGCAACAAAAATGTTTTCAAGTTTTGTCTCGACAATGTAAGCTTGTCAGCCCTTACCAGTTACTACGAGGTATTACTTTAGCAGTATTACTTTAACATTATTTACGAATTAGGTGTAAACAAATATTATCTTTATTTATAACGGGTGTCTTATTCTAAAAATGTTTTTTTTTCCAAAAAAATTTTACTTATTTTGTTTTTTTTTGTTATTCTTGCGACAAAAAAATAATATTATATATAGAAAAAAAAGTTTTTGACAAAAAAAATACACTTTCAAAATGAGGAAAGGTAGTGTAATCGTATCTCAAAGTTATAGTGAATGTTCTTTTTACATTTCAATCGAAATTATATTTTTATTTGCTCGACATATAAAAGTAATGTTAAAGCAATACTGCTATAAAACCTCGTGGTAAGGCCCCTGGGCGCTGACTACGTAACTTCAGTGGCTTACCAGTTCCTGGATTATGTCGTTTTGACATTTCAACTTCTTAAATCGCGTTTTCAAAAAGTTCAAACGTCATAATGACAGTCGAAGTTCATCGAAACAAGACAACCAAAGTAACGTTATCCAGGTTCAGAAGATAATATATGCGGTGGATGGGCCAATGCCCATTTCAGCAGTCAGGTTTAAAATAAATAGTAGATTGACTTGGCAATCGCACTAATCAATCTAATTTATTATGTTCACTTGTGAGATAGATATTATTATGTACATTGTCTTTTCATGCGGTTACCAAGTCAATCTTATATTTTTTTAAGCATGAAAGATTTTTAATAATATTGATGTAATCATCTTAAGATGTTGTTAGACCGACCGACTAATCCCGACTTGGCATCACATGTATCTCACAACTTTTTACAATAGAGTAGAAAGACTTGGCATTTTTAACAAGTTATGTTTTTGATAAGTAAATAGTCAATTTTGATTTATTGTGTAGATGTTGTGAAATGACAAACAAAATGGCCGCGCTATTTTTGATCCATAAAGGACGAGGTTATAGAAATCCCAAAAGTCCTTTCACAAAAGGGTTAACTTCGCATCCTGGTACCTTCCCAAGGTCACATGTCATTTTTCAATTCCGAGATTGAAGGCTATTAAGGGCCTAGCCAGACTCCCAAAAGCCGTCCTGTTTTCAATCAGAGCAAATGGAACTTTATCATGTGGGCCACAAGGTACAAATTACTGGCAATGACCAACCACGCGTTAAGGTTTTTGTAACGAAGCTGGGCGTTATGGCCTAGATGATAAAGCTCAATTTTCGACGGCAGCGTTATGAGTCGTTCGTCTGTATAGGTAAATGCGATTTTAGTTTATTGTTTGAAGAAAAGGTTCCTCGTAGTGGACTAGCTTTTTTAGGTGTAGATATAAGTGTGTAGTTAAGCATCTATGCAAACTTCACACCACGTCAATCTGGCCCCGTGGTAAGTATCCGACGAACTTGTGTTACAGGTACCAACGGAAACATATTTAATACTTTTATACTTTACAGGTTTACTATGAAGCCGTAGGATTTTTACGCCTCCGTGGTCTAGTGGTTTAGAGCCTCTCGACGCGGAGGTCGTGGGTTCGATTCCCGCGTTAGAACAACAAAAAATGTTGTTTGCAAGTTTGGTTTTTAAGTTTGTAATCTACTTTGTGGTTAGGACAATGCAAGCTGATCACCTGATTGTCTGACATGAAAGATGTTCCATGCGTCGGATGGGCATGTAAAAAGTCGGGCCTGCGTCTGATCTCCCGCCAGTCGTATCGGTTACCCGTCACACTGGGCTACGAGAGTGAAGGAAAAGAGAGTAATTCTGTATATTGCGCATACAATTGGGTACTACAAAATAACTCCTGCGTAGCTGGCATTGTTTCATTAAAACTGGCCTGTTGTCAGTCAGGTGAGGGGACAATCGGTGAGGGGACAATTTGGGATTATTAGTATCTATTTTTAACTGACTTCCTAAAATTAAAAACTAAAATTAAAGTTTTCAATTTGGCCGTTTTTATGTATGTCCACCGAATAGGTATGCTGAAATTAAATTCGTTTTTTTTATCCGCAGCAGAATAGCTGCCATTTGGTCATCTAAAAATTCTACATATTTTGGCCTTGTAGTTTATATTTTATTCTTGTACAATGTACATGGATGATATAGTTACAGTACGGCTAATTTAGGAGTTTTTCTGTTTCATAATTATTATTTATAAATGACCCTTGACAAAAAGTGTGTAGGAAAGTCTGTAAATTTGTCTGTTGCGTCGTAGCTACCAAACGGGTAAACTGATTTACCCTACGGTAGTTAACTTTAGATACACTACAAACTACGTTAAAAAAACCGACTTTATCGATTAAAAATATCAAATAATATTTTTGTATAATGTAGTTACAACTAATGTTTGTGTCTGTGTGTCATAAAGTTAGTGTCAGTAAAGGTAGGTTTGTAAACAATAATCAACTTTAGGGCGTGTTTCACCAAGCAATGTTAAAGTTAACACCATGTTAAATATCATGTTATCCCTCTCGTATTTGACCCTGTCAATGAATGAGATGCCATGGTATTTTAACATGGCGTTAACCTAACATTGCTTGGTAAAACACAGCCTTAGGATATTGTTCTTTAGCTGGCGTAAACATAGGTTTTTTAAATAAAATTTAAGTGTATTGTAATGATATTTATATTATTATCAATACAATGTTATTAAAATAAGCTGATTTTATATTTAGGGCCAGGACGCATATTTGACGTTTTTGAATGAATGAATGAATGAATTCTTTATTGTGCACACGACATAAACATAATATGCGAGAAACATAACAATATACACAGGTAACACAATGGCGGCCTTATTACTAGGTAGCAATCTCTTCCAGGCAACCACGGGTAGAGGAATTGTTAAAAACGAAATTTGGCTTGCATGTGCAGATAAAAAGGAGGTTCATATAGTTACAATAAAAATGTACAGAAACGTTTTTATTTATCAAAATAGTCCAAACTAGTCTGCCAAGTGCCAATCCAAATATTTGTATCACAACAGCTACAGACAGCAGGAATTATACATTTTCCTGTAACAACAAAGCTTTAAAATGTGCAAACGTCACGTATTATTCAACAACGCTGTTTGCACAGTATATTTGTAATCGCGCACAGGTAGGTGTGTTCAGGATTACTGATGACTGATGTTAGTCCGCATCCGCTACCGTACAGATACCGCTGCTCGTAATTGCCAGGCCTCCGTGTAATCACTGGTATTGGTAACGACAATGACCTTGAATGATTTTTACGGCGAGAAAGGGTTAAGGGGAGCGGGAAGAAATCGAATAAAACTCGGATAAAAAATCGTATGAAACTTGTTTAAGAAATCGTATAAAATTCGTTTAAAAATCAAAAACTAAATCGATTGTCCCCTGATTCTTGCTTCACGTTAATACTGCAATAATTTTTTGTCTCGCGTCATCTACGTTGTGCTATTATAAAGAGAAGAAGAGTTATAGCGTTTAAGAGGGTGTATTTCGCATATTATTTATTTACAGCTATAGTAAAACAAAAAAATCTAATTATAAAACGACGTGTTTTCACACGACACCGCTGTGACACGACAGGTTCCTAAAGCAGGATCGACCTATAGGTTCCTATGGATCGACCTACAGGTTCCTATAGCAGGATCGAACTACAGGTTCCTATAGCAGGATCGAACTACAGTTTCCTATAGCGTGATCGACCTACAGGTTCCTATAGCGGGATCAATCTACAGGTTCCTATAGCGGAATCGACCTACAGGTTCCTATAGCGGGATCGACCTACAGGTTCCTATAGCGGGGTCGACCTACAGGTTCCTATAGCAGGATTGATCAACAGTTCTGCTATCCGAAAAAGCTGATGATCATTATTATAACGATCAGCTAAGTATTGAAATTACAATAAACAAATATACTCGAACAAATAATAATTCTTAGAGAAAACAAAATTAAAAATAACATCAAAGAATTGCTCCACTAGGATAATTGAAACGTTTACCAAATATTCCTCCCCAATTATTCTTAAATTTAAACATCAAATACTTGACTACTTTAAACATTCTTGTAATTTCAATTTCGTTATACAGGCTATATTAATGAGTGATAATACTTTAGGGTGTATCTGGGTCCCGTATATAGAGTTTACTGTGGAAGTACCAGCGCTGAAAGTGGTACTTTAGTATGGGTTTTATAATATTGGGGCATTTCTCACACAAATGTGAAAGTCAAAAGTAAGTATTTATTTTGTTACATACAAAATCTGTCAAAGTCACTTATTTATTCCTTAGGTAAAAGTTATCTGACGATTGAAAAATCAGCCCTTAGTATAATGATCGGCAATTTCTTATAACTAGGTACATAGGTCCTGCAATTATAACGTCTCTAGAGATATAAATACTATGTCAAGCATCATTGTCAAATGTCATATTTGACATTACATTGTTTTAAACCTAATTCGTAATGGTATGGCATTATGTAACTGTATAGGCATACGTTTGACGCACTCTCTTTTTTCAACCTGCATGGTGGTGTGGGGCTTTTCACGATCGTGTTAACATTACTGCTTGTGTGGTGGTGGTGTTTTCATGTTTTTGTTTGCGAGTGTACGCATAAGCAGTGTGGGAGGAGGGAGGTGCGTCAAACACATGCCTATGCGTACACTCACTCTATCTGCTTGCAGGTTGTGATTATAATTGGTTCGCGGGATATTGCGAGATATAATTTATTTAAATTTTAAACTTGTAAATTACTTTTTTAGTTGTTCCGAAATCGAACCCACAACCTTATAGTTAAGAGCTAAACCCTAACCACTAACCAATGGAGGCATTTTACAATATGTTACATATTATCTAGTTAATTTATGCACATAACTGAAAAATATTTTCAACTTTAGTTTCCAAAAGTTTAGTGAACCCAAATTTTTAGAATTTTTATAACTTCATAATATGAAAAAAGGCATATAGAGCGCTCTAAAAATCCGGTTGAAGTCGCTCGAGCAAATAGAAAGTCAAGAGCAAGCAAAGCTACGTTCTTAATACGTTTTGGGAAATCGCCGTTTACATTGTAACATTGTATTCGCTTTTTATTTTGTATTTGATTTAGATCCTTCACACGGATGTTTGGAGCGCTCTTTTTGCCTCGTCATCGTTTCAACTATCATGGCCACTGCTGGACGACTTCTCTAAAGTCATCATCATCATCAGCCAGAAGACGTCCACTGCTGAACATAGGCCTCACCCAAGGACTTCCACAACGACCGCTGCGCTGTCTGCATCCAACGGCTGCCCGCTATGTCCCCCAAAGTATTTCGTAGTATAGTTGCCTATACTCACCACGCTTGGCAGACGGGTTAGCGAGCGTAGTGTAACAACACCAATTTCCGGATATATACTCCCTCCGTCGCCTACACACACGGGAGTAATGGATGATGGGGAGGTGCTATTCTTACTCCAACACCCTAAAGTATTACCTGGGGTAAGGTAAGGTAAGGTATTCTTACTCCAACACCCTAAAGTATTGCCTGGGGTAAGGTAAGGTAAGGTATTCTTACTCCAACACCGTAAAGTATTGACTGGGGTAAGGTAAGGTAAGGTATTCTTTTTTTTTTTTTTTTTTTTAATCTTTTTTTAATTTAGGGACTTTTGACGCACAGCGTAAGTCAGTCCCATCGTAACCTAATCTTATACTTAGTGACAAACAAATTATAAATAAAGAAACACAACTATGCTAGTAATTGTGCCATGAATTTAAACAAAACCTTTGCTTCAGCATCATTCGGTTGCGTCAGAATTTTATGAAATGTGCCTATATCGGTTCTATTCAAATTCAAGGCAATCAGTAAATTATAACGCGCAGGCTCATATCTGACACACTCCATCAATAGGTGATGTAAATCTTCAACAACTCCACATTGCTCACAATTGGGAGAGGCAACTTTTTTCATTATGAAGGCAAATTTTTTACACAGTATGTGTCCAGATCTGAGCCTGTGCGCAGTTACAACTAACTTACGGCTAAAATTACAATTCATTATCCAGGGCACACGAAGAGGCTGACATTGTAAGGTCTTGTACCAAATACCTTTCTCTAATGAACGTCTATTAAAATGCTCCTTCCAAAGATCATAACATACATTTTTAAATTTAGGCAAAAACTCTGAACAATCAAACATTAACGTAATTTCCTTTCCATTTCTCACAGCAACTTTTGCTAGCATGTCAGCCTTTTCGTTACCCTGTAAGCCAATATGCGATGGAACCCATTGTAATCTCAAAGTAACTCCTCTTAATGTAAGTTCATGAATTTTTGATAAAATATCGTATGCTATCGATGTACCTCTGCGGCCAGAGGCGCATCCCGCTATATGTTGAAGCGAACTTTTGCTATCTGAACAAATTACTACATTTTTATAATACTGATTACTCAAAACATAATTTAAAGCCTCTGAGACGGCAATAAGCTCCAACGTCATAATAGATGCAGCTTCGTTTATTTTAAAGCAATTATCTTGAACATCATTACCAGATACATAAAATGCAGAACCGTGACCTTCTACACTCTTCGACCCGTCTGTAAATATAAAATTCCATCTATAATATTTTGCATATAACTCTCTAATGACGTAATGTTTTAACAAAGCTGTATTATATGAACTCTTTGAATTTTTGATTGAATCTAACTCTATTACAATAATTTGACTTACATCTATATTTGTTACCCATGTTCGCAAAGTGAACATCATTAAAGGATTTGATGAAGCTATCCTTAGAGTATTAACTTCATTAAGTACTGATGCTAGTAAAGGGATAGTTTTATTTTTCCAATAGGAATTTTGTCGAAGAGCATATAAATCATTTAACAATTTTACAGGTAAATTATTTTCGACGGATTTCAATTTTAAACAAAACTTATAAGCCAAAAATTTCCTTCGTAAATACAGGGGAACGACACCAAGCTCACTTTCCATCACATGAATGGGGGAAGTTTTTACAAATCCTCCTATTATCCTTAGAGCCTGATTCTGGATTTTATTTAATTTATCTAAATGACATTTTGCACTTGTGTCGTATAAGAAAGAACTGTAATCAATGCGACTCCTGACTAATGCTAGGTATAAATGTCGCAAATGTCTAGGGTGTAATCCCCATGAAGAACCAGCACAAACTTTAAGTAAATTAAGATTCCTTTGAACTTTCTCAACTGTCATTGTAATATGTTTATTCCAGCGCAAAGATCTGTCTAACCAAACTCCTAAATATTTGCAATTGTCTACTATTTCTAATTTTTGATTATACAATTTTAAATCTATTTGTAATCTTCTAAATCCTCTACTAAAAATACATACTTGGGATTTTTCTGCTGATACCTCTAGACCCATTTCATTTAAAGTTGTGCAAAATATATTTAATGCGGTCTGAAATTCAATTTGACTCATTCTGAGGTTATTAGAAGAAGAGTACAACACAAAATCATCTGCATATTGACACATCGATATATCCTTAATTATATGAAAAAATTTTATCGTTATTATATTAAAAAGTAAGGGTGAAGTTGGGTCACCTTGAGCCAATCCGCGATTTGTATACCTAATGAAATATTTATTCTGGTCACATTCATCTTTAATCATAAGATGGCGTTCATTTAAAAAATTATACAAATAATGACAGATTTTTTTTCCAACACCTAATTCATCCAAAGTATTCATCAGCACATCCACTAATACATTGTTATAGGCATTAGTTATGTCTAAGAAACAAGCTATTGTTGGAGTTCTGCGCGAAAATCCCAAGTAGACTTGTGTAACTAACTTCACCAAGCAGTCTTGGCATGAAATTCCCTTTCTAAACCCAGATGTAAATTGAGATAATAACTTATTGCTCTCTATGAACCACTCAAGCCTTTTGTTCAACATAGAGTGTAAAATTTTGCACACACAAGAAATTAAAGAAATTGGCCTAAGTTTAATTGTGTTACTACTTGACGATTTCGGAATCGGCGTAACTAATATGTCTCGCCATTGTGTTGGAATAATGCCTGTATTCAATATTAAATTATATAACTTTAGTAAATAAGTTTTACTGGCCGGAGATAAATGATATAAAAGTGAATATGCGATTCCATCTTTACCTGGTGCAGTATTCTTTTTCTTCAGACAATTAATCATTTCCTGTAAATTGAAATCAGCCTCGAGTAATGCGTTATTGGACTTGAAATCAGGTGACCTAGACCCAACATAATCAGGAGCCAAATTATGCAGGAGCCTTACCCTCTGATCATTTGATATTTGTAACTTCGACGGACCGTATCCTTTCATCCAACCCATATGTTTCCACATAACTGCACTAGATGTTTGTTCACTACTACACTACTACAATATTTTTGCCAATACTGTGATTTAGCTTGGCTTATATAGCCTTCCTGGTAACTTTTATTTTTTCTTCTAATATAGTTAAATTAATTGGTAATGGATTTCGCCTAAAATTCTTTAAAGCTAACCTACGTTGTGCTATCAAATGAGACAGAGCCGGAGTTCAGTAAGGCTTAGGTCGGAATTCTTTTTGTACGTCATTACAAATCCTGTTAAAAGGTATGTTCTCATTGGCTGCCTTATTAACGCAATGAATAAAATGATTATATAAGCACTGAACATCGGTAGAATCTAAAGGTTGGCGCAAATAGTAATCTAAAGATCTGGTGTAATCTTTCCAATTCGCTTGCTTGTAATTACGTTTGGGAACTGTATGACAGGGATTGAAACTATTGCCAGATTTATGACAAATGTTTATAAAAAAATGATCACTACCCAAGTTTTCATTCATGATGGTCCAATCCATCACAGCCGCCAAATCTGTTGTAACAAATGTGACATCCGGTGATGTTCTTTGAATGATGCCATCTACCAGGCATATCCTAGTAGCAGTACCATCATTCAGAGACACGTACCCCGCATCTAGAGCGGCATCATATATTTGCACTCCTCTTACATCGGTTTTAGAGGACCATGTTGCATGATGTCCATTAAAGTCTCCAGCTATTATACATTTGCTAGAAAAACATGTGAAAATTTGATCCCAATCAGAAAAGTTTGTATGAACAGACGACGGACAATATATTAATACTATGTGATTGATCTCATTACAATTCAATAATTTTATTGCAACTATTTCTATACCTGAATTATTTACTCGAATCAATTGATGATGTACTTTGATCGTTTTATGTGTTACAATAGCCACCCCACCATAAGTATCTACTCTATCATTTCTAAAAAAATTGTACTCACTAATATGTATATAAGAATCAGGCTCTAACCAGGTTTCAGATATTAAGGCAATGTGTACTTTCTCCTGGACCAATAATATCTCCAATTCATTACGTTTAGGGCGTAAAATTCGCGCGTTCCACTGTACAATACGTAGAGAAGAGTTTTTCATGACATTTCTAGCCATTGCTTAGTATTGAGATAAATTTAGTACATAAATCTTTTTTCAAAAACTTAATAAGCAGCTGACTCAATATTTCGACAACAAGTTTACCTAATTCTTTAATTTTATTATGCCAATCAGTGTCAGATATACAGATATTTTTAAACTTCTTAAAAATATTTCCTAAATCGAAACTGTCTTCTGATGAATCCCTTGTACGAGTAGATATGTCAGCTCTTCCTGTCGAACACGATGTATCATTCGATTTCCCACTACGTCCACAGTTTTTCTCAGAACCATTGACTAACTCTCTAGCGTTATTACGTCGATTACAATCTTTCTGCTCATTTTTCGAAGTCGATTCCTTAGAGGTCCTATTCCATACTGTCCTACTAATCCCATCGTCGTTATGTACTATTGCCTCCGTAACAACTATGTCTCTATATGTTCTCATAGTTCCCCTGGATTCTTCTGATTGTGAACTAACAGTAGTTCTTTCAACTTCTTGTAAAATTGTGTTATCTTCTAGACTGTTTCTTTTTTTTAAATATGTTTCCAATGCCTTGCGATATGTATAACTATGTTTAGTCATTATAGCTCTTATGTCTTTTTCTTTTAAAAACACTGGGCATTTCTTGTACATAGCCATATGTGAGCCCTTACAGTTCACACAATAATAAATTGTAGTTTCGCAGTTGGCGTGGTTACCGGCACATTTTGGGCATACAATTTTTTTAAAAGGACATGTTTTGGAGAGATGGCCAAAGCGCCAGCACCCTGAACATTGGGATACTGGAAATGTATAAGGCTCCACTTTAAACCTGCAACCGTACCCATAAACATACGGCGGTAAAGTGGTGCCCTTAAAACATAACCTTATTGTCTCAGAATCTATCCATTTACCATCATTCGATAATCTTTTAAGTCTTCTGATTGAGATTATGTCATAATCACAAGAAATATTCTCCAGAATCTCTTTATCTTCCATTTCTAAATCAATCTGCCTTAGTATTCCATAACATAAGGAAGCTTCATCAGTTCTTTGTACTCTATAGCCTAAATTAGTAATATCTTCGCAATTTAGTAACTTTTGGGCACATTCTATTTTTTCAAAACAAACCATAACTCTGAAAGCAGTTTTATATATTATCTTCACTATATTTTGTATTTGAAAACTCCGTAATAATTTTGCCATTCCAAACTGCTTCGGCAGAATATCCTTCCCCGTTATACATATACCATTTTGTGTCGTTTTTCTTTATATGTAATCTGTTTATCGTTTATGTGCACAATAAATTGTTAAATAAATAAATAAATAAATATACCAATATAATTTTTTAGTTCTAAATTATCATCCTTATCTTTGTCTAAGTAACGAGAGGACATAAAAAATTAAACAGGATGAATTCTACTAATAGGAAGTAGAATTCATCCTGTTTAATTTTTTATGTCCTCTCGTTACTGTAACAAATCCATCATCCTCTACAATTTCCTCATCATCCGATCGTACTCTCTTCTCCACAAGTCGTTGCTCACATACTCCATTCTGCGTCATCTCACTGGTAAAAGATACATTAAGTGGTTGCTCACTATCAAATAACTCTTCCTCCATGTCACTTCCACACAAATTACTTAAGTCTACATTGTTAATCGTTTCACTCATTAGAATAATTCACCAAAGTTTTTACAGTCTTAACTTGTAATACTACGATTATAAAAAAGAGGGTAGATTATAAAAAAAACGCGCAAACAAACGATACGACCAAGTGTATGTACGCTCAGCTCGGCTGTGCGCGCGCGACTGAAGGTATTCTTACTCCAACACCCTAAAGTATTACCTGGGGTAAGGTAAGGTAAGGAATTCTTACTCCAACACCCTAAAGTATTGCCTGGGGTAAGGTAAGGTAAGGTAAGGTATTCTTACTCCAACACCCTAAAGTATTACCTGAGGTAAGGTAAGGTATTCTTACTCCAACACCCTAAAGTATTGCCTGGGGTAAGGTAAGGTAAGGTAAGGTATTCTTACTCCAACACCCTAAAGTAATAACCTGAGGTAAGGTAAGGTATTCTTACTCCAACACCCTTAAGTATTACCTGGGGTAAGGTAAGGTAAGGTATTCTTACTCCAACACCCTAAAGTATTGCCTGGGGTAAGGTAAGGTAAGGTAAGGTTATCTTACTCCAACACCCTAAAGTATTAACTGGGGTAAGGTAAGGTATTCTTACTCCAACACCCTAAAGTATAAACTGAGGTAAGGTAAGGTATTCTTACTCCAACACCCTAAAGTATTGCCTGGGGTAAGGTAAGGTAAGGTTATCTTACTCCAACACCCTAAAGTATAAACTGAGGTAAGGTGAGGTATTCTTACTCCAACACCCTAAAGTATTAACTGGGGTAAGGTAAGGTATTCTTACTCCAACACCCTAAAGTATAAACTGAGGTAAGGTAAGGTATTCTTACTCCAACACCCTAAAGTATTACCTGGGGTGAGGTAAGGTAAGCTATTCTTACTCCAACACCCTAAGGCTTCTCATCTGACTGCCTTTTCGTGAACCAGGGGCCTTACTCTCCAAACTGATTCAATTTTGATTTATATTTGATCGTGCCGCGTTTGTTTATTTTGATTCTTAGTTGATTGATACGTTCAGGAGTACAAAAAGTTACGATCTAACGATTTTCTTTTTCCTGGTTAGTTTCAAAGTAATCCACGAATAAAATACCAGAAGCCGTTGAGATCGAACTGATTTGATTCTCGATTTTGTCTGGAGAAACCACCTTAATTATATAAAAAAAAACAACCTAAAAAAAAGTAGGAGGTTCTCACTTCTCACCTCATAATTTTTTTAATTCCTTCCCCCCTTTTTGGAAGTCAGTTAATGAGAATCTCCTCCTTTTTTGGCAGTCGGCTAAAAACTATAATATTAACAGTCTAAATAATACTGTAAAATACATGAAACATAAATTATTCTAAAACAGTTTGTTGATAGAGGTAATGTCGAGTTATTCTGATGTGTCATTGTTTTATAATAATATTACGATAATATTATATACACAATATATCTGCGTCTACCTACAAGGAGTTTTAAATAAAAATAATACTTATTTGACGACCTCTGTGGCGCAATGGTTGAGCGGGTTGCTGCTCGAGCCGGAGGTCGCAGGTTTGTATCCCACTGAAGGAATAATAAGTTATAGAGCCAGAGCCCGTAAACGCCAGACTTTCGTCATTTTATAAAAGCCGAAAATTTGTGAGCACATGCTCCCAACAATTTACGGTAAGAATGGTAGCAAATTATTAAGTCTTGAGTCATGAATGTGTATAATATTATTATGATAAAAATCTGAAATGTGTGTATAGTATGACATGCATACATAGACTGTCAGAATCAGCACTCTTCTTTCTCCGTTGTTGGGTAACAATAGTGTAAGTTTGAACGGAGGTGTATTATATAAGAATATAAATGTTGAAATTATAATGTTTCATATTATCATAACGACGTATGAAAATTTTAGGGTAGAAAATAAAATAAAAAAAGATTTTAATTATTTCAAGATCTAGGCTCACGTCAATCAATATGTATGATATGTCGCAGTCTGGTTGAATCTGCTTATTTCATTGAATTACTAGCGCGTTCATTGAATGGCGTCAAACTGCTCGTACAGACAGCAATGAGTTGATATATTCTTTGATTAATTTACTTTAATGTGCGTTATAATAGTACACATTCGAGAATTTTGAAGTTTAAAAAAGAATATTAAATGGCTGTCCTAGCCTCGGATTCATTGAAGTTGCGAATATCAATTATAGTCGTAGTCAAATAATAGATTGAACCAGATGACTGCGACTATTCGCTGGTAGCAGCGAAAACATTTAATTGGCTTTATAATTATGCTATATTTTTCTTAAATATTATTTCTAGCTGTAAGTTTTCCATGTATTTTAAAATAAAAAAATAAAAAAAATGGCCTTCAAAAGTAGGTCTACTTTTTGTTGATCGATTTTACCTCAAATTGTTTCACCATACAAATATAACCGATAATTAATATAACCTACTTTGTAGGACGTGCATGCACTATTTACGGTGCTGTTGGCGCTGCCTCAGTGCTGCAGCGCGTCGGGGATGTTCGCCGCCGCCCGCGTGGACTGCTTCTATGCAACCATGCGGAGGCGCTGCACATCTCTAGGCCGCAGAGTGAGGGGCAGCGATAACACTATCCTAAAAGTGCTATCAAACAGGTTTGATTTTGAGTATGTGAACCATTTCTCAATGATTCACATGCTCAGATCCACCTGAATATTTGTTAGTTAAGTTAGTAAAATAATTTATGTAATAATTTAGTTTTAATGTAATAGTAATTTATATGACCTATGTATTGGAAAGTATTGAAACGGCGGTTGGCGGCAAACTGATTTATTGGTTATTACCATAGACTATACAATAATGTTACCTACTAATAAAATCTTAACACAAATAATATTGCAATATTAAACATACATAAACCTTCCATGTATATGGTTGAAATATAATATTATTGAAATCGGTATGTTCTATTTCTCACCTACGAAAAGTCGGTGACAAATAATATGGCGTGGGTGGGCACCCTTATATTGTGTACAGAATCTTATCTTTTGTAATGTGCGCAAAATGTTATTTGCACATATTATATCTTCACCTATTTATACCTTAAGAGTTATATGTTACCGAGGCAAGTATGGTTTTAATATTATCTGTATATTTTATGTCTGAGCAAAATTCTCCACTTTGAGGAAAGACTCGAGGTAGAAGACGAGAAATATTATTTTGCGTATCCCATAACTACTTGACCGATTTTGATGAAGTTTGCCACATACAGTCTGTAATATTACTGAGTGACAAAACTTGAGGGTATGTTTGGGGGGGTTGTGGTAGTATAGCAGTTCCCATGGCCCCGCCATAAAGCGTGAAGAAGGACATCGGGGGGTTTTAGAGCACTGGGGAGTCCAACATAACCTCGCGACCCTCCCCCGGGGCTGCGGGGTTTCGCAACGCATTTCCCTTCGAGAAAGAAAAAAAAAGGATATGTAGGGGTACTGTGAAAGTACGAGCGCTGAAGGAGGTACTTATTTTTAGTTTATTGTATGGATAAATTTAAGATGTTGAGGTATTTTTCATAGAAATATAAAAGTCAAAAGTAAGTTTTTCAGCGCTGGTACTTTTACAGTATACTACTACATAGGTAGTACATACACACCCTAAAGTATTATCACTCATTTATTTCACACCTTGTAGAGCCATGGGGATATAGGCTATATTTACTAGGTACCTAGAATGTACGGTTGCGTTTTGGGTACAAGCAATAAATTAGTTATTTAGTAAATCAAATTGACTAACATTTCAATTTTCGTATTTAACTTACATTTTCAATTTATATTCAATAAATTATGTATTAATCCACTTGATATAATTTGAGTTTAAAATTATAACCTGATCGCGTTTGATGTTGGTTTAATTTCATATAATTTTCCAGTTAAATATGTTAAATTTCGAGCCTGCATCGAAACTAAATCGCAACTCTCGTACTTTTTACCCGACTTCGGCGAAGCCAAAAGGAAGGGTTATGATTTTGGCAGTCTATGTATGTAAGTATGTATGTATGTATGTTTGTATGTATGTATGTATGTTCCCTCGTAGCGGCTAAACTACCGGTCCGATTTTAATAAATGAGGTATCAATCGATTGCTAATGATGCTGCGAGTAACATAGGCTATAAAAATTTTCGAAAAAATTTGAATTTTGAAAATTATACCTCAAAAACTATCTCCAAAAAAATTTAAATTAAGATAATTGTCTCGTGTTTGGTATCAAAAGATAGGTCTTGGCAAGCACATTACGAATATGTATTTGAATATTTTATTAATTGTTATATTTCATTGTTAAATTCAAAATAACGTTTAAAATGCGGTCGTACAAGTAGTATCTAGAAGTTGTTTAGTTACTTTCTATGCGTTAATTGAACGTTAGTTTGATAAAAATATAATGTTATATTTGATGTGGAAACAGAAAAATATAAAATAAAATAAAAGTTTAAAAACTATAACCCGACTTCGTAAAAAACTGGTCTAAAAAGGCTGAAACAAGAAAAAAATCAATTTGAAATCCAGAAATGCATAGGTACAAAAATGGTCAAGCTAGAGCCGAGGCCGGGCCCTCTAACTCCATAATATTCGTCTGCTGTTGCAATATTCAATCCCAAAAGCGGGTGCGACCACGGCTCTAGCTTGACCATTTTTGTACCTATGCATTTCTGGATTTCAAATTGATTTTTTTCTTGTTTCAGCCTTTTTAGACCAGTTTTTTACGAAGTCGGGTTATAGTTTTTAATTGTGTAATTATAATCCTGTTTTGACTTTCGTTATTCATGTTGTCTTATTCGTATCGTGCGTGAGTGAGTGAGACAGTGCGGCGACCGAAACTGCATTAAAATTTCATGATTACATACATCGCCAATATGACAATTGGACTTCTCAATCGTGCTAACGCGGTGCTAACACAGGCCTAGCATGTCCCTCGGTCGCCTCCGTAGTCTAGTGGTTCAGAGCCTAGCTCACGACTTGGAAGTCGAGGGTTGGATTCCCGCGTTGGAACAACAAAAAATGGTTTGGTTAGGACATTGCAGACTGATCACCTAAGTTTTTTATCAGCAGAGAGATGCCACTCCTTATCTCGTCTCTGTACAATTCTATTGCAATATTGTCTATAGACAACAATATTCCATATTCCACAGATCATAAACTCTCAACTGAATGAGAAGCAGATTCCAATTCGATAACAGCGCGTATTCATGAGGCTTTAGAGCCGTGAACAATACATTCTGTAAACGTCATTGTGCGAGTTAGCTGAGGTTAAGTTATGGTGTTTTATGGAATCTCGGCGCCGAGGAGAATTATATGTTACCGAGGCAAGTATGGTTATACTATTATCTGTACATTTTATGTCTCTGAGCAAAATTCTCCACTTTGAGGAAAGACTCGAGGTAGAAGACGAGAAATATTATATTGCGTATCCCATAACTACTTGACCGATTTTGATGAAGTTTGCCACATACAGTCTGTAATATTACTGAGTGACAAAACTTTAGGGTATGTTTGGGGGGGTTGTGGTAGTGTAGCAGTTCCCATGGCCCCGCCATAAAGCGGGGGCAATTCTCTCAATTTGATGGAAGTCCGGTCCCTATAGAGGTAAACCTGCCGGTCGAGGAGGAGTGGCCTGTGCTTTGACAGAATTGACAGCTGTGAAAATTTTTACTAACTTATACCAGGTGTAAAATAAATGAAATAATACTTTAGGGTGTGTATGTAGAGTTTATTGTGATAGTACCAGCGACTTTTGACTTTGACAGGACCAATACACACCCATAAAGTATTGCGTTTGACTCTGTGAATAATGTTCCTTAAGTCAACATCCTGAGGATGCTCCGGGGCCGGAGCGAAACGCGCGTCGTGTTTTGCGACCTGCATGGTGGTGTGAGACTTTGCACGATCGTGTTAACATTATTGCTTGTGTGGTGGTGGTGTTTTCATGTTTTTTGCTTGCGAGTGTACGCATTAGCAGTGTGGGAGGAGGGAGGTGCATCAAACGCATGCCTATGCGTACACTCACTCATCTGCTTGCAGGTTGTGGTTATAATTGTTTCGTGGGATATTGCTAGATATAATATATTTAAATTGTACACAAATTTAATACACATCCATGTACCAGGAACACATACAATGTAATATAATATATAGGATCGTGTAACAATATGTAGGTATGTTATAATAATATGTTGTTGTTGTATGTTGCCATGTAATAATTAAATAACTTTCTTCATAACATACTTTTGTTACAAAGGTAACTTTACTTCGTCTTTCAAAGCTTTTTACGAACTTTAATAATCCGCCGAGTTTCCTGTCTTTGAACTTGGGGGAGCTTGATGTTGCCAGCGACTTGATACAAAAATCCTACGGGCACCGTACGTTTTGCCGCTTTAAACGTATTTAGCATTAATTATATTATATGCACCTTTTTTTGCTTAAAACAGTTTCAGAATGCTTCAATCGAACAATTATTGTAATTTAAATTAATGTATACATATTTTATGCTATTAATGACACTATTTTATGATATTAAGGCAGTGTTTCACCAAGCAATGTTACAATACCATGCCATCTCATTCACTGACAGGAAATACGAGCGGGATAACATGATATTTAACATGGCGTTAACTTTAACATTGCTTGGTGAAACACGGCCTTAGTCCCGATTACATCAACGCATGTTAGTGTTAACGGCTTGTTAAAATACCATGCCTTCTCATAAAACACTAGAATTAGTTCGACTATAACCGGAAAGTTAGGTCTTTCACTTCCACATAACTTTGAAGTTACGAAGTCCAGGTACTTCGGACAAATGGGACCTTCGACCTCGTTATTGAGGTCGCCGCTAATTCGTGTGGTAATATGATAGTTACCTATGAGTACTGTCCGTATGCAGAGGCGGTACTATGAATAATGCCGTAGCAGTAATGCTTTTTTAATGTACCAAAATATGCAAATATAGCCATAAAAATGGGCTGGAACTAGTTTAATCCAGTAGCCCAAGCAGGAGAAGTGGGCCAATCAGGAATGTTAGAGAGCTCAGTAAAGTAACGTTACCGAATAATAATTGTATGAGAAGCATGACAGCGCCAATACAATTGACAATCGATTACTTTAATCTACGAATCGTTTAAATGTGTCAGCTACTGCTACAGATCGCGCTATCGAAGGTTTCTCAGATCAGCATTATACAAGCAACATCTGTAATTTATTAATGGCTGCTTAAAGATGGCTCCCCGAATTCATTAAATTGTCTCACGTAATAAAAGAATAGCCCCGTAGCTCCCTGGTTACTCACAAACCATACACCCACGACAAGAATCTATGTCAGTCGTCCATGTATGTAATATTTTTTTATAGTTAATTAAAACGCGTGACCCCAATTATATAAATTGACTTAGGGCGTGTTTCACCAAGCAATGTTAAAGTTAATCCTCCGTTAAATATTATGTTGTTCCACTCGTAATTCCTTTCAATGAATGAGAAGGCATGATATTTTAACATGCCGTTAACACTAACATGCGTTGGTGAAATCGGGCCTTACTCGTATATTTAAGTACAATATACTCGTACATTTAGATTATAATTAACTAACTGTAAGAAACTCTTTCGTACTTTCCCTCACAAAATTTCAAACAAACTTTCTTGACATCCACTTATCAGCAAACACATCACACTCGGGATGGGTAGACAGAAATAATTTAAAGGATAGTGAAAGCATGACAGCGCTAATACAATTGACAATCGATTACTTTGCTTTACAGAACTATCAAATGCTTCTCTTTTGACTACAGTTGCCAATTGTTCCGGTCTGTTCACGGTAAGAACATGTGACATTGTGTCGAGTGCCCTATCTGCCGCTACGTACTCCCGAGCTGACGAATGAGATAACTGATTACCTCTGTGACGTCCGCCATTCTCCTCACGTCCCTGATTCATTTTTTCTACGCTCCGGTCTCCCAATATTAGATCAGAATAATAGGGGTGTTATTTCTGTTATGCTACAGAGTATAGTTAGGCTCCAGGCACACGTCCAATGATATAGACTTTTACTCACTTTATATATTTACTAGCTGTGCCCGCGACTTAGTTCGCGTGGTTGTCGCAAACACTATCGCGATTATCTTTTGGTTGCTCATGTTGGTTTTTGTTATTATGATTATTAAAAAGGAATAATTCTTTCATACATATTTTTTGAGTAACTTAAACCGTTTATGCAGCGCACGCAACGAATGTCCTCAAATGTGAATAGTTTTCCTCGTTTTTGCAACATTTCTCACTGACGCTTCGCTCCTATTGGTCGCAGCGTAATGTTATATAGCCTAAAGCCTTAAATGGACTATTCAACAAAAAAAGAGATTTTCAAATCGCACCAGTAGTTTCTGAGATTAGCGCGTTTAAACAAACAAACAAACAAACTCTTCCGCTTTATAATATTATATATAGTATAGATAATAGATATTCATATTATAGATTACAGAAAAACATTAAAATAAGTATAATCTATATTATTCAATCTTTATTTTTACGTTTAAAAAAAGAATAAAGTTAAATTATGTAGCTAACGTAAAGTTCTTTATCTTTCAAATAGGTTCTCAAGTAAGGTTGGTTTTGAGATTCCTTAATTAATACGTGCGTAAGGGCTCGAGATATCTACTTTACATTCCGATTTAATATGATCCACATGTAAAAAACCTCAATATGGTGGCTTCTAGAACTTAAAGAGATCTAGAGGGCCCAACAGCTGAGCAGCGGGGTGAGGCGAGCAAGTAAAACCAATATCTAGAGTCATAATCTATATTTTCATGTTAAGGTCACAGCTTGGTTTGGTCACATCGATGTCATCCAGTTCCATATTCGTAGCATCTGTAACAAAACAACCTATTTAATTGTAATTATAATTTCTATGGACACTTCGCAACACGTCAATATGGCCCCGAAATTTGTGTAACGGGGACCGGACAAGAGAAAGACATTTTTTTATACTTTTATACTACACACATTTAAGATTTTTAGTGTGTTACACAAATTAAATACACATCCATGATGATTAAAACTTATATCTAACCTTATATCTAACCCGCTTACTATAGGACAACATTATCTTCAATCGATAAAGTTCTTTTTTTAGAATAAAAAAATAAAAAAAAACCCGCTCGCTAGTAAAATTTACACACTGTACAAGTCATACAAAATTTCCTCTATAACTAATAGGTGAGTGAAGACACGAGACAGACACGGACAAAACATCAAATTATAGTATTATTCTGTGTAAACATTTTAGGGAGAAATACAGCGTAAAAAATGCTCTACGCATCATTCTCTTCATACTATATCCGGCTTGATATATGAAGCACGAATCACCATGTATAATTCTGGTAACCATCGGTAAAAACATCCCGAGAGAATCGTTTATCGGAAATCTCGCAGAATTTCCGATTTTTACTCCGACAATATAAAACGTGTGAGATAACGAGCCACAAATTAGTTAAATTATGGGACGAGGAGCGAGTGGGTTTATAATGAGCGGGGGCTGTTCCTCGCATATGACATTGATTTTATAGAAACCGCTATGACTTAAAATATTATGTTGATCTTAAATAGGCAATTGGACTTTATTCTTTTGAACTCATTCAGCAGAAGCTCAGAAATATTAACGTGCCGTCACGCTCATGGGGAATGTTAATATTTTTTTAAGCTCTCCGTGAATTTTGTAAAAAATAAATAATAATTCTAAAAATAAACGTCGTGTAGTTTCCAAGATATAATTGTTTCAAATTCTCGACGCGATGACGTCATTTTACAACACTGAAATTTGTGTGTATATCTCAATGTCTGTAAACTCAGTGGGTTTTTGTCTATGAAATGAATCTAGTGTTTTTGTATAAATATAAAACAAAATATGAGTCTAAGTCAAAGTCGAATTATAACGATACGTCGTGTAGCTTCTAAAATATATAATTTCAAATTCTCGATCCGATGACGTCATTTTTCAACGTCTGCAAATTTTCGAGAATTTCAAATGTCTGTAAATTCATTAATACTTGGTATTTTTCAATGAAACAAAAACTAGTGTATTTGTAGGCATAGATACAAGCCCTCCTGTGACAACAATTATAATCAATTTTGTATACCTAATAACATTATCCGATATCATTTTAAATTCACCATGCAAAGACCATTTACGCCGTCAAATGATCCCGCTTGGTCTACTGACGTGTCGAACTTACGGAAAGCTTGAGAGATGATACTTACCATTATTATACCCGATCTTCGGTTTGTTATCCTGGTCCCAGGCCTGCCGCTCGCCGCTGGCCAGCATGCTGTACAGCAGGTTGCCGGCCGCGTACAGCAGGGACAGAACACTGAATATAACCTTCCATCGGCTCAGGTTGCTCTGAAAATATGACATTGAAGGTTAAAGACATAGAGCTAACTATTGTAATGAGTAGTTTGACGTTTTTGTATTTCTGGTATACTACCTTTTCTCATTGTAGAAATGTATTTTTTTTTTAGATTTTTCGTTATTCTTGTGACAAAAAATAAGAAATGGTAAAAAGTTTTTTTTTTTTTGGTTTAAAAAAAATCACAATATGAGGAAAATATAGTATATTCTTATCTCAAAGTTATAGTAGCTGTTTTTTTCACTCGTATATTTCTATGTAGCATTTCTACTCACAACATCGTCGGCCAGCACGATGCCGCACACCAGCGGCACCAGCGCGCCCGCAGCTGCCGCCACCACGCTGGTCATCATCAGCAGGCTGCTGGCGAAGTTCTCCGTCACGTCTGAGTGGTTCTCCTGCAATGAGAGAGATAGTGAGGACAATGCACGACCTTCATGTTCACTTTAATAGTAATAATAGGCTATAGGTTTCATTGTAATTAGCATTTAGGAACACTAAATATGAGGACGAGCTCGATATACCTATGATCAGGCTTAGCAAAATCAGTAAATCTTTTATAGAGCATTGTATACGCCTATACAATAAAATCCCGAAAAATGCATTGTACCAGGGACAATACTATGGCAAGTGCATAAAATTATATAATGCTATTCCATCTCAAATAAAATCACTACCGTACAATAAATTTAAAAATTAAATAATTAAATGGTTAAAAATTTAAAACTTCTACTCGATAAATGAATTATATAATTTAAATCACAATGAGCATTAATATTTTCAAATAATATGAGAAGGTACTACCTAATAATTAATAGACAGGGTGTAAAAAGAGCAGTCACTATAACTTTGGGATAGCATTATAGGACCTTGACTGATTCTAGAAATGATTTTTTTTCATTATTGAATATATCTCTTGCTATATTGTGTAATGGATATATCTTTTGCCTGGTTATAACCCCACGAAGTTATAGTGACTGCTCTTTTTACACCCTGTATAGGTAATATCGTTAACATTGAGTAGGTAATGATTTTATATGACATAAATAATGTAATAAATTGTGCCTTAATTTCAATAATTACTATGATATTAATGGACATATTTTTATTAATTAATATTTTGATTCTTATTTTTAAATGTAGTTTGTATTGTTATGTACTGATTTATAATGATTATTGTCTTATTGTATTGACATGCTTAGTAATGTTTCATTATCTATTAATATTGTTTAAATCAACCTTTTACGATTAGGTTTTTTAAATGTTTGCTTGCTATAGGTATATAGGTATAATGTATAATATGTGTAGCTAAAAGAGCCAGATCTTGTAAATTTTGTAACCATCTATTGTACTTACCACTTTTAAAGCAAATAAATGAAATGAAATGATAACGTTCAAAATGCCTTTTTTGGAAGTCGGTTAAAAAACGACAAAGAATCGCGTCCGTTGGTGACCAATTCAAACAATGAACTATTCAAATTTTATATGTGTTGAAAGTCGGTTTTATTTCCTGTTAGTGTTAACTCAATATCTCCTTTTTGCCCCTAATCATGTTGTCCAAGTGTTTCCCATTTCCCTCTTGGCACGTTTCCAGCCGGAGCGAATCTATCACTCATGATATCCATTTATCACTTACCAGTGGATGCTGATCAGCCCCTTATCAATCCGACCCTCTTTAGCTGTGTTTCATATGTTAATATAGGCTACACTGTAGCCTATATCTACAGAATCCTCTATAAACTTCGTTCGCATATGTTTTTACTCGACTACGGCAAATCAAAAGAGTTTTGGAATAAGTTTCTATGTTGCATATTAGCGCCTAAACAACTGATCCAATTAGGGCTATTTTTAAAAAGTCGATGACACGTGTAGTGGTAGTGTAGTTTTTAGTGTTTTGTAATATGTATGTTTGTCTGTAAGGTATTTATAATATGGGGCTATGCAGCCTGAAATATATGGTATTTATTTTTTGTCGCAAGAATAACGAAAAAGGTTTTTTTTTATTTACTCCTGAAAAGGTAGAATAATCAATAATCATATCACAAAGTTATAGAGACTGTTTTTTTTCAACCATTATGTCCTCTGTCACCTAATACACCATCCAAAGGAACGATGGTTCATTTATTTATTTATTGTAAATATACACCAACAACATATTGTGATAATACGAGTATTGTGTAATAAAAAAATCCTGCAATCTCGTTTCTCTATGATTTAGATTTCAATTAGTTAAGTTTAGTTTTGTTATTATCTTTTTGCATCCACAAGCTAATATTAATCGCAGATTATTTTATTAATAAGTTAATAATTTAAATATACAACCAAAAACTATTTAGCTATGTATACTTTTCTGGGTTGCCGTCTAGTATTGCCAATAAGCTTAATGTTTAATCTGTCACACAATGACTGTAACCTGTTTGTGTACTAAATATAAATAAATAAATAACATACATAGTTAAAATCTAATACAATTTTGCTTAATACTAACACAATTTTTTATAGGTGCATGCAACTATTACAGAGGTTCTCCGTGCATTAGAAATCCATTTCATTCATCCCGAGGTGCTATTCTTTCCCCAGCATCCCACGGACGATGTATGTCCAGCGGTCTACTGTTACTCCATGTTCCACTTACCAAGAACCCGGAGTACTGCACTCCGATGAAGGCCTGTACCGCGATGATGACCACCATCGCCAGGCCAGGCCGGCCGGCCAGCAGGTGCGGCGTCACCAGCAGACAGAAAGTCGCGCCCAATGCACCTGGATATATGTACAGAATGAGATGGAGAAGACCACGTCTAGCTGACCCCATGGCTATGGACCAAAACTATTTGTTCCTTCGGCGGGATTCGAGGATTCTAACCCGCGACCTCGCGTTCAAGCACCAACGCGCTCAACCACTGCACTACAGAGGTCGTCAATGTTACCCCGGCTCCACACTACTCGCGAAATTCCTCGGCGAAGTACGGCGAAGTACTAGTAAAGTTTGACGAGGTAAGCCGAAGTGCATCTGTACACTATCCTATTCGTCTAACTTCGTTCAACTTCGCGAGTAGTGTGGAGCCGGGGTTTGGTTTAAGCAGCCGAAGTGTTACAACTTACAGGTACGTTACCATGGTATTATACGACGTGTAAAATAAATGAGTGACAATATTTAAGGATACTGTAAAAAAAGCAACGTTGAAAGAGAATACAATCAATGCATATTATGAGTCTATGGTACACAGTGTAGAGACATTAAGGCAACCAGTCTAGTCAGTATAGTCTGGGAAATGATTATACTACCTTTTGCTCATTGTAGAAATGTATTATTTTACTTTTTTTATAAAAAATAAATTTCTTTTCGTTATTTTTGCGACAAAAAAATAAGAAATGGAAAAAAGTAAAAAAACATTTTTTTGTTGTTGACAAAAAAAAAACTAAATGAGGAAATCATATCTCAAAGTTATAGTGACTGTTCTTTTTATACACTACATTATAATAATTGGAGCGTAATCACAATGGCTAAGGACATTTTGAATGAAAGTCCACGTGTAGAATCACCGTACAATGGGCTGCGATACAAATAATCTTTGCAATATTCAAATTAGTTTTTCTCAAAAAACATGCTTACAGATCAGTGCAACAACATTTCAGATAGATAAAAATGTTAGTAAAAAATTACGGCAGTAAATTTTTATCACTTCTTAAATTGCACATTCATAACCCAAGAAACTTTTTGTTTCTTGGCGGGGTTCCAACCTGCGCGCTCCGGGTTGGACGTCAACGCGCTAATTGCAAGGGTCGAAATATGACCAGGCTATTGTCCCACTTTTGGGAACTAATAGACTATCAGCTAACTAGTTGACCCGTGCCCAATTCGTTGAACATGGAAACCGTGTAAACCTTCCCGGGACTTCCACGAATATTTAAAGACCAAAAATAGCCGAATCACTTCAGCTGATCTCGAGTTTTAGCGAGACTAACGAACAGCAATTGATTTTATATAGCCTATGTTACTCAGCGATAATGTAGCTTTCTAATTAAAAAATAATTATTAAAATCGGTCCAGTACTTTTTGAGTTGAGTCGTTACATACAAAAATACAAATCTTTCCTCTTTATGATATTAGTGTAGATTAATTTATGATTGTGTGACTGTAATATTATTTTTTTATTTATGTAATTGTAAATTTTTAGCACAGTAAAATTAATTGCAATATCTTCTTTATGAGGTAGAAATTGTGAACTAGACTAGACCAATTATGTATACCAATTTCTTGGAAAAAAAGACAATCTTATCTTATCTATATGCAAAAAAGTTAGGTATTTTGCATTTTGCGAGAATTGTTGAAATAGAAGGTTATAAAAAAAAGGTAGCGACATATTATATTTTATAATTACATCACGAAAGGACTCGCACGGCGGGTTAAATATCTCAGATAAGGTTGATTCAAAGCAACTAATCGAAGTATTTGGTGAATTAACCTTTTCTATGGAATATAAACCAGCCTTACAAGTGCGAGTGTGATGGAATTATAAAATACATAATATGTCCCTTCCTTTCTCTCTGATAATAATCCACCAATCAGCGTCTAATAAATGACGCTGATTGGTGTGACGTTGTTAATTTGAATGACATGTTAGTTGATCATTCGGTCCCAGAAACCGGCCGTAATTAGATTATATATAGTCAAATATTTTAATGATAACTGTCGATTTGACATTTTTTTTTGCATACTCCAAAAACAAAAGAACCGAAAAAGTTAAAATTTAAAATATTATGGTCAAATTTAACGCTTGATAAAATAATCATGGATGTTCAATCTGGTAATTATTAACAAACCACCTCATTATAATACTACTAATTACTGGAGGTGTTAATCAGGCGTTAAATATCCACCATTTTACATGGAAATTAAATTAAAGCTCTCTTTATTCCTTTGCTTTGCTTGTATTCCATTACTCATTTATGTAACACAACTTAGTATCTAAGTGTAATAATAATAATGCCTCCCACACCGATTTCGGTGACGGTGGCTGGTTTCATTGAAACCAGGCCAGCTACGCAGGAGTTATTTTACAGTGCCCAACTGTGTGCGCAATACACATAAGCACTCACTTTTCCTTCACCCTCGTAGCCCAGTGGGACGGATAACCGACACGACTGGCCGAAGATCAGGCGCCGCCGAACCGACTATTTACAAGGCTTTCCGACGCATGGATCATCTTTCTTGACGTCTTCAGGTGATTAGGCTGCATTGTCCTAACCAAACTTGGAAACAATATTTTTTTGTTGTTCTAACGAACCACTAGACCACGGAGGCGTTAGCCTCTAAGTGTAGCATAAAATCTCATAAGGATTACATAAGCCAGTGTTCTGTTGGGTTGCACTTCAAAGGGTACAGATCCTTTAGTCAACTTGCCATCTAATTACAACGTATGAATGGGATTTGGCACAAGCATCGCTTTGTGACATAACTTATGTGAACTTAGTGCTAAATATTGGCTAAAGGCTTCACTTTTGTCCATGGATTTAAAACGTACCAATATAGCTATCTGCTATATCTGATCAATCCTGCATGTCTGAAACCCCGCTTAAGGTCTGATCTACCTTCAGTTCGAATTGGTCCTAAATGTGTGCAACTTGGCCTTTGAAGCAAACGAAATGTTCAGATCGGTGAAAGAACCGAAGCGATATTTCCATCTGTGTGCGCGCAGCCGTTCAGATCGAACTGACATCAGTTCTGACTGATGCGATTGGCCACCTCTTATGAAGTCTACCAACCTTGTAATAGTGTGACGTAATTACACCTTCTCCTAACATTAAAACCCCAGCTTCAGTGGTTGATATCCGACATCAGTGGAGATAATGATTGATTTCGAAGGGCTCCTTGATCCTAGTTGGAAGTGCAGTCCCTTAGTAGGCAGACTGGCCGTTGGTGGGAGTAGCCCGACGTAAGACAGATCCGAGATACTCCCATTCATGGCCGATGGCAACCTGCAGATTTATGTGGGTAAGCCGGCATCAGTCCCAAATACCTCCAGGATAAACCGCGTAGGGCGTAAAGCTTTTCTGATGATGAAAAATGGTGATGACATACTAACCAAATCCATTGATGACCTTCCTGAAGTACCGCATGTCAAAGATGTAGTTGAACCGGGCCACTCGGAAGGTGAACCTCGCGACAGGCGCTGTTAGTGTGTGCACCAGCCACAGTGCTGCCAGGGGGAAGGCTGCCTGCAGCGAGCTCTGGAAGAGAAGGCCATGTGAGAGATGCAAGCGTAGAAATTTGATATACTTATTTATTAACTCCCGACGCCATTACGAGGTGTTATAAGTTTGACGTGTCTGTGTGGATGGCAAACAGGGGTAGACACCTATTTATTTTATTTTATTACATTTGGAAAACTTACGGCTACATACAAAAGTAAATAGAATTACACAAAATATGAGAAGGTTAATTACAAGTTTTCACAGATAAACAGAAAGATAAAGAAATAAATGTGAGGTCGGTGGTTAGGATAAAGTGAAAAAAACATATTATATTATACGGTCGAATTGAGAAACCTCCTCCTACAAACATACACAAGCACAAAGACATTGTTTAGGACGTACATTTTTTTCTTGTAGGATAATTTTTCATTTTCATTATGTGGAAACACGGCTGTTGTCTGAAGTTATTACAATGTTTGGGATTGTCATATTTAATTGCTGATACCATTCCTAACTTCGTTACCGTTTCCCTCTTCCCTCCCAACTCACCGCCTCAACAGACCCGCTGAGGGAGTACAGCAGCACCGGCACCTCGGTCAGGTAGAACGTGAACAGCAGGTTGGAGGCGGCGTGCCCTCCCGCCAGGCCCCAGAAGGTCCGGGACCGAAGTATACGGCGCCAGGGGAGGGACAGCTTTTTCTGGAAACATTTTTTTTATATTTTTATTTACATACAAAAAGTGTCGTACAAGTTCAATTTTCAATGTTAAAAAAACCCAAGCTGGGTTTGTGTTAACACGGATTCATGAGATAATACAGTAGGTAGATATACATATTATTATCACCCTTAACATCCATATATAAAAACTATATTATATTCTTTCCGAAAAGACTTACATAATAAAAATAAATAGGTAAGCACCCACCTGTCCAGTTTCATTCTGTATTGTCACGTCATTCTATCTTAAGTCGGCTTTTACATTACTTACATTTTTTATTTATTTATTTAAAGACCAATTAACAGCTAATACATAATTTTAAAATGCAAAATTAGTTAAATTATTACAATTTTTTGTATAGCCAACTACATTAGTCTCAACTCTCTACAATAACTTTATAAATAAGAACATCGATAGTCATGAAGATGTCCAAAAAGAAATTATTTAAATCTATAAACAATAGCAATATGATATAAACAAATGCATATTGGCCGAGTGTAGGCCAACGCAAGCGTCGGCAAATAGGTGCAAGGCGAGTGCTACCGTCCACACATTCCGCAAGTGCATGCAAGTGGCTAATGTAGACGAGCGTTTGTGGAGCTAATTGAATATAATATGAGAAACAGAAACAGAATGGAAGAAGGTGATATGCAGCAAAACTCTGATTTCGAGAAAAATAGTCTTCAATTATTATCTGTAAGTATCACCGTCCGATCTGCCTTCAGTTCGGACTGACCCAATTGTATCATATACGACAGAAAACGTGTAAGCAGGCTTTAAAACTTTTTATAACGCCAATGACTATTTGTATGTCGAGAGAGGAGTATGGCGACAACCGGAGCGAGTTGAAATCGTATCAAAATGGCTTTTAAAATTTTTGTGACTAAATTTGCATAAATTCAAATAATTGTTTTTTTTTACCTCAGTATTTTAAATAAGTCAAAACCCCCCTGAGTTTTGCCTTATTTAAAATACCGAAATAATTTTCCACTCGCGTCACTAAAACAAAGTTATATAAATAATAATAATAATATATAATATCTATGGACGCTTCACACCACGTCAATCTGGCCCTGTGCTAAGTATCCGAAGAACTTGTGTTACAGGTACCAGACAACCGAAATATATTTAATACTTTTATACTATACACATATTTAAGATTTTTATTATATTATACACAAATTTAATACACATCCATGACCCAGGAACATTGAAAACTTTTTGTTCCCTCGGCGGGATTCGAACCCGCGACCTTTCGTTCGAGCACCAACGCGCTCAACCAACTGCGCTACGGACAAATAATATAATATTATTGGATTTTTCAATAAAATGCATACAGAAAAAATATTTCAAAGTATGTACTCCATGTATAATTAATAACATTCTTTTCATTTTTTTATTTATTCATGTCAAGATTCTCGCGCCCTTGTAGGTCAGTCGGGCAGATCGCATTAGTCGGCGAGATTTTAGAAAATTTCCGTGTAGGATGTATGTGCTGGCAGCCGTTCGGACCGAACAGACCTCAGTTCTAACTGATACGATCCGCCTTCCCTCATGAAATCTTATGATCTTGAGATTACATTATTTGATCATGATTATCTTGACAATACTTCATTGTGGCGTAGCGAGCAGGCTCAGATGCCAGTTGGGTTTACTGAATAAAAAAGGCTTCTCTCACTTTGGAGAGTCGACGTAGCAATTAATTTTATAATACACTATGATGAAAATAATGCGTGTCCATGCGATTCACAATATAATATAATAATCATAATTTATACTATAATTATTAGAAAATAGAGATGCATAATATGCTATGGGGATTAACACGAAAAAGAACTCGACACTTCGATCTTGTGCCAATGTAAGTTTAACATGAATATCCACCAAGAACCTGTTACATGTACTATACATTGTTTTATTGTAGCTAGTTAAAATATCAAATAGTAAAAATGTGGTGTCTGTACAATGTGTATAAATCATCTGTTGCCGACATGACAATCCAAAATTAATTTATAATTTCAATTCATTTCACTGTAATGTTCCTAACGCTAAACAATTTTTGTAACATTTGTATAACAAAAGAAAGCGTTCATTGAAAACATCTGGCAACAAAGCGAGCCTCATAATTGATTTCATCATCAATCACATCAATTTTATCAATTAGTCGATAAATTGATAGCAATTATTCATCTGAGTTGAGACAGACGCATGGAATAATAGAAATGGCGGAGAATATTTTTAAAAGTTAAAGTTTTAGAGGACGAGACAATACAATAACCCCGCACTAATAAAGATATAATATTTTACACACTGTATAATAATAATAATAGCTCTCCTCACCGATTTCGGTGTCGGTAGCCGATTTAATTGAAACCAGGCCAGCTACGCAGGAGCTATTTAATAGTGCCCAAGTGTGAGTGCAATACACAAAGATACTCTCTCTTCCTTTTACTCTCATAGCCCAGTGGGACGGTAAACCGACACGACTGGCGAGAGAACAGGCGCAGGACCGACTTTTTACATGCCCATCCGACGCATCCGACGGATCCGACGGATCATCTTTCTTGTTAGACAATCAGGTGATCAGCCTGCATTGTCTTAACCAAACTTGAAAAACAACTTTTTTTGTAGTTCCAACGCGGGAATCGAACCCACGACCTCCGGGTCGAGAGCGAAGCTCTGAACCACTAGACCACGGAGGCGATAGCACTGTATACAGCGTGTCTCACGGTTCATATAACAAGCCGAATATAGTGTGAAGAGAGGGACGCGTAGAGCAGTTTTTGTTTTGACACCTCATATAAATTACTTATCACAACGCGACCATCGGGATTAAAGAACTCCATAAAAGTCACAAAACAGATAAGTTTCCACCCTGGTCAGGTGAACGACCAGTGCGTTCGTGTGTATAGACTAGGAGCCTGCGGCCCCAAAATAGTAAGATTCACTCCATGTATGTCCATGGAGTGAATCTTACTATTTTTGTATTTTTGTTATCACGTAAGTCATTTATATCAGGTTCCAAAACAAAAAAATACTCTACGCGTCATTCTCTTCACACTATATTTGGCTTGGTATATGAACCATGAATCAGCCTGTATAAACTATACAATATTTTGTCTTTAGAACTTATCTATGACTCTTCTAACAAATATTAGAGCAACACATTATATTATAGTTTACTAATAAGTGGATACCTTAAATAATAAAACAATAGGCAGATAGGGCGCACCGAATTAATGTCCTTGTCATTCTTCTAAGCATTGATAGTGACAGCATGTAAATAGCCGCTTACCTTCAATCAGTAGGCCTTTTCACCTGCTAATTAAAGTTAAGAGCCTTTTTACTTTACAGTTAAGAACGTTTTACAATCGACAGTCTCTTTGTAGGCTCCGAAAGTCCGAACCGTTTCCGTTCACTAAAATGAATGAGTAATCGGTGTGCATACATAAAAAATAGGACGAATTGAGAATCTTCTACTTTTTAGGGAAGTCGGATAAAAATGATAGCAAAATTATGATTACATGAAATCATAATTTTGCATATTACCTTCACCAATTTATGTCTTCAATTATTATTAGGAGTGCCAGGGAACGAATGCTACCGTCAACCATAGTTTTCACTTAAACATTTTAGAATACCTCGTAATTTATTAACATTAATCTAAAGATCCGTCTCTAGAATCAATGTACGTATTACGTTACTACATAACCTAAAATGTTAAAGTGACAGTTTAAACTCAATTTTGTGGGAATATTTTTTCATTCATGTATTTGATAATTATTATTTATATATTTAACGGGTATTGGCCCACCTCACATTCCCACCACTGCAACTCCTGTTAGCCAGATTCAACAACGGTAACCTCACCACGACAATCCATTTATGATCTCAGGGGTGCCCGATGGACAAGCTAAATCTGTCTTGGGACCCACAACGAAATTAATCAGAAGAAAAAAAAGGAGTAGTATGAAGTATTTTATGCGTTTTATATGATAATTCAAAATTATAGTCAGCATGTCACATACCTGTTTATAGCTCATCAGCGCTTCCCTGATCATCTCCTTCTCGCCATCCCCCACCGCCTCGTGCTTCTCCGGCGCGCTGGACGTCAGCAGCACCCACAGCGTCCCCATGGCGAAGGCGGTCATCGCCTGCGAGTAGTACACCAGCTCCCAGCCAAGACGAGAGGTGGCGAGAGCTCCAGAGACGGGGAACGCAATTATGGTGCCCAGGTGGAGAGCTGGAATGTTATATTTTAGTTACCAACATTTTATGATATCTGGAATATTCCATCACAGGTTGGCTACGCTGGAGTGTATACTAAAAGCCTCCCACAACGATTTCGGTGACGGTGGCCGGTTTCATTGAAACCAGACCAGCTACGCAAGAGTTATTTTATAGTGCCCAAGTGTGTGCGCAATACACAGAAGCACTCTCTTAGCCCAGTGGGAGGGATGACCGAAACGACTGGTGGGAGATCAGACGCAGGACCAACTTTTACATGCCCATCCGACGCATGGATCATATTTCTTGTCAGACAATCAGGTTATCAGCCTGCAACTTAACCAAACTTGAAAACTACATTATTGTTCCAGGTCGCGGGAATCGAACCCACGACCTCCGAGTCGAGTCGAGCTAGGCCCTAAAGCATTAGACCACGGAAGCGACTAATAAAACATAAATAGTAAAAAATAATTGATACGTGAAGTTGAGAGATAAATTATTTTAAATTTTTCTGCCTCCGGATTGAGATAGAAAATATTAAAAATTTAAATTTTTGAAAGCTATGTCACATTTTTTTTCATTTAATTTTGGTCTTTATTAGTGTGTATTTGACTTTAAAAATTAATACAGTGTATACAACTTTAATAAAAAACCTGATCTGAAGTTTAAAGGCTTTTTTTTTCAAAATGTTCGGAAACTGGAATAAGTATTCCACTTGTTTATTATTCCAAAACATCAATTGAACATTTAATTGTAATTGAATCCGATATCGCGAATGTGAATGTTGATAAAAACGGTGGATTAATAGGGATATTACAAAATAACTGAATAGACCCTGGCAGTGGACTATTGTGTTTATTGAACGAACTACCATTTAGACATATTCTGATGCAACAGTACGTCTGGGCCTCAAACATTTTCAGAAGCAACTGGTAAGCAGATGAAAATTAGTAAGAAGAGATTAATTCAGTTTACTCTTATTCCTACAAACTTACCAGAGCTTTCTGCTAAAAAAAATACTATAGACTACTTGTATCCTTGTACGGAATAGTCGGAGCAGTTTCAACAGTGACGTTTCCTAGCTATTTAGCGAACAAATCACCAGATAAACTGTCTCTTACCCGTTAACTCGTGCCAATAGATTTTCTCGTCTATATGCTTTAGAAGAGACTACTGCTGAGAAAAGATCTAGAACTGAGAATACTCTTGCAACGTAATATTATGTTGTCAAAGTTTACGCACAAATAAAGTTTTCCATTAAAACTCATTTAAGCTGTAAAGATGGATCGACATATCTTGTAACTTTATTGAATTACGCGTTTTTACCACTAGGGCTCTATGGGGTGCCAGAGAGAGAATGTCACCACTATATCAACCATTTTTCCCGTAGCTGTCTTAATAGGCGACAGAGGGAATAATTATATAATAGCAGCATTTCCGCGGATCCCAAAACGTTGCCCGCCAACCCGCCTGCAAAGCGTGGCGAGTAACTGAAATATTTCAGGAAAGGCTGATGTACAGTAGTGAACATTATAGCTGAAACGGCAAACGACGTTATTTACCATCAATATTAAAATCTATTATTGACCCAGTACAAAGACACAGTAAGAAACAGCTACTTTGGACACCCTGGAAATGTATTGCTTGTTGCAATATTAACATATTCCAGCGATATATTCATAAATTTGCTGCTAGCTAGATCAGTCATAGCGTCTTCTTCAGTTTCCAACTTTGATGCAACATAAAATTACTGGTTAATTTGACAGAAAAGTATCACTGAACCGAGAATACTAAAATCTGTAACTAAAGATAATTGTTTATAATTTGAAAGAAGAAGGAGAACTGGATTTACAAGGCCTACAGTGTCACATTCAAGCAGTAGAAAGGGTGGTTAAAGCTGTGCCCTAAGCTTCAACTGCTTTATGCAATAAAACATCAAGAGAGAAATTCTTGATAGCCCAAATAGATTCGAAGAAAGCGATGCCGAAATTCGACCGCAAGAAAGATTTTGCGTTTTTTAAACCACTCAGATATATAATGATTTAGTTAATTAGAATTGTAATTCCTACATTTTAGTATTCTTCTATTAATAAACAAAAAATTCTTAATATGTATGGTCTTTATCTTAAAAACTAAAATTTTTTGCTGGAAAATATGCTAGGGCCCTTTTTTACTATATTTCTTTAATGAATCCGGAGGCAGAAGATCAATTCCGAATGCTATCAAACTTCGTAATCTATTTACAGTCACCATTTAGCACCTTTTAGTTACTGTGCTCCTATAAAAACAAAACTTTTTTTTTTCTTCATACATAAATGACCCACCCTATAAATTTACATTCTGTATACAAAGTACAAATTATAGAACGTCGGTATTAGTAATAAATCTAGCATTATCTAATAGTCGTAGACAATTATAGATGTTGTCATATCGGCTCCAATTCGGAATTATGTTAATTAAACAATAATAATATTATGTTTATATTTGGACAACAACTGAGAAGACAAAAGGAAGGCTATGTAGACATAGTAATTGTATAGTTAATCATTATACAGTACAGTTCAGGATTTTAGGATTTGTAGTAACGTATTAAGTACATTGATTCTAGAGACGGATCTTTAGATTAAGGTACTTAATACTTTACGACGTATTCTAAATGTTTAAGTGACAGTTTGAACAAATTCTGGGAAAAATGTTTTTGCGACATATCACCTTCATTGGTTCATGTCTTCAATTATTTTGATTAAAAATGTATTATTAAACTTACAATAACGTCAAACTAGCGATTAACATTAGGCGATAGAAGCGCAATCGATTGCTGAACGTCAAACAATATTGCTCATCGCTCTCTGTTGTATTTGAAATTAAGCTATAGTAGCTTAATGTCTTCAATATTTTTTTAGTTATTAAATACGTGTGTTCACTTAGCATCACAGTAAATATATACAAATCTCCAGGGTTTTCTCCGTTTAATATTGGCAGAGCATTAGCCGTATTCCTCGGAGGCAACAGAGGTAGCTACGTAGCTAGACAGCACTAGCGAATTCCGTTTGATTCTAGATAAAGTTGATAATGTCAGGTTTATTTTACAATATATTTTATTTGTTTGAAGTACATAATATAATGAAAATAAATTTCATTTCCAAATGAAAATTAATTTCTATCCATATTTCAGCAAAAATATAGAAAATTATTATTTTAAGAACATAATACGTAATTACATTAAAAATAATAATTTTAAATATCTTACTATGTAAAGCTTAATCTACTCTATATAATAAAATAATATTATAGTCAGAATATAATATTAATAAGCTTTCCCAGGGGCTGTCTTATTGTTTAGTTGTTATATAATGTATTGGATGATGAAGTATGATCTTTTAATATTCTGATGAAAGTATGAAGAAAGAATTTGTGAAAACTTCGGTGCTTTTGGTTTGTTTACGTTTAGATACAATTTTAAGTTAAGAGTTTAAAAAAACGATGAAACGTTTCGAGAAAAGGTACATAGTGCCCTTACACTCCGCTTGGCTCGTCTTGGTGAGGGCACTTCCGCGCCCCCAGATTTTAATCAAAATGTAAGTGAATGAAAAAAGTATTGAAATGTCCAGGGTGAAAGCGCCAAAATCCGGGGAAATTACGCTTTTTGGTCCTGGGTGGTTTTAGAGATGGCAGACCTAATTATGGAGAGAACGGCCACTCTCAGGTTCGAGCATACCTCACGATTTAGGGCGAGATTGACGGGTGTCAAATTTTGTGGTAGCGAATATGACGTGTAATGTGTACATGTAGACTTGACTCGACCCTTGGCACTCTTACCGGAATGTATAGCGTAGCTGAACATCCTCCGCTCGCTCGGCAGCAGCCAGGTGGTGATGAGCCGGTGCTGCACGGGGGTCAGGCACGCCTGCGACATCCCCGCGAACAGCTGCGCATTCACGGCACCAACCCAGCCGCTCTGGAAGTGAATCTCTTTATCACCAACTAGCTGTGCCCACGACTATTCGCGATTTTTGAGTGACTTAAACCGTTTATGCAGCGCACACGCAGCGCAACGAAAGTCTCCAAATGTGAATAATTTACCCTGTTTTAGCAACATTTCTCACTGACGCTTCGCTCCTATTGGCCGCAGCGTAATGTTATATAGCCTTAAGCCTTCCTCTATAAATGGACTATCCAACAAAAAAATATTTTTTCAAATCGTACCAGTAGTTCCTAAGATTAGCGTGAACTTAAACAAACAAACTCTTCCGTAAAATATTAGTATACTTTGGAGGCCATGGGAATTACTTACATGACGAAAATTCAGGTGGTCGTGCAGCAAACAAGTAGTTTGGGAGTTGAAAGAGAGGGAGAATGAGATATTCCAAAGTTCATCAACTAATCATTTAAACGTGCTTGTATTAAACGTATGCGTATAAAATAAAAATAAATCCCCGACTTAGCGTGTAACATTCCTATCACACCTAACACACGACATACCTTGAACTCCAGAACAGCATTTCGGCGGACATTGAACATGACCCAGGAACACAGAAAACTTTTGTTCCTTCGGCGGGATTCAAATTCCTGCTCGACCACCAACGCGCTCAACCATTGCGCTACGAAGGTCGTCATAAGGCTTATGTCCAGCATAGGACGTCATAGTTGATAGTTACCTTGTTGACGATGGTCGGCATGGTCGCCGCCAGCGCCCCGTTGATGAGCAGCACAGCAGCCAGGACGAGCTTGCCGCCCGCCCGCGCCAAAAGCCGCTCGGCGGGGAACAGGGCGACGGCGTAGCCCGTCAGGAAGGCGGAGAGCACGCTGCCCTGCGTGCGGGGGTTCCAGTCGTGGATCTGGAAAATATTATATTATATGATAGTCATTTATTTTGCTAAGGTTCTATATTAATGAATAATACGAATAATGCCTCCCACACCGAATAAGTTGACGGTAGCTAAGCAAGAGTTATTTTATAGTGCCCAAGTGTGTGCGCAATACACAGAAGCACTCTCTCTCTTCCTCCACTCTCGTAGCCAAGTGGGAGGGATAACCGACACGACTGGCAGGAGATCAGTCGCAGGACCGACTTTTTACATGCCCATCCGACGCATGGATCTTTCTTGTCCGACAATCAGGTCATCAGCCTGCATTGTCCTAAGCAAACTTGAAAACAACATTTTTGTTGTTTTCAAGCGGGAATCGAAACCACGACCTCCGACTAGACCACGGGGGCGATAATTAATAATACAAATATGACTGTGATAAAAGATGTGCTTTAATTTTAAATTCTGATTTTTTATTAATTAAATTTTGACAATCTACAAGTATTATGTTTTTTACACATATTTAAAGAGACCTTTGCACATCGTTCGTCGTCTTCTATTTGGCCCGTGGTCATTAAGTTCTCGAAGAACTTATGTTACACATATTTGGGATTGTCCATTAATCACGTGATCTTTTTTTAGCATTTTTTAACCCCCCCTCCCCCATTGGTGATATGTAGTGAGGTTTAAGACCACCCCCCCTCCCCCTTCTCAACATCACGTGTATTTTTAGTACCTACAAAGAATCTTAAAATTTTCTGAATATTATCTTAGTTTAAATACACGTAGGTCACTACACGCCGCGCCTTGCCGCTTAATATTTGTTTAAAAATCGCGCGTTTGACGAAAAAATAAATACACGAGATATCTTACTACACCCCCCCTCCCCCCTTGTGTTACGAAGACGACGAACGAAGTGGGCACGGGTCAGCTAGTAATTAATAAACACATTTTATTATTTAATTTTAACCCTTAAATTATGTGCCACATCGGTAACCCAGCACTATTGTCTAAAGAATGACCCATTATCTTATGCACTAAAACCTCTTAGGTCCTGGTTCCAAGTCCGTACGTGCTTGGGTTACAGATGAGGTGATCCGAGTGGAATAAAACTCCTGACGTATCACAGCATTAAGTAACTTAAGTAGAGACGATGTAAGGCTGTGTCAAGAGCAGTTACGATGAAACTAAAGATTTTGCAACAAAAAAAAATCTTTAAAATCTTTTAGAAAGTAAAATTTTTCACTCAAATTCCTAACTTACAGGTTTTTTGCTACGCCAGTTTTCTATGACGCCGTGATATAACTAACTAAACATGCGAGTTTCTTACGCCGGTTCTTCTCGCTGGGCTAGTTCCCGAACTGGTTATAGGCATCATATAGAAACGACGTTCAGAAAACATTTTTGTATTTGTTTTCCTTAATACATGTTTATTACTTTTGTCTTTACTTATTCAAGTCTGAATCTTAATGGTACATCAACCTCCGTTCAAATCCTATTTAATCCAAACGTAAGCATGAAGATAATATTCGACTAATGTGTCATTGTGTTTCTCTATCTCTTTAATACACGGCAAATAAAAGACATTCCATATGGTAGCATTACGTCTTCTATTGTTCTTTTCGTTATTGTCTAAATTTAACTGGATCTGCAAGAGGCATCGCCAGCAAATTATGCTGTGGCATGGTACAGAATATACATGAATCAAATTTGGGACCTTACTCTACAATCTGATTCGATCGTGCCGCGTACTCCCGAATAAATTGACGTTTATTTATTTTGATTCTCAGTCGATTGATATGGTCTGGAGTACAAAAAATAAAAGTTTAAAAAACTAAAAGCCGACTTCGACTGCTGTTGTAATCAACAGCAGACGAATCCCAATAGCGGGTACGACCTCGGCTCTACCTTGACCATATTTGTACCTATGCATATCTGGATTTCAAATTGAATTATTTTCTTGTTTCAACCTTTTTAGACCCCTTTTTTTGCGAAGTCGGGTTTTAGTTTTTTAAACTTTTATTTTATTTTACATTTTTCTGTTTCCACATAAAATATACCTAACATTATATTTTCATTAAAATGACGTTAAATTAAGGCATAGAAAGTATTTAAACAACTCCTAGATACTATTTGTGCGACCGCATTTTAAACGTTTATTTTGAATTTAACGATAAAATATAATAATTAATAAAATATGTGAATACATATTTGTAATGTGCTTGCCAAGACCTATCTTTTTATACCAAACACGATACAATTATCTTAATAAATTTTTTTTTCGAGATAGTTTTTGAGGTATAATTTTCAAAATCCAAAATTTAAAAAAAAATTATATAGCCTATGTTACTCGCGGGACCACTACGAATCGATTGACACCTTATTTATTAAAATCGGAGTAGTAGTTTAACCGCTAGGAGGGAACATACATACATACATACATACATACATACATACATAGACTGCCAAAATCATTACCCTTCCTTTTGGCTTCGCCGAAGTCGGGTAAAAATTACGATCTAACGATTTTCTTATTTAGTTTCAAAGTAATTCACCAAATAAAATACCATAAAACGTTGAGATCGAACTGATTCTATTCTCGATTGTGTCGGGACTATGGAGTAAGCTGTATGTATAATGTCGATATATCTTCTGACCGAGCATGCCATCTCGCTCGATTGGAGATCTCCCTTTGGGGCTTCCAGTCGTATTTCCACAATATCATTAGTATGGCCAGCCTTCCTAACATGAATCTACAAAGTTCCTAAATAAGTTTATTGTCTTTCTAACCAGCGTTAGAAAGACATTTTCTAACGTTGGTTGCGTTAGAAAATGCAGTTTTCTCTCGCCGGGTTAGGGTTCCGAACCGGTAGTAACTGATACAGTAGAACGCCGATTATCCGAATTAATTGGGACCGGGGTCGATTCGGATAATCGAAAATTCAGATAATCGGACATAGACTGGTAATAAAAAAAACTAACTGTCACACATAGAATAAACTTTATATATAAACTTGCATCTAGCTTTCAACCATAACAGTTGAAATATATCTGGACTCGAGCGTGTTTCAACTTGTTACAACAATACAAAACAAAAATTACTTGGTTTTAATTTTTTATATTAAGCTTAGGACCGATTCGGATAATTGGCGATTCGGTTAATCGGCGTTCGGATAATCGGCGTTCTACTGTAATTGTAATTTATTTTAAAAATTGACCTTCATAAAACAAACTTTATGTTCTAATGTTGAATAAAAACTTTTTCATTTTTATATTTTTTTAAACGTTCACGTTGAAAACCACCAGCCATCGTAACAAAAAAGGTCCAATTATAAACATTCCTGACACAAACCTGTATATATGTCTCGTTGGTCCTGGTGTGGTCTGCCACGGCGAGCACGGCGACGCTGCTGCTGCTCCTCAGCGTGCCCAGCGCGAGCGAGCACAGCACCATGTACACCACCTGAATGTGGCGCACGCCAAACTTGAACTCTGTAAAAGTAGATCCGGCAGTTGGTCTAGGAACAGATCTAATGGTGGTCCTTTCCCAAAGAAAAAGGTAGTATACAGGCCCATACCCTTTACATAATAGGTAATAGGGAGTTATTGCGATTTAAATCGCACTTTACACACTAAAGAAATGAACGAATTAGTGATTAGGGATTCATTTAGTTTCACAAAATCAAATAAAATAATAACTTCGTCGTTGGCGTCATGTTCAAGACTTGTCATGTTCAAGACTTGTCATGTTCTCTTGAGAACTTTCAATGTCAGTCTATTGCAATTAGAAAGGCCTACAGGACTATGAGTGGATTAAACCACATGTACGTTGATTAACTAAGAGCCTTATGTAACAACGTCCACAAACACGTAATATCCGATCACATATCGTGGGCAATTATTGATTTTTATATCCTTCATAACTCCGATTTGAGGTTATCCTTTGGCCATTACATAAATAGTCGTTTAAAATCGCCGGGACGTGGCAACCCTCGGGTCGGCCATTACATATAATGTCTAAACGGCACGATCGAGATGAGTGTAATGCCGCCATTACGGCTGTATTGCCGATTTCAGATTATCCTGTTGGTATTTAATGTGGGTTTATACCTTCAAAGAGGAGGAGGTCAGAGGAGTGTGATGAGTTATTAGGTCTCTCTGTGTGTCATCGCAGTAGTAGATTAACTGATTTTGATTCTTTTTCGTTCTTAACGTTCATCAGCTAGCTAACTGCTTGGCAATTTGAAAAGAGTTCCTTAAAATATTTTAACGTCCATGTTTTTTCTAATGCTTCCGTGGTCTAGTGGTTATGAGCCTAGCTCTCGACCCGGAGGTAGTGGGTTCGATCCCCGTGTTGAAACAATAAAACATATTGTTTTCAAGTTTGGTTAGCACTATGCAGGCTGATCATCTGACTGTCTGATAAGAAAGATGATACATGCTTCTTATGGGCAAAGAAAGAGTCGTTCCTGCGCCTGATCCCCTGCTAGTGGTGTAGTGGTTATCCGTCCCACTGGGATAGGAGAGTGATCTGATTGTCTGATAAGAAAGACGATTCATGCGTCAGATGGGCATGTAAAAAGTCGGTCCTGCGCCTGTTCTTTTGCCAGTTCTGTCGGTTTACCGTCCTACTGGGTTATGAGAGTAGAAGGAAGAGAGAGTGCTTCTGTGAATTGTGACACACTTGGGCACTATGAAAACAACTCTAGCATAGCGGGTCTGGTTCCATTAAAACCGGCCACCGTCACCAAAATCGGTGTGGGAGGCATTATTATTGATAATACTTTATTTATTTTCTACTTATCTTTTCTAGATCAAGTAAGTTAAGCGTAGATATTACTTTCTTCACAGGGCCTTTTGATTACAAATAGATTTAGTAATATTAAGACACTTCCAAAATATACAATTTAAATATATTATATCTAGCAATATCCCGCGAAACAGTTATAACCACAACCTGCAAGCAGATGAGTGAGTGTACGTTCGTTTAGTGACGAACATTGTTCGCAGTGTCAACATCCTGAGGATGCTCCGGGGTCGGAGCGAAACGCGCGTCGAAGTTTTGCAACCTGCATGGTGGTGGGACTTTGCACGATCGTGTTAACATTATTGCTTGTGTGGTGGTGGTGTTTTCATGTTTTTTGCTTGCGAGTGTACGCATAAGCAGTGTGGGAGGAGGGAGGTGCATCAAACGCATGCCTCACTCATCTGCTTGCAGGTTGTGGTTATAATTGTTTCGCGGGATATTGCTAGATATAATATATTTAAATTGTATGCTATGGATTTCCGCAAAGTAACGCCTGATTCCATTAACTACTTCCAAAATATGTTTTCATTTACAATGTTTTATTTCAATATATTGTCATTTTTATGTTCTTCTCTTCGCAAGCAATTAGGAATTATAAATTAAATTAGAATAGCTTATAATTATTGTGTAATTCAAAGAGACTGCAGTCAATCTGCACAACGGGCATGATTTAAAAAAATGAAGTATCACACGTCACGTAAATTAACAAAACTCACTCGTCTTCGTGATGATGCCATCATGTCCGTCTTCAAAGTTATACCTCATAAACTCAGCGTCCATTTTCAGAGAATTCACATCCAATATACATCTGAACGTCTAGACAAACCATCTACTGATGTAACATCAACTTCTTTGTTTAATTTTGTTTGACTTGTGTAGTTAAATAATTCATATCAAATTAGATAAGACCGGGCTGATATTGGACTTTAAGATGAGGTGTGGAAGGTTATAATTAATGTGACGCGTAAGGTAAATAATCTAGTTGTAAATTTTCTTGATTTCCGCGGCGCTGATAAGGGTGTCTTTGCACTGCGCTCGCTCCTGTGCTGGTGATCGTACGAAAATAAGGTCGTGCAGTAACACAAACATGTTGCCATTAGTGTGTGCTGCGTGCGAGTTTTTGTCAGTACTTGACGTGAAATAGCTATATACAATTGAAAAAAAAGAAACTATGTTTAAAAAAGAAGTCGATTTTTTAACGTAGTTTATTTCTTAGTTTTTGCAATTACCGTCTCTAAGTCAAAATAAACTACAGTAGGACAAATTCGTTTGGTAGATGCTACAGACAGATTGAAGGATACCACACACTTCACATTTATAATTTCCTACTACGAAACTACATGTAGTTTATACATGTAGTTTATGTATCATGATACATCATCCATATAAAAATATTCGTACAAATATTATGTATCACCTCTGGAAATATTATGTTCGTAAAATAAAAACTACAAGGTCCAACTGTGTAAAATTTTCATGGGACTAAATGACAGCTATTCTGTGTCGAATAAGAAACACGCAAATCGGATCATTAACCTCAGAGTAATCGGTGTACTACATAATATAAATAAAAACAAGCCAAATTGAGAACCTCCTCCTTATTTGGAAGTTGATTAAAAACGAAACAATCCCCCTGTTGAGAAAAATTCTAATTAAATTGAGTTAAAAATACTCTTACCCTGTGATTATATATTTACAAAAGTCACGTGACATTGACAGAAAAATGAATTAAAGTATTCTGGCTGTAATTTTATTAACTACTAGCTGACCCTTGCCCACTTCGTTGAGCATAAAAACAGTTTATAATGAAATTCAATTAAAAAAAAACAACGCGGGACCGGAAACGCGGAACTCACAACCCGGGAACCCGCAACGCGGAACCAGCAACGCGGGAACCCAGAACCCGCGACGCGGAACCCGCTTCGCGGGAACCCGGAACCCGCAACGCGGGAACCCGGAACCCGCAACGCGGGAACCCGGAACCGGCAACGCGGGAACCCGGAACCCGCAACGCGGGAACCCGGAACCTGCAACGTGGAGCCCGCAACGCGTGAATCCGGAACCCGCAACGCGCAACGCGGAATCCGCAACGCGGGAACCCGGAACCCGCAACGCGGAACCCGCAACGCGGAACCCGCAACGCGGAACCCGCAACGCGGAACCCGCAACCCGCAACGCGGGAACCCGCAACCCGCAACGCGGGAACCCGGAACCTGCAACGCGGAGCCCGCAACGCGGGAATCCGGAACCCGCAACGCGGGAACCCGGAATCCGCAACGCGGGAACCCGGAATCCGCAACGCGGAATCCGCAACCCGGGAACCCCGAACCCGCAACGCGGGGACCCGGAACCAGCAACGCGGAGCCCGCAACGCGGGAACCCACAACGCGAAACCCTAACGCAGAACCCGCAACTTTCACGGAAACGCTGTCGAATCGAATAGTATCCTATGTCCGTCTACTTGCTCTAAGCTACTTCCTCACCAATTTTCAGCCATATCGATAAAGCCGTTCTTGAGTTATAAATAATTTAACTAACACGACTTACTTTTATACATATAGATGTATAGATTACTACTACTACTAACATAATTTATAGTATATATATTATAGTACTAACATAAGCTAACACCCGGTGAATGCTCCCGTCACAGTCGGTCCAGCCGATTCGGTGATCATTAGTTAGATGATGATGATGATGATGAAAAGTAGCCTAAATTAATTCTTATAACTTTATCTATCTACCAGTGAAAGTCTCGTTAAAATCGGTCCAGCCGTTCCAGAGATTAGCCGGAGCAAAGAGACACGCTGACAGACAGACAGATTTTTTTTTTATTAATTGCATTTTCGTTTTCAGTAGATATCGTTGAGAATGCCAAAAAAAAGAAGAAGATGTCGCTTAAAATGTCATATGCATTTAGAAAAACGTTGCTAATTGAAAGTTACAAACTGACACTTCAATTTTATTTATTTGTATAGATTTGGAAAACCTCCCCGATCTTGATTCTTGGCCTGTCTATAAGGCTGCGTTTCCACTGACGCGGAGCGGGGCGCATAGGAACTTAGTGGTGCCCAAGCGGAGTGGAGCGGAGATTTCGAGCATAGTGATTGGTCAATTCGGGTACCGCAAGCTTCTGTCCGCCTCGCTCCGCGTCAATGGAATCGCAGTTTAACGTCTATAACGTATAATGGTTGTCATGGTAACAACATTGTTTACAAATTGAAAACAAAAATTATGAAATGATATAAACACCGTATTTATATCAGCTTAAACTATTTGGATTAATATTTTTGTTAATCCAAATAGTTTTATGAATCTAAATAGTTTAAGCTTATGTAAATACGTTATTTACAGCATTTTTTTTCCATTTGTAAACAATGTTGTTACCATGACACCCGTGTCATATAGACTGGCAACGACGTGAATCAAACGAGTCAAGGTTCAAACCCCGCGTTACCAATACGTATATTTTCTTCTTTTTTTTAATTTTCTGCTTATTTTCTTCAACATTTTCTTTCATAATAACCTTTTCATGACAATAACGAACATACTGTAAAAAAATGCGAAATCGGTCAAGCCGTTGTCGAAGCGCACACGATGTAAGAAATTTTGAAGGTTGGTTTTTTACACTTTAGGCTACATTTTTGGGGTTTTAGTAAGGAACCCTATTTTTGTTGAAAACATAATAAAGCCTATGTTCAGCGCTAGGAATGTAACTTTCCAAAAGAATTTTTCATATTGGTTCAGTGGTTTCAGAGCTTTTTGTTTGTTTGTTTGAATGGAATACATTCAAACAAACAAACAAACAAACAATCAAATGTTACCTCTTTATAATATTAGTATAGCCATAGATATCAATAAGGGACGGACTAAATTTTAATCTGAATATTAAAACCCATTTACTTGTTTTGCGTGACAGCTCAACAAACATTCATACATCCATACATACTCATTTATAATATTAGTGAGAACTGCAGTGCCCGCGACTTCATACACGTGAATATCTATGGATATATCTATGGACGCTTTACACCACGTCAATCTGGCCCTGTGCTAAGTATCCGAAGAACTTGTGTTACAGGTACCAGACAACGGAAATATATTTAATACTTTTATACTATACACATATTTAAGGTTTTTATTATATTATACACAAATTTTATACACATCCATGACCCAGGAACATTGAAAACTTTTTGTTCCCTCGGCGGGATTCGAATCCGCGACCTTTCGTTCGAGCACCAAGGCGCTCAACCAACTGCGCTACGGAGGTCGTGAAATAAAGGCTCAGACTTGCCATATTGATAAATAGGATTACCCCATCAAATCTTCAATCAGCTCTGAGTTAACAAGCTATTCTGAACTTTACTTTTAAAACTTAATTGGGTTATTTAATCTATATCTATATCTATATCTATATCTATATCTATATCTATACATATAATAAATCTGTAGAGGGGTCATGTCTGTACATTTAGAATATTTAAGTGAAAATTAAAAAAAGGGGGTCTATATAAGCCACAGAACCTAAAAATAACATTTTTGAAAAAAATGTCTGTCTGTCTGTCTGTCTGTCTGTCTGTCTGTCTGTCTGTCTGTCTGTCTGTCCATATGGGAATGTTTGTCGTCGCATCACGCTAAAACCACTGTATGGAATGAAACGAAATTTGGCAGGCAGGTAGCTTACGACTTGAAGAGCATTATAGGAAATTATTATCCCGAAAAACGAAATGGTTCCCGTGGGATCTTCAAAAAATTGTAGCTACCTATTTGACGGTATTTCAGCCAAACTACTCAACGTATTTAAATGAAATTTGGCAGGCTGGTAGCTTATGATCTGAAAAGCATTACTAGAAAATTATTATCCCGAAAAACGAAAGGGTTCCCGTGGGATCTTCAAAAAATTTTAGCTACCTATTTGAAGGTATTTCAGCCAAACTACTCAACGTATTTAAATGAAATTTGTCAGGCAGGTAGCTTATGATCTGAAAAGGATTACTGGAAATTATTATCCCGAAAAACGAAAGGGTTCCCGTGGGATCTTCAAAAAATTGTAGCTACGTATTTGACGGTATTTCAGCCAAACTACTCAACGTATTTAAATGAAATTTGGCAGGCAGGTAGCTTATGATCTGAAGAGCATTATTGGAAATTGTTATCCCGAAAAACGAAAGGGTTCCCGTAGGATCTTCAAAAATTGTAGCGACCTATTTGACGGTATTTCAGCCATACTACTCAACGTATTTAAATGCAATTTGGCAGGCAGGTAGCTTATAATCTCAAGAGCATTATGGGAAATTGTTATCCCGAAAAACGAAAGGGTTCCCGTGGGATCTTCAAAAAATTTTAGCTACCTATTTGACGGTATTTCAGCCAAACTACTCAACGTATTTAAATGAAATTCGGCAGGCAGGTAGCTTATGACTTGAAGAGCATTATTGAAAATTGTTATCCCGAAAAACGTAAGGGTTCCCGTGGGATCTTCAAAAAATTGTAGCTACCTATTTGACGGTATTTCAGCCAAACTACTCAACGTATTTAAATGAAACTTGGCACAAAGGTAGATTGTAACATGAAATAACCAACATAATATTTTTAACCGACTTACAAAAAAGGAGGTGGTTTCTCAATTCGTAAATATATGTTTGTTTTTTATGTTTCTTCGCGGATATCTTCATCGTTTCTGAAACGATTTTAATATTTTTTTATGTTGTGTAGGGTATAATTTATATTTGGTCCCATTGTCACCAAAATGGTGACCTGATGATGGGATCCGTGAGAAATCGAAGGAAATCCTCAAAATTTATGTGGAATAATATATTGATTTTGAGTTTTTCTGAAGTAGTCTAAGCATATGTTACCAAACAGTTAGGTATTGCACCATATCTTGGATCCATAATATCAAAAAATTTCGGGTTTCAGTAAACTATATATATATATATTTATATATTGAAAAATTTCGCGCTGCTCTGGCTTACGCCAGAGCAGCGGTAAACTATATATACAATATACATAATATATATATACATATATATATATTTAAAAAAAATGCGCCGCTCTGGCTTACGCCAGGCTAGGCTAGGTAGACTTTTTCTCTTTCTACTATTTTTTTTTATCTAATCGTTTTTGTTTTTCATTTTCCGTCCTCAAATAATCGTCGTCTGATCATTCGATAATTATCCCTACTCATACTATACCCATCACAAAAAATCTAAAAATTTAATAATTTTAAACAAAAAAAAAACGACTTCAAAAGGTAAACTAAAAGGAACAATTAAATTTACTTCGCACAAAGTACTACTTATTTTCCAGTACAAGTGAAAATAATTATTACTTTGTGCGAAGTAATTTATTATTATACTTAGGTTTTGCAAATACGATTAATAAAGTATAGGCGTAGGATAGTTTGTTTTCAATATATGAGATGTCATAGGTACATTTAAATTAGAAAAGTTATGTCAATATAAGTAAGATTTATGTTTTTCATGATATTTTAATTTATTAGTTTTAATGCTACGACTTGGGTTTTTTCTTTCCTTTGGACTTTTGTTATTTTGTCGTCTAAAGGAAGTTAGTACTTTAACCGTAAAGTCCCTAAGTAGGCTACATGTTTGTTAGCGTAGGTAATTAATAAATAAAAAACAGGGCAAGTCCGAGTTGGAATTGCTCACCGAGAGTAGACTTTTAAAAAATTTGGCGCTTGGCGCCAGCAGCGCAGCGTCGTCGGTGTGAAAACGATCATCGTCTGCAGTCGCTGCGGCGTAAAGTCTCAGAACAGAGATCTTCGTCGCGTTTATGAGCGTACTATCAAGTAGTCCCGTTCGCATAAAAGAAAAAAAAAATATTATACATACAGACGAATTGAGAACCTCCTCCTTTTTTTGAAGTCGGTTAATAATACACGGTCATTTTTCGAGCTGGTAGTAGGAATTGTTAGCATTTTCATAGAAAAAATACCTCAAAACATTTACGACAAAAACGGCCATTATTTGACAGTAAACTATTATTATTACTCCATCGGCCTACTTCTTTTGCCTATGCACGTCTAATACCGTGTATAAAGAGGCATTACTATAAATTAGTGATTTTAAATATCCAAACGACAGTGTTCATAAACTAAAAATGTATTTGAACTGCTGCCCTAAATCACTTTTCCACGCGTACGAAGTCGCGGGCACAGCTAGTTAATAATAAATTCATTTACATTTGGACTCATCACGAAGAAAATCTAAAATACAGTATAAAAAGAGCAGTCACTATAACTTTGGGATAGGATTATAGGAATTTGACTGATTCTAGAAATGAATTTTTTTCGTTATTAATTTTTTGAAAAAAAAAATTTTTTTTTGCAATTTATTATTTTAGTCGCAAGGCTGAACTGTTTGGAACAACGTTCTGCATTAAATTCTTACATTTTATAATTTTTGCCCTAGTACGTAATGAACGTCTTACGCATGCTATTGACCTCTCAGCGTAATCAGCTGATCGCTGTGTTGTGCACGTTGTACATTGCCTATTGAAAATTTTTATATTTTTAAAACAGTGTAATAAAAGCAAATGACTAATACCAATAGATATATCTCTTGCCTGGTTATTACCCCACGAAGTTATAGTGACTGCTCTTTTTACACCCTGTATAAGCAAAATCTAAAATAAGATTTAGGATAAACTTTAAAACATTTAAGTTTTAAGCATAGAGGAATGCCATATAACAGGTATGATTTTAAGCAACCAAAAAATAATCTCTTTCTCGCAAAACGATATTAAATAAAACGTAAAGTGTCGCTGTCAGAGATTACATAAAGTAGACAACTGGTTACAATAACCTTATTGTAACCAGTTGTCAGAGTAGATAATGCCTCCCACACCGATTTCGGAGAGCGTGGCTGGTTTCATTGAAACCAGGCCAGCTCAGCAAAAGCTATTTTATGTGCCAAGTGTTATGCGCAATATATAGGTATAAGCACTCTCTCTTCCTTCACTCTCGTAGCCCAGTGGTACGGATAACCGACACGACTGGCGGGATATCAGGCGCAGGACCGACTTTTTACAAGCCCATCCGACGCATGGATCATCTTGTCAGACAATCTGGTGATCCATAATCGTAAACAAATTTCAAAACATAATTTTTTGTTGTTTCAACGCGGGAATCGAACCCACGACCGAGTTGAGAGCTAGACTACGGCGATAATTAGAATAAATACAGCTCATGTGGTAGAAGTATGTTTAGGTTTGGGTTAGGAAATGTACAGGAAAAAAATATTTTATATTATTTATTTTAACATTTACAAATATAGATAACACAAAAAATAATATAGTCCGTACTAATAAAGATATTTATACAACTGATTAGCTTTATACTGTTCCTGTCTCTGTCTGGTACAGTGACATTGGAAAAGTAACGTGACAGAAAAGGATAAGGATCCTGAACACCTAATCGATAGTTTAAATATTTTTATTGACAGACTAAAATAATATTATATAACAACTAACAAGTCTTATATTGAGTTATTCAGTGCCTCCTGTTCTTTGGATGCAGATAGAGCAGGCTTCAGTTCCTCTGAAACAAAAAAATTTTACATTGATTTTTTTTTACTTTTATTTAACTTGCCCTGTTAGTATATTAGTGTGGGACAAATCTTGCGAGTTAAGACCACTTCCAGTTGAATAAGGTTGAAATTGTCTTTAACAAAGTAACTTCGGTGACAGTACAATTATATAATGGTACCACGAAGCTGGTCTCAAGATGGCGTCGGAAGGTGGCCATCGGAACTCCTAAACTAAACGAGATAAAACCGTCGAGTTTGGACTCGTTTGAATAGTCTTGACAAGCACTCAGAACATGTAAATAAAAGCTTGTTTTTAAACTTTTCCACTTAATATTTTATTTTTATTCTAAGTACTATGTATGTAGGTACGTTTGCTTGTATCAATAGTCGCGCGTAACACCCTGATCTTTATCTATGAGATCTCTAACCTATTGATGAACTTAATTTTTTGACACCTCGTTTATTAAAACCGGATCAAACGTTCAGGCGTTACGGTACAACAAACGTACATAAATAGAATTCTAAAATCATAACCATTCCTTTTGGCTTCGCTGTAGTAGATAGGTTCTATATTGTTTATTGTCATATTTAATATTTATCATGTTTAATTATAGGAAACTACACGGGCTACATCGAATTTCAGGAAAAAAATGTTACTCTAGTAGCATTATCCATGGAGGAAACAGGAGTCGAGTACACCCCTGATTTTGTATGGAAAAACGGCTGTTGTGTTTCTTCTAAACAATTAATAGTCGAAAGTGTTTTAGGCAGTATACCTATTCTTCTTTTGTTCGTGTCTATAGATAACTTTAATCTGTTGGCAGTACAAATAAAGGTGCATTCAACCAAGTTTTGTGTGTACATGCTAGGAGCCAGCGAGATCCAGCATAGTAAAATTATCTCCTTGTGGTCATTTAAGACCATTGCTTTTTTTAGTTTTATTAAGTAATTTATATGAGGTGCCAAAAACAAAAAATTATCTACGCGTCATTCTCTTCACACTACATTCACCATGAATATTCCTTTGTCTCCCTTTACGACCACGGGAGAGATGATTGATGGGGATCTGATATACTCGGGGACCGTCGTTGGCAAATGCCTCCACAACTAAAGTTACTCTCGTACCGGGGTCAGATCGTCTCTTGTCCAGGTAGTGGGGGTCGTCCCACTCTCGGCGGTGCGTGCGCGTGAACAGCACGAAGAAGCAGTTGGTGACCACGCACAGCCCCGCCACCAGCAAAAACACCACGCGCCAGCCGCTGATGTTCGTCTGAAAGAGATTGTGAAACCCTTATCTTTAGTGGTAGACATTGCTGGTGGGTAGATTAAGATCTATTAAGATGACCTGCAGTGGTTGAGCGCTTTGGTACTCAATAGTACTCAATTAGATTGAAACCACGACCTCTGCAGTCGAAGGCCAAGACAACGGAGGCAAGTTTGCTAGTGTATTATACTCGTACCTACATAATGTTGGATTTATTACGCTAATTCTCTTAGCAGGTAAATCACTTCCTGATCTTTTAGCAACCAATGATTACAATATTGCCAATTCAGATCAGCCTTGGCTAGACTGGCTTCACTTTTTTATGCAAAACTCCAATTAATTATAATATAAGAAGAAAAAGCTAATGTTATACTCACGGGATCATTCTTCAGTACAACGCTGGTGACGATGGGCGTGACCACGCTGCCGAAGTTGGCCACGAAGTTGGTGATGGACAGCATCACGCCGGCGTAGTTCGGAGACATGTCCAGGTATGCCATCTGAGATTGCAATAAAATGTATGGATTCTTTTTCATCTCAGATTTTGCTTCAATCAAAAGAAGGGACAAAAAGCAAAAGTAATAAAAGAATTGAACTTAAAACTCAATTTCAATCTATATTTGTAAGAACTACTAATTAAATACCACATTTTAAGTAAAAAAGTTAACAACATAATATTATGACACACTTCATTGATAATTACTAGGTCCGCTAAACGCAAACTCTTATTGTTTGCCACCAGTTACAGAATCTGAGTCGAAGGGGAATTGCGAATAGTCCTTCTTGTCTTTCTCTCACTCGGGAGACAGCGTTTACCATGAACCCTGAGGTCGACAGAGGAGTTTACCATGAACCCTGAGATTGACAGAGGAGTTTACCATGAACCCTGATGTTAAGAAAGGAGTTTGCCATGAACCCTGAGGTTGATAGAGGAGTTAACCATGAACCCTGAGGTAGACAGAGGAGTTTACCATGAACCATGAGGTAGACAGAGGAGTTTATCACGAACCCTGCGGTAGACAGAGAAGTTTACCATCAACCCTCAGGTAGAGTCTACTATGAAACCTGAGGTTTTTAGAGGAGTTTACCATAAACCCTGACGTGTAGAACCCGTTGAATGTGAGCGCGACGACCAGCGTCACTATCGCCCACTCCTTGTGAGCGGGGCCGATGAACGACAGCGCTATCAGGCCGAGCGCCAAGCCGATGTAGCCTAAAATATTAAAACTTTCAAAATTCTAGTTCCGTGGTCCAGTTTAGAAACAGTTATAAACTCTAAACCACTGGACCAAGGAGGCGTTTGATCACGAAGGTTGAGCGCGGGCAAAGGAACTAGGATCTAGATACGTAGATGAAATTTTCAGTAAAATAATGGCATCATCAACGTGCCAAATTTTGTCATCTAACTGAAATTTACGTTTTGAGTTTGGATCTCAACTCCGGTCATATATTTGTACTTCTTTCTTATTGTAATTTATATTAAGTCTCTTGCGTCTCAGCAAATCATATAGGTAGTATTATGGCTTATGATCAACCCTTACTTAAACAATGGGGAAAATCAGCAAATTGCTTTGAATAAAATAAAAGTAAATTGCACATAACTATTAAAGGTAATAAAACTTAAGAACGGATAAGTCTACATTATAACTTAATTATGCAAAATGTCATAGCGTGTGTGATACAAAATGCACAAAACCTATTTTTTATTAGAATGTCCGACACGCAACTGCAAGCTGAATAATGTATTGCCCCTCAGCTTTACAAGCACACGCTCTACAATTAACAGGTAAATTCACGGCATAATTACAGTAAAATTATAAAACGTTGATAGAATTCATGAATGTTAATGAAATTTTAAAAGTTTTAACTCTGTTAATTTTACTAACGTGAAGTCAACAACAGTAATAATGTACTATTATGTACATCGTTATTCGTATAACTTCTAATAAACTATTTTCAAAGTAGCTAAAATCATTCGCAAGACATTTTTAATACTAATGGCCACTTATATCAAATAACTTTGGGTTAAAGTTAATAATGATTAATAAGTAAAGGTTATATTTATTACATGTCAATCTGCAGAAATATTATTTATAGAAGCTCAAAGCAAAATCCCAAAAAAAAGAAAAGTAAGAAAGTGTTCCTGTTTACACAACCACATGATCGCAGCACTTACTCGCTATAACACCACTTCTTATCAACGCTACTTTGTGGTCCAGGGTTAGAGATTGTCTCTAGGAGGGTCTTGAATTCGATTTCTCTCCTGTCGGACTATGAAATGTTGTTTCAATATGGTTAGGGCAATGTAGGGTCACCACCATATTGTCAGAAAGATTATACATAAGTTAGATGTGCGTTTAACAGTTGTTTCTGCACTTATTCTGTCACCAGTCGTGTCGTCTAACCGTCTCACACTTGAGCAAATTGACTTAAGTATCCCTGCCACGAAATGACCGTAGGAGCTTTAAACTAGCATGCTAAAACACAACTTACCTATGGAATTGAAAATTTTCCTGGAGGCGGGCAGTGACATATAGCCCCTGTTCAGCAGCAGCTCACTGACGTTGGTGGAGATCAGCCCACCCGCCATCATGCCGATGTACGGCAGCGCGGAGAGGAACGCGCTCTGGGGATATACCATAAGTTGCAGGGATATCTGAGACTCAACTCATCTTATATATAAAAATAAATCGCTGTTCGTTAGTCTCACTAAAACTCGAGAACGGCTGAACCAATTTGGCTATTTTTGGTATTGAAATATTCGTGGAAGTCCAGGGAATGTTTAAACGGTTTTTTTTTTTTATGCTCAACGAAGTGGGCACGGGTCAGCTAGTATTATATAAGTAAATCTAACTGATGTATTATCGATAACTGATGTACATATAACGGGGTATAGTATCAAAAGCCACTAAAACGTACTTTTCAAAAATATCACAGGATTCAAATAACGTTCAAGCTTTATCGGATTTTGATACAGTATGCACTGTTATAGGGGCTTTTGATTTTGAATCTATTTTCGGTGGGCATATTTCTGTATGTTTTAGCGGGTTTTAGTACGAAACTAGGCAAGCATTTTAAAGCAATTTTTACGAGGTTTCTAATCTATAACATGTGCTAGCTTCATGATTACAGCTACGGAGGGAATTCTACAGGAATAATAAACCAGTAAACAAACAACGACAGGTCGACGTGCTGCTGCACGTCTTCGAGTACCAACCGATACCATTACTCTTAGGGCGTTAGCTGCGTTGAGTGGGGACCACGGCGCGGGCACCCGCGGCGGGTAGCCGCGCCGGGCATACGCTCAACACAGCCCTTACTGTTAACAACAACAATACATACATTTTTCAAAGAGATCTGCAGCCCGCGCTCCAGGTAGGTGGGCATGTCGACGAAGAACAGGATGTAGCTGCAGGCGCCGCCGATGTGGGTGACGATGATGGCCCACAGCGTGCGCGTGCGCAAGATGCAGCGCCACGGGATTTGGACGGCCTGGGGACGGTGATGAGCTAATAATAATGATAATAGCCTCCCACACCGATTTCGGTGACGGTAAGCAGGAGCAATTTTATAGTGACCAAGTGTGTGCGCAATATACATAATGATTCTGGCTTCATTCGCTCTCTTAGTGACGGATAACCCGACACGACTGGCGGGAGATCAGGCGCAGGACCGACTTTTATATGCCCATCCGACTTTCTTGTCAGACAATCAGGAGCCTGCATTGTCCTAACCAAACTTGAAGAACATTTTTGTTGTTCCAACGCGGGAATCGAACCCACGACCTCCGGGTCGAGGGTGAACCTCTGAACCACTACACCACTTAGGCGTTAGGCTCTTACAAAATTATAGTAATTAATTGATTAGAACTGTAGTAAACTGGGACCTTTTCTATTCCTTCCTTGGATGAAAAAGGGCATTAAAGGCATAAAGTAAACGGTGGTACATAATATATTGAATTGAATATTGTATAGGTATATGTAAGAAATATGAAGATTCGAAAACAACTTAAAATATAAGGTGAAATTAGTTATCACACTTCCCCGGCTGTGGAATTAAAATGTAAATTGGACTTTATGAATGAAGATTGGAAAAGCAATGTAAGTCCCGGCCTCGCAGTGTTGTCAACTACATGTTTTCCTCTAAACGTGGGAGTTAGGAAGACACTATACAATACTTTCACCTTGTGTGAATTACGATACAAGTTACTTGACAGACAAAAACAAAATATCGTAGAGGTTATCCAGTGTATAAATGTTTTTATTTGTAAGGGAGTAAGAAAATGATGTTTTAAAATCTAAATCAAAAAATCTAAACTTTTTATTCCCATATAGATTACTATATGGGAGTGTAATTTATTAAAATTACACTTATAGAATTGAGGAGAGGATTTCGAAATAAATAATTGTAGCGAATTTGGTAGTTTTTGGGTTTAGGGAGAAATATTTTAGAGAGTTGGCAACACAACCCCTGGCGAACGCCGGCCAAATGTAACTCAAACTAGAACTGGATTTCAAATTAATTCTTCATGCGGCTAATTTATTTCGCTTCAGGTAGTTTATATTGAGGTTATATTTCAACTTCTTCTACAATCTGCAGACACAAGTTTTATGTTGTTAAAGGAAAACTTAAACTTAAACTTGCTTTTTTGGCAGACTTAATCTATAAGATGTGCCTTTAAATAAAGATTAAAAAAAAAAAAAAAAAAAAAAAAAAAGGAAAACTTGAAGATGTTCTCGCTGCATACATACGAGTGTTGCCAACCTTTTGCATCTCGGCAGTACCAGTGCCTAAGGGTTAGGACCCTGATTCAAGATACAATTGCAATTTATCGAAACTCGAAAACAAAATGTATGGGATTTGACATAAGCTTCGCTAAATTATTATTATTAAATTGGTAAGCACAATAGCAGCTAATTACGCTGATGCGTGTGTGCCATACGATTTAAAGTTTGTCCAGTCTATTTTTTAATGTATTTACTGAGGGTGACAGTATTACAGTTTCAGGTAACTTGTTCCGCTCAGAAACCACTCTATTCGGTAAGAAGTGCTTTAAAGGGTTGTTATTATGGGGTGTTCTTCAGAGTTTAATGACATGCGAATTCGCGAAGCATAATAATGTCAAATTTTGCTTTCGAACTTCGTAAGCGATAAATAGTGATGGCATCTTGATGCAGGGCCCAGCTTACATCGAGACGCAACCTAACACCGTCGTCGTCGTTCGTCGTTTCAGCCTTTTAGAGTCCACTGCTGAACATAGGCCTCTCCAACACATTTCCAGTGCGACCGGTCCATTGCCACCTGCATCCAACGTGACCCGGCAGTTTTCACCAGGTCGTCGGTCCATCTGGTAAGTGGCCGTCCCACACTGCGCTTGCCAGTACGTGGCCTCCACTCTAGGATCTTTTTGCCCCATCGACCGTCCAATCTTCGTGCTATGTGGCAGGCCCATTGCCACTTCAGCTGACTGATTCTACGGGCAATGTCAACAACCTTAGTTCTTCTACGGATCTCTTCATTTTTGATTCGATCACGTAGAGAAATACCGAGCATTGCCCTCTCCATAGCTCGCTGAGCGACATCGAGCCTTTTGAAAAGATCCTTCGTGACACACCACGTCTCAGAACCGTAAGTCATCACTGGTAACACACATTGGTTGTATACATACCTTTGTCTTACGGCACTGAGGTATTTTGGACGAGAAGACATCCTAACACCAACATATTGTAAACCGACCTTATCGCGAAGAATATGTTTTTCAAGAACCAATAGATTATATAGATACCTTCTAGCCCGCTAGATCCGCTCAACACAGTTTTTCTATTGGTTCTTGAAAAACACATTCCTCGCACATTACTGATCGAAACGCAGCCAAGGCTGTTTTCTCAGCAACGTATTATTAAAATAAGTATCCGGTATGAATAAGTATACTGTGCTGTGACGGTCACTGCTATAACATCGTTTTCCCCTCAATTAGTTATGAAATCAGTTGTATCCAGAGTCAATGACCTCAGCTTAGCATACTCTTTAAACAATTGAAGACATGCATGAATGAAGGTGATATGAAGCAAAATTCTGATTTCGAGAAAATTGAGTTCAAACTGTCACTCAAACATTTTAGAATACGTCGTAAAGTATTAAGTTCATTAATCTGATGATCCGTCTCTAGAGACGGATCTTTAGATTAATATTAACCTATTAAGTGCAATGATTCTAGAGTCAATGCACTTAATACGTTACTACATATTCCTGAAATATTTAAGTGACAGTTTGCAACTCAATTTTCGGGATATTTTTTTGCGTCATATCACCTTCATTCATTCATTTCTTCAATTGATTAAAGAGTATGCTAAGCTGAGGTCATTGACTCTGGATACAGCTGATTTCATAACTAATTGAGGGGAAAACGGTGTGAGGGCAGTGACCATCATAGCACAGTATACTTATTCATACCGGATACAATAGAAAAACTCTGTTGAGTCATGGGGCTAAGGAGTTACAAGTTATTCTATTAGTTCTTGAAAAACATATTCTTCGCAACGTATCCTTTAATTGTCTACGTGGTATAGTGGTTCAGAGCTTCGCTCTAGACCCGGAGGTCGTGGGTTCGATTCCCGCGTTGAAACAACAAAAAATGTTGTTTTCAAGTTTGCTTAGGACAATGCAGGCTGATTACCTAATTGTCAAGAAAGATAATCCATGCGTCGGATGGCCATGTAAAAAGTCGGTCCTGCGCCTGTTCTCTCGCCAGTCGTGTCGGTTTACCGTCCCACTGGGTTATGAGAGTAAAAGGAAGAGTGAGTGTCTTTGTGTATTGCGCACACACTTGGGCACTATAAAATAACTCCTGCGTAGCTGGCCTGGTTTCAATGAAATCGGCTACTGACACCGAAATCGGTGAGGGGAGCTATTATTTATTATTATTATAAGCTTACCCCTTTTTCCGAAGTGTGGAGTTCCCTCTCGATATAGGTTCTCTCCTCCTCAGTCATGAGCCGATGCTCCCTCGGCGTGCTGGCTGAGAAGAAGTACCAGACAGCCGCAGTACCGGTCATGATGCCCGACACCGCGTAGAAGATGGACTTCCACCCCATGGCCGTCTCCGCGAGTAGACCGGATACTGGCATCGCGATTATCACTCCGAGGTGACCACCTGAAAAGAAATGGTCTTCTAATAAATAGGATACAGTAATATAATAATTGTCGAATAGTGGAAATCATAAAAGGGAGGTCTCCAACCGAGCAAGGTGGTATGCTGGATTAACCCGAAGAATATTGTAATATTTTTACATAATGTACCTTGTATACCAGGTGCAAAAAAACCTTCTGGAAATGTATTTTTTTTTTTGGCAAATTAAAGATAGATAAATAAATACATAGATTAGCCATTAGTCTAGATAGTTATCTAAGTAGGTATCAGAGTCATGATGGATCATCATTAAAATATGATTTCATTTAGTATATAGAATAAATTATAAATGGTAATCAATCATAGTATATGAGCAGGTTTCTGAAAGGTTTATCAAATCTATGTCCACTAACATTGCATTCAAGTTATCAACCCATATTAAACGCTGATTGGTGCAATATTTAACCGAGAAATGCCTTTTGTTGAATTAAGCGTATCTGTCCCTCTCTTTCTCAACGAAATATTTTTCTTCAATTAGCGTTTAAAATGGTTGCTTAACTTGAAATCATAGATTTTATGAGCCTATCAGAAACGGGCGTAAAACTTCTAAATAAAGCAACATTTTCGTAGTTTTAGTTCACGATGAGCTTGCAAGTTTTTGCCATTAGCCGTTTAATGGTTTGCGATAACGATCGATCACAGATTATGGCATGTAGGTTATGAGGGGATTGGTTCATAGCACAATGTAGATATATAACAGAGACACGACCTAGTACTAGAAAATGGTATCACCCTTATACTGGCAATGCGACTGGCAAAGGGTGAAGTCCAGGCACATTCCGGAAAACGCCATCTAGCGCCACTATTGGAACATACTAATTACTAATTTCGTTTTGTATCTTCTTCCTAATTAAGGAGTTGAATTAGGCTTAATGTGATGTTATGCTTAAAAAATATGCTTATCTTTATTTTAATGTCAATATTTGTACTTAATTCGGCATATTTACATTTTATAATTTACAAACGTTAATAGTAGTGACATCTATTGCAATTTTTTTGTATTAAAGATAGATTGTATGGGATGGTAGGCCATAGTTCATAGTAAACTTGAAACGCTTCACTGGTCATTATTTCTGCCGTCCTCAAACTAAAAGGCGGCTAAATGATATATAGCATTTTAAAATCTCCATCATCTGTTTTGGAATGGTTTTTCTAACTTTTACTGTTTCGAAAATATTTAAAAAAATGTATATACCAAACAAAATTAATTGACAACACAGAAAAGCGCTTAAATAACAAAATCAACCCAATTAATATCAATTTTCAAAAAATATATATCTTTTGACATATTATTATGATATTATCTATCTATACATATAATAAATCTGTAGAGGGGTCATGTCTGTACATTAAGAATATTTAAGTGAAAAATAAAAAAAGGGGGTCTATATAAGCCACAGAACATAAAAATAACATTTTTGAAAAAAATGTCTGTCTGTCTGTCTGTCTGTCTGTCTGTCCATATGGGAATGTTTGTCGTCGCATCACGCTAAAACCACTGTATGGAATGAAATGAAATTTGGCAGGCAGGTAGCTTACGACCTGAAGAGCATTATTGGAAATTATTATCCTGAAAAACGAAAGGGTTCCCGTGGGATCTTCAAAAAATTATAGCTACCTATTTGACGGTATTTCAGCCAAACTACTCAACGTATTTAAATGAAATTTGGCATGCAGGTAGCTTATGATCTGAAGAGCATTATTGGAAATTGTTATCCCGAAAAACGAAAGGGTTCCCGTGGGATCTTCAAAAAATTATAGCTACCTATTTGACGGTATTTCAGCCAAACTACTCAACGTATTTAAATGCAATTTGGCAGGCAGGTAGCTTATAATCTGAGGAGCATTATTGGAAATTTTTATCCCGAAAAACGAAAGGGTTCCCGTGGGATCTTCAAAAAATTGTAGCTACCTATTTGACGGTATTTCAGCCAAACTACTCAACGTATTTTAATGCAATTTGGCAGGCAGGTAGCTAATGACCTGAAGAGCATTATTGGAAATTATTATCCGGAAAAACGAAAGAGTTCCCGTGGGATCTTCAAAAAGTTGTAGCTACCTATTTGACGGTATTTCAGCCAAACTACTTAACGTATTTAAATGAAATTTGGCAGGCAGGTAGCTTATGACTTGAAGAGCATTATAGAAAATTATTATCCCGAAAAACGAAAGGGTTCCCGTGGGATCTTCAAAAAATTTTAGCTACGTACTTGACGGTATTTCAGCCAAACTACTCAACGTATTTAAATGAAATTTGGCAGGCAGGTAGCTTATGACCTGAAGAGCATTATTGGAAATTATTATCCTGAAAAACGAAAGGGTTCCTGTGGGATCTTCAAAAAATTGTAACTACCTATTTGACGGTATTTCAGCCAAACTACTCAACGTACTTAAATGAAACTTGGCACAAAGGTAGATTGTAACATGAAATAACCAACATAATATTTTTAACCGACTTCCAAAATAGTAGGTGGTTTCTCAATTCGTAAATATATTATGTTTTTTTTATGTTTGTTCGTGGATATCTTCGTCGTTTATGAACCGATTTTAAATATTAATGTAATAACACTACTACTTAGTCTTTGAAGATATACGTTTGGAAATTTCGACATCGTTTATACTGCAAGCATATGGTAATTAATAAATAAAAAACCGGGCAAGTGCGAGTTGGAATTGCGCACCGAGAGTAGACCGCCGACGCCGAAAAATTTGGCGGTCGGCGCAAGCAGCGCAGCGTCGAATTGAAAGTCGACGTCGGGCGTCGGCGTCGCAATGTTGGGCGTCGCGCCGTAGGGCGTCGGGCATCGCGGCGTTGGGCGTCGGGCGTCGCGGCGTCGGGCATCGGGCGTCGGCGTCGCGGCGTCCGTCAGAGTCGCGACGTCGGGCGTCGGCGTCGCGGCGTTGGGCGTCGGCGTCGCGACGTTGGGCGTCACTGCGTCGGGCGTCGCGGCGTCGGGCGTCGCGGCGTCGGGCGTCGCGGCGTCGGGCGTCGCGGCGTCGGGCGTCGCGCCGTCGGGCGTCGTCGTCGCGACATTGGGCGTCGCAGCGTCGGGCGTCGCGCCGTCGGGCGTCGTCGTCGCGACATTGGGCGTCGCAGCGTCGGGCGTCGCGGCAGCGGGCACCGCGGCGTCGGGTTTCGCGACGGCGGGCACCGCGGCGTCGGGCGTCGCGGCGTCGCGGCGTCGGGCGTCGGGCGTCGGCTCCACGACGTTGGGCGTTGCGGCGTCGGGCGTCGCGGCGTCGGTCGTCGCGGCGTTGAGCGTCATATACGGGACATGAGCGCGTTTAAACCAACAAACAATTTACATTTGGGAACTTTCGTTGCATGCGCTGCATAAACGGTTTAAGTCAAACAAACACCACGCGAACGGAGTCGCGGGCACAGCTAGTTAATAAATATATATGGAAAATCAATATAATTTGGGTCTATCTCAAAAACTGATTTTGTCACGTAGCCGCCTTTTAGTTTGAGGACGGTAGATTTGTAGAGCATCGGCTCTACAAAACTTCCTAAACCTAGCGTCAGAAATTGCCTTCTGTGTATCGACACAGAAGGCAATTTCTGACGCCCGTAGGATTTTGGGCCACCATACCAATGTAGAACCGTGTGACCCAGCCCGTAAGGAATGTATGAGGATTTGCCCGTTCTCCCGTTTGTTATAAACGGCTTTTACGATAAGGAATATGTTCCAGGGACCGATTAATCCGCTATACGGCTGTAGCGGTATCAATACAAACCGTTTTATTTTAAATACCCATATTAAGGGTTTTTAACTATGCGCTTGTCTTAAACGGTATTAAACCGTTTAATACAGCCGCGCCAATAACAGAAAGAGACAAAAAATTTGTGGTACACGCCGTGGCTGGGATCAAATCTATGAAAAGCGTTTTTTTTCATCACTGACTTGAGGTTTCAATAGCCTTGCTGTGCATTGTGCAACATTGATTTGGTCACTTTAAACATTAGTTTAAAGTGACCAAATCAATGTTGCACAATGCACAGCACTTATATTTTATACTAATATTATACTTATATTTTAACATACTTATATTTTATAGTAATTTGAATTACCTAAATTACAATTCCGTATAATTAGAAAAAAAAATAAGATGGGAATTAACTTTTCGCTCTTTACCAAATCAATATCAAGGAAAGACTAAGAATGGAAAAAAAACAATAATAAACAAAAATGGACGAGAACTTGCATTAAATAACATCATCTTATAACTTATGTCATACGCAATTATGATCATTTTTGGTATGCATCACGATTGCTTCGTCACGGTAGAAATATGATGAAAATGTTCGCCCAAAATTTAGGCGAAATTTGACAATATCGATGACGAAAAATTTGTCGAAGTAGAAACAAAGAAATTATAAGGGTTTTAAGTTGGCCGTGCCAACGTAACGTCCACGATGGCGCGGCCATGGAAATCTCAGGAACTACGTGGGTTAGAGATCTAATTCTTTTTCTAGTATGAAGATTGAATTTGGCGAAAATTGTCGAAAAAGAAATTATAAACTAGAAATCGATATTTTAAGAGATATTTACCTCAGAAGCCGTGGCGGTGCAGACGTGCACTTCGTGTTTCTTTAATGTTGATTATTTCTTTATATCATAATACTTAGTACAAAAATATGATGCAGGAAGTAAGGGCTTAATTTGTCGAAACTAATGAAAGCAATAAATACAACGAAATGTTATTTAAACAGACAAATCGGACCGAAACAAAAAATAGCATGGCCGCGCTGATATCTCATTATCTGTAATTGCTAGGATTTCGGTTTTTATATCCATTTATTCGACACATTAACCTGATTAGAATCGTATCGTTTTACCCTCAGAATGGTTTTCAACGCGTGTAATCTCCAAAAATGTGCTCTCTCGTACAATGTTTGAGTAGGGTAACCATAATTTCGATTTTATTTGGGAATACCTTTTACTCTACTAGACGAAAATGTATCTATTTCCTTAATAATGCCAACAAACGGAACAATTATTATTAATCATTATTTCACACTTAAACGTAAGTATGTAGTACCTATGCCCGTAAGCGATCAGTTGTAGATAGGATAATAATATTATGTTAGGTAAGTATACTGTACCTAGGAAGGTTACTTAATATTATGCATTTCTTGCCCTTGATCCGTTTTTGCGAAGACGGGTTATAATTCTTTTATACACTCATCTATATTTTTTGTCTCTATATCTGTCTGTATGTGCAACATCAAAAACCACGGAAGGGATTTTAACCAAACTTATTACGATTGTAGACCATATTCCTAGGCAGGTTATAGAATATATAACATAACGCTACGGTACATAGGAGTCGAGCAGTGACAATAACTTTGAAGCAAGTCGATGAATTTCGTGCGCGACTGCGGACGAACGGTTCGGGCGGGGCGCGCGGGGGGATCGCTTACACAGTGACGCGAAGCTATAGAACGTGGCACTAAAGTAGATTAGAACATTAAATAAGTAACTAACATGATTTTATTAAAAAGACAAGTGTTTCCACAGTGTCAATAATATAAAAACTGTATTTTTGAACTTGCTTCACAAACTGAAATAAATTATCATTTATTGTATAAAATCAACTTTTGGAATTATTAAAAGAAAGCCTTTCGGGATAAACATAAAGAAACAGACAATTTAGCGGTTTTGAGAAGCTATAACGGGTGTAAAAAGAGCAGTCACTATAACTTTGGGATATGATTATACTATCTTTTCTCTTTTTTTTTTTAACAATTTATTGTACACAAGAAACACTTAACAATAGTACAAATTACAGAGAAAGACGACAAAAAGGTACTGCTTATTTCTGAAAGAAATTTCTTCCAGCAGCCCTACGGAAGAGATATGGGATACAAGATATCAAATAGAGCGTGCACAATAACATACAAATACATTACATCTAAATTATATTAAAATCAGAATAGATACATGTACAAAAATAAATACAATAATTAATATAAATTATAATACATATATAATAAATAAAATAAATATATAAATAACTACTAAATACATAAATAAATACGTATAAAATAAAAATATAATATATATAATACCGTTTAGCTATGATATGGATTGGGATTCAAAATAGTACTTCTTCAAACGTCTTTTAAATATGGCAATGGTGGGACTAACACGGACGGTGTGAGGAAGCGAGTTCCACAATCTGACCGCATGAACGGTGAAGGAGTAGGAGTAGAAATTAGAGCGATGTGATGGGAGTAAAATGTTTGTTCTGAATTTGGACCTACAAGGGATATCAATGGGCCGGGAAAAGTTAAATCGATCACGAAGATAGGAAGGAGAGAGAGGGTTATACAGGATATTGTAAAGTAAACAGAGGATATGGGAGTTGCGACGGAGACGCATAGGAAGCCACTTGAGTTTTATCCGAAAGGCTGATATGTGATCAAACTTTTTTAGACCAAAAATGAAACGGATACAGAGATTCTGCAAGCGTTCCAGTTTAGTTAGCAGCTCTTCGGTAACGTCTAAGTAGCAGGAGACGGCATAGTCGAGGATAGGAAAAATGAGAGTTTTGACGAGGAAAATTTTGGTTTGCAAAGGCAAAAAGTTTTTAAGGCGCCTCAGCATGTGCAACGATTGGTGTACCTTTCTGCTGACTTCACTAACCTACGGATTCCAGCAGAGATTGCTGTCCAAAGTTAACCCTAAATTCTTAGCTGTGTCTCTGAATTCGATAATAGTACCATCATATTTGACCACATGCACATTGTGTAAACGTTGCGTTATATACTTACTAGTTTACTTAGTAGATTTTTTGGGATTTACCAACATACCAAAAGAATTAAGTATGGTAAGCTCTGTAATAAAGGCTATGAATAAATAAATAACATACCAAAAGATTTAGCCCAATTTGATATGCTCTGCAGATCATAGTTAATACCAGCAACTGTAGAATCAATATCAACAATATTAGAATGACGATAGAGTTGCAGGTCGTCTGCGTAAAGATGGAAATTTGAGTTTATTAATGAGGAAATAATATTAATAAATATTGAAAACAGGAAAATACATTTCCGAAATGAGGAAAGGTAGTATAATCGTATCTCTAGTTATAATGACTGCTCTTTTTACACACTATATATATAAATATGTCATTCGATAAAAACAATAGTCACTCAATGAAATGGCGATTTGAATTAGATGAATGCCATCTACCATCACGGTATTAATACTTATCATTTAAAATACGTTATTCTGCTTAAGCATTTCTGAAGACTACATATTTTGCCCTTTAGACCATGCAAATATAATGAATACTTTAGGATATAGCAAAATTAAAATCGTTTCTCCGTGATTCGACCGGGCGCCGCGTGATGCTGGCTGCTGCGTGACGTGTCTTACGTCCGAGCCGGGCTGGAGTACTGTTACGTCTATTGGGGTTAATCCTATGTCTTAATATGGCATATCTGAGCCATTATTTGAAACTATTATTATTACTTCATCGGCCTCCGTGTGACCATGTATAAAGAAGCATAATACCCAAACGACAGTGTTCATAAACTAAAAATATATTTAAAAATACTAAAGTGCCCTAAATCACTTTTACACGCGTACGAAGTCGCGGTCACAGCTAGTACTTTTATAAACATCATGGATACAGAAATAAATGAAATAAAATCTAGGTCTAACAAGGCTCAAACAAGAAAGTTAATATTAGGCAGATGACTAAAAATGTATAAGTACAAGGTCGGACTCGCTAATAAAATCTAAGCGTCACTTCATACCGAAATACGGTAAAAAAGTGCCTTCTTGAAAAAGCATATTATTCGTCTGCCGTTGGAATAATATTAATTCCAATAGCGAGTCTTAACCACGGCCATGGGTCTCTATGAAAACCGGCGTTACGCCGGCTTGCTTTGCTGCAGGGAATGAGGATACTTGTCGTAGATAAGTATGTACTTAATTTCAAGGGCAAGAAACCCATAATATTAAGTAGCCTGCCTAGGTACAGTATGCTTACCTAACATAATATTATTATCATATCTACAACTGACCGCTTACGGGCATAGGTACTAACTACATACTTACGTTTATGTGTGAAATATTTAATAGTAATAATTCCATTTGTTGGCATTATTTAAGAAATAGACACATTTTCGTCTAGTAGAGTAAAAAGTATTCTCAAATAAAATCGAAATTATGGTTACCCTACTCAAACATTGTACGAGAGAGCACATTTTTGGAGATTACACGCGTTAAAAACTATTCTGAGGGTAAAACGATATGCCATTCTAATCAGGTTAATGTGCCGAATAAATGGATATAAAAACTGAAATCCCAGCAATTACAGATAATGAGATATCAGCGTACAAAGAAGCGTTACGTTGGCGCGGCCATGTTATTTTTTGTTTCGGTCCGATTTGTCTGTTTAAATAACATTTCGTTGTATTTATGGCTTTCATTAGTTTCGACAAATTAAGCCCTTACTTTCTGTATCAGTTTTTTGTACTAAGTCTTATGATATAAAGAAATAATCAACATCAAAGAAACACGAAGTGCACGTCTGCGCCACCACGGCTTCTGAGGTAAATATCTCTTAAAATATCGATTTCTACTTTATAATTTCTTTTTCGACAATTTTTATCAAATTCAATCTTCATACTAGAAAAAGAATTAGATCTCTAACCCACGTAGTTCCTGAGATTTCCATGGCCGCGCCATCGTGGACGTTACGTTGGCGCGGCCAACTTAAAACCCTTATAACTTCTTTGTTTCTACTTCGACAAATTTTTGGTTTGGACCCATCGATTTTGTCAAATTTCGCCTAAATTTTGGGCGAACATTTTCATCATATTTCTACCGTGGCGGAGCACTTGTAACGCACACTCATTTTTGCGTAAAATGGTGCGCCAGTCTAGTTGTGACATGCATGATGGAACAAATTCAGCCAATAGCGTTCCGCGGTACTTACTTATCACGCATCCTTTTTTAACACAGAAAAACGAACGAAAATGAACCTTATTCATAAACGGTTTTTTATACCGTTGATTCAGCCGTATATACGGCTGAAGCGCATGTTAGGGTTTTTCAGAGAATCGTATAAATTAAACAGTTTAAAACACCAAAATGGGTAACCTTTTCGGTCCCTGATTATGTTCATAAAATATAAAATACAAAGTCAAACTACGTTAAAAATTTTATGGGACGGCAAACGGCAGCTATTCTGCGTTGAATAAAAAAAGAATCACGTGATTGGGATCATTGAGGTTAATGATCCAATGAGTCAACTCTCATTGGATCATTATTACACTAATTATTGGATTATTATTACACTGTACATACATAAAAATACGGGCCGAATTAAGAACCTCCTCCTTTTTTGGTAACCGGTTAAAAAGCACGAGCTTCTATACACTCTCTGTACAATAAATATATAAAATAAAATAATACAAGTAGATAAGTTGTCTGAAAAAACGCACGTTACATGAACCTGGTGGTATTCAAAAAACATGTACACGCATTTGGACTGTTCTTTAATGGTGCGTTTAAATAACCTATATCTATATAAACGTGACCGCGGAAAGCCGTCAAATTGAATGACAATGATCTCTTCCTATAGATAGATTACTGAAACGCACCATGAATCAGATATGCGTCACGTCATTGTAAAATTCCAAAACTCGTCAGTTATTTGTTCAGTTTTCAACTCTATTTGTATTGATATTTGTATTTACGATGTTCGAAAACAAAAAGTATGGGATTTGACAATACGAATTCACTCGTCATTTAGCGAAGCTTATGTAAAATGCCATACATTTTATTTTCTAAATTCGTAAGCGACAAACAGCAATGGCATCTTGAATCAGGGCCTGAAGTGTTCGTAATAATTAATTATTACGAACACTTCAGGCCTCTACTAGTATAAAATATGAAACTTCAAAACGGGGTTAAGTAATGATCGCGGCGGGGAGAAACAAGTTGCCTATTCACTATCCAACTTGAATTAGTTTAGAAAGCCTAAGTCGCGATTCTAATGGCTTACCAATACCCTAAATAAGGTCCCTTTGATTAAATTATTCTTAGTTAATGGAATTGGGCGTTACTTTGCAGAAATTTATAGCATAAATATCTAGCAATATCCTGCGAAAAAATTATAACCACAACCTGCTAACAAATGAGTGAGTATCATAACATGCGTTTAAAGCACTCTCTCCTTCCCACACTGCTTTTGCGTACACTAGCAAGCAAAAACGTGAAAACACCACCACCACACAAGCACTAATGTTAACACGATCGTGCAAAGCCCCACACCACCATGCAGGTTGCAAAACTCGACGCGCGTTTCGCTCCGACCCCGGAGCATCCTCAGGATGTAGAGTCTACGAACTACATATTCGTTAAGTCACAAGATGCTTCGGGGCCGGAGGAAAACGCGCGTCGACATACATACGTTTATTTAGTAAATTTAAAATAATTGAAGAGATCTAATTATATATTAGTATTCAGACCAATTAATCGTGGAGACCTATAGGTCTCCACGATTAATTTGTCTCTCCAACACCCTCACTGAATCGCTCATGAATCGCTGTTCGTTAGTCTCGCTAAAACTCGAGAACGGCTGAACCGTTTTGTCTATTGTTGGTCTTGAAATATTCTCAGAAGTCCAGGGGATGTTTAAACGGTTTTTTTATTATTTTTATGCTCAAAAAGTGGGCACGGGTCAGCTAGTATTTTTATATTTATTTCATGTACACCTTCCTCCACATAAACCTTTAGTTCTCCCAAATTTCATACTCCTACGTACAATTCTCGTAAGACTATAATCAAAGTTTTTGCTTCGTGTATTAAATTATTAATGCTAATGGATTAAAATTAAAATCTAAAGTTTGTTAGCATTATCATTATAAAAGTTTAATCGAACAAAGACGTTGGGACCGAGTTGAGAAAATCGCAAGAAACTGATTTGAACTGCATTAATGGTGTCAGTAAAGGCGGGGTTATGGCGGAACAATATATTCAATTCACTGATTGAATTGAATATATTGTTCCGCCATAGCCCTTTATCTACATATTTTTGTTAGGATTCTGTGTCCAAAGGTAATCGGAACCCTAATAGCCCTCCTCACCGATTTCGGTGTCGGTAGCCGATTTCATTGAAACCAGGCCAGCTACGCAGGAGTTATTTTATAGTGCCCAAGTGTGTGCGCATTACACAGAAGCACTCTCTCTTCCTTTTACACTCATAACCCAGTGGGACGGTAAACCGACACGACTGGCGAGAGAACAGGCATCCGACGCATGGATCATCTTTCTTGTCAGACAATCAGGTTGTCAGCCTGCATCGTCCTAACCAAACTTGAAAAGAACATTATTTGTTGTTCCAACGCGGGAATCGAACCCACGACCTCCGGGTCGAGAGCGAAGCTCTGAACCACTAGACCACGGAGGCGATAGAAACGGAACCCTCTTATATAACTGATTGAATGTACTGTTGGTTCTTGATGGAAATTCATGTTCACAATAATAACACACAACCTTTATAAAAACACGACCAGTTTCGATTAAATCATCATCAGATTTAATCGAAACCAGGGATGTTAGGAAGCCCCGTAACCGTAACCGAAACTATCGGATATCCGATATTAAAAAATATCCGTAACCGTAACCGAATCCGAAATAAAAGTTTTGCTACTGTAAAAAGGAAACCAAAACGGATAATACATCCGTAATCGAAATTATCCGAAACAAACGGATAATCCGAAATAATTTAACATATGGATATATCCGTATCCGAAATTTTCCATTTCATCCCTGATCGACACCGGTCGTGTTTTTATAAAAACTTATTAAGACGTAAAAAACGAGTATTTTAAGACCAAAAATAGCCGAATCGGTTCAGCCGTTCTCGAGTTTTAGCGAGACTAACGAACATTTTTATATATAAGATTGCGATATTATTCCAATTCATTGAAATTGCGCGAAAATCACTTGAAATGCATGAATGACGTCATTAAGTGTCCACGGCGGAAAAAAACCGGCGAACTGGTTGTAACTGGTTGTAACCGGCTACCTGTGACATTAGCACAGCAAATATATTATGCCTCTTGTAGATAACAGTATCAGGCACGCTATATTTGTATTTGATAAATAAAGAATATAAATATATCAATGTCAATGGCATTCAGGTAAGGTTCTGCCAATTTTACGAACAAGAATAAAAATTTGCATTTTTTGTTGACTTTCCGAAAAAAGCTTTTTAGGAGTAATTAAAAAACTTTTTATAAAAAATTATGGATTCTTATCTTATATTCTTATATATAAAAATTACTTGCTGTTCACTAGTCTCGCTAAAACTCAAGAACGACTGATCTGATTCGACTATTTTTAGTCTTGAAATATTCAATTAAGTCCAGGGAAGGTTTAAACGGTTTGTATGCTCAACGAAGTGGGCACGAGTCAGCTGATCTAATATAAGAAATTCTCGTGTTACAATGTTAGTTACCATACTCCTCCGAAACAGGATTGACCGATTATATGAAATTTTAAATGCATATTTAGTAGGTCTGAGAATCGGCTACTAACTATTTTTCATACCCTTAAGTGAAAAGGATTACCCTACCATTAAAAAATGTTTTTTTTATTTTATAATGTGGCATTTAAAAATACATACAACCCTAAATTTTCACACTTCTATCACCAACCCCTTTCCCCATTTTCTAATAGTTGCTTTAGTAATTTTCTACATGCGGGTTCAGCGATGTAATTGGATTTCATCACAAACTGTTTGTATGATCAACGAATTAGGCACGAGTGAGCTAGTATTAATATAGGATAATCAGTTGCTAATTGCATTTGAAAATACTTCAACGACACTGTCTTAAAAAAGGATTTCTTCCCATATAAGTCCACAAAAGTTCGAGGTTCAACGCATACATTTTTCAAGCTTTCAAAACCTTTCATAGATGAAAGGTTTTGAAAGCAATGAGGTAGAGATTTAAGTGTTGCGTCGTAGGTGGCGGTTGTAAAGTATACTCGAGAGTCCATTCCAGTTTTTTAAACGAGTTTTTATACGTTTTTTTCGCGCAATCATCGGTTCAGTTGCCCTTTCTCGCCATACAAAAGTCGTTCAAGGTCATTGCCGTAATACAAAGCCTTATTACTTCGCGCGATCACAGCACCGTGTCTAGGCGACTTAAATGAAAAGGACTATATGCTACAATAGCTGGACACGAACGAAGCCGCGGGTATACTGCAGTAAGTAATAAAACGTAAACCGGTCATACGCCAGACTTTATGGATCGCCATATTGGCAATAAATTGGCCACAACGAATGCGTGGACTCTAATTTATGTCAATAGACAATATCTAACAGCATCCATTAAATTGGTATCTGAGAGATTTATTTTCGGGTGTAATTACGTTTATAGTTTAACGTAAGACTTCAAGGTCATATGAAGGTTAAAGCTTGAGCCTGCAACAGCAACTAGGTACAACATGATATGGTTTTTAAGCTATACGTACGAGTATCTATATGTACAGTGTAAAAAAACAGACTTTATCTTTCAGATACGATTATATTATCTTCCGACGTTTTGGAATGTATTTTTTTTAATGTTTTTTGTCAAAAACTAAAGAAACTTTTTTGTACTTTTTACCATTTCTTATTTTTTTGGAACAAGAATAACGAAAAGGCAAAAAAAAATATTTTGTAATAAAAAAAACATTTCTAAAATTAGAAAAGGTAATAATATAATCATATCCCAAGTTGTAGTGACTGTTCTTTTTACACCCGTTATAATTAAAGGTAAAAACTGTAACTTATAAGAATAGCGATTTGTGGCCTAGACTTGTATGAAGCCTGACCATGTCCTTTGTTGTGGCGGACCAATGACCGCCACAATCCTGAAACGCGCTATTAACATCGATAGCACGATTCATCATTTGGTACTCTCAGTATTTTGCTATCGGGCTTCATGAAATTCCGCATTAATTTCTCAAAAAAAACAATTCAAGTAAATTGCTTTCTATCCTCGATATCCTTGCATCAAATCTCTTTCCGACAGCCAGTAATCCTGCACATGTCTCTCACATTCCCGCCCCCGGTATATATTGTTGGTAGAATTAAATATACTATCGAGAATTTACATACGACTGGAGCAAATATTACGTCTTTCTTTCGCAACGTGAATATCGAACGACGAGCGAAATAAGATACAGAAATACGACGATAAAGATAAGCAGTTGTTTCTGGGAAAAGCCTAAAGTTGGAACGTAAAAGACAAAAGTAATAAATAATAATAGATCCGACAACAATTTCGGTGTTGGTGGCTGGTTTTTTTAAAACCTGGGCCCTGATTTAAGATGCCATCGCTAATTATCGCTTACGAAGTTCGAAAACAAGTACAAAACAGTATAATTTGGTAGAAAAAATTTAATTTAAACTGCACACATTGTAAAAAATTTCTTGAAGCTGGCAACTCTGAACAATATTTACAAATAATTTAAAAATTTAATCCTGCCTACACCTGATGATGACTATGTCGAAACCGGTTGCGTATTTTAAGTAATTATTAATGTAAAATATCAAATAAAGTGGAAAAAAGTGCAAGTAGTTTGTGTTTTACTATGTATAGAATTTGACATAAGTTTCGCTAAATGACATATTATGAAATCCCTTGTCTATTAGCGAAGCTTATGTCAAATCCCATAAATATTTTGTTATCGAACTTCGTAAGCCATGAATGGCGATGGCATCTTGGATCGGGGGCCCGGCCAGCTATATTTTAGAGGGTACTCTTTTTTTCATGACTTAGAGTAAGAGAACAGGCGTCGGACTTTTCACGCCCGCGTCTTTCTTGTCAGTCAGCATTGTCCAAAGCAAACTTGAAAAAAAAAATTGTTGTTCCAAAGCGTGAATGGAACACACGACCTCCTAATTTCTACCTCCATTTAATTAAAAAAATATAGCAACAACAGCACAGCGTAATAATATTGTGACAACAGTATGACCGCGGCCTTATCTTGGCTGTAACCTAAGATTTTATTCACCGTTTCCCTTTTTACAGAGCAAGTCTTTTGTCCCGTCATTTCGCCAGAAGGTGGCTAACAGCTAACAGCTAACAGTGCCTTTTTAACGTAAGGATATGATTTAAACGTTTGTTCCATATGTAATAAATTCCATAATATCTAGAGTAGTTTACGCCTATCCCGTTACGGATCCAACTCTTGACGAAGGTCCTTCTCACGTCGAGCATACAATAGCATGATTTTTTGCAGAACGCTACGTACTAAATGCTACTGTTCATACATACTTTGTTGCTTCATGCATCCCCAGCGACTCTTTCTCTCTCTGGGGAAGGGCCACCGGGAAAAGTGGGACTCAAAGGGAGTGGGGTGAGGATAGCACCCGGGGATTCCTTCTCCAAGCCAAATGCTCCTTCCCGTTGTCGGCAAGGCCACGTGAAACATGGGTCACAACCGTGACCTTGGTGAAATACCTGCGTATATGATGCCGGAGAAGGAGGTCCTCTCTTCAGCGGGGAGCCAGCTGCCCAGCAGCGTGTGGGTGGCGGGGAAGGTGCAGGCCTGTGTCAGCCCCATCACCACCCGGCAGGCGCATACCAGCGGCCAGCCGCCCTGCGACAAACAAAAAAGTTGATAAATAAAGATATGTCGGAGCCGGATATGAATATGGGCACAAAAATGGCGCAACTTGTTTATGGCGCACTTTTACATGAGTCAGGACAGTCTTGGCGAGATTGATTTCATTCCTGTTACAATCGGCAAACAGTCGAGACGTCTTGAAACTGTCATGTTTCGTTTAGTGTCAGTACTAATAAAGTAAAGTAAATTTTTAAAGTGTAGTGAATTGTGAATTTATAAAGAAATTGTGATTACGAATAACAGAGTGATATTGTTACTCTGTTCTCTTTTCACGATTTACCCTCGAATTCCCACAGTCTACGAAGGAATGATCATAAAATAATAAGAGCCCATCCGATAGAAATTATATCGTAGTAGCATGCTAATGTCCTCCAGAGTTTCTGCCACGATCACAATAATATAATCAGGAAATCAGAAGGTTGTTCGCCATTAGTGTTGACACAAGCCAGGTGCTTTAAAGCTCGATGTGAGAATTCCATTGAAATATTTCTTTGCAGAAGAAAACAGTTTCGGAGAAATTACGTCTCCCTGTCATAGGCCCGTATTAATAAAGAAGTCTCAAACCCAACCTCACTTGAGAACCTATTTGACAGATAAAACAACGTTTCGTTTCACTTTTAAAAGTGAACTACTTTATTTATGTTACATAGAACGTTAATTTCTTTTTCTTTGTACCGTAATATTCATATTATTATTATAGATTACAGAAAAACATTAAAATAAGTGTAATCTGTATTTTAATTATTTTAATTTTTACGTTTTAAATAATAAAAACGAAATTAAAAAATTAAAAAATCCCCGACTTAGCGTGTAACATTCCTATCACACCTAACAAACGGCCTGATGACCTTGAAGACCTGAACCGATTTCCACCAAACATAGCTAAGAACACTTGTTGAGTTGAGATTTTATAAACGATGATTAATAACACCACAGACAACACTTTACTGTATTTATTAGATAAACTTATACCTATAACAAGGTTTAATTAATATTTACTCTTTTACAACTAGTCTAACATAATGCTAACAAACGACGCTCTTACGCCATATTTTATTAGTGTGTTGCCATTCAAAATAGTGTTGCCAATATAAAAGTATCATAATACCAACACACCTCCTTACATTTATATTGCAAATAACTAATACATAATACATGCTCTAATAATCAATGTTTAAGAATTCTCTGAATTTAACAAATTTAACACTTCCCAAAGCTTTTGTTAATACATCTGCAACATTGTTTTCAGACTCTATTTTAACAACTTCAATAAACTTATCTTTGACATTTTCATGAATATAATGATAATGCACCTCTATGTGTTTGGAATTTTTGGTAAAGTTTCCATATTTAGCTATGGCTACAGCGCCTGAATTGTCTTCATACATTTTCACCGGCTTACATATTTTAGTAAATACATCATTTATTAGACTTATTAAGAAATTTATTTCTGTTACAGCTTCAGATAAAGCAATATATTCTGCAAAAGTAGACGATTTAGTAACACAGTTTTGTTTCTTTGATTTCCACAAAATGACATTTCCATGCAATCTAATTACATATCCTGTGGTAGACTTTCGGTCTACTACATCTCCTGCCCAATCAGAATCAACAAAGCAATCTAGGACATCAGCATTATCATTTTTATAATATTTTAGTTTTAATGTCTTAGTCAAAAACAGATACTTCAACACCCTCAAAGCATATTTAAAATGTGTCTCATTACAACAATTTTGAAAACGGCTCAAATAATTTACTGAGAATGAAATATCTGGTCTAGTACCAGAACTAATATACAATAATGCTCCAATCAAGTTTCTATACTTAATGTTTTCATTTAACAAACATTTTTCCAATTTCACATTAATTTCCATAGGGGTTTTAAATAATTTTGCATTTACAATATTATAGCGTTTTGCCAAAGAATCAATATAATTTTCCTGACTTAAGGTCAAACTGTTATTCTCCTCATAATTATATTCAATATCTATTCCAATGTAATTTTTAACTCTGCCTAAATTTTTCATTTTAAATTTTTCTGATAATTTGTTTTCAATTTCCTCAATAACATTTTGGTCTTTACAACAGATCAACAGATCATCAACAAATAACAAAATATAAACAGACAAATCATTTTCCTTTTTGAAATATAAGCAATAATCATATTTGCATCTTTGAAACTCTAATCCAGTTAAATAATTATTGAAACATTCATACCATGCTCGTGGGCTCTCCTTTAGACCATACAATGATTTATTTAACTTATAAACTTTTTCAGAACTATCTTCATAACCAATTGGCTGTTTTACATAAACTTCAGATACTATTTTACCATTTAGAAATGCAGTCTCTACATCCATTTGATGTATTTCCATAGAATTTTGACAACAAAATGACAATAACAGTTTTAAAGTTGGCATTTTCGCCACAGGAGAATAAGTATCATCAACACAATCAATTTGCTGAAATCCTCTAACTACTAATCTAGCTTTATACTCACTTCCACTCTTCCTTTTATAAACCCATTTTACATCAATCACCTTTTTGTTCTTGGCTGGTTTATTAACTAGTGTCCATGTTTTGTTTTCTACCAGGCTGTTCATCTCACGGTCCATGGCTGCTTTCCATTCATTTGCATCATCACACTTCATTGCCTCCTGAAAATTTTGTGGAGTCATAGCATCGCAGTAATTTACCGTTATACAATAATAGCCAAACTCATCCTCAAATCGTGTTGGCGGTTTAACTTGTCTTTGTGGTCTCCTCTTAATCATGTCTTCATCTATTTTTGCACTATCGTTATCAAGTGTAATGTTTTCTTCCTTATATTCTGGAATATCCCCTTTTTCGTCTACTAAATCTTCATCTCTGTCATCATCTCTTTCATCTGGAAATCCACACAATGTCATGTCTTCCTCAATAATATCACAATGTCTAGCTACTATAACCTTGTTATTCATTAATACTCTATATCCAGTGTCTGTATAACCCAGTAAGATTCCAATTTCTGCTTTCTTGTCCCATTTAGATTTCCTTCTCACTTCTGGTATTCGTACAAAAACTTTGCTGCCATACATTTTCAGATACTTCACTGTAGGCTTTCTTTTGAAAAATATTTCATATGGGCTTTTCCTTTCAATAGTACTTGTCAAAGTTCTATTTTTAAGATAAGCAGCTGTTTTAATTATTTCAGGCCAATACTTTCTTTCAACTTTTGCTTCTGATAAGAGACATCTTGCCATATCCATTAAAGATCGGTTGTACCTTTCTGCGGTTCCATTAAGTTCATGAACATATGCTGGACAAGGTTTTATTATGATTCCCTTCTCTTTTGTAAACTGAAAAACTCTTGAATTTATATATTCCTTGCCATTGTCACAGCGTAATTCTTTTATCATCTTACCAGTAAGATTTTGTACCTCATTAACATATTGCACTAGGCAATCATATACTTCTTCTTTTGTCCGGATACAATACACTTTAATCAGTTTACTATAGTCATCTATAAAACTTAAAAAGTATTTTTCACCATGGTTTCCTGTTGATTGATGTGGGCCATTCAAATCTGTATGAACTATTTGTAATATATCATCTGCTCTTCTTCGGTTATTGTGAAAAGGTAAGTTATGCATTTTATTTTCTAGACATGTAACACACTTAAAATATTCCTGTTCTATCTCTTTAGGCAATCCTTCCAATATTGCATTCTTGCACATTGTTTCTAAATTATTGAAGTTTACATGTCCTAGTGTACGGTGTAGCTTTTCTTTCATAGTCATCTTACTTCTACTTAAATTTGCTTCCAGTTTATTATCATTTACATAACTTTTCATTTTATATAATCTTTCATCTTTAATTGCAACTCCTATAAGTTTTCCATAAGGATTATATATTTTTGACAATCTGCCCCTTGACACAATTGAATTTTTGTCTGTGACTCTTGAGTAACTTAACAAATTTGCTTTCATTTCTTTAACATAGAATACATTTGACAATGTCACTTCTGACTTTTCTCCATGAACTAGAAAATATATCTTAATATTTCCAACCTTTGTAGCTTCTAATATTCTTCCATCTCCAACTTTAACTTTCAAAGTTTTCTTTAACGTCTCACAAGAATCAAAGTATTCATCTGTATTAATGATATGGTCGGTGCAGCCGCTATCAAGTAACCATTCTATTTCTCCTTTTCTTTTCTGACCGTTCTCGCTTGTCATAGAATTATTTGCAATAATTGTGTGAAAATTATTTCCATATTGCTCTGTATGATCATTCCTTGATCGCTCATTGTAATTTCTTTGTCCGTGAAAGTTCCTTGCATTATATGTACCACGTCCTCTATTTATGAAATATCCACGGCCTCTACCTCTTTGTGTACTTACAGTACGGGTACGACAATCTTTTTGAAAATGACCTGGTTTACCACACTTGAAACAATTTATCTTCTTAGTTTCCGCTCGAAACACATTTGAGCTGCCATGTGCTGTCTCATTAGATACTTCTTCAGCCTTTTTTAATTTTATTTTGCTTTTTAAATAATCTACAGTTCTATCCCTTTCTGGGAGCACATCAATCAAGTCCCCAATATGGCTGTAATTTTGCGGCAAAGATTTCAACATGTAATTAAGTTTTTCTTGTTCTGTTATTGCCGCTCCGGCTTGTTTTAATTCGTTCACACATTTTTCGAAATCGTCAAAGAACAGAGACACTTCTGTGTAATTTTTCATTTTGACATTTTCTAGGTTATGTCTGCACACAATTTGCAATGCGGTAGATTTTTTCAGATACATTTCATCAAACTTTTGGACGATCTTGTAGGCCGTTTCTAAATCACTTATGTATTCTAATATTCTGTTCGATATTGCGCTGTAAATGTAGTTTGTAGCTTGAATATCACGATCATCCCATGTGGCGTCGTCGGCATTTGTTTTGGCTCGCATAGTTACATCTTTACACTTTTTGTACTGCAGAAATTTTAGGATGCGTATTTTCCAATTGCTGTAATCCGAGCCATCAAATATCGGAATATTAATACTCGTATCACTGTTTTTGGCAGCCATTTTTACACGTATTGTTTCTATAAACCACGTTCTGCTACCATGTTGAGTTGAGATTTTATAAACGATGATTAATAACACCACAGACAACACTTTACTGTATTTATTAGATAAACTTATACCTATAACAAGGTTTAATTAATATTTACTCTTTTACAACTAGTCTAACATAATGCTAACAAACGACGCTCTTACGCCATATTTTATTAGTGTGTTGCCATTCAAAATAGTGTTGCCAATATAAAAGTATCATAATACCAACAACACTCTCCACTGATATACCTATTAAACAAAAAAACAGCATTAAAATCGAATCATCCGTTTGGGACCTATCACCACAGACAGACACATACACATTGACACGTCTTACAAATACACGTCAAACTTATATAATTATCGTTTTTGCGTTAGGGGTTTAAAAAAATTAAAGTGTGTAACATAAGTAAAGATGTTCATTTTTAAAATTGAAACGAAACAATGTTTTCTGTCAAATAGGTTCTCTAGTGAGGTTGGGTTTGAGACTTCTTTATTAATACGGGCCGCGCCACCGCGCTGCAATGGAATCGCCCGGGCTATGCTCAGTATTGACTGTACCTGACATGGTGGCTTTGGTGAGCAAATACTATGTCAGCATTTCGATATACCTGTCGATTTATCTATATAATCTCCAAAGAGACTGTAACACATCACCTACACAGCGCAAGCCTCGATCCAATCAAAGGCCTTCTCATATTCCACAAACTCCGAGCATAGCTTTAGCTTTGTTTTCTGTATGATCTGCTGCAACTTATAATGGTATGTTGTCTATGGTACTGAAACCTATTTGGATGCTGACTACATAAATTATAGAGTCTATGTGACCTATTTTTACAAATCTATTGACACCTTTCATTTGGATAAGTAGCTCTTGGCTTCGCCATAGTCGGTCGTAAATAAATGAACAGGATAACACAAAAACTTACAGTATTTTTTGCCACATTAAAATATTTTTACAATGAAAACATTTTATACGAATTGTATAATTTCGTTTTACAAAAGCCATAACAATAAATATGTTATGTTTACGTTTCAGTCGTATTTTAACTTTAAAGTAGGGGCTTAAATAGGCTTACAGATCTAAATTTATTGGACTTTTTGTTAGAGAAAAACATTTATATAATGTATTTTTCTTATTACTTATAGACATTATTTGAATAAAGTTGTTCACAAAAGATACTATAGTAGGGGAGCCCATGATGCTAAACGTGTAGTCACTCGAGCGTCATGGAGACCTAGTAGGTTTTTTACATTAGGTAAAACTGATAAAAAAAAATAAGAGCGTTTTTTATTTTAGCGGTGGGTTCAGAAACTGCGGCCATTTTAAAGTTTTGGAAAAGAAAATATATTTAGAAAATTGCTTATTTCGGTCAGTTATTATTATATTTTAGACAACAAGGACTAAATCATTTAGTTCAGTGCAAAATAAAATATCTGCCAAACTTAGTTAGGAAAATATGAAGCTTTATATTTTTATATTTAAAAATGTCCCTACAGGCTTACCTAACCTTTGAATCGTCAGTGCTTTTTATGGAAGCTTCTTTGGGGTATACTAAACAGCCCCTCTCTTAATCTGACAGATTGGATGACATTTCAATACTCAAAAAAAATTTTTTTTAACCCACCACGTTCGAAATCTGATTTCTATACCATGATAACTAGACACAAGTCGGAAGCCTATACTATCTTAATCTGACGCGCTCGAGCTACTACAAAAATCCCCTCTTCGGCTCCCCTACTACTACGTATGATAATATTATTTGTTCGAATACTCATACAGAGGGTATTACCGCGCTCGCACCTCATAATCATATTTTATCGTTTACGGTAACTGCAGTTGAATAATAAACGGAATATAACTGTCTCGTCGAAGCGATAGCCAAACAAGTGCAAGAGAATTCGCGTAGGGTTGCTTCATATTTATTCTATTCTCTTTATAGTTTTCAGTTTCTATAGCAATAATAGAAATACATTATCTGAAAATTTCGCCCTTACTATTTATACCTACTATACAAGGTGTAAAATAAATGAGCGATAATTTTAGGGTGTGTATGTGCCTCTATAGGCCATGTAGAGTATACTGTGAATGTACCAGCGCTGAAATACTTATTTTTGACTTTTATGTTTGTATGAGAAATACCCCGACATCATAAATTTTCCCATACAATAAAAAAAAATCTCTTTCAGCGTTGATACTTTCACAGGAAACACTTTATATGAGACCCCAAAGTAATATCACTCATTAATATTAGGTGTAAAAAGAACAGTCACTATAACTTTGGGATATGATTATACTTATACCTTTTTTAATTCTAGTTGTTTTTACAGAAAATAAAAATTTATTTTTGCGTTTTCGTTATTTTTGCGGCAAAAAATATATTTTTTAGTTCTTGACATAAAAAATACATTTCCAAAATCAGGAAAAGTAGTATAATCGTATCTCAAAGTTATAGTGACTGTAATTTTTACAGCCTGTATATTATTTACACATTGCGCATCTTTTATAGTGTGTGAATATTTTTATTAGTAGAGGGTTTAACTTTACTAGTAAGGGGCTCCGTCTACACCAGGGATGTTAGGGAGCTCCGTAACCGTAACCCAAACTATCGGATATACAAAATTATCCGTAACCGTAACGAAAGTTTTGTTACTCTTAAAGGAAACCAAAATGTAATACCCGTAACCGAAATTATCCGAAACAAGCGGATAATCCGAAATTATTTAATATCCATATCCGTATCCGAAATTTCATATCCATTTCATCCCTGGTGTACACCCTTTAGCTACGTTACCTTAAACACCATCAAATATATCGTAATAAACTGTAAATCTGTCCAAAGAATCCAAACCGTCGAAAGGACCTCAAACTGATAAACCAAGGAACTCACCACCGCCACCAAGGTCGGCAGCAGGCCGCAGATGACGGAGTTGATGAGCAGCGCGACCAGCATGACGGGCTTGCCGCCGTAGCGCTTGGACAGCAGCCCCGCGGGCACCTGCATCACCAGGTAGCCCCAGAAAAACGAGGAGAGAATGTAGCCCTGTGTATTCTTGTCCCACTCGTATATCTGCAAGCATTTAAATCGTTAATATTCTTTTTTTAAACGAGCAAAACTCTTCCTCTCCTTTCCACATTGCAACTCCTGTATAGCCCGGATAAACAGTGATAATTAACCCAAAAAACTGTTTAATATGATCATTGGGTTTCCCGAAGGACATGGTAGATTTGTACTGATACCTGCAAAGAAAATAATATGAAGAATTTAGGAGGAGTAGAAAGTTGAGAAAGCACGCTGCGCTCCAAGCGCTCCAAAACAAGCATCACAGACGTAAATGTATCCAGGCTAAAACGGGACGGTGGAGGACATATTAGCATCCTGAGATTTGCTGCCAGAGAACAACGAGGTCGCTACGGCTGGCTAGAATAAAATGGTGTGATGCGCTAGTCGCACACCAGAGTAATGCTGTTCAGTGGTGAAAGAGACCTGGAGGAGACTGGCTAAGGACTTTGCCCAACAGTGTTTCATGAACGTGAGCCAGCATTAGGGACGTTGATGATGCTGACTCACTGCAATGTCCTTTCCGGTGCCTTTCTTGCACTTGTCTATCATGGCGAGGACGGACAACGCCCTGGATACTGCGCTATCATCATCAGGAATGTTCCTGATGCACACCACCTAGTGGTTGGTAATGCTGCTGACTCACCGCAACGCCCGCGGTGTCGTTCCTGCGCTTGTCCGTCATGGCGAGCACGGCGACGGCCATGCTGCTGCGCGCGATGAAAAGCGCCAGCATCGTCAGGAACATGCACACCACCTGGATGTGGCGGACGCCATAGCCAAATTCTAGAAGAAAGACAAATCCCATCAAAAACAGAACTTGTAAAAATGCCAAGCTCGCTACTTAGTTCTTCTACCGTAAAATGTTGTAAGATCTATGTGATGCCAAGCCGGGGTAAGTCGGTTCCTCTATCAATATCCCATAATGATGATATTGATAATCAAAAATCTCCTTTTAGATTATATTTAACTTTCCCAAAATACTTACTATATTTAACAAAAATAATATCTTTAAAATGTTCCTTGATAGCAGTCAAGTAACATTTTAAATTGACTATTAGTATTTACAAGCTTATATGAAGGTAGTTCGCTTCGGTGCCGAAGCTACAAGAACTAATACGCTTAACTTCTTAGTGTTTTCAATAGAAGATTCTTTAAAAGCATTTCCGTTGAATTTGAAGACTGTGAAAGGAGGATGATTTTTTTATGTTTGTATGTACACCGATTCCTCTGATATTTATGATCCAATGTGCGTGATTCTTTTTTGTTTGATGCAAAATAATTGTCATTTGGTCCCATAAAAAAATACATAGTTTGACCGAGTAATTTTTATTTTATGAACGTTTTTGTGTTTTATTCATACGTTTTTTATATATTGACGATGTAATGTTAATTTGTGCACTGCTTGTTCAGGAGTTACTTCTTTAAAGAAAAAGAAAAAATATAAAGAAACCACGTTTAAAAACCGACATCAGCAACAAAAATATATGAAATATATTTTTTAATATGTATTTTTAGCAGTCGGTGTCAGCTGTCGAAGAAAAACAATATAGTAGCTCACATAAATTCTGACTGTTACAAATCTACCTTTGCTGACAATGACCCGTAAAAAAACATAAATTAAAAAAAATATATATTTTATACTTTTTATTTGTTGAAGTCGGTTTTTTAAACGCAGTTTCTTTTTCTTTTAGAAAGTCGCCACCTGTAGCGTCCTTGTTTGACTCTACACACTTTTACTTGATAAGTTTTAAATTAAACTAGAGTTGACGATACTAAAATATAGATTGATTTATTGAACCCTTGATATGGTCAAATGTACCGGTGTGCGAGCACGCGCGTTCGCCTTGATTGATCAGAACGTACTGACTTATATTTAATAAGTAATTAATTATGCGCGTGTCACAAACCGCTGATTCCTAAAACCTAAAATGCTTAATGTACGATTTGCACCGTACAACATCCTTTCCACTGGTTTATAAGAGTTAAGGCTGCCTGCTCGCGATGAGCTGAAAATTGGATTACTTTAAATATTTTTTGCAATTGCTTATTAAAATCACAAAAAGATATAATAATCTTAATTCAAATACACCGTATATTTTGATATTATGTAAATCATAATCCCGGAACACCGGGTTACCCTTTTTGCAGTAAAAGTGTTTGCACTGTCCCACTCATATAAATGAAATGTTAACATAGGATGAAGTGTGTGTATGTATAGCGTTGTTTATCTGCTAAAGTGCCCGGGGCTTAATGTCACAAATGCACGAGTTCCGGATCGAGATGCAAGTTATAACTGCTGGAACTAAGGTGTAAGTATGGTAGCATAAAATATAGTATATATAGTATAGAAGGCAGGTTATTTTACAGAGGGAACCCAAGTTTATAAATTCCGATGTCAAATATGTATAAGACAATCCCATCAATAACATAACTTGTAAAAAGTGCCAAGTCTCGTTACTTAGTTCTTCTACCGTAAAAAGTTGTGAGATACATGATATGCCAAGTAAGGGTTAGTCGGTCGGTCTTATAGTGATCATAATCGATAATTTTTCATAAAAAATTCAGGCTTCTAGCTAACCTACAACAAAGTTATAGGGGGTTGAACTGCTTCGAGAAAAGGTTGGTATGGTACGGCCGTGCTCAACTTGGCGAGGGCACTGCCGTGCCCCCAGATCCAATTTCAAATGAAATTGCCCAATATTGAGAAGAATTTGGAAGTTGCAGATACAAATTATAACTCAACTTTGTTGTAAGTTTTCCCATTTATTCTATTTGCCCGAATTTATATGATCGCTTTAATTTTCATTGTACCAATAGATATAATATTGTGTTATATAAATAATATTTTAATCTACTCATATTATAAAATATGCAGATAAAGCGCCAAACATATAGCCACTAAAGCAAAATATACAAAATAAAAATTTAATAGCTGTACAATTTATCAATGAATAAGTGAAAGTTTAAACAATTAAAAAAACGCTTGATGTACTGTCATTGGCTTAATACGTATCAAAAATTTAATTAATTGTAACTACATTATTAAAGTATTATTTTATGCTTCTTAGTTGTTGAAGTCGGGTTTTTTAAACATATTTCCTTTTATTATTTATTTTCTTTTATAATCTTAACTAAAAAAACGCTTAATGTACTCTCATTGGCTTAATACGTATCCAAAATTTCAAATGAATGTGGAAAATCAGATCAAATTCAGACTTCTGGAAATTGGTTAAAATTATAAATACATATACAAAAAAACGTCGATTCCTGAAATATTAATTAATAATGTAATATATAATAATATAATTATAGACGCTTCACACCACGTCAATCTGACCCTGTGCTAAGTACCGAAGAACTTGTGTTATAGGTACCAGACAACGGAAATATATATTTAATACTTTTATACTATACATATATTTAAGATTTTTATTACATTAATACACAGATGAGAGATGTATTGAACACATCCATGACCCAGGAACATTGAAAACTTTTTGTTCCCTCGGCGGGATTGAAACCCGCAACCTCTCGGTCGAGCACCACGCGCTGAACCACTGCCCTACGGAACTATAAACAATAATAAATAGAATACAGTAAATCTACGTTTGTAATTTCTTGTATAGTACTTTTGTATTACGAGTACCTTTGTGGCCCAGATGTTTAGGACGCTCTAGTGCGCCTATAACTAATTATATAATTAACTGCAAGAAACGGCGATCACTTACTTTTTTCAGACACACTTTCCCGAATCTTCATTTTGAAGAATTTGCAGAAGTCTCACGAGTGCTTAGCAAATTTTGTGCCTCGGTTACCTGACGCCATGGAAACTTTACGAGAAGTGAAACAGGCGCAGCGAGGGAGGCTTTATTACAAGTTATTTTTAATTCTTCAGGTATGTAAACAAAAACGACACATCACGCGAGAAACAGCACTATTGCTCTATAAACAAAGCACTCAATCCCGTAGCTGACTATTTGATTGTGACGTAATATCTATATATCATGTGTGCAAAATGTTAATCAGAAAATCCCCATGCAAACATGCATAATACATATAAACACCCCGTCATTCACAATATATACGAGATAAAACAGTAGCAATGGTATTAATAGACAAACAGCACCGCAATTGATGGTCAGGTACAAGGGAAAACTTGTGTCTCTACAACGTGTGAAATAAATAAGTGATAAATTTTAAAGATGGGAATAAATCCCTTATATAGAGTTAACTGTACTAACGACGACCTCTGTAGTGCAGTGCAGTGCAGGTCACGGGTTCTAATCCCGCCGAAGAAACAAAAAAATCTGTGTTTCTGGGTCATGGATTTGTATATTTGTATAATAAAAATCTTAAATATTTTGTGCATAGTTTGACAGTATTCAATATATTATATCGTTTGTCTGGTGCCCGTTCTTACAAGTTCTTCTGATATTACCTTATGTGGTGTGAAGCGCCCATACGTTTTTTAACCGACTTCCAAGAAAAGGAGGAGGTTCTCAATTCGCCTGGTTTTTTTATGTATGTACACCGATTACTCTGAGAATCCGATTACGTGATATTTTTTTTTTGTTCGGCGCAGAATTATATATAAAAACTATGTTTTAAAGTAGTAATAAAAAAACCGACTTCAACAACTAAAACGCATAAATAATACTTAATTTTATAGTGTATTTACAACTAATGTTCTTTTTGGAGTCGGATTCAGCTGAAAGAACATACTAAAGTTGCTGACTTGAAGCTCACATTTGCTGACACCGAAAAAAAACATTAATTATAAATACAATAAAATTATTATTTTATGCTTTTTATTTGTCGGTTTTTCTTAAACGTAGTTTATTTTTTATTATTAATTTTATATCATAATCTCCTGTACACAGTGGTTTCGTGTACAAAGCACAGTCATTATTACTGTGCATTATTTCGCTATCTGTACTGTTGTTGCTCGCCTACCTCGGAAGTCTGCGAGCGACAATCGGGATCTGACACAGACATTGTATGTCTGAGCACGACTTATCTGCATCTTATGAACCTTTGTGTTTATCAAGTTCTTTCTGCGGCACAAATTAATCCCCTTTCCATCTCTCGTTTCATTCCGTCTATCGCTTTTAAGGCGCTTTTTGACGTGAATACGTCTTTAAAATTGCTTTCATAGAGATGGAATGGAAATGTTGCTAGGTATACAAAATCGTTTAACTGTTCTCTTAGTAGAGCTTGTATGTATGCTAATATACTAGTTTTGGTTTTTAAAAAAATACCACTAATTAAGGAATTGACAGACTTTATAATTCTTGTTGATTTCACGGCCCGTCGGAAAATGACGTCATCGTGCCACCTATGTGAACTTGGCAACCGACTTTCAAATTATTTATTTTTATAATCATCATTCGATTGTACTAGGATTGTACCCGATTGTACCGTATTTAAAATTGTTTGTACCTCAAAGGTGTAAAAATTACGGGGTGAAAAAATTGTGGTACAATCAGATACATACGATGTTCTTCAAGATGGCATCATTGAAATTACTAAATCTTCAAGTTGGTTGCTGAGCAAATTTTTTTCACCCCGTAATTTTTACCCCTCTGAGGTACAAACAATTTTAAATACGGTACAATCGGGTAAAATCCTAGTACAATCGAATGATGATTATAAAAAGAAATAATTTGAAAGTCGGTTGCCAAGTTCACATTGGTCATCGTGCTGAGAATTTAAAAATTGAAAATCTGGGAAAATACACGACGTATCGAAATAATTATTTTACTCATATCTTATTGTATCAAAACAAACACATTAGTTTTATTTAATTGGAAAATACCTAGTATTAACTTCAAATTCTTGTAAAATTAAAGTGTTGAAAAATGACGTCACCGCGTTGAAATTTTAAAATAAGTATATCTCGGAAAATACACGTTGCATCGTAATAATATTTTTGTTTTCAACAGAGTTTCCGGATAGCTAAAGGGCTTTGAAGATTTTTGACTAAACTAACTTAAAATATAGATTCCAAAAATCTCGTAAAGTACAGGTTTCCAAGATATAGACCGCCAAAGTCATACTAGTGGCTTGACTAAGAAAATGTTGTACCTACAATCATAATATCTTAAAGCTATGATGACTGCTCTTCTCACCCTGTACAAGACAAGGAATAAGTCATCCGAGAAAACTAATTCTAACGACAAAGTTTGAAATAGAAACCGTAATGGAAACGCCGATCAAACCCGCGCGAGACTGAACCCAAAAGCTAAGGAAACGTCCTTTTAGAACAAACACAAAGTTGACACTCCAGACGTTAGGGACAGATGCAGTTATACGAAACACGTCAGCGCGGCAAGGTGGAGGCAGGGTTGTCGACTGTACCGACGTCAGAAAAAGTTATATGAACAGTTAATTATAGCTACCCTCACCGATGTCGTTTTCATTTATTAAGCTATTGCATAGCTTCTATTGCGGGCCTTAAGCTTGAGGACCAAATCCAGAAATTCCGTAACGAAAAAACGTAACACCCCCTAAACAACACTCACTTGGCTCTTTGGGTGGTGGGGTTCGAATCTTCGAATAATAACTCGAACTCGTTACTAAAAAGAATTATATTTCCGAACATAGTTCCACACAACAATAAAAATCCTTCACAATACTTACATATTTCACTAATGTTTTCGATAGCGCGATGTAGAAAACTGCAGAAAAGTAACAACGCCATCTAGGTTTAACATTCTGAAGTAAAAGTTACATATTAAGTTTATTGAACTATATAAAATAAAAAATATTATGCAATAGCTTTACCGCGGCAGTCCCCGAGTGCCACACGTCTTTTGATTGTATTGGCTTCTTAATCTACAATTAGCCTTAGAGACGTGCAATATACATTCATGCAGTCATATTAACATCCTCATAATCGTTATTATTATTATTAGTATCCTTATCATTTAATTATAGAATTTATCATTTATCATACTGCTATTTTAACCGATTAATTTTATTGATAATCATTAAACATTAATGGTCTTTTCTTATGTATTTCGTCTAAATATTATTTATATTTGTAGATAATTAATAATATATAAATAACCTTTTGTTGTTAGGTAATCTTTTAATTGACCTTTAAATAATTTTAGTTCTGTAAAAGTTTTAATTTCTTTTGGTAACTAATTATTTAATTTGGGTGCGGTATAAATTACACTTTTTCTCTTAATTTCTGAATTAGCTTGTATTTATATATATTTGTATATTATATAGGTATTTGTATGTCTAGCAGAGGAACATGTTTAATAATTGTGTAGATTTTGTCTGACATAAAGAGCACATTCATATACTGGGTGATTCATAGGTTATAGAGTAAGCCGAATTTCCACAAATAAAACACCAACACCACAAGTCTGATTCTTTTTTAATTTTTCATGTAAAGAACCGATGACAATTCAGTTAAGCGCGTTTTGTTTTTAAACTATTATTAATTTCATAAAAGTTTTTGCTTCGCCTTGTATACCGACCGATTTTACAAAACAATTTTGTCAATGCCTTGACAAAGTTATCTACAATTTGTATACCGGTGGTAATTGTAATTTATCATCAAAATTGACCTTGAAAAAACTTTGTTCTAATTTTGAATAAATACATTACAATTGATTGCTACTAGAAACATTAATAATAATAATAATATCTATGGACGTTTCACACCACGTCAATCTGGCCCCGTGCTAAGTATCCGAAGAACTTGTCCGTTGTGTACCAGACAACGGAAATATATTTAACACTTTTATACTATTCACATATTTTAGATTTTTATTATATTAATACAGAAATTTGATACACATCCATGACCCAGGAACATTGAAAACTTTTTGTTCCCTCGGCGGGATTCAAACCCGCGAGCTCACGTTTGAGCACCAACGCGCTCAACCACTGCGCTACGGAGGTCGTCGTTCTTTCGATGCCATAAAAAATTTTAACTTCTTCACGGCCAGCTGTGACAACAACTCGTGCTCGCCCCAGCCCTGGGTTTAACTGGAACACAATTTAGTCTAAAATAATCTTATACAGCTCCAGTTGTTTTATATCTCACTGTGAAGATAATGCAATTTACGCCGTAACTGTGTACTTCGATATTACTTTGTAGAGGTAGCTGGGTATTGTAGTCCCAAATGGTGAAAAACGGGACGCTATTACTAAGACTCCCTTGTGTGACCATCTGTCATCAGGCTATACAGAATGATTCATGGTTCATATATTAAGCCGAATATAGCGTGAAGAGAATGACGCGTAGAGGATTTTTTGATTTTGGCAACTCATACCAATTAACTCAAAAAATTTTTAACTATAAAATAATATTCAAATGTCTAATATGACCACAAGGAGTGAATCTTAATATGCCGAGGCTCGCAGGTATACACACGAACGCACTGGTCGTTGACTAAAGACCTGACTGTTATGTAATTTATGGCGATCTTCATTTGTGATTTGTCGCATTATGGTAAGTAATTTATATGAGGTGCCGAAACAAAAAATGCTCGATGCGTCATTCTCTTCACACTATATTCGACTTAATGTATGAATCGCGAAGCACCCTGTATAGGTATCTCTGGACCGAGATAGAAAAAAGTTGAAAATTTCGCAAATGATTTGAACCTATTTGTTTTGCCGCTAAATAAAATACCAAAAGCCGTTGAGATCGAACTGATTCGATTCTCGTTTGTCTCGGGACTAAACCTGCAGTGTCCATAACACAGACACCCTTTTTACCCGACTTCGGCGAAGCCAAAAGGAAGGGTAATGATTTTGGCAGTCTATGTATGTATGTATGTATGTATGTTTGTAAGTATGTATGTATGTTCCCTCGTAGCGGTTAAACTACTGGTCCGATTTTAATAAATAAGGTGTCAATCGATTCGTAGTGATCCCGCGAGTAACATAGGCTATATAATTTTTCGAAAAGTTTTGGATTTTGAAAATTATAGCACATAAACTATCTCCAAAAAAAAATTAAATTAAGATAATTGTATCGTGTTTGGTATCCAAAGATAGGTCTTGGCAAGCACATTACAAATATGTATTTAAAATTTTAATTAGTTATTATATTTTGTTGTTAAATTCAAAATAAGGGTTTAAAATGCGGTCGTACAAATTGTATCTAGAAGTTGTTTTGTTACTTTCTATGTGTTAATTTAACGGTAGTTTAGTGAACATATAATGTTATAGTTCATGTGGAACAGAAAAATGTAAAATAAAATAAAAGTTTAAAAAACTATCACGCGACTTAGCAAAAAAGGGGTCTAAAAAGGCTGAAACAAGAAAATAATTCAATTTGAAATCCAGATATGCATAGGTACAGATATGGTCAAGGAGAGCCGTGGTCGTACCCGCTATTGGGATTGTATATTACAACAGCAGACGAATATTATAGATTTGTTTAGCGGCTACGACCACGGCTCTCCTTGACCATATCTGTACCTATGCATATCTGGATTTCAAATTGAATTATTTTCTTGTTTCAGCCTTTTTAGGCCCCTTTTTTGCGAAGTCGGGTTATAGTTTTTTAAACTTTTATTTTTAAAATTAGTAATTAGCACGACAGTTCGATCCGCGGTCCGAACTGCGCTATCGCTAAACGCTCTAATATAATTATACTTGGAATATAGTTACACCAAGCTCTGAGGTGTAATTGATCTGTGAACAGGTTTTGACGGTGGACATGGCAGGGCACGTTGCTGTATTGAGGTTATATTTTGTAAAACAAATAATATTATAGCTCCGCTCACCGATTTCGGTGTCGGTAGCCGATTGAAACCAGGCCAGCTAAAGGAGTTCTTTTATAGTCTCCATATACACAAAGACACTCTCTCTTCCTTTTATTCTCATAACTCAGTGGGACGGTAAACCGACACGACTGGCGAAAGAACAGGCGCAGGACTGACTTTTTACATGGCCACTCGACGCATGGATCATCTTTCTTGTCAGAAAATCAGGTGATCAGCATAAAACAAGTGAAAATTAAATAACGATGGTCCAGGAAAACCAGGAAAACTTTCTGTTACATTCGCGGGATCCAAACTCCTCCGGCTCAAGGACGTTATACAATTGATTAGCGGCTCAACCACTGATCCATGGAGGTCGGTGTTCAATAGAATTGTTTAGTGAGTTTGTGTAGTAACAATTCATGTTGTTATTCAGTTTGAACTCAACTTGCCAGATTAATCTGCTATTCTAATGCAATTCGACGAAACCTCTTTTGAGTGATTTGCAGTTGCCGGATTTTCCCGGATTGAAATGTCCATTTATTTGGAGGATTATTGTTTTGTGTCGTCTACGTAACTGTATCTTACCTATTACCTATTTACTCGACTACGGAACCAAATGAAAATGAAAAATGAAAATGAAAAATCTTTTATTTCCAAATAGGTTAGTTACTAACACTTTTAGAATTGTCCTACATGATGACCTACCACCGGTTCGGGGACTAACCCGGCGAGAAGAAGAAAACGTACCTTTCCTTATTTTGGAAATTTTTATAAATATTTTTGGTTAAAAACTATATATATTTTTATTATTGCTTATTGTTTTGTCGCAAGAATAACGAAAAACAAAAAAAATCGTTTTGTATTTTTTTTAATACATATTTTCTAGAATGAAAAAAGGTAGTATAATCACATCCCAAAGTTATGGTGACTGTTCTTTATTACATCCGTTATACATAATGGTTTTAATGGAACAAACATACCTACATAACAGTAGTATATAAATTTTGATAAATAGCAAAATGTTGTATAGGATTTTGAATGTATTACGGAAACTAAACACCATGACATACTTATTTATTTATTTATTTAAGCATCATGCACATTTGTACATAGACGGACTTAATGCCTTAAGGCATTATCTACCAGTCAACCTTTAGGTGATTTAAAGATAAAAATAAGTAGATGCATTACTTGTACAGACGAACACATGTAAAGACTAAATGAATAATTTACATTAATTATTAAATCGTAAAATAAAAAAACAAATACTTCAGGGGAGGCTTATGTCCGGCGATAGACGTCACTACTGAGATGGTGATGAATATTGTTAAGTGCCTATTTACAGGAAGTCCCTCCCTCAAGTAAATGTAAGAATTAGTTCGGAAGTGATGAGCGCTTTGTGAATTACGTCTGTCAATCAAACGCCGTTGAGGAAACTTTCGTTGCGAGGTAAAGGTATTGTTGTAGCCCTGTGTGATGGACAGACGCGGCAAGGACGTTGTGAATGGACGAGATGTTTTGACATCTTTTAAGTGCTCTTTTAAACAAGATGGCTGACGACCGGGTCCGAGCCGTTGGATGCAGACAGCGCACGACCGATCGTTGTGAGAGTCCTTGAGGAGGCATATGATCAGTGGATGTCTTCAGGCTAATAATAAGTACTCTTTTAAGTCCCCCATAGGACAGGTGTCGCCTAGTTTGGGGGAACGTTACTGTAACATTTTGCTAATGTATGTTTTATGGAAATAAATTTAATTGTTTTTGTTTTGTTATAATAAATGTTATTGAATGTACTGTAGGTTCTTGGTGGAAATTCATATTACACAGTTTAATACACAAATTACTTTTTAAGTGATTTGGTGGTTACGCAGTATAATACACAAATTACATTTTACACTTTTTAAGTGACTTAGTGGTTATCACATCTGATATTAACACCAGACGATACTGGTCATATTAAAAAATTTGATCTTATATAACTAATAAAGTAGAAAAAGTCCAAGTAGTATTTTATTACGATGTGAGATGTACGCATAAGCTTGCGATTAAAATTTTAAAATGCGGGAAATATAAATTTGTGAAAACGTATACGATTAAGTTTTTTTGGACTTTGAGAAGAATAGCAGAATAAAGACAACAGAAATAGGTATTATATTTGAACAGAGGAAGTAAAGGGTGAGTTTTTAACATCCGGCAAATAAGCAAGACAAGATCCGATTGGAATTTATTTTTTTTTAGCTGAAGAAGGGTAGGCTTCATAGGGCCTTTGAACCGAATTCAACTAAATGCTCAAGGAAACATTCAACCTCTACTCATCTGTGGTGGACTATTGGATGAAGAACTTTGGTCAAGAACTGAAATCTCCGGTTATCACTCACTAAAAAAACAACGTTCGACCATCAGATAAAAGCTAGTGGAACATAAAGGATAATGAATAAATCGATGGCATTTCTATTTCCATTGTAAACCTGTGACAATCATTATTCTCTACTTTGACAGTACCTCGTTAGGCGAGTCCCAACTTCTCTAATTGCTAATATATTATTATTATCATAAAAGGGATACTCTATTCCCTCCACAACTATCAGGTAAAGCTTATTCATTTATTTTATTTTATTATTGATTTAAGTCGTCACTGAAAACAGTTTAAATTCGGTCTCGATTTGGTATCATAAAACTTTTTAATTGTATAAACCGTTAGCAAAATATTGCCAGTTAATAAATCCTAAAGCTATTTAAATGACCTAGACTCTAAAATAATTCCAAGACTACAATAAATAACAATGATTAGATACACAATAATATAATAACCGAACAGATATCAAATCTCGGACTGGATAATCCCAGCGGAGTGAATAAATCTTTATAAAACATAATATCTCGAAACTAAACTTCGGTCCTCCGAGCCGGATCAGTAGGCGTCCGAACTTCGTAATCCACTGAAGATCATATAAATCTTCACGAAAAGCGAACCTTTAAAAAGGTTAAAAAGTAAAAATATTCGAATTTTATTGTTTGATGTAGCCGAGTTATTTATTTAACCCCTTTGTCGGCCTTGGAAGCTTTTAGTGATAAAATATTATTTGCAGAATGTATTTGAGAGAGAGCTCTGTCTTTAAATTCCTAAAATATTGTTAAATTATTCGTTATAATTTAATAAAGTTATTTAACTTAGGCGCGAGCGCTAGAGTTAGATACATAACTGAGTACGCTTCAAACGATCAAAGAAATCCTGACCGTAATTACAATAGTATTTGTTACGTCCGACGATTCTGCTAATTAAATTCTACCGTACGTTTCGTTGCAGTCTTGATGTGTATAACACATTGAGACAGCTTTGAAACTGTTTTATTATAAAAACGCACTCCAAAATTCAAAATCTGTTTATGATGCTATGGAGACAAAACAATTGAAGATGAATGGATGAGGTCGCATAATTCCAATATCGACGGTTCAAAGACGGATCTTTAGATTAATGTACATAATACGTTACGACATATTATTCTAAAATACTAAAGTGACAGTTTAAACTCAATTTTCTCGATTAAACATTTAGCGAACACCTTCACTCATGTCTTCAATTCGTATAAATGTAACAATTACAAAAACCCTCACTATTTAAATAAACATGCAATTATTTTGAAATCTAAAACCATTTGCTGCAAACGAGGCGTCAAGTCGAGCACCATCCAATTCTAGTCACCTTCGAATATGAATTGCGATGAACATGAAGCCCGGTTTCCGTTGCAGTAGCTCGCTGCCGGTAATCCGTCAGTTTAATCCGTGTCTTTTGTCCGGATTCTTTTTTCGGCGTTTAGAAAAATTCCACGCGCTCGCGTCGTGCGGTTTCATTGATAAGACTGTTCACATATTGGGGTTTTCGCCGCGCATATTATAATATTCCGCTTCGCGTACAATTTGAGGCGATTTATTTTTAGCATGATTTATTTACCGGACATTTAGGCCCGTATTAATAACACGATCTCAAACTCGGTATCAAGAATTGCAACCTCTAAAAACCTATTTGACAATTTGACATATAAAACAAATTTTCGTTTCACTTTCAAAAACGAACTTTTACTAATGTTACATATTTTATCTACTTAATTTCATATTTTTAACCCGCCAAAACGACGGGTTGTTTTAAGTTTCACGTGTTTGTGCAAATGTGTATGTGCCTATCTGTGGCATCGTAGCTCCCAAACGGATGATCCGATTTTAATGTGTTTTTTTTTTGTTTTAAAATCTTTATATTATAATCGTATAATCTCCGCCAATAATCTCAGCACAATCAAACTTTCACGAAGTTCGTAAAACTGTTTGGAAGGTAGCGAAATTTTATTTCAAAATAAAAAATCTGGCTTTTCTCATGAAATAATCATAGGAGTTTTTATAGTTTTAATACATTATATTATCCTAAGACATATTATGTACACAAAATACATTTTTGTGTACGAACATTTTAATGGATATATTTATAATGAGTCGATAACATTGACCCTCCAACCCTTGCCTATATAAATAGACGAAAAGTGATCAAAGGCCCAAATACAGAACAGCCCCAGGATGAAGAGTATCCCAACTTCACAGACGGTGCAAACCCTTGCGTGAAATATAGACGAGTTTATATTAATTACCTTAGGCACAAAGTAGATGTATAACAGAGATACGACCTAGTACTAGAAAATGGTATTACCCTAATACTGGCAATTTGACTGGCTATTTTTATTTATTTATTTATGTTATTAGGTCTACCAACAGATCTACATCTTATAAAGGCATATAATTAATAGTACAATAGATACAAGATTTTTTAAGGAGCAGATCCAATTAGAGGCAGACTCAGCATCAGGAGCAGCATTTATATACTAGCACACCGTAGAGACACAACCTAGTACTAGAAAATGGTATCACTAATGCTGGCTATTTTTGTTTTCTTGGATTTTCAGATACATTCCAGAAACCGCCATCTACCGCCACTATTGGCTTAGTTAATGTATTCTAGCACTAAATATTATGGCTTTTCTTAGACGTCTAAAATGCATCATTTGTGAAACTTCTGCTTAATTATAGGTATACTTGGCAAAAGTTTTTAAGTTTTTATTGCAGGTATAACATTTTCTAATTGGTTGTGATTTTCTCCCGTATGTGTTTAATGAAGACATTTTTATCTGGGGGCACGGCTGTGCCCCCGCCAAGTCTAGCGTGAATTAATTTTACCAAATCTATTATAATACTACAACGTCCCAAAACTATCGCTTACGTAACATATCCACAGGCTTATCCACATAAAAAATTGAAGCCACATGCTACTGTGTCTATTGAATACAAAAACCCACACGACTGGCTCAGCACTATTTATTTTGAACCTTATGCCGTAGACTATACGTGTTACGTGTCACGAAAATTTAGATTTGTGAATTTTATGTGTTTTAGATAGCAGCTGCTATTTTAGTTTCGGCTTCCAAAAGACTAACATGTTGAATGAATTGAATATAAAATACAACGATTATGATATTACTTGCTATATAAATATGACTCTGTGAGTAAGGGGTTAGCGTGTCGTTACAAATCCGAAAGTCGTGTTTGGAACCCGAAGGAAAAGTTATTTTATTTTGCTCTTTTGAGGTCAAATGAGCAAAACAAAATTATGTATCTTTGGGTCATGATTCTGTTATATGTATAATAAAAATAAATGTATGATACAAAAAGAATATTTATTAATTTTATAAATATGCCAAAAGAAGAAGAAGAGGAAGATTTTAACAACAATGTTTTTTGAACGTCATAATATCTATGTGATGCCTACCAACGGTTCGGAAACTAGCCCAGAAAAGGCGTAAGAAACTCGCATGGAGCCATTTCTAAAAATATAGAAAATATCGAAATTATAAAAAAAAAATGTTTACATATAAAATGAGCAATATAAAACTAGAAAACAAGTACATTCTTATATTATTATATTGTTTTATTTTTATAATATTATAATTATTTTATACTTATAAATACAACACTATAACAACAACCTACAGAACAATATTTTATAATAACATTTTTTTTTAGAACTGTTACTGTTCTACTTCCTTAATTTTATAAAAATATTTTTATTTTTTTAAGTATCATTTTTAATGGGAACAAGGTATTTATTACATAAGACAAGGGGCGGTGGCGACTGTCATATATCCTGAATCCTGATCACCCGTTTCTATTTTTGGGCATCGCACTAACTAATATTTCGTTAATTTTTTCAATATTTTTTTAAAGAAAATATTCTTTGTTTTTCTTTATATTTTTGGGTTTTTTTTTGTAGTTACTATAAGGCAGTGTAATTATAAATTGGGAATCAACGACTTGTTTGCTAAATACATTTTCGCTGTCTCGTATATGACATGTGAAAAGTAGTATCGTGGGCTTCAAAACTTTACCCACTCATACGGGGTCTGATTTATGTGGTGGCAAGAAGAACCGGAGCATGTCACAAACAGCTCAAACAGTTTGGTAAGCAAGAATCCATAGTGAGGTACGATTACCAAATAACAAAAGCTGCTTGCCAAGCGTGTAGATGTAGCGTCATGATAGTTTGCAATCAGCATAATTGCAAATGGTTAACCCTCGATTTTCGTGGGTTGAAAAATAAGAAGCCAAACAACACGGGTAACGGTATGTTTACTGCCTCCCGACTGAGGAAGGTAAGGTAAAACTCCAATGAAACTCGGAGGGCCTGACATCAAATTACTTTGAATGATAACGATAGGTTGGCAACACACTGAGCTAATCCAATATTGTCAATAAAGTAAAAATTTTGTTCGTAAAATTTAAAAACTCATTACTATGATTTAGTATAATTGAAGACAAATGAATGGATGAAAGTAAAGTAAATATGTAGCAAAATTCTAATTTCAAGAAAATTGAGTTCACACTGTCACTTAAACAGCTTAGAATACGTCGTAACGTAATAATATGTACATTAATCCAAAGATCCGTCTCTAGAATCAATGTACTTAATACGTTACTACATATCCCAAAATATTTAATTGACATTTTAAACTCAATTTTCTGGTTAAAATTTTTTGTGACATATTATCACCTTCATCCATTCATGTCCTCAAATATAGTGTTACTTCTGAGTACTCACACTCAAACTGAGTACTCACACTCAAACTGAGTACACACACTCAAACTGAGTACTCACACTCAAACTGAGTACTCACACTTAAACTGAGTACTCACACTCAAACTGAGTACTCACACTCAAACTGAGTACTCACACTCAAACTAAGTACTCACACTCAAACTGAGTACTCACACTAAAACTGGTTTCCATGTAGGCTTTTCTGCCCCTGTGGAAAACAAACGTAATCATTATCTTGGTGAGTGTTTCTTTACTTAAAGGTGTTTAACTTGCTTGAGCTTAATGAAATCAAAGTTGGCTTAGAATTCTACAGAGTTAATGTTGTTTATTATTGCGTTATTAAATTGCGCCTAAAGCAAACTAACTTTACAACGTCTGTAATAGACCCTATGTAGACTTTTTAGTGTTTGAAATAAGCACTTTACATTTTTAGTTTTTATAGAATTTATAGAATTTCTGTCAGGAAGTTGAAATAATTCTCTTCCGTTCTTTTCAAGATATTTCCTTCTTATTGTTTTGTATTTTAATATATAAGCTGGCCCGTGCCCACTTCGTTGAACATACAAACTACATACAATCCGTTTAAACCTTCCCTGGACTTCCACGAATATTTCAAGACTAAAAATAGCCGAATCGGTTCAGCCGTTGTCGAGTTTTAGCGAGACTAACAAACAGCAATTCATTTATATATATATATATATATATAGATTTTGAATAAATTCAAGCGTTTACATTTAGAGTTGTAACCCAAGCGTTTTAGTAGAACCTTTCATAACATCGGATTTCTTAAACCTCCCAGTACCCCACGGGCTTGTCACAAAGGAGTGAGACACGTCTTTATCAATACGTGCAGCCATCCGACCCCGTGCCCCACACCCCATCCCCATCCCCCATAGCAGTTTATTACCGAACCCGATACCATACCCATTAAATTAAACCTTTGTATATTGAGAAAATGGATCAGTCATCTATTGTTCGGGCAAAATCCACGTTCAGTCGACGCTCATAAAACATTACAGGTCTTTAAGCAATAGGATATTCCAACAAGGATATGGATTAAAATGAGAGCCAAGTTCAAAGACAAAAAAAAGTGAAATTTAAATGGGCGCCAAGTTCTTTTATTTATTTATAAAAACTATTTCATATCAACTTAGACTACAATTACTATTTACAACTTAAAATAATATATAGAAGCTCAAGGTCTGAGTTAGCTTATTTTCAATGCAAATATTATAAAATTAATTTCTGCCAAGCTAATTGGAAGAATAAAACAAGTTAACTCGTTCATGAAATCTAGCTAATACCAACTTTAGGCTTCTGTTTATTATTCTTAGTCATAATAAGGCATTATAATTTAATTTGTTACAAAATATTTTATAGTAACATAAAATAGATATCAGGACTTGCCACCCACTTAGATTATTTTTTGTCTTTGAACTTCGCCCTTTGTTTTTATATTTATGTTGGGATATCATTACTTTTTGTACATAAGTTATAATTTAATACTTCACATCGTTAAAGTCAAATAATCCTTAACTCGATACAAATAATAATAGCTCCCCTCACGGATTTCAGTGTGGGTAGCCGATTTCATTGAAACCAGGCCAGCTACGCAGGAGTTATTTTATATTGCCCAAGTGTGTGCGCAATACACAGAAGCACTCTCTCTTTCTTTTACTCTCATAACCCAGTGGGACGGTAAACCGACACGACTGGCGAGAGAACCGGCGCAAGGCCGACTTTTTACATGCCCATCCGACGCATGGATGATCTTTTTTGTCAGACAATCAGGTGATCAGCCTGCATTGTCCTAACCAAACTTGATAACAACATTTTTTGTTATTCCAACGCGGGAATCGAACCCACAACCTCCGTCGAGCCGGAGTCGAGAGCGAAGCTCTGAACCACTAGACCACGGATACAAATGTATAGGGTGTGACATAAACTTCACTAAGTGACATACGATATTGCTTGTAATTTAGCAAACCTTAGCAAATTTTAGGGGTTTGAAACCCCATAGATTTTGTTATCGAACTTTGTAAGTTACAAAAGCGATGGCATCTTGAATCGGTTCCAGGTCTAGAGACCCCGATGTTACCCGTACAAGCAAAGTAATTAGTCAATAACGATACGGCCTGATGTAATTAGTCTCGCTAATACGAGGGTGTGCCCCCCCATCCCTGATCCTTGTCCAATTAAGACCAGAGATAATTAATTTGTTAGTCCCCGCATCTTTATAGAGCGCGGTCGGCGTGGGTCTATTACATTGATTTAGATTTGAAAAAATATTGGAGATAGTAGCTTGGATAGGGTATATTTTTGGTATGGTTGATCACAGAAGCGACAACTGGGGCCTTACTGGGGATTCGATCGTGCCGTGAAGCCCCGAATAAATTGACATTTGTTTATTTTGATTCTCAGTCGATCGATATGGTGGGGAAAAAATTACGATCTAACGATTTTCTTTATCCTGGTTAGTTTCAAAGTAATCAAAGAAATAAAATGCCAAAAGCCTTTGAGATCAAACTGATTCGATTCTCGATTGTGTCGGGAGTAAGCCTGCAGGGCTCTGTCCATATCGGTACACCCGTTTGGGAGCTACGATGCCACAGACAGACACATCAAACTAACGCTCCTTTTGGGGTTTATATAAACATTCCCTCAGAATAAACAGTTCATACTTTTATACTCACACGTTCCTACATGTTCGGTCATAAACTTGTAAAGGTGAAAGGTCCCTCCGTCGAGTAATGAACAATAAGGAACTGAGCTCATAAACGGCTCCTGGCATATTTACGGCGCGAACTTGTTAGGCGTTTACTGCGGCGTTACGAGCGAGAGCTGTTACGGGTCCTATGATGGTCGAAGAGCCCGGGTACGCTGGAATACCCTTTTTCAAAATCAGCCAGATACAACTGATATAGCCCAAGAGATTTTATGACAAGTTCATACATACTATATTGCGAAAAGACTTTTTCCCCAACCTATTATGTTATAGCTAATATAATATACAACTGTAGATAATAGAATACTAAAATATAGAACAATAATGACAGTAGAATAATATAAAGTGAAATTTATAGATACCGATTACTTTTTATGCTGTATTTTTAAAATAAATAGAAAATGCAAAATCATCCACCTATGTTCATTGTAAACTCTGTACTTAAAAAACTATTTTCCATCTTTTTCCTAAAAAAGGCCCCGTGTGAGTTTCTTACGCCGGTCCTTCTCAGCGGGTTAGGGTTAATCCGGTGGAAGTTTTTTTTGTTGACTTTCCGAAAAAAGCTCGTTAGGTTTTTATTTCCTTAAAGATTAATAAATAATACTTATAGAATTGTCCTACATGATGCCTACCACCGGTTCGGAAACTAGCCCGGCGAGAAGAACCGGCGTAAGAAACTAGCATGGGGTCTCATCTTTTACCATAACGATTGGAAAATTGTCCTTTTTTAAATAAATACTGATAACAATGACTTAAAACTAAATTTATAAAAATAAAATGTACAACGTTGAAACGTAGCTACCTGCAAAGCAACATTTTTTTCAGTACAAATATTAGCAGTAGGCTGGCGGACCTGGGCTCTCAGTCTACGTGGAGAGCGCAGGGAAATGTAAATAGGGCGAAAGGTATTCGAGGGTCGTTGAGGAGGCCACGTCCGTGGTGTCTTGATTGGAAATCGGAACAGCAGCCTTAGCGTCCGATTCTACTTCCTACTAATATTGTGAACGAAAAAGTTAGTAGTATATGGATGTATGAAGACGGATAGGTATTCATTGCTGTTTCACGCAAAGTCTGCTCAGATTTTATAAAAAATTTTACTTTTAAAAAGCCATGTACAATTTATAAACACGGCAACTGTGCCGCGGCCGTGTACTTGTGAAAAGGCACTAAGAGGCGCTTCATGGGATTCGCCCACAGGCGCTGCAGGGGGTCGGCACAGCCCAGCGTAGGGTAGTTGGAATCCTGGGTGGCAGCCACTGCTCTGGCTGGAGATCCGCCGTGGGAGCTCGAGGCGTCGGTGCTCGCCGAAGTGCACCTCTTTCGCGCTGAGAAGAGGCTGCAAGGCGAGGTGCCGAATTGGGAGGAGCTCTCGCGACTGCGGAAGCTGGGGCAACAGTGGTTGCTACGAAGGTGGGGTGAGGTTCTGGCGCAGTCCCCGTATGGTCAACATACGGCCACGGCACTGCGCCCAGTTCTTGCGGCGTGGATGCGCCGTAAGAGAAAGCCCCTCACCTTCCGTCTTACACAGGTACTCACCGGACACGGATGTTTCGGTGCGTACCTATGTAAGATTGCCAGGAGAGAGCCTACGCCAGCTTGCCACGCATGCGGCGCTGCGGAGGACACAGCCCAGCACACCTTAGAGGTGTGCGATCGATGGGCCGTGCAGCGCCACGATCTCGTGGCAGTGCTTGGGCGGGACCTCACGCTCTCGAGTGTGGTTCGCTGCATGCTCGAGAGTGATGAGGCCTGGCAGGCGGTGGTCTCCTTTTGCGAATTCGTCATGTCGCAGAAGGAGGCCTCGGAGCGGGACAGACAGACTTACCCTCTCTCTCTTCCGCTTCGCCGGCGCAGGACGGGGGTGCGGAGGCGTCGTTTTGCGGCCCTCCCATCTCACGTCTAGTACGGGGCTCCGGGTAGAGGGATGGGTAACCTCCCCGGCTTTGTCAGTCTCGGCGCCGAGGAGAGCGCTTCAGTTTGCCGGAGCGCTCTCTTAATTTGATGGAAGTCCGGTCCCTATAGAGGTGAACCGGCCGGTCGAGGGAGGAGTGGCCTGTGTTTAGACAGATCCAGGCAATCCACCCAACATAACGGCTGATAGCAATCCGCAAGTGGTTTTAGTGGGTAAACCGGCCGTAGCGAGCCGGGAGTCCCACATACCCCTCGGGGACCCTTCCGGGGGGATGCGTAATGCATTACCCTTGCGATATCAAAAAAAAAAAAAAAAAAAAAAGGTAGTTGGAATATAAATTTGTCGGTAGGTAATGGTAAATATATCGCTCGTTGCTATACAGAAGTAATAGGCGCTCGTACAGCTTGTACTATAATTATGTACACTGATTTTTACAAAGGTCATTTTGCAACAAATTGCTCACTATATCCTCTTATATAGTTCATCATAAACTATACGGTTTTACTACACCTATATTACTATATAAGAAGACTTTGTAGCACATAAGTCCATGAACATGCTGTGAAACTATAAGTCCTTGTAAGGGTTAATTCAAATTGGTGCAGAGGAGAAGGGCAATGGGAAATTGTGAAAACGTAACATAGCAAATTCAACTTTATATTCACACTAAATGTAATCCCAGCGAAACTGTACACTTTGCTGCCGAAAATGTAGCCAATGTTAATCCAGCAAAACTGGTACAATGTTCATTAAACATGTAAAAATTATCTTACCCAATTTCAGCAAAATCCGTTCAGTAGTTTTTGCGTCATAAAGAGACAAACATAAAAAATACTCACTCACAAACTTTCGCCTTTATGATATTAGTAGTGTGATGGATCGGCTTAAAGTCGGTATAGGAACTCCTTTATTATAGTATAAAAACTAATTTTTAATAACGGAGTTCCTATGGCGACCTTACAGCTCCATAATAATAATAGCTCCAATCACCGATTTCGGTGTCGGTAGCCGATTTCATTGAAACAAGGCCAGCTACGCAGGAGTTATTATATAGTGCCCAAGTGTGTGCGCAATACACAGAAGCACTCTAGCTTCCTTCAGTCTCGTAACCCAGTGAGACGGATAACCGACACGACTGGCGAGAGAACAGGCGCAGGACCGACTTCGAATCGCACCCACGACCTCCGGGTCGAGAGCGAAGCTCAGGGGGCCTACTCAAGATGCCATCGCTAATTGTCGCTTACAAAGTTCGATAACAAAATGTATGGGATTTGACATAAGCTACGCTAAATGATCACGATTTGGTATGTCATTTAGCGTACCTTATGTCAAATCGATAATTAGCGATGGCATCTTTAGTAGGCCCCCAGAACCACTAAACCACGGAGGCGCTTAATTATCCCTTTCTACGCAAGTATGAAATGGCCTTTAGTAATATAATAAGAGAAGTAGACAATAGGACATGCTACAATAGACTTTGCGTGTTGTTCTCTAACTTCTATAACTCTATTCACAACTAACTGTCCTTTTAAATTAGTCTACTCATCCAACTGTGAAGTCCCTAATACAGGATGTATATTAATCGATTACTGACCTAATATGAGGTTAAGTAAAGTAATGACATTATTCATTTATCTATCTTATCTCATATACAAAAATAAAATGTTGTTCGTTAGTCTCGCTAAAACTCGAGAACGGCTGAACCGATTCGGCTATTTTTAGTCTTGAAATATTCGTGGAAGTTCAGGAAATGTTTAAACGGTTTGTATGCTCAACAAAGTGGGCACTGGTCAGCTAGTATAAATTATAATTAAAAAAACAAAAAAAAAAACGCTTAATTACATTGTAATTGATACGTATACAAAATTACAACTTAATCACACTTCCGGAAGTTGGTGAATAATATGCTCAAACATACATAAATGCAACCAAAGATTTCAAATCCTGACAACATATTACGAATTGACGTATTAAAAGCAAAATCTGATTGAAGTTTAAGGTAAGGAATGCAGTAGAAGTAGACCAAGCAGGATCATTTGTGAATTCCGTAAAGTAATGTTAACGAATAATAATTATTGTATGAAAAGCAGTCTTCTTTTGTCAGCACTGCAACTGCCACAAAGTAGATATATAACAGAGACACGACCTACTACTAGAAAATGATATCACCCTAATACTGGCAATTCGACTGGCTATTTTTGTTTTCTTCGATTTCCAATAGATAAAGGGTTAAGTCCAGGGCCATTCCGGAAACCGCCATCTAGCGCCACTATTGAAAAATACTAATTACTAATTTCGTTTGGTATCTTCTTCTAAAAATAGGCTTATCTTTATTTTAATGTCAATATTTATACTTAATTCGGCGTATTTACATTTTATAATTTACAAACGTTAATAGTACCGACATCTATTGGATTTTTTTTATTAAACATAGATTGTATGGGATGGTAGGCCATGCAACTGCTAATACAATTTACAATCGATTACTATACTTTACGGAACTTTCAAATGTGCATGCCATAAAAATATATAAATACGATTTACATCCTGTATTTTATATAGCTCAACGGTACAAATGATCCTAACTTCCCTTTCATTCGCCCAAAACTAATCTGTGAATGTTAAACAGAATTAGTTCTGAAGACTCCACGATCACACAGCCATCTCGGTTTAGTTATAATACGTATACCTACAGTTGTTTATATATTATTATATGCATAGTTCAAGACAATTGTGCGTGTGGCGGTGTGTATGCATGCGTGCGTGCGTGAACATTACAAATGACAAAGCATTCGAGTGAGTGCGTAAGTGTGTTTGTGACTTCTTCACTCGCAAACGGTAATGATGAAACTGAATCTTTTAAATAAAACAAATTTTAATAAATTACAAAATTTATTTCAAGATATTTTAGTAACATTAAACAAATGGGAACCTTTTAACCTCAGAAATAAGTATTTCTCTTGGAAAAATGAAGACGAAAACACAGATAACAGCGAAACTTTTTGAACGTCCGAAAAATGTTTCAGCTTCAAACAGTCACGAGAACAAGTTGATAAACTGACATGCTTAGGTTTCTGAGTTTTATTTAAAAAGAAAGATGTTAATAAAAATATAACTCCCGATTACAGTGTCCGCCAGCTACGTAGGAATATACAGGCTGTTATATTAGTGAGTGATAACACTTTAGGGTGTGTATTAGCCACATTTTCTTATCTAAAAATCAGCTTCCTAGCCAAACTTGAACATAACCGTTCTAGGATTTTAGCGAGACTAACTAACAGCAATTCATTTTTATATATAAGAAGAAGAAAAGATAAAAATAATAATTTGTTTGTTTCGTGTTTCTCGTCTCTCTTCGCCAAGTTCTGTCCTGTCTGTCGGACTGTATTGATGTTCCGTTCATTCATCATCCGATGCCGGGGATATTTCGGTTCATATTTCTTTTGTGTTATCCAGGGGCCCGTAAAAATCTCAAAAATAATACATCAACTGCGATTACTTGCGGCGAATGAGCACAATAATATGTTGTACAGTTATTTCGGTGTTAGTATTGACAGCTATTGTCTGGCGAGGGAGGTATATACTTCCCTGTGTAGTAATCCCGCGGGAAGAGTACATGCTGCGGTTGCCTATGGTATACTTAAAGTTGTCTTGGTCTGACAGTTATCGCTGTAACACCGCTTTTTCATAGAATCAGTCCACCAAATTTAATTCTAAGATTTTTTTTACAAAAGTTGGCTAGGTTGTACAACATCAATAGGTTATATTTTCAACTTCGTTATCGCAATGAATATAGGGAACCATACTTTTCTAGGAAAAAAGTAAGAGTAATTTTATATGAAATCAGAATTTGAATACAAACAACGTGACAAGTGATTACCTTTTCATCCCTTCTATTATATATATTATAAAAATGAATTGTTGTTCGTTAGTCTCGAGTCTAAAACCCCAGGAACGGCTAAACAGATTCGGCTATTTTTGGTCTTGAAATATAGGTACGTGGAAGTCCAGGCAAGGTTTAAACGGTGAGACAATATGCAGCTTGTATGCTCATCGAAGTGGGCACGGGTCAGCTAGTAGTGTATAAACCATCCAATAACTGAAGCAAAGAGGACTCTTAGAGGATCTTATCAATAATCTCCTGGGCTCTGATTCATTATGCCAACGCTATTTATCGTTTACGAAATTCGAAAACAAAATGTATGGAATTTGACATAATTTCATTCAATTGCTACGCTAAGGCCGTGTTTCACCAAGCAATGTTAAAGTTAACGACATGTTAAAATACCATGCCATCTCATTCATTGACAGGAAATACGAGAGGGATAACATGATATTTAGCATGGCGTTAACTTTAACATTTCTTGGTGAAACACGCCCTAAATGACATATGAAATCGCTTGTCATTTAGCGAAGATTAAGTATGTCAAATCCCATACCTTTTATTTTCGAACTTCGTAAGCGATAAACAGCGATAGCATCTAGAATCGGGGGCCAGAGGTAACCGGGCGCCGTAGTCCGAATAACATCAGATGCTCATCTTCTATTCACGACAGTGATGGAGGTAAGGTCACTTTTATGAATAATATTTTTAGCTTGTAATGGCCATGAATATGGGATATGGATTATGAATAATTTTATAACGCTGGGTATAACCTATAGTTTGTTAGAAATGATAGAACAAAAATAAAATATTTTCTGTATAATGTTCTTTTTAATATTACTTATAGATATTAGAAAGTTTTTTATGGTAATATTTAATTAGTTACTAAATGACATTGGATGGTTGGATTGACATGTGTCATGTCAAATGTTTGCAAATTATTTCTTTGAAATAATATTTTATTTTAATATTATTTAGAAAATTCTAGCGCACTTATTCAATAAAACAATACAAAAATGGACCAAAAATAAATTTGATGTGATTCCAATTTTAACGGGTCCCTGTAGCGCAGCTGGTCAGCTCGCTCCACATTGTTGCTGCTACAGATTTTCAGAACGGTGCAAAAGGAATAATATAATATTACAGTTTATGCCGAATCTACAATCTAATACTACATACAGCCTGCCCATACCCGGTCCCGCTTTTTTTTGGAAGAAAATATTATCATCGGAAGTAGCAATTTTACAAAATTCAAACCAAAAACGGAAATATTGAACTTTTAATTCTGTAAGTGTATAAAATAATGAACAATAGTATAGAGTGATAGTGTAAGTTTGGTTATTAAATTTTTTACGTTTAGTTTTTTACGTTAATATAAGCATTTGTTTTTAATGTAGTTTTCTATATGTATTATTGTTAATAGTTTACCCCCCTTTATTATTTACTTTGTGCCCCTACCAACGAATGCTAAGCAGCCAGGATGCAGGGACAGAGACCGACATTTCGACCGTGTCTCTGGGAAATCTGGTGCAGTGCTCATTTTGTCCTCAAGCCCGTTATTTTAAAAGTCAGAGAGGTTTGAATATTCATGTAGGCAAATGTCACAAACAGCTTTCCTCCGTGACCCCACCACTTCCAAACGCCGCATATCCAACCGATTTTTGGCATGAATTATCCAAATTTAAATGTTCCCTACCAGTTGTAAAGCGGATCCCTAGAGGCGCAAGAGTGCCGGTGGCTCAGAAGCTTGCCGAAACTGTTCGAAAAACAGTACTTGAAAACTCGAGGCAAGCCTGGGAAAAACTCCTCACCTTTCCCTACCGCATTCTACACGTCAATAGAGATCCGCTTAACAATGCCTCCCTCACTTCACGAATAAAAAAGAACTGTTTTTCGGATACCGACCTCAACATACATTTTTCTTCATATTCCTCCACGCCCAAGTATAACGTCGTGAAAACCGTTGAAAATAAACTAAGTATGGGAGACGTTAAAGGCGCAGCGCGGCTCCTTTTTTCCAGTGACACGGTCGCCCCCGACTGCCCAGAAACCGTCGTCGCCCTACAAAACAAGCACCCCACACAAATATCACCTAATCCACCTGCATCTGCCGATGATACAATACCACCTCTTCAAACATCGGCAGACAAAGTTCGAGGTGCCATCATGTCTTTTCTTCCGGGTTCAGCTGGCGGCCTCGACGGTCTTACCTCTCAGCATCTCAAGGATCTAACCAGCTGTTTCTGTGGAGAGACCGGCGAGAAGCTGCTGCATGAGCTCACGAATTTGTGCAACTTGATGCTTCGTGGAGAGGTTGTTACAGACATTGTGGACATCCTGTACGGAGCTAACCTCTGCGCCCTAAAGAAAAGAGATGGTGGTATTCGTCCTATCGCTGTTGGCTCAACATACCGGCGTCTTACAGCCAAACTAGCATGCAAGTCGCTCACTTTCCTGGCGTCTTACTTTCAACCAAAACAGCTCGGTTTTGCATGCAAAGGAGGCTGTGAGGCCGCCGTTCACTCGTTCAGGACAGCTATTCACAATCAGAGCGGCGACGTGTTTTTGAAGGTGGATGTCAAAAATGCCTTCAACTCAGTAGACCGCGTCGCCATGTTGGCCCAAATAAAATTAAAAGCACCTGCCATCTTACCCTTCATGCTCCAATGTTACAATGACCCGACTAAACTTATTTACCAAAACCACCTTATCTCATCCGAAGTTGGCTGTCAACAGGGCGACCCTCTTGGTCCAGCAATTTTCAGTCTTGCCATACAACCGGTCGTAGAGCTTCTAAATTCAAAATTTAATGTTTGGTATTTGGATGATGGTACTTTAGGAAGCGACGCGCATACCGTACTTTCTGATTTTCAGAACCTAATCCATGAGCTCAAAAAAATCGGTCTGGAATTGAACTTGGGGAAGTGCGAACTTTTTGTCCCTGATAATTGTCAGGACAGAGATGCCATTATATCCAGGTTTAAAGATGTGGCTCCACAATTATCCATCATTGACAAAGGTTCGCTCCTTCTCTTAGGTTCCCCTATTCTAGACGAGTCCCTTCCAGTTTTTATAGACAACAAATTACAAAATTTCTGTGATACTTTAGACCGCCTTCTCCAAATTAACTGCCATATGGCCTTTACCATAGTTCGTTATTGTTTATTTGTCCCAAAATTTACGTATGTCTTGCGGTGTTGTCAGCTCTGGAAGTTCCCTGAACTTCTAAAGCGTTTAGATGACACCCTAAAACATACGCTTTCTTCTATCCTAAATATAAGTTTCAACCACCGCTCATGGACTCAAGCTACACTTCCAGTAAGGTTCGGTGGCCTAGGCATTCGGAAAGCATCTGACATAGCCCTACCGGCGTTCTTGTCCTCAGTCCATTTCAATCACACAGTCATCTCCAAAATATTAGAGCGCTCAAACTACCCTTTAACCATTCCCTTTGCGGACGAGGCCAAGAACGCCTGGGACATCGTTAGTGCCGGTAGCATTGTGCCCGAAAATACATCTTCCCAAAGGCTTTGGGATGAGCCCATCTGCCGACTGGTACGGAATTGTCTTTTTAACACGTCTTCCAGTCCGGCAGAGCGGGCTCGTCTCTTAGCCGTGGAAAGGTGGGAATCGGGTGTTTGGCTGCAGGCACTTCCATCTGCCAATATTGGAACATTGCTGGACCGCAGTACATTTCAGCTAGCTACTGCCCTGCGTCTTGGTGCCCCCCACGTCGTCCCTCATCAGTGTGTTTGCGGCGCTAACGTAGACAGCTACGGTCATCACGGGCTGTGCTGCACTCGAAGTGCTGGACGCATTTCCCGTCATCACAGCCTGAATGACCTCATCCGTCGGGCTCTTGTCACCGCCGGTGTGCCAGCAATACTGGAGCCCTCCGGTCTGGCGCGCGACGATGGCAAGAGACCCGATGGAATGACCCTGGTTCCCTGGAGTGTGGGACGGGCCCTTGTATGGGACGCAACCTGCGTCGATACTCTTGCTCCGTCTCATGTCCAGGCTACCTCAAGCTGTGCGGGCGCGGCCGCTTACCAAGCAGAGAACCTCAAGCGGCGCAAGTATGAGACCCTTGGCGGTGACATCATATTTGAGCCGTTTGGGGTGGAAACCCTAGGCTCCTGGGGTCCCGGTGCACATAAGCTTTTTAAAGCACTGTCTAAAAAGCTTATGGAATTGACCCAGGACCCTAGAGCAGGGACCTACCTAGCACAGCGGATAGCCATTGCTATCCAACGCGGCAATGCTGTCAGCTTGCTAGGTACTCTGCCAGAGGGGGACGACCTGGTGGCGTTTTTCTATTTATAGAGTAGGTAGGTCTAGAGGTGTGTTAGGTTATTTTAGCTATTATTTGTTTATTTTATTACTATTTGTATATATTATTATTTTAGTTACTAAATTAATTAGCGTAAAAAGATCTGTCTTTTTGAAGTCTTATCGTAATCAAAAGGAAAACCTATTTATGCCCTATAAAAACATTTTGTTAAGTATTTTCTTGTTATATACTAGCTGATCCGTGCCCACTTCGTTGAGCATACAAAGACATCAAACCGTTTAAACATTCCGGGGACTTCCACGAATATTTCAAGACTAAATACAGCCGAATCGGTTCAGCAGTTCTCGAGTTTTAGCGAGACTATCGAACAGCAATTATTTTTACATATGAGAAGAGAGGGAAGATTAATTCGGTTACATTATTAGAGAGGACTCGAGTCCCGACCGATTCAATAAAGCCTCCTACTTTGTGTCGGACTGAATTGTGAATATTGTCTGCGAAAGCACTCCGTTACAATTCAGTTGGTTTCTCAGCGATAGTAACTCTCAGCACAAGCTCGTAAGATACTATCCAATTAAGTCCACTTTAATACTTCAAATAATTTACCGATTGGTTAAAATTGAAAGCCTTTTCTTTTAAAATAGCTTTTTAGGCTCCACTCTCGAAGTTTCAACTGATGAATGAAGTGAAACTGATTTGTTTAAACGCATGAATCGAACCTGCGACCTACGAAATCGAGATACAAACTCTTAATGAGTCTTAACTTCTGGACCATAAAATATTTACTATAATACTAGCTGACCCGTGCCCACTTCGTTGAGCATAAAACAGTTTTTGATGAAATTCAACTAAAAACACAACGCGGAACCCACAACTCGGAACCCGCAACTCGGAACCCGCAACGCGGAACCCGCAACTCGGAACCCGCAACGCGGAACTATTATTATAAAGCGAAAGTTTGCGAGTGTGTTTGCAATTTGTATCTTCTTCATGCGCAAACGGCTGGGCTGATTATGATAAAATTTGTTATGCAGGACGTTTTTTGATAATTGACAAAGTAATTGATCGAGAAACCACCATACGAAAAAATATTCGTAGCATTTTGATAAATTCAAATAAAAATGGCGCTTGAAACACTTCGGAGCTGAAAACTTGTTTTATTGTGCTATTTTCTAGCTTAGTAGCTTACTTTCCGTTAAAACTCTTTGTCAGTATTCAAAGCTAAATGGCTTATAATGCTCGTCTTTGAGCGGAATTAAAATGCGTCGATCTCGTACAAAGGTAATCCGGCACTTTAGAAGAGTGCATTCGTTTGCGGAACAATTTTGAAGGCATCATACGTGGGCCATTTAGGAGGACTTTTGCGTTTTTAGGTAATTTAAATATAGTTTATAGAAGTTATTTTTGTGAACCCCACAGATTTTTAGTAGGCTGTAAAGTGTAAATGCGTCACTATCTGAAGTGCTGAGCTAGGATGATACAGTCAGCTGTTCCTATATTATTTAACTTAAAGTTTTAACCTATATATTAATGATAGCACAATTTGGTAATAAAGTAGCCCCCTTAGTAGTACTTAATATGTAATATGTATAGATTGTACTCATGTTATTTAGAACTAAATATTTATATGTCAATATCGTATATTTTTTTAAAAGAGAATTTTTCCATCTTTCTGGTAAGAGATGAGACCTGAGTGAGTTTCTTACGCCGGTTCTTCTCACGGGGCCAGTATCCGAACTGGTGGTAGGCATCATTAAACAGAAACGACATTCAGTTTTTTTTGTATACTTTATTTATTGTGAATCAAAATATTTGACTTTGATTTTATTTAAGTAATAATTATTATTGATTTTACTTCTGCCATGCTGTTGTAAACACAAAACCTGTATTTTTCGAATTAGGTACTATATACCTGGCTTGTACAAGTTTATTAATGGTCAAAGGAAAACTACAAGTATAAACTTAAAACTTACTGAAAATATTTAAAAAACGACAGATACCTACACCTATCTCTATAAGAAAATTCAACAAATAATTATCACTCAATCACAAATGACAGCTAAAACTTATTATTGCAAATGTATGTACATTTAACCACCCAAAAATGTAAAAATATTTCCGCTTGAATCAAAACATGTTTCTACCCTCAATAATTAAGTGTTCCTTTTGTATGGATGAATATGAAACTTTATTTATTCCTATAACTTCCCCTTCATAAAACATCAAGATACAGGAAAATCAAAAGCCTTCATTGCAACATCTTTACGATATTAGTATAATACTTAGGAAGCAATAAATGTATGGAGTATCAACTTGACGAGCGTTTTACGTCGGTCGCCCCGTCACGTGACGTACATAAAAGTCCCCTTCCAGTTACGTCGTTTTAGTCCGGGGCAATTTATCACGAGCAATTATGTGATAACGCCCTGCGCCAAATTCTATTCGTAGTTTCTATCCCGGAACAACACGAATGCTGGGCTCTCAACTCGGAGGTCCTGAGTTCGTTTCCCGCATACAGACATTTGGTCCCATAAAATTTGGCATACTTTAACCCTAGTTTTAATTTTACTTGTGAAAATTTTCGCTATATGATGTACCTATACGTGCCGACACTACATCATCCACACACCATATAACGAAAATGTTCATAAAATTAAAACTAAAGGACTAAGGGCGTGTTTCACCAAGCAATGTTAAAGTTAACGCCTTGTTAAAATACCAAGTCTTTTCATTCATTGACAGGAAATACGAGAGGGATAACGTGATATTTAACGAAGGATTAACTTTAACATTGCTTGGTGAAACACGGCCTAAACTACAAAATTTTATGGGACCAAATATCTGCTATTTTACGTCGGAAAAAAAAAAGAATCACTCAAATCGGATCATTAATCTCGAAGTAATCGGTGTACATACATAAAAAACGGGCCGAATTAAGAACTCCTCCTTTTTTCTAAGTCGGTTACAAACAGGCTGTATTGAGAACCTCCTTTAGTTTTTGGAAGTCGGATAACAAAGTAGAATTAGTTATAGTAGTAGCCATTATAAAAATATCGTCCTCACTCCCTTACCAGGTGGTGCTGTGAACTGCCAGTTTAGGTTCACATTTGATGTTTAATTTACACCCTGGAGGCGCGAGGGTCGGGTGAAAAGATTAGGGCCTGGCTTTCGGACCTCGACTCATATGTACTGGAGTACCGTCAGCAAAACAATGAAAGCCGACTTCCAAAACCGTTATCATTACTGCCATCGTTTAGGATTTGACTTGACTTGACTAACTAGATTAAGATTGATGGCTTTTGTTATCTATACTTATAATAAAACTGTAGAGAGGTCAATTCTGTACATTGAATATTTTTTCAAAATACATATTGGAGGATGATTGGCGATCGATACTGATGCCAAAAATGCAATTAGTAAAATTTTTGTCTGTCTGTCTGTCTGTCTGTCTGTCTGTCTGTCTGTCTGTCTGTCTGTCTGTCTGTCTGTCTGTCTGTCTGTCTGTCTGTCTGTATGTGCGCGATGGGAACAAAAACTACCGAAGGGATTTTAACCAAACTTGGTACGATTGTAGCCCATATTCCTGGGCAGGTTATAGGCTATATAACATAACGCTACGATACATAGGAGCCGAGCAGTGACGATAAATTGGAAGCAAGTCGGATGAATTTCGCGCGCGCGGGCTGCGGACGATCGGTTCATGCGGGGGGCGCGGGGGGATCGCTTACACAGTGACGCGAAGCAATAGAATGTGGCACTAAAGTAGATTAGAACTTGAAATAAGTACCTAACTAACAGATTTTTTTTTCTGAGAAGAGTGTTTCCACAGTGTCATAATAATATAAAAAATGTATTTTTGAACTTGCTTCACAAATTGAAATAAATTATCATTTATTGTATTAATCAACTTAATTAACTGTATTATTAAAAGAAAGCCTTTCGCGATAATCTAAAAAAACGGGCAATTAAGCGGTTTTTGGTAAACTATTTATACCATCACGGTATTAATCCTTATCATTTTTAATACGTTAGTTGGCTTAAGCATTTCATGAAGACTATATTTGTCCTTTATGCCTAGCAAGTATAATTAATAGTTTAGGAGATAATATAGCAAAATTAAAATCGTTTCGCCGTGATTCGACCGCCGCATCGCGGCGCCGCGCGATACAGGCTGATGCGTGACGTCTTTTATCCGAGTCGGGGTGTAGTGGGTATCAGATGCTGGTAGGTAGGAATTTTGGCGAAGGTCAACCATAGGAACTCCACCCCACTGCTGGGTAAAAAATACTATTAAAATGTGCTAACAGGCTGTACCGGTAGTATGAATTTAACCACGCACAGCCGCTAACTGTGCCCCCAGTAATAATCGTGTTAAAAGTACGGCGTATGGCGTATAGATGTCGCTTTGATTTGAAGATATATGACAATAAAAAAAATACTGGACGTTTGTATGAAGCGCGGCGGGAACCGCGCTGCTTCAAACATTCAAATTTATTCTTTTTTTATTTTATATTTTGTTTAAACAAAATTTCATTTATTTATATTATTATTATTATACTTAGGGTAGGTTATAAAAAACGCTACTAAAGCCGATCGGCGCGGCGCGCCGAGCTGGGGCCTAACTCTCCAAACTGATTCGATTTTAATTCAGATTCGATCGTGCCGCATACTCCCGAAGAAATTGACGTTTGTTTATTTTTATTCTCTGTCGATTGATATGGTCTGGTGTATAAAAAGTTACGTTCTAACGGTTTTCTTTATCCTAATTAATTTCAAAGTAATCTACCAAATAAAACACCAAAAACCGTTAAGATCGAACTGATTCGATTCTCAGTTGTGTCGAGAGTAAGCCTGCTGGATCCTCGGCGGGGCGTGCCGCTGCGCCCATGTCTAACCGAGAGTTCCGTTTTAAAGACCTTAGTAATTGCAATATAAGTTTAAATTTAATAATACTTCAAAACATTAATGACAAAAACGGTAATAAGTTGAAATAATTGAAAATATTTTTATGGTTTCGCAATTTATCCTATGTCGTTTAAATTTGATATGAAGTAATGTTTTAATAGTGCATTAAGACGTTGCTTCATATCAAATTTCTATTCCCGGGAAGTACCCTTTAGGTTTTGTTATATCGAAAGTCACATGGGGTAGTATGTGTAGCAAAACTGCTGAGTTTCCCATTGCATTATTGCGAATGCAATAGGAAACGGCTATTGTTTTCCACATAATTAAATATTAATATTATCGTAAGATAGAATTGGACTTCCGTCGGGTGTAGGTCTTTGTCAATATATTTAAAGTGTCATTTTTTTTAATAAATATATTTCGTGTTTTAAATAAAGTTCTTTTTTTAAAAAGCATATCCTGAACCACCCCGTAACAGTGGTGTCAGAAGTGGGATACCGGTGTAGAATTATCCGCTCATTCCACTGGTATTCCAAAACGGTTCGCGTAAATAAAAAACTGTGCTGTGTAAAGACTCTAAAAAATAACTCTATAAACCAATTCATCTCCGGAGTGTTATCTTAACCAGAGTAGAAATAAATTCTGTGTCCACTTCGTCAAACATCGTGCATACTGAGTCTCGACAGTCAGCCTTACACCGTAAGCCTGCAGACCAGTCCTGAGTCCTGCATCCCGTCGTCATAAAACACGCACAGTCGCAACCGTCATCGCGTAGGCAAAGTTCCTGCCATCGTCGCTGCTGAAAGCGTCCTCGTTCCTGCCGCCGTTTTGCCGCCGTTCCTGCTGCCATTCCTGCCGCTGTTCCTGTTGTTCCTGACATTGGTCGCTGCCGCTGCCGTTGCCGCTGCTGCTGCCGTGGCCGCTGCCGTTGCCTGCTGCTAACTCGTCGTTCCTGTAATGCCGCTCAAGTTCCTGGTGATCCTGTCAACGCTGTGAGTAAAACATATTATTATTTGTTATTGCTACATTGAAGCTATTATTTTAATTGAGTGTCTTTCAATATACTTACCAAAATCCTTACCAATATCTAATTCCTGACATATACAAGTAAATCAATATAAAGTAAATTATATACTTACATTTTTTATTATTATCTAGATATTCTTTAAATTTATTTCATAATGTCGACCGAAAGCAAGAAAAGCTGTGAGAAAACAGAAATTCTATTAAGTGAACAATTTCCCATTAATGTATTATGTAATTTTATTAGTCCCTATAAAGGAGATCGTGAAACTCTGACCGCTTTTCTTACTAATTGCCAAAACGCATTAGATCTTGCATCTCAGTCTCAGAAAATATTATTAAATAAATATATTTTATCGCGTTTAGAGGGCAAAGCCCAAATCGCTTGTTCTAATAAAATTTTTGAGGATTTTAACCAATTAAAATGTTTTCTTAAACAAAATTTCGGCGAAAGAAAGCACTATAATCATTTATTATTAGATCTACAGTCGTGTAAGCAACAATTAAATGAGCCTGTTTCACAATTCGCACTTCGTGTCGAAAGTTGTCTTACCGATTTACAATCCGAAATCTATAATTCGGATTCTCTAAAGAAAGATATTTCCGGTCGAATCGCTATGACAGAGGATTTAGCGTTATTCTCATTTTCCTTAGGGCTTCATCCGCGAATAAGTAATAATGTTAGATGTAGAAATCCTAAATCTCTCAATGATGCAATTAATATTGCCCTCGAAGAGGAAAAAATATTGAATCTTTTGTATAAAACAAATAAATCTAAATGTACAACCTGCGGAAAATTAGGACATGCGGAGTCCGAATGTTATATTAAAAAACGCTCAAATCCGCCACGTGATTTTCCAAAGCCTGAAAATTCAAGGCATTTTAATAATAATAATTTTCAGGGGAATAATAATAATTACCAATCCAATTCCCACATTTTTTGCCACTTTTGCAAAAAGAGTGGCCATGACATAAAAGAATGTCGTAGAAGGAAATATTATAATGAAAAGCGTAATTCGTATAATAATCATTCTAACAATTATAATAAGTCCGCGAACGCGCATCATATTACATACGAGCCGCCGTCGTCGCCGTCGCCGCCGTCACCGACACCTTATGAAATTCCTAGTGAAAATGTCGGCGACAGTCATTTAAACTAATTGATCGGATTACGAAAAGGTGCCGCCGTTTTCCGACTAATTTAGGCACACAAAAAAATAATCAAACATATATTCCTTTAAAATCGAATAATTATAATCATAAATCTAATATTATTAATAAAAAATCTCTGGACCACACGGGTAACCAGCCCCAAATAAGCGCCAGAATCTCAAAATCTCTGGACCACACGGGTAACCAGCCCCAAATAAGCGCCAGAATGTCAAAATTATTGGACCACACGGGTAACCAGCCCCAAATAAGCGCCAATATCTTATTAAAATCATTGGACCACACGGGTAGCCAGCCCCAAACAAGTGCCAATATTTCTAAATCATCGGACCACGACACGGGTAACCAGCCCCAAATATGTGTCCATAATTCAAAATCGTCGGACCTCCACACGGGTAGCCAGCCCCAAGCAAGTGTCCAATATATAAATAAATATTATAATAAAAAGAATATTAATAATAAAAATAATAATGATAATGAAATTAAAATCCCAATATATGAAGTAAATTCATTTATAAAAAAAATATCCTTGCCTCATATTCATTTAAAGACCGAATTTTCTTCGCGTCCTTTACGGTTTCTAATAGACACCGGCGCTAGTATAAGCCTTATAAAGAAATCTAGCTTAAATAAAAATTATGTTTTATCTCGTGAAATTATTAAGATCAAAGGGATCAATAATATCGAGCATTGCTCTGAATCTTTAGGTACAAGCCAAGTAAATTTTTATCTTTCTAATAATACTTATAATTATAAATTTCATATATTTAACGATGATGTAAGTCTAGAATATGATGGCATCATCGGTAGTGACTTTTTAGGCTATTTTAAAGCTAACATAAATTATGAATCAAAATTAATTAATATTTGCGGGCAAACCATGGACATGAACTATGTTCAGCCAACTTATATAATTCCCGCACGTTCCGAAGCCGTCATAGAGTGCGCGGTATCAAATTACTCACCTGAGCATTATTCAAACAATCAAGGATTATTGTTAGACCATACTGTAAAAGATGGTATTTATTTCGCAAATTGTATTGTCACTATAAAATGTAATAAAAGAATTAACGTAACTGTTTTAAATACTACTAACTCAGATATTGAGATTAAAGATTACGCTGTAGAATTAATCCCTTATGATCCAAAAAATATTTCTAATATATCGTCACAAGTCGTAAATTCAATTTCTTATTCTAATTCTGATAGAGTACAAAAAGTACTTGATCTTATTCGTTGCTCACATTTAAATCATGAAGAGAAAGACATACTTTTAGAATGTTGCTCACATTACACCGATATATTTCATATGGAAGGTGAACCTCTATCGTATACAAGCGCTATAGAACATAATATAGATTCAGGAGATGCGCCTCCTATTCACGTAAAATCATATCGTTTTCCGGAATGCCATAAGGAAGAGGTCGATTCACAAATTCGAAAGATGCTAAATCAAAATATTATACGTCCTTCTTTTTCACCTTGGAGTGCCCCGGTATGGGTCGTCCCTAAGAAAATGGACGCCTCAGGTAAAAAGAAGTGGCGAATAGTTATTGACTATCGCCGATTAAATGACGTCACGGTATCGGAAAGTTATCCATTACCGCTCATCACCGATATTTTAGACCAGCTAGGTCATTGTAAATATTTCAGCACTCTCGACCTATCCAGCGGCTTCCATCAAGTTAAAATGAGTCCAAAGGACGCCCAAAAAACGGGATTTACGATTAACACAAATTCGAGTGTCTCTGGGCACTACGAATTCACTAGAATGCCATTTGGCTTAAAAAATGCTCCTTCCACATTCCAGAGACTGATGAATACAGTACTCTCGGGTCTTCAAGGTCTTCATGCGTATATATATTTAGATGACACGATAATCTATAGTCATGACCTTCCTAGTCATATTTCTAAACTTAAATTAGTATTTGACCGTTTACGTAAATTTAATCTAAAGTTACAGCCTGACAAATGTGAGTTTCTAAGGCGCGAAGTCGCTTACTTAGGACACATCATCACAGACAAAGGCGTCTGTCCAAATCCAGACAAAATCAAAGCTGTAACTCAATTCCCAGTACCTAAAAATCCAAAAGATATAAAATCTTTTCTAGGTCTAGTCGGATACTATCGACGTTTTATAAATAACTTTTCGCAAATTACAAAACCATTGACATCACTTTTAAAAAAGGATGCAATTTTTAAATGGTCTCATGAACAAGAACGAGCTTTTACAAATCTTAAAGATAAATTAACGTCAGCACCTCTACTCCAATATCCAGATTTCACGCAGCCTTTCTTATTAACTACCGACGCTTCTAATTATGCGGTAGGTGCCGTGCTATCGCAAGGAGAAATAGGCAAAGATAAACCTATCTCATATGCGTCACGAACTTTAAACAAAGCCGAGGGTAATTACTCTACCATAGAGAAAGAGCTCTTAGCTATTTTATTTGGGGTAAAAACATTCCGCCCCTATCTATATGGTCGTAAGTTTAAAATCATAACAGACCACAAACCGCTCGTGTGGCTGTTTAGCGTGAAAGATCCAGGATCCAGGCTCATTAGATGGCGCCTTAAATTAGAGGAGTATGATTATGAAATTATATATAAAAAGGGGAAATTAAACGCAAATGCTGACGCACTATCTCGCTATCCTATACTCGTTCTCGATGATAAAACAAGTAACTCTATGTTATGTAATCCTACACTGTCACCCGGAAGTGACATTGATTCTCATAATCTTCCTTCAATATCAGAAACTTATGATCAATTTCTTCAAATCTCGAAACAACCCGGTGTTACATTCGACACCGTTATTCAAGAACATAACGAAAGTTTACTAAAAACTAAAATAAAATTAATCGCGTATCCAACGTCAATTGATTTAGACGAATCTATTCCTTATTGTAGCGATATCATAGACGCATCTACTAGTGATCCTAATATCCGAAATATCGAACGCGAAATTCATACTTATTATTCAACTTCTAATGATAATCATGTTTTTACACACTTATTTATTAAATTAAATCATTTTGACGAAATGACTTACAAGGATATATTTAATGTCCTTCGTGAATATCGAGACATGTTAAAGTACTGGTATTCCGAAGAGAAAGAGATAGCAATCTCAGATTTTACAGATCCGTTCTCTAAACTTTCGTTTACAAAAATATATAATATTATCGCGTTTCTTTTTCATACGACAAATATTAAAGTTCATATTTATCATAACTGTATAAAATATCCTACGCCAAGCGAAATCAAACAAATCTTAAAAGATAATCATGACTCACCTCTCGCTGGGCATCCAGGTATCTCTCGTATGCTAGAAAGAATAAAATCACAATTTTGGTGGAAAAACATGAGACAAGAAATCGAAGATTATGTGAAAAATTGTCGCTCATGTCAAATTAATAAGCCGTTGCGACAAACCAATCGGGCGCCGATGATAATAACTTCAACAGCATCGCGACCCAACGAAAAAATATTCCTTGATCTCGTCGGTCCGCTTCCTGAAACATATGAATATAAATATAAATTTTTACTTACCGTACAAGACGATCTTACTAAATTTTCTCAAGCTTATCCTATGCAATCATGTTCAGCTGAGGACACAGCTCGAACATTCGTTAATTATATTTCACACATGGGAATACCTAAAATGATTATTTCCGATCAAGGCACAAACTTTTGTTCTGACCTTTTTAAGCAATTGGCAAAGTTATTTAGTATAAAACATATTTTTGCTTCTCCATATCATCCTCAAACGTGTGGCGCACTAGAAAGAAGCCACTCTACCCTCAAGGAATATTTGAGGTCTTATATAGGCGAAAATCAAAACACTTGGGACCTCTACATCCCAAGCGCTATGATAGCTTACAATTCTAATGTGCATAGTACAACAGGTTATTCGCCATTGGAATTATTATTTGGCTTTAAGCCTTACTTACCGTCTAGTATAGACGTCCTCGATAGCAATACATATACAGATTATATTCGAGCTCTTAATCATCGTCTTTATTACAGCCGTCAAAAGGCCCTACAAAATATTCAGGCGTCTAAAGAAAAATCTAAAAACTATTATGACGCACGCACAAAGCCTATTATTTACAATGCTGGTGATATGGTATATGTCCGTTGCCACCACAAGCAAAACAAGGCCTTATCCCCAGTGTGGAAAGGTCCATATAAAATAATAAAACTATGTGGTAATCATACTGCAATGATATTAATTAATCGTAAGCACGTTCGTCATCACTTCGACGAAATAAAACCTGCAAGTGACGACACGACATAGTGTGCTAGGTCAGTAAGTTAGTAATAACGTATTCGTAACATAAGTTCTTTTATTCTATTTCAGATATGCGCTGTCGCCGCTAACTAGATCAAATTACGTATCGCCCATCGTTAGTAGTCCGGGCCTTTATTTCGATAAGCTTCTAGATCTTAAGTTTACTAATAACGACTGGAAAGTCTTAGCATATTTAGATATAAGTCATATACAACCTAACTTAGATAAAGTAGAGTTTTTATTAGAAAAGCTAAGTGTATTTTGTAATTCTCTTACGTCATCAAAAATACAGTCGGATTGTATTAATTCACTTTCGGCGCTGAAAAATCAGCACCTCATTAATGTTAACAAGTTTTCCTCTGTATCGTATTTGCTCCGCAACGATAATACTAAAGAGCGATTTAAAAGAGGTCTCGTTGATTTCGGAGGATCTATCTTAAAAACTATCTTCGGTACTTTGGACGCCGAAGATGCTGTCAAATATTCAGAAGCTATAAATAATGTGCAAACAGATGAAAAACATCTCGCTCATCTTATGAAAGATAATATTCATGTTATACAATCTACCATTTCATCATTTAACAATTCTATGTCCAAAGTTAACATAAATGAAAAACATCTTTTAGAAAATATGGAAGTTATACATAGAATATTAGATACGATTTCTAACACAGATGATAAACTTACATTAAAAACTCAAATTAATTCCTTATCTAATTCTTTAGAAGCTATAATATTGACGTCATCTTTCGATATCGATGACATAAACAATGCTATTTTATTTGCAAAGCTTAATATTTTACATCCAACTGTACTGAGTCCGTATCAATTATATAATGAATTAGATAAACATAGAAATAAGCTTCCTAGCCATTACGATTTGCCTGTACCATTAACGTTACAGAATATACAAGAATTAACAGATATTTCCAAATTAGTTTGTTATTATCATCAAAATAAAATAATATTCGTCCTTCATATTCCTTTAGTCCTACCTCAAACCTATAATCTTTATAATATAATACCGTTACCAGTCCCATATGATATATTGAAACCAGACACCTATATTCTAATCGAGCCAACTAGCTCATATGTGGCAGTAACAGGTGATCGCATGTTCTACTCGCTATTAAAGGACATCGACAATTGTAAACTAATCAGTGAAAAGTGTTATGTGTGTGTGCTAGCCGACTTATTTTCAGTCGTTGCAAATCCTACGTGCGAAACAACTTTGTTAAGTGAAGTGGTTACTAAACTCCCTGATTCCTGTGTAGCTAAAATAATTCATGGTTCTATTGATGTATTTCATAAAATTAGTTTTAATCGATGGATTTTTGTTCAGTCAGAGCCAGGAAAATGTCATATTACTTGTGAAAAATCTGATGTAAATTTAGATGTTATTTTATTCGGTACTGGTATTCTGACGTTACCTAAATATTGTAAAGCTTTTTATAAAACATTACAGTTTACCGCAGTTGGCGAAACGTCGCTCGGAAACGTAACAAACGTAGTGTCAAATTTTAATATTTTATTAGATGATTGTTGTGAACATTCAAAAATTAATAAAACGTTTGCAAAACTTCCTCATTCCAGTTTAAAAAATATTGGTAATCTTGACTCATTATTACATGCCAGCATCCATCTTCGTTCAATGGAAGATGAGTTATATAAATTAGAAAACCCATCTCACTTAGAGACATATGGCATTCATTATTTGTCTTTTAGCTTACTAACCAGCATTGTATTTTTAATATATCTAATGTATAAATGTCGAAAGAATATAACTTGTAAGAAATCTCCTTGCTGTATTCAAATCTTTAATCAGTGTCATAATTCTAAATCTCGCACTGATCATCCGACATCTCTTGTTGTATTTAAGGATAGTAATAGTATTAAAAATGATTCTATTCCGGAGGAGGTATATAATAGTATAAGCACGCCGACTCCTTTAAAAAGAAATGTTGTGTTAACCAATATAACAAAAGATCATAAATTGTAATTTTAACTTTAATTGATTTAAGTTTTAATTTTGTTTCAATAAATATTAAATTTTAATAATGTTAATTATATTTTTAGAAATTTTTATATTTGTGTTAATTTTTGTACTTTGATTTAAATTTGGAAAATAAATATTTTAAGTCTTTTAGCTATTTTCTTGTATACTCCAAACGAAAGTCCAAGTTCCCGCGTTCATTTTAGTATACTCGTAATCTCTCATCACTTTGAGATGTGATGTTCGATCTTAACGGGGGGGTTGTTATATCGAAAGTCACATGGGGTAGTATGTGTAGCAAAACTGCTGAGTTTCCCATTGCATTATTGCGAATGCAATAGGAAACGGCTATTGTTTTCCACATAATTAAATATTAATATTATCGTAAGATAGAATTGGACTTCCGTCGGGTGTAGGTCTTTGTCAATATATTTAAAGTGTCATTTTTTTTAATAAATATATTTCGTGTTTTAAATAAAGTTCTTTTTTTAAAAAGCATATCCTGAACCACCCCGTAACAGTTCCCTTTGGCGTGTCGAAAATTGCGAAAATTAGCGATATATACGGCTGAATCTTTGGGTAGATGTGGCCAAGATGCCTGTTTCTTTTCACAGCCAGAAGGGACAGTAGAACTCAGTTTTTAATATGATTTTTAGCTTGATACCTACACGTGTTAAAGTTTTGACACCCAGACAGACAGACGGACATCGAAGTTAAATACTTTACTAAATTAACGTGAAAAATTGTCTGGGTCTATACGGTGCATTCGAATAATATTATCCTAACTTCGAATACCTTTGCTGACTTCTACATATTGTTCGAAGGCCTACTTCTTTTGCCGAGCTCCGAAAGGATAGTAATATATTATTATTATACCCTGCATACCAAGAGGCTTGCCGGGTACGTGACTTGCTGGATCGGGATCAACACTGGGGTGCACTGGGAAGTACCTATTAGCGAAAGTTGTCAGCGGTTGCGCCAATAAACTAAAAATATATTTAAAAATACTAAAGTGCCCTAAATCACTGTTCCACGCGTACGAAGTCGCGGGCACAGCTAGTTCCAAATAAATAAATAAATAAATAAATAAATAATTTTTATTATTCCCGATGACCTCTGTAGCGCAGTTGAGCGCGTTGGTGCTCGAGCGAGAGGTCGCGGGTTCGCACCCCGCGCGAGTTTCTTACGCCGGTTTCTCTCGCCGGGCTAGGGTTCCGAACCGGTGGAATTAAAAGTTTTGATTTTGATTTTGAACCCCGCCGAATCTATAAAATGTATTCTGTCTTCCTGTCCTGATTGTGTTATATTAGCATAGTATATAACACAATCAGAACCACACCGCTGACTCATATACAGCCTGACTGGTGAGACATGTGCAATACTTACGGAGAGTACTCGGTACTCGATTCCCATTATAAATATGTAATAAAATTGGGTACTAAATTTTTTACCTAATTTTCCTTTAAATAAATGAATCATGGATACTATGAAAATTACGAGGCTAGTAGGCATACCTAAGCAGCCAGCGCGGTGGCGTGCGACATCAACGTAGGTAGTACGGGCGCGTACTTACGCGCGGTGTCCATGCGTTGGGTAAATAGTTTAAGCAAGTTTAAGCTACATTTACTCAGTGATTACTTGATTTTTTTTTCAACTCATTTAATAGCCAAATATCACGTCCTCAAGTATTGCTCATGTCTCACCAGTCATAGTGTATTATGTACGGTATAAATGTATATAATTATTGCAAATGTATGTACTTTTAACCACTCAAAAATGTAAATAATTTGTTAACTTATTGATGAGGTTTACCGTTTTGTTGCTGTCTGTAGCTGACCCCACATTTCATTTTGTAACGTTTTGCCTCTGAGCCCCGAACGTTATGTACAATAATCTGGGGGCCTACTCAAGATGCCATCGCTAATTATCGCTTACAAAGTTCGATAACAAAATGTATGGGATTTGACATAAGGTACGCTAAATGACATACCAAATCGCGATCATTTAGCGTACCTTATGTCAAATCCCATACATTTTGTTATCGAAGTTTATAAGCGATAATTAGCGATGGCATCTTGAGAAGCCCCCTGCTTATGTTAAACTTTGTTTTATATTAGGTATAATGGTAATATATCCTTACTTTGTCCACGTGGTTATTCATACTTAGGACACTTTATAATAATGATTGCCTGTCCCGTTGTTGATAACATAACTTTATCGCCTCTGTGGTCTAGTGGTTCAGAGCTTTGTTCTCGACCCGGAGGTCGTGGGTTCGATTCCCGCGTTGGAACAACAAAAAATGTTGTTTCCAAGTTTGGTTAGGACAATGCAGGCCGATCACCTGATTGTCTGACAAGAAAAGATGATCCATGCGTCGGATGGGCATGTAAAAAGTCGGTCCTGCGCCTGTTCTCTCGCCAGTCGTGTCGGTTTATCCTCCCACTGGGTTATGAATATAAATAAATGTATACTAATAAGTTACAACTGTAAATCTGTCAAGAGGTCAAGGGACGGTGTAAAAATGCTATGTGACGCAGCTGACATGGTTGCGCTACAAGAGACGTGGTTGTTGCCTCATGAGCTTCCTATTCTTAACACGATCGCCGACAACTTCTGCGCTACCGGCACGTCTGCGGTGGATACTTCAGCGGGGCTAGTTACAGGGCGGCCATACGGAGGTGTCGCCTTATTGTGGAGAAAAAGTGCATTTCAGTCGGTGTCAGTAATAAAGTGTAACAATGCTCGGATCGCGGCGATAAAAATAACATTAGGTCATAGATCTACACTCATATTTAGTGTATACATGCCTACAAATACAATGGAAAATATGCCTTTGTTCACAGAATGTTTAAGCGAAGTTCAGTCGATCATTGAAAATGAAAAAAATTATGGTGTCGAGGCATTTTATATTTTGGGCGATTTTAATGCGCACCCTAATGAAATGTTTTATAATGAATTAATGAATTTTTGTGTTGATAATTAATCAGTGGTGTTGTGCTGATATTGACATGTTAGGTATGCAGTCTGGTACTTTTCGTTTTACGTTTCGTAGTGATGCCCATGGATGTGTGAGGTGGTGTCTAACCACTGCGTTGTTACTCAGTCTGCTCTTTTGACAATTAGTAATATATGGGTGAAATATGATGTCCTTTGGTCTGACCACTTTCCACTCTTTATTGAATGTAATGTTAATAAATTAAATCAGAAACTTGAGTCGTCTGTAAATAATGAGTGTGTTAACAAAGGTATTATCTGGGGGGAAAGGCAGCTTAAACAAATCCAAAAATATAGTGAGATCTGTCATTCTGGGCTCCAAGACATTGACTTCCCTACAGAATTAGGACAAGGTTGTGACGCTTTGTGCAAAAATTCAGACCATTGTGCAGTAATAGATAAATTATATTATAACATAACTAATATATTGTCGAAGGCTGCTATACAGAGTTACACAGTAAGAAATCGCAATAATAAACATGTTGCTGGTTGGAACAAGTATGTCGCCGGCGCTCATGGGGAAGCTAGACTTAAGTTTCACTTATGGGTATTGGCTGGTAAACCCACTAGTGGCATAGTTTATGAAGAAATGCTAGTCACGCGAAAAATATTTAAATCTAAATTAAAATGGTGCCAAAATAGACAAGATCAGCTAAAAATGGATATGCTAGCGACTAATCAAGCTGCAAAAAATTTTAAGGCCTTTTGGAAAAACACTAACAAATTAAATGTCAAACCTAGTTTTCCTGTGAGCGTCGACGGTATTCTCGACCATAAGATTATATCGAATTTATTTAAAGACCATTTTACTGTAAAAACATCATTGGATACACAGCCCTGTAGTGGGACCAGTGATGGGACCATTCTGACAGGAACTCAGGATATATTTTCCGTAAAAAGTGTTTCAAACGTTATAAAAAATATGCACAGGGGAAAATCGCCAGGTCATGATGGTCTCAGCATTGAACATTTTAAGTTTGCTGGAGTACATTTGCCGAGAGTGCTGGCAATGCTCTTTAATTTATGTATATGTCACTCCTACCTGCCAGAGCCCATGATGCGTACTATAGTGGTACCGATTGTTAAAAATAAAACCGGTGACTCGTCCGACAAAACTAACTATCGGCCTATTTCACTTGCCACAATTACTGCTAAGGTGCTTGATGGTATGCTAAATAGTATTCTCGAACAACATATTAAGCTACACGATGCCCAGTTCGGCTTTCGAGCTGGATTATCCACTGAAACTGCCATAATGAGCTTAAAATATACCGTCAGTATAGTAATACTAAGAGGAAGACACCAGTGTACGCTTGCTTCCTGGATTTATCAAAGGCGTTCGACCTTGTGGGGTATAATATCCTATGGGATAAGCTGGGCAGAGCGGGTGTGCCGATCGGCACCATCTCCCTTCTCAAGTACTGGTACTCAAATCAAATTAACCAAGTGAGATGGGCTGGTACAATGTCGGACGAGTACAAGCTGGAATGTGGCGTAAGGCAGGGTGGGTTAAGCTCACCAATCCTGTTTAATTCATATATGAACCAGCTTATCGAGCGACTTAGCAGCACACATGTCGGATGCTTCATTGATGACGTCTGTGTCAACAACATCAGTTACGCAGATGACATGGTGCTGCTGAGTCCCTCTATTGGAGGCCTGAGGAAACTCTTACAAATATGTGAGGCATATGCGGAGGAACATGGACTCAAATATAATTCTAAAAAGAGTGAGTTGCTTATTTTTAAAGCGGGTAAATATAGTCCTGACCATGTTCCTCCCGTATATCTAAACGGGGTTGCCTTGGGACAGGTCAATAAATTTAAATATCTGGGTCACATTGTGACTGATGACCTCAGGGATGACGAGGATATGGAGAGAGAACGTAGAGCGTTAGCGATACGAGGCAACATGCTCGCCCGCAGGTTCACTCGATGCACTACTGAAGTAAAAACAACTTTGTTTAAAACATATTGTCAGTCTTTTTACACAAGTGCCCTGTGGGTGACGTATAAGAGTCGAACCTATGACGCTCTGCGTGTCCAGTATAATAATACCTTCAGAATGCTGTTGGGGCTACCATGGCGCTGCAGTGCGTCCGGTATGTTCGCTGCTGCGCGCACTGATGGTTTTAAAGCGATAATACGCAAAAGGTCCGCTTCCCTGATGCAGCGTCTGAGAAAAGCCAGCAATAGCATTCTGAAGGTCATGGCTGCGAGACTTGACTGCTCTATACAATGGCATTGGATAAGATTAGTCAAGGGAATAATTTAATATAGTTGATTTTTTACTAACACTACTAACATTACAATTACCTATATTATTTAAAACTAAGTTTTGTAACTAACACACTAATTACTCTATGGGCTTGTAATATTAGTCTGAAATAAATGTTTTCTATTCTATTCTATTCTATGAGAGTAAAAGGAAGAGGAAGTGTCTTTGTGTATTGCGCACACATATGGGCAATACAAAATAACTCCTGCGTAGCTGGCCTGGTTTCAATGAAATCGGCTACCGACACCGAAATCGGTGAGGGGAGCTATTATTTAGTGGTCTTCCTTCGATGACCATTAATTGTCATTTTGACGTTTAAATTTTTTTAAAACGTTGATATTTAGAAACTGTAAAGCCACCTAAGTTACATAATCATGGGACTGAAGTATCTACGTTTAGAGATTATTATGATATCTTATTATCCCCTTTACTATAAGACTTTCAATAAGATTAAGAATATAATATACTCAGTCTCAAACGATAAAGGGAAAACCTGCAAGTTAAACCTGTAAGGTGAGCGTTCACTTGGGACTCGACAGTTTTATCTTAGGGTCGTTACCCAAAGCGACTTTTTGCAGCGCGTTGTTGTAGGGTTTTTCGAAAATCATTTAAAGAAATATTCTATTAATAACTGAATGATTATAATTACTAAGCCAGGCAAATGTCGCGCGCGGATAAACTAAGGAATTGTCTGGATACTGGCTGGATTGTAACTGAGGAGCGGGACCGATTGCGGGGATTGCATATCATAATATGGAAAAGTGCCTAGCTAGGCATTATTATATATCTACTAGACCAGTATATAACAGTTCGCATCGATACAGTCGCGTTGCCACTCGCTGTGCGTGACGATTCAGTCGTAATACAGACGCGATTCAATAGCCCTCCCTCCATTATTTCCCAGAGGGCTGACTCAAAATGCCATCGCTAATTATCGCTTCCAAAGTTCGATAGCAAAATTATTTGACGTAAGCTACGCTAAATGACATACCAAATCGCGATCATTTACCGTAGCTTATGTCAAATCCCATACATTTTGTTATCGAACTTTGTAAGCGATAATTAACTATGGCATCTTGAATCAGTCATCCCCTTGATGTTGCCCGACACGGTCGCGCGTTTGCATCGAAACGGTCGCGATGCTGTAGCGCGTTACAAATGGCACTAACGCGCGTTAGTAGCAATGCTGTCGAGCGTTAACGAAACGCAACTGCATAGCTATAGAAAGTCTCCCTGGGTAAGGGCTCTTACATATTATACAAGATAGCCTTACGACTAAAACACAAAGGTGGTTATGTCACCTCCAGACAGTTTCGTGTCTGTCACGTTTTGTTTCTGTGTGCTCTATTATAAGTCAGTCAGGTGATCACCCTGCATTGTCCGAACCAAATTTGAAATCCGCATTTTTATTCTCTCAACGCGAGAATCGAACCGATATCCAGTCGAGAAGCAAACTCCAAACCACTTATAAAATGCAACAAAAACTCCTATTTACCGTGCTACACAAAAATATAAGGCCACCAATAGTGCCGTCATATATTCTATAGAATGTAGTAATCGATATTTTTGGGATTTTCACTTTTTACCAGAAATGACATGCAAAAAATATTTTTTTCATAAAAAAACATACTTCTAGTAATTTTTTCGATTTTGTCGATTACTGCATACTTTATTATGAGGGCAGAATAAGTCGAAATGAATATTGTTATTTTTGTTTATTTAAATGGGCATTGAACAGAAATATAAAGGAATATTATATTAATGGTTGCAGGTTCGGGTTTCGGTAATTACTTGCCGCCCCGGGCGCGCGGCAACCGGGAACCACTAACGAGACGCGGCGTTGCTGTCAGCCCATAGAGGTGTATCGAGATTCGAGATGAAAGTAATCCTCACATATTATAAAATAAATTAACAGATTAAAAATGGTCATAAAATAAAAACTACAAGGCCAAACTATGTAGTCGTACTGAAACTACATACATGATACATCATCCATATTATAAATATAAAAAAAACCGTCCGAATTCAGAACCTCCTCTTTTTCTTGGAAGTCGGTTAAATATCTATTACCTCTGGTGGTGGTCTGGAAATTAGTGAAATATGTTCATAAAATAAAAACTACTACAGAAACAAACTATAATATAAATATAAGGGACCAAATGGCAGCTATTCTGCCTCGAATGAAAAAAAATCACGCAAATCGGATCATTAATAAATAAATAAATAAAATAAAATGCATTTCATTCGGTCTAGGAGCCCATGATAGTGTTAGTAACAAATTTCTTAAGAACTATATTAGTATTTACATTATATTTTAAGTACTTAAGACTATATAATCTATAAAATCGTAAATCTCAGTGTTTAGTTACATACATAACTGGCCAAATTGAGAACCTCAGTTTCTGGAAATCGGTTCAAATAGACACTTTTAGAAATGCAAGTAAAAACGAAAAATAAATTATTGATCGTTCAACTATGAGGCTGAAGTGTAAATGTGCTTTTAAATATAATATTTTATTGTAAAAGCGTGGGGCGCTGGAACAGAAAATACTTTTTTGTAAAAAAATACTAATACTTCCTTCCAGGAATTAAAAAAAAAAAAGTTTCAGGCAGAAGCTGATTGAGGTTGCATATATAACGTATAACATATATTGTATAACGTTTAAATAGACGTTTATATACAGCGTGTCTCATGGTTCATATATCAAGCCGAATATAGTGTGAAAAAAGTACGCGTAGAGCATTTTTTGCTTTGGTACCTCTTATAAATTACTTACCATAACGCGACGAATCGCGTTAAAAGATCTCTCTAAAAGACACAAAACAGATGAATTTAGGCCCTGATTACGTAACTTCTGTGGCTTTCCCGACCGTCGACATCAACTGTCATTGTGACGTTAAATCTTTTTAAAACACGATTTAAAAAGTTAATATGTCATAATTTTGACGTTTTAACGTCACAATGACAGTTGATGTCGACGGTCGGGAAAGCCACAGAAGTTACGTAATCAGGCCCTGGTGTTAGGTCAACGACCAATGTGAACGTGTGTATAGACTAGCCGCGAGCCCCAGCATAGTAAGATTCACTCCTTGTGGTAACTTTAGACCCTTGTATTTTTTTTTATCGCGTTATGGTGAGTAATTTATGTGAGGTGCCAAAACAAAAAATGCTCTACACGTCATTCTCTTCACACTATATTCGGCTTGATATATGAACCGTGGCACACACTACATTATGTGAAATCGCATACAATTTGTTTTTGAACTCCATCTCCATCTCCAACAACTGTTCCGATTTGAAAAATTATTTCTTGGATAGTCCATTTATAGAGGAAGGCTTTAGGCTATATATCATTACGCTGCGACCAATAGGAGCGAAACGTCAGTGAGAAATGTTGCGAAAACGGGGAAAATTATTCACATTTGGGGACTTTCGTTGCGTGCGGCTGCATAAACGGTTTAATTCCCTCAAAAACCACGCGAACGAAGTCGCGGGGCACAGCTAGTAAGATATAATAGCGAAAGCATCTTGAATCAGGGCCACGGGAGCATTACTTTATCTCCCACCTTGAGAATAGAGATAAGCTTTTGTTCACTAAACTCGACGTACTACGAGTACATTTAAGATAACGAGACTAAGAATCCTTAGAATAAAATTACAAAGTCAAAGTAAAACTTTGTAAGTTGCGCTAGCTTGTTATTGATTACGAATAAATTAAAACTCATAAGGCTCGTATTAATGAAACAACTCGGTCTCACAAATTTAGATCGCAACTATAGAAACTAGGTATATTTTTAAATTCTTAATTTTTATTGACAAAAAGAAAATATAATAATACTATAGGCTCCAACACAATCGAGAATCGAATCAGTTCGATCTCAACGGCTTTTGGTATTTTATTTAGTGGATTACTTTGAAACTAACCAGGATAAAGAAAATCGTTAGATAGTAACTTTTTGTACTCCCAACCATATCAATCGAGTGAAAATCAAAGTAAAAAAACGCCAATTTATTGGGAATCAAAATCATATCAGTGTGGAGAGTAAGGCTCAAGTTTTTAATTTTTAAAAATGAAATAAAAAGTTGTTTTATTGTGAAACAGTTACTCAAGCAGAGGTTGCGATTGCAATTCTTGAGTTTGATACTTGTTTACTAATATGGACCCAATTTACTAAGAAGTGAGTTACAACATCACGTTTTATTTCTATAAAACGCGTTTTGTGTCTATGTTTTTCGGTGGCTTTCTAGGCACCGAAAAGTTTAGTACAGTAGACGTTCTCGATGTCCTGTGATCATCGTATTTCTATAATAGACCGGCTGTTCCCGCGACTTCGTTTGCGTGGTTTCTGAGTGACTGAAGCCGTTTATGCAGCGCACGCAATGAAGTCCCCAAATGAAATTAATTTTCCCCGTTTTTGCAACATTTCTCACTGACACTTCGCTCCTATTAGTCGCAGCGTAATGTTATATAGCCTAAAGCCTTCCTCTATAAATGGACTATCCAACAAAAAAAAAATTTTCAAATCGGACCAGTAGTTCCTTAGATTAGCGCGTTTAAACAAACAAACAAACAAACTCTTCCGCTTTATAATATTAGTATAGATGTACGATGATTCTCAAAAGACATTATTTCATTTAAGTATTTTAAGTAACATACATACCCATAAAATTATTTTCAGAGTCAATAATAGACGCAAGACATATTTACTTATTTTATGTGTTGCTTTCTTTTGTTGCTAAATTTTGGGTCTACAAATAAAAGAGTGATAACGGTTCTGTTTTTTTTTTATTTTTGAGGTGTAGAACTCTAAAACCATCAAACCTTGCAAATGAAAACCAATGAATGAATTCGGGTTTCGCAACATTTGTGACCAAAACTAACTAAAGCGAGCAGAGCGTGATATCTATTCCGTGAGGTTATTCAGACCAGATATTATTTTCATTACATTTCTGAACCAGTCATATTACTGCTGTACGACCAAGTCGCGGCCAAGGGTTTAAATACCTCCAATATGGACGCCCCATTGGGGCCAATGCTGAACACGTGTCATTTACAGTCCGCTGCTTATACAATGACTCATGTTTTTGAGACAAAACTTGCAAAAATTAAACGATAATCCTCTGAGTCTTGTTTAATTTAAAATAATTAGACAATTTTCACACTAGTGTCACTAATATTTAAACAGTTAAAAAAAGGCAGTGCTTTGCATATTGTTGTAAGCTTTATTGAAACAAAAATATCAATTTAAAAAATATACTCTGAATATAATTTATAAATCGCCATTATTATAAAAATATTTTTTCTTATAAGACCAGTACTTATTGAGAAAAAAAAATCTAATAATACATATTAATAATAAAAATAAATTTATTATTAATATGTATTATTTTACATACATAAGCTTCTGTTAACAATATTGCCTTTAAATAAACAACAAAATTTACTGCATAAAATTACTGAAATTTTTAGGTTATAGCACGTAATGTAAAAAACGTAGCATGTAATGATTTTGTTAAAAATCTACTAGACAAACATATAAATATGTCACTTTATTCGTCTGTAAATGTCCGCAGGGCTCATCCTTACTGCCGTACTCAGTTGGAACAGTTCCGGCCGCGGGATACGTTCGACTCAATGGCCGGCCTGGGATCGCCACTCGAATTTCTATTGGATTAAATCGGAGCTTATTTTCTATTTGTATTCCATATGCAATACAAAACGGAACAGACGTAATGGCCACTAGTCGCCATGCATACTAAGTCTGGACGTACAAACTGGTAGCGAAATTATACCTATGAAATCGGACCGAATTATAAAAAAAAAATTTCATTCGACTACTTAAAGTAGCCTCAGATGTTAACCGGACTTGTACGAGCAAGCGAACATAATATTGTATTTGTTTATTCAGCAAAGAGCTTCCATTGCATAGTAAGTAGATCGTTGATTAGCACTGGGAAGGGTGCAGGTACCAATAAGAATAATCAGATCTCAAGTACATTATACGGACGCTCTAACGGTGAAGGAAAACATCGTGAGGAAACTCGCACATGGTTGGCCCCAGACGTATTGACCAGGGCCCTGATTACGTAACTCCGGTCGCTTTCCCGTCTCTCGAGATCAACTGCCATTGTGACGTTACATCTTTTTAAAACACGATTTAAAAAGTTAAAACGTCAAAATTATGACATATTCATTTTTTAAATCGTGTTTTAAAAAGATGTAACGTCACAATGGCAGTTGATCTCGAGAGACGGGAAAGCGACCGGAGTTACGTAATCAGGACCCAGTCATTCCTCTGGACTAGGCCGACTGTTGTGATGCCGCATGTGCTGGGTGCGACATTTGAAACCGCCTGTCTCAGGCACTATAGTATTTAAAGTTGGTTACTTCGCTCGAAGTATATTGTATAAACGGCCTACTTTTTTGAACATTTCTTTTGTTGTAAATGATGATGATGACTTATATCATCTCGTCATTTCCAAGCAACACTTCGTGCTGGCAGTGAGTGATATTAATAGTGAGTGAATGATATTTATCGTGATGCGAATTACTTAACCAGATTAGAACCCACGAATTAAGTTTATTCTAGTTACTATCGGTCTAGTTCAAATAACACCTCATAGCAATTAAAAAGACGTATATTTTTCCGACAATTAAGTTAGACGCGATCGGCGATAAAACTATATTACCCGGATATTACCCGGATATTTTTACCGTCGCGGCCCAAATATTGTCGAGGCCCAGCGCCCTTAGCCAATAAACTAGACAAATGCGGAGATTTAGACCGGGATACCCGCACAAGGGTACAGGGACGAATTAAGGGATCAGAGGCCTTACTCTCCAAACTGATACGATTTCGATTCAGATCGTGCCGCGTACTGCTGAATAATTTGACGTTCGTTTAATTTGATTCTCAGTCGATTGATATGGCCGGGAGCACAAAAAGTTACGATCTAACGATTCTCTCTATCCTCGTTAGTGTCAACTGTCAAAGTAATCCATCAAATAAAATACCAAAATCCGTTGAGATCGAATTGATTCGATTCTCGATTATGACGTAGGTAATCCTGCTGATCGAAATTCCCGGGATATAAGATTGTGTGATTTTGGTAAGGCTTTCTAAAAACAACGGGCCTGGCACTACTCCGTTAAACGTTGGTTAATTCGATTTCATAAAAAATTCAACTACTTTAAAAAAAACTTTTACACTTCAACAATTAAAAAGTATATCGGTTTTCTAAACGGAGTTTTTTTTAATTTTTTACTTTGTAGTGTTTCAGATAAGTCCGTTTAGTAACTACGATGCTACAGACAGATTGACAGACACAACACACTCCATATTTATGATTTCACCGCCTTTTTGTGTCGAGAGTTAATTATAAATGGGAAAGTGAAAAACTCTTCAATTAGCCGTACTAAAACTACTGAATACATTATCCATGTAAAATAAATAAATAAATAATCGTTTATTTGCCAAAGCGAATGTACAATTTGGTCTTAGTTTACTGTCCTAACGTTTATGTTATACTGCAATTAAAAAAAAATATAATAATATCTACGGACGCTTCACACCACGTCAATCTGGCCCTTGTGTTACAAAAACTTGTGTTACAGGTACCAGACAACGGAAATATATATTTAATACTTTTTTATATTATAAACATATTCAAGATTTTTATTATATTAATACACAAATTTAACACACATCCATGACTCAGGAACATTTAAATGTTTTTGTTCCCTCAGCGGGATTCGAACCCGCGACCTTCGGGTCAAGAGCCAAGCTCTGAATCACTAGACCACGGAAGCAAAAAAAAATGTTCTATCTATCCTTTGTATTGTGTGAGAACTGAGAACCCCGTTCGGTGTTCGCCAATCGCCGTTTTAAAATGCCTCGTTAGAAACATGTTTTAAATGTAACAAAATCATAAATTGTGAAGTGAATATACTTTGTGAACAATAATTACATTTTAATCATTCAACTACCATTAACAATATTCTAGACTCATATCACTCAACTAAATTAATAGTATGAAAAAAAAGTTCGTAAATACCTGGTACACCACTGGAAATTGTTGAAATATGTACATGGAATAAGAACCACAGAACCAAATTTTATTATGTAAAACTTTAGGAGACCAACTGGCAGCTATTCTGAGTTGAATAAAAAAAGAATCGGATAATTAACCTCAGAGTAATCTTCCGTGGATTGCGCACACACTTGGGAACTATAAAATAACTCCTGCGTAGCTGGTCTGGTTTCAATGTAACCGTCCATTCTCAATCGGTGTGGGACGCATTAACACAAAACATAGTGTGAAGAGAAGTAATAGTGAGTAAATGCAATACGTTTATTGAGTTGAGTTGAGTTTGAGTTGGGCGTGTGAGTCTGTTTATCTGGTTAAGTAATTCGCCCGGAATGCCTCGCCACTCACCGCCACGCCGCCGGCGCGAAGTTACAGGCGCAGGGTAGGCGTTGTGTAGACATGACGAGATTGATTCATCATTTCACTTATAACGTCCGACAGAGTAGGCCTTTGCATCCGTTATTGGGTTGTTTATACAGTAATAGCTGACCCGTGCACACTTCGTTGAGCATACACACCGTTTAAACTTTCCCCGGACCTCGAAAACTTTGATCCGTTCAACCCTTCTCGAGTTTCAGCGAGACTAACGAACAGCAATTCATTTTTATACAGTGTGACTGGTGAGACATGAGCAATACTTGAGGACGTGATATTCGGCTATTATATGAGATGTAAGAAAATAATATTAAAAAAACAATATCAATTAATCATTGAGTAAATGTAGCTTAAACTCGAATAATTATTTACCCAACGCATGGACACCGCGCCCGTACTACTTACGTTGATGTCGCACGCCGCCGCGCCGGCTGCATAGGCATACCTACTTTCCTAGCGGCGTAATTTTCATAGTATCCATGATTCATTTAATATAAAATTTGGTTAAAATTTTATATATAAAATTTGGTAAAAAATTAAGTACCTAATTATATTACATGTAATATATTTATAATGGGAATCGAGTACCGAGTACTCTCCGTAAGTATTGCACATGTCTCACCAGTCAGGCTGTATATAAGATTAAATGAAATTAAATTAATATCATTATAACACCATATCTACCGCTTCCCTCACCCTACAGTTTCATACAATTTTCCGGGAGTAACTCAAACTTGCCAATAAGTACAAAGTAAAATAGATATTACGCTTCCCGTTCGCTACACGACCATATGATACAGACAAAATATATTCTACATTTAGCTTTAGACAGAAGCTTAAATATTGAGTATAAAGATCTTGTAGATGTAAAATAAATAAAATGAAAAGGGGAGGAAAACTTTTATGGCATTCTTTAGATAATGCCAATGTTATAATAATATTAATAATACATCATTAATTACCATTTTAGTTATTACATAAACATACAGAAAATATAAACAAAATAAAAAATTAAGAAAAAAATATATCTTAAAAATAATAACATAAACTTAACAAAATATTAATTTGGCAGTGCAATGCTTAAAAATGAAAAAAATCAGGATGTGACAATCGCCGCCCTCCCTGGTCTTCCGTGATACCCTCTCCGAATGTAATGTCAATAGAAAACTGAGGAAGAAAATTGTCGACCTTCGTAGCGCAGTGGTTGAACGCGTTGGCGTTGGTACTCGAGCGAGAGGTCGCGGGTTTGAATCCCGACGAGGGAACAAAAAAGTTTTCAATGTTCCTGAGTCATGGATCTCTATTTTTGTGTATAGTGAAAAAATCTTAAATATGTGTACTGTGTATAGTTTATAAGTATTAAATATATTTCCGTTGTCTGGTACCTGTAACTCAAGTTCTTCGGATAATTAGTACAGGGCCAGATTGACGTGGTGTGGATCGTCCATAGATTTATTTTTTTATCATTTAATTTTATAAATGGCGAAAACTCCACTGACTTGGGCTCAGCTTTAAGTACATGAAGAAGAAGGTAAGGTTGAATTTTTACTAGACATGAAACAGACACCCAATTAGTCAAACAGAACCTGTCACTGTGGAGCGGTAGCCACAAGCCACATACGGCAAATAAACTTGAAAAGTAAATAAGTTTATATTTTTAACTGACTTCCAAAAAAGGAGGAGGTTCTCAATCCGGCCTTTTTTAGAGATTTTAATATGTATATTGGTAAATAGATATAGATTTGTATTTAACTAAGTGAATCAATTTCTATAGTACTAGCGTGCGGCGCCAGTGAGGGTTGGCTATGGACCGATTCACACCAAGGCCCTGATTTTCTTTCACGTTCATACTCACGGGAACCATGTTGTATTAAATATGTACGTATTAGATCTAGGAGAAGATATAAAGAACAAATAAAGGAGAAGATAAACGTTGTGTCGTATCAAGAGGTCAAAAGTAAAGCACAGGACAGAGAAACATGGCGATTACTCCACCGACAAGAGCTAGCTAGCTCTTAAGATTTGAATGAATGAATGAATGAATGAATGAATGAATGAATGAATGAATGAATGAATGTATTAATACCCTAGTTCAAGATGCCATCGCTATGATTACTAGTTCGAAAACAAAATGTGATTTGACATAAGCTTCCCTACGTGACGTTCAAGAACCCTTTCCCTTAAAGAAGTCTCTCAGACGCTGTGACACATTTCTTTTTTTTAATTAGAAAGCAATTATACTTGTAGTAGATAAAAGAGAAAAGATAATTGAAGGAAAATAAAAGAAACTACGCTTAAAAAGCTGACTTCAACAACTAAAAAGCATAAAATACTACTTTTATAATGTAGTTACAATTAATGTTCTTTTTGGAGTCGGTGTCAGCAAAGGTGAGTTTCAAGTCAACAACTTTTGTATGTTGTTATTTTAGCTGACACCGTCACGAAAATCGAATCACCTCAGAGTAATCGGTGTCAGCAAAGGTGAGTTTCAAGTCAACAACTTTTGTATGTTGTTATTTTAGCTGACACCATCACGAAAATCGAATCACTTCAGAGTAATCGGTGTACATACATTAAAACAAAATAGAAAAAACAATAGGCCGAACTGAGCACTTCCTCGTATTTTTGCAAATCGTTTCACATATTATTTTATTGCTTATATTTACATTGGTTGCCTGGAAGAAATTACTAAATAGGGTCGCCATTTGTGTTCTTATAATATATTGATGTTATTTCTCGAACTGTTTAAATATGTGTGCGCAATAAAGGATATTTCATTCATTCATTTATTCATTATATGCAAAAAGCTCCAACAACAGACAAGAGTATAGAAAATATATTTTGTCTGACGTGAGCCCAGAGCCCTTTCCGTGATAGAAGTCCCCTGGACGCTGTGATCGTGTGACCGAATGTTAAATGTTATAAGACCCTGGTTCCTTGAAGTACCCCTGGGGTATTCTCTTCAGGTGTGCAATTCTTGATTTCCCACAACTTATTTAGTCTGGTTAGGACACTGCAGATTCTATGTAAGACTCGAATGTATGTAATATACTCACGGTTTCGGAAACGCTATTCAAATGAATTATCAACTAACCATGGCATTCTAATTAACAACCCATATTCCGTTCCAAAATCCAGGGGTTAGTGTTCCCGAGGCTTCGACGTCGAATTTCGTCGACGACGGAAAAAAGGGACATTGCAAATTGATCACCCGATATTGTGATAAGACAATATGTAGATACAACATCGGTCCTGTGCCTGATCTACCGTTAGCCATCATTCGTTCCACTGGATTACGAAATACAGTCTATAACACGCTATATTTTAAATTTCACCCAATTTGAAACAGAAGTTTAAGAATTATAAGTTGTCAAACTTCTTAATTTTATCACTGACTTACTCACTCACTCACTCACTGACCTATCATCAAAAGTATTAGGCACTTCTAGCAGACATAGAAGCTTCAAATTTGGAATACAAGTAGCGTTTAGTGTATTTTTATGTATGTACCCTGAAGTATGTATAATTATGTAAATCGTCGTGAATGTTCGTATGTGTGTAGGGGCCCTAAATCTCCGGCCGAGATTCGGTAATGTAATGAACCGCCGCTAATGGTTGTTTACGGCGGAACGGTAACTGAACGGTTTGCCTAATTCAATCGAGCCCACCTTTATTTATAGAACACACGCAACAGGCGTTAGATATGACGCTCGCACACGCTAGACAGGCGCCTTGGCAAGCGTCTGGAATATCTAAGAGATTTAGGGCGTGTTTCACCAAGCAATGTTAAAGGTAACGCCATGTTATCCTTCTCGTATTTCCTGTCAATGAATGAGATGGCATGGTATATTAACATGGCGTTAACTTTAACATTGCTTGGTGAAACACGGCCTTATTTGCTTACCGAACTGCTAAACGAAACCATGTTTTTCAATCTCGGTCAGTAAAATGACAAGCAAAAATCATTCTGTCTCTGCTAACTGACAATGAAAGAAAGAGAGGTGATGACACAAAGTCATTTTACTGACTGAAATTATAAATCTGTGTATACTGTTTGAGGGTGTAATGGTAAAAAGAGACACTATAAGACTGTCTATCCAGACTGTATCTCAAGAACAGTAATATACACTTGAAATATTCAGAGTAAATTTTTCTGATGCCGCTATTACCGCAAATACAATTAAAATCAGAATGAAGACCCAAAGGTATTACTTGTACAACAAACGTAACTTTTTCTATTTAAATACGAAACCTTTTTTCTACGAATTGGCGGGCTGATTAATGATTATGTATCTCGCAACAGCAATTCGACAGGCGTAAATTGTATAATTGAAGGGTATAAAACCAAAATCCGCTATACTCCTTCTGGACCAAATTTGAGTTAGTAGCACCTTTGGAAACCTCATAAAAATTGCTTTAAAACACTTGGCTAGTTTCGTACCAAAACCCGCTAAAACATACAGAAATCTGCACCTAAAATAGATTCAAATTCAAAAGACCCTATAACAGTGCATACTAGTATCAAAAAAAAGTAAGCATGAACTGCGTAAGATCCATTTTTCAGGATAACGAGAAGAGTCGTTTAAAAATCTATAATATTTAGAACAATAATGCACAGAATCCTGCATTTGCAATGTTAGGTTCATAATTATTTTAAACAAGAATTTGTTGCCAACACACAAATATTTTGTTATTAGTTACACCAACATCCATGTACATTCCTAAATGTTAGAAACATGAACATACTAATGCATATGGCTGTACAAAAATTAAAATCACAAAACGCGAATGCCGGCTAGGTGTAACACGCAACAACACGCGAGAACACGAAACGTCAGGTCGGGTGTCACACGTCAGACGTGAAACAAGTCTTTTTATGAATTAAAATAATAGCACTGTTCATAAGTTCAGTTTTGTGAATTATATATTACGCTACTAGCTGACATGTGCCCCCTTCGTTGAGCATACAGACCGTTTAAACCTTCCTTGGACTTCCACGAATATTTCAAGACCAAAAATAGTCGAATTGGTTCACCCGTTCTCGAGTTTTAGCGAGACTAACGAACAGCATTTAATTTTTATGTATATGACTAGCTGACCCGTGCCCACTTTGTTAAGCATACAAACCGTTTAAAACTTTCCTGGACTTCCACGAATATTTCAAGACCAAAAATATCCGAATCGGTTCAGCCGTTCTCGAGTTTTAGCGAATAGCATTTAATTTTTATATATAAGACAAGCTGACGCGTGCCCATTTCGTTGAGCATAGAAGAACAGCAATTCATTTTTATATATATAAGATAAGAAAGAGAAAAAAGAAGAGAATATAATGATATTATAGATTTTAATTTAGGAAAGTATTACGTTATTATGTTTTAGAAAAACTCGAGATTGGAGCTAAGTTAATGGAATGAGAAAACTAATTATAAAGTAAGTTTCATAAGTTCACCTTAGATAAGGTTACTACACCTCTGCGCCGAACTATTCGAATGTTTTCACCCCGCGGCGGGCGGTAGAAGGAAAGTTAGGGCGGGTATACAAATTTTACATAAATTGACTGCTTCTCGGTCGGTTTCCCGACCACATGAAACCAAGTCTTATAAAAGTACTAGCTGTTCCCGCGACTTCGTTCGCGTGGTTTTTGAGTGACTGAAGCCGTTTATGCAGCGCACGCAATGAAAGTTCCCAAATGTAATTAATTTTCTCATTTTTTGCAACATTTCTCACTGACGCTTCGCTCCTATTGGTCGCAGCGTAATGTAATATAGCCTAAAGCCTTCCTCTATAAATGGACTATCCAATAAAAAAAGAATTTTGCAAATCGGACCAGTAGTTTTTGAGATTAGCGCGTTTAAACAAACAAACAAACTCGTCCGCTTTATAATAATAGTATAAATTTTTTAAATGTTAATTACATCTTATAGATTAAGGGCCGATTTTTCAATCGTCAGATAACTTTTACATAAGGAATAAATATGTGACTGACAGATTTCGTATGGGACAAATGTCAAAGTCACATGTTTAGTCAACAGATAAAAGTTATCTGACGATTGAAAAATCGGCCCCAAGTCGCATAACATGTCAGAAATATTCTAGTTTACTTTTCTTAATCGTCATTAGTACTTCCGTAGTCTTCTCCATTTTGTCTAGAACATTACTATTTCGTATGCGATCTATGCATTACAAACGCTTCCAGTTTTTTAGACATAGCCTGTATAAGATTTAGTTGCACTAATTTCCGCGGGACTTCTTTTACGGAAATGATTCACCGAACTATACAGTATACATATTATGTCAAAAATATTGTAATAACAAATTTGGAAACACCGGAGCTCCCAGTATAAGACCAACCCGACGTTCAATTTGAAAATTCTTTCCTCCGCAGCTCCGCAAACATTTCCGAGAATCTCCGGCAATATCATAACTCCGCTGAGAGGTTTTACAATTATGGACTAAAAGCATGTACGTGCACCATTAAATACTATTTAAAGCACTTTTAGTAATAATGTGTGCTAGAGCCGTGAGCGGTTTCAAATGCACGTAAACGCTTATATACTATTTACTTACGGCGACGCTCGTAAAGACGAAATGTGAAATTAATAAGGCCAGGTGCATGCCAGAACATGTCTAAGGAGGGTCCGATATCCACGAGTTGCCGCGATTTAAAAATCGCACAGCGCCATCTAGTGGTTGTCGATATAAACTTTTTGGTCAGAAGTTTATTATTTCAAATTGAAATGAAATCGTATCCAATAGATTAATAAAATTATTGTTTTGATTTTATGACGAAATTATGCGGTTCTGTACGTGAAATTCGGAACACTAAAAACTTGAAGTACAACTGTAAATTAAGCTAACTACGTGGCATATAAAAATATACATTGTGTAAACTTACACAGGAGGATTATTGAACAAACGTGATGAGCATTCGATTCTCGTTTTAAAAATGTATATATAACATATTATTATGTCCTTAATTTTTGATCATAATATTATAATATGGATTGAATATATTTTATTATACACAGTGCACTTGAGTGTCTCAAGTGCCGTCGCTGAGTATAAGTCGTCGCACATAACGAATCGTGATTTTTGAAGAAAACTAATCATGTTATTTACATAGTAAATAAAGAAAAATCTTATTAATGTATACTGTCATTGCTTAAGTTATAGTGAACCCTACCTTTAGTTTAAATATGTTTCATGTGAATAACATCATGTATTACTTATAATACCTCCAAGAATATGTGAACTTTCCGATGTAGTTTTCGCGTTAAAGCATAACGAACGGACATTCACATTATAAGTAGGGATTAATTAGTTTCGACTTACTGTTCTTTATCGCCTGTAACACCATCGCGAGTCGCTACACAACTGTAACCAAAATAACTGCTTAGACCAAAACAAGTGTGTTAGATCGATTTTAGATCTTATCTTTAATCTGCGAAATTAGGTATTGAGCAACTTGTCCTATCGGCACTTAAAAAGTATGTCACTTAAAGATGAATTTATACCTGTTGCCAAATACGATAAGCGATTGTGATCTCTATATCATAGTATTTGTGGTTCAGTGATTAGCGTCGCTCAATTTGTAGGTCCCGGGTTCGAATATCGCCTAGAGAGCAGACTGTCAATGTTGAATTTGTGTCATGGGTATACATGGTGTAAATCGAACAGTCATTATAACTTTGGGATATTATGATGTATTTTATTCCTAAACACAAAAAAATGCTTAATTTTTACTTTCATGTTTCTATGGAATATTCCACAACATCATAAATTTTCCCATACAATAATTAAAAAAGTACCTCTCCAGCGCTGGTGCTTTTTAAGTAAACTCTGTATACGGGACCCATGTACAGTATACACCTTAAAGTATTATCACTCATTAATATTATATCCTGTAAATTCCTTCTGTAGCTTTTGATGACCCCCATGGGGAAGATAATTGGGGGTGCTATTCTTTCCCTGGCATCCCACGAGTAAATCTATACTTTGTTTGTTTGTTTGTTTAAACGCGTTAATCTCAGGAAATACTTGTCCGATTTGGGAAAATACTTTTTTGTCGGATAATCCATTTATAGAGGAAGGCTTTAGGCTATATGACATTATGCTGCGACCAATAGGAGCGAAGCGTCAGTGAGAAATATTGCAAAAACGGGAAAAATTATTTACATTTGGGGACTGCATAAACGGTTTAAGTCACTTAAAAACCACGCGAATGAAGTCGCAAGCAAAGCTAGTAGATAATTTAATCTTCTACGTTCAATATAATACACCAAGTTGCTAATACCGACCAATACGAGATACGTTTAGTTCATGTAAGTTAGAGTCCGTAGTTCATAAAACCTTCGGGGCTCATTAATTACATATAGCCAGTAACAGGATTAATCTGTCATAGAACAACGTTCCCGGGGAGTCCCGCGGGAGGGAGGGAGGGAGGAACTCATTTGAAAGCGGTAAAGTCTGCGCTTCTCTATTAGTTCATTGGCGATATAAATATCACATTTCCCTTGTGCTGCTGGAGATTTGTGAGTTATAACACGTACATACTACTAAATATCCCCACTTTTGGAATGTATTGAATATTATATTCCGTGTTGATATTACATTACATTAATAACAAAAATGAAAAAAAACTACTAACGGTACACTAATACACGAGAAAAAAAGGCATATTATAAAAAAAAATGTAACAAGAGTGCTGCAATTTTAAAGCAGCAGGTTTTATTATTATTAAAAAAAATACATTATATTACACATTTTTCGTATTTTACAATGCTTTTGCTTCAGAGTATGTAGAGACGCTGGATCCCCAAACAGGGCCATGAGCCCTTCAACATGAGGAATAAAAACAATAACTAAGATGGCGCGTCCAGTACGACTACTGAACGCAAAAGCCAGAACGTTCTGGGGAAGATCTGGAGAACGCGGGGAAAACCCGAAATCGCAGGAGATGAAAGATGGACAAGTAATACCATACACGACGCGTGGGGCCCCGGCCCGATCTGGAGACCGAGACATCGAATGTAACTCCTCGCTCACCGTGAGTATGGGAGACGGGGTCGGTTCAATAATAATTAACGCCTCCCACACAGATTTCGGTGACGGTGGGCAGTTTTATTGAAAGCGGGCCAGATACGCAGGAGTTATTTTATAGTGCCCAAATATGTTTGCATTAAACAGAAGCACTCTATCTTACTTCACTCTCGTAGCCCAGTAAGATAACCGACACGACTGGCGGGAGATCAGGCGCAGGACCGACTGTTTACATTTCTTATCAGACAATCAGGTGATAAGCCTAAACAAACTTGAAAACATTTTTTGTTCCAATGCGGGATACGCCAAGAGACAGTTGGGGCAATAGGGCTGCCCCGTGCTGGACCCTGAAATAGTCTTTGCTTCGCGTAAATGTACATTTTAGACCCATCTAGCGCAGTTGATCCATGGCGCGATGAATTACCTATTCTTCTTAATCTCACTTGTCTTACGTAGGCCCTTAGCATCCGTTATTAGTAAATTTAGACAGTATTCTAAGAGTGAAGTAACCACTCTTTAAATATTGTAGTGTCTGGGACCGCGCACGGAATACTGCCTGTATTATAGGTATGGTTGTCTAGCACATACGGCATCACATCATAGGCTGCCTAGTCCAGAGGAATGACTGGTCAATACGTCTGGGCCCAACCATGTGCGGGTTTGACGATGTCTTCCATCACCGTTAGAGCTTCGGTATTAGGTACTTGAGATCTAAAAAAGTCTCATTGGTACATGCCACAATCTGGGAATCGAAGCTGCAGGTTTTCGAGGTCGAACGGTCTGCCCAGTAGACCATGCTTTTTTACTCAATTTACTACTAGTGTAATTGCGTACACAAGTAACAGACGCGTTTACAACTCAAATAAAATAAAAGTCGCCATAAATAATAGAACACGGACCATAAAACATAATACACTGACGCATTATACTTCAGCCTGCACAGTTGCTGCCCGCCCGGCGAAGTACCTACAAATCTTCTGTACAGTGTAATCCCAAGTTTTCCACTTAACATTTGAAATGGTTCAAAAGTCCTGACGATGAATTTGATTTACTCACAAGAAATGAGCTCGAAGTAGGTCCAAGCTGGTCATTCTTCACAATATGTTAATACCTGACGGAGACACACACTGTGTTATGCCTAAAAAATAAGACACCTCGTCTTATTTTTTTAGGCATACCACAGTGTGTAAAAATAATAATTATAATGACTTTGAGATATGATTATACTGCCTTTTCTCTTTCAAGTAATGATTTTTTAGTTTTTTATTCAAAAACTTTTTTTTTTGCATTATTGTTATTCTCGCTAAAAATACTACATTGTTAATAGTAAATATTTTTTTTATTGTAACAAAAAGAACACTTATTTCCAGAATTGGAAAAGGTAGTGTAATCATAATTTTCTCAAAGTTATTCTAAATGGTCTTTTTACACCCTGTTTGCGGGTATCGCAGGTTTTTACTGGGCGAATAGATATTTAGTGTGGTTATGTCCTTAGCCAAAGGGTAATATAGAGTAATAATATTATAACCCTATCACTGACACTCCATGTTCGTCTGTCTGACAGCAGGCTGTATCTCATGAAAATTATAGCTAGAGTATGATAATTTCACACAATGATAATATACAACAAACACTAACAATCGAATAAAATTGAAGTGTAGCTCTCATTTCACCAAACGTACATTTTGTCGTTGTATACGGTAGTGCGAGAGCCCAACTCGCACTTGGCCGGTATATATGGTTCAGTATGAGACAATTTTTACTAAGATTATTATAACTGATCTCTTAGTAATCGCGAATATCATTATAACATCTTCCTATATGTACATACATGCTGTGATATTAATGAATGATAATAATGATGAATGAAAATTCTTTAGGGAGTGTATGGGTCCAGTACTAGTGCTGAAAGATACTTCATTTTTATTATTGTATGGGAAAATGTATGTTGGTGCCTTTCTTATACAAAGATGAAAGTCAAAAGTAAGTCTTTCAACGCTGGGACTTTCATAGTATACGTATTATCACTCATTTATTTTACACCCTGTATACCTAATTCTTCAGTTTTCTCTTCCTATAAAACAGTATACAACACTGTTTACGATTACGATCCAGGCTGTATCGTTGTTGTAAAAATCATTGATGTACAATCTGTAGAGAAGTCGCAGCCTATGCAAAAATAAAAATAAATGTGGTAGAAGGCAAAATGCGTAACAGTAGCAAGGTACGATCGCTGAAGAAGTTACTTCATTGCACTATTTCAGTTTGTCTGCGATCGGTGCCTGGTTGTATTTTCGTCATGTACTGTATTGATATTAAGTATTTCATTATCAATACACTAGATAACTTATCCCATATAAAAAAATCTGTCTGCTCGGTATATGCCTATAGATCTATAGTGAACTGACACAACAGTTTTAAATCATTACCAAGTTGTTACATAAAATTATAAAAAAAATCCAATTTAAAGACAGGTTGCGTCGTTGTGACATGACGTTGACGTTGGAAATGTTCCAAGCGAATTAAATGAACAGATCACTTTTCACGTGAGTTCATATTCGTCGAGACGGATTTTTTGTGTTGAAACGATATCTAGTGTATTTTTGACCGAATACTTGACACTGTACTCTGATAAAAATATAGGCCTAATTTTATCTATCGATTACGTTCCATGAATTTTTGAAGACTGCTAAGGGTAGTTTATGTTTTCATTTTCGATAAACAGCGGATATCTCTATAAACACCATAAAAAGAACAGTCAATATAACTTTGAGATAAGATTATACTACCTTTCCTCATTTTGGAAATGTATTTTTTTGTTGTCAACAAATTAATGTGTAATGTTGTTATAAGGCCGGCTTAATCTTAATGATGTATGGCCTTAATAAAATAAAAGATAAAAAAAAAAAAAAAACTATTTTTTTTTTTCTTGTCGCAAGAATAACGAAAAAGCAAAAAATATAGTATATATGTTTTGATTTCGTCATAATTACATGTCTAGAATGGAAAAAGGTAGTATATGATATCCCAAAGTTATAGTGACTGTTCATTTTACACCCGTTATTATACAAACGCGACATCCCTACAGATACGTCTAGGCGACATTGATCAAGTTGTAGGTCCTTCATACATACACTGTAGAAGTAATTTTGGTAATGTAAACAGCTGAGGCTCTGATCGGGAGGCAATGTACACCCACATAATGTAAAAAGTTATACTCTGTGGAGTTCGGGGGTGAAGTATGTAGATTTAAGGTTACAGCGACGAAAATGTCAAACATTATTCTAAAGAGTTAATACGATACCTGCAGGCTTACCCCCGGTACAATCGAGAATCTAATCAGTTCGATCTCAAAGGCTTCTGGTATTTTATTTGGTGGATTACTTTGAAACTAATCAGGATAAAGAAAATTGTTAGATCGTAACTTTTTGTACTCCCGACCATATCGATCGACTAAAAATCAAAATAAACAAATGTCAATTTATTAGAAAGTACGCGGCATGATCACATCTGAATCAAAATCGAATCAGTTTAGAGAGTAAGGCCCCTGGGCTCTGATTCAAGATGCTATCGCTATTACGAAGTTCCAAAACGAAAATGGGATTTCGTTTTCAAAATTCGTAAGTGACAAAGTAGCGATGGCATATAGCTCATTGCCCTTTCATTTCTGATTGATGACGTGGATTCTGATTTCATGGTTGAATTTCATATTAAACTATTTTATATATATCTTATATATTTATTATTCTTCTTCTTATATATAAAAAATGGATTGTTGTTCGTTAGTCTCGTTAAAACTCGAGAACGGCTAAACCGATTCGGCTATTTTTAGTCTTAAAATATTCGTAGAAGGTTTAAACGGTGTGTATGCTCAACGAAGTGGGCACGGGTCAGCTAGTCTTCTTATAAATAAAAAGTAATTGCTATTAGTTAGTCTCGCTAAAACTCGAGAACGACTGAACTGATGCGGCTATTTTTATTCTTGAAATATAAGTCCCGGGATGGTTTAAACGGTTCATCACAAACTGTTTCTATGCTCAACGAAGTGGGCACGGGTCAGCTAGTAAAACCTATTTTTCACTTATTATTTTCATTCTATATTACAAAACATGCAAAAGTGTATGTCTGTGCTGAGTGAGAGAATTTAGGATGTTTGCGAGTTTCTTTCGCCAATTCCAAAAGAAGCGTCATCAAATTTTATTTCATCAATAAGAGAATAATTCTCAGGCTTAGTTTTATTAGGGCCCTGGGAGTCGAACTGCACTCACTCGAGTCCGAGACGGACGAAACCCAAGCAGACGCTAGTATGTCACACATGAAGCCAAACACACCCCGAAGACATTTGTTGTAATATTAAGACGTTTGAGAGCGTGCCAAGTGTCAACTGGCACCGTGCTGCAGTGCTCAGATATTCCGCCCCCGAGGCCAGGACTGCAGTCCTGCACGTCGCATTACTTATTCCTTGAGAAGCTAAAGAAAAATTTAGAAAAATTAAACTCATTCCTATGTTTTTTTATCTGAAAACGTTTGTTGAACGACCGGTAGGGTTATCTATACTAATATTATAAAGAGTTAGGAAGAGTTTGTTGTTTTTTTAAACGCGCTTGTCTCAGGAATCACTGGTCTGATTTGAAAAAATTTTGTTTTTGTTGGATAGTCCATTTTAAGCGGAAGGCTATAGGCTTTTTTATACTTTATATGACTATAATTAACAGTTCCTATGATTGCTACTATATTGTTATTGGCGCAAAAAAATGAAGCAAATTTACAATTAAATATAATATAGGATGAATGCAAAAAAATAGCTTTATAGAACGAACTTTATGTGAAATCCCATACATTTTTCTCTCTCTTATGTACCTATAGCGATTTATAAATTTAAGTACAGTAACTTAGGTACAGCGACTTATATTATATTACTTAAGTACAGTAACTCTGAAAGTTCGCGACGTGAAAGCTTCGTTAGTGCTCCATCACACTTTGTGACTTTGAAAAATGAAATGAGAAAGTTTATGAAACTAGTTTGATCAATTTGTCCCTTGGTTATTACTTGGGGTTTGGATTTTATACTTTGTAAATAACTTTTTTAGTGTTTATAATATAGTATATTATAGTAATATAATATGTATTTCCATCAAGAACCTACGGTACATTCAATAACATAGTGTTTATAAGTCTGAGGCCTAGTGGGTAGGTGATTAGCACTCGAAGGAGTGCAGATTCGATTCCCATGTTATAGCATGTACCATTGAGACTTTTTCAGATCTCAAGTTCGGACGCTCTAACGGTGAAGGAAGAAACCCCATGGTTGGCCCCAGACGTATTGACCAGGGGGCCTACTCAAGATGCCATCGCTAATTATCGCTTACAAAGTTCGATAACAATATGTATGGGATTTGACATAAGGTACGCCAAATGACATACCAAATTATTTTATTTATTTATTTTCCAAATTAAATTACAAAATAAGGAGCGAGCTCGGTGTCCCATAAACCCGTGGGGTTTGTCCATACACCGGCGCATCTATTATCAAATGCTCAAAAATAGACAATAAGTACTTCAAATCTTATTAACTACCTACTTGACTTATAATTATATATGAATATTTAAAAAAAAAAAAAAAAAAAGGACAATTGTACAAAATTAGGTACTTATATACACTACAATACAATACAATAAAACTTTCATTGTGGTAAGCGATATTATATCCTATGTGCGAGCGATGCACATCGCACAGCTAGTGCGCCGCTCGAACACTTATAGGTAACAACAACAAATCACGATCATTTAGCGTAGCTTATGTCAAATCCCATACATTTTGTTATCGAACTTTGTAAGCGATAATTAGCGATGGCATCTTGAGTAGGCCCCCAGTCATTCCTCTGGACTAGGCCGACTGTGTTGTGAGGCAGCCGTATGAGCTAGGCAACCATGCGACATTTAAAACCGCCTATCCCAAGCACTTAACAGGTATTTAACGAGTGGTTACACTTTTATACTTGTTATGGTATGTTTTAATATTTATAAATGTAACTTTCGAATCAACCATGGAGTTGGAACAAGTTGTATTGTATGATTTATTTAATTATATTAAATATGAATGAATTAATTGAAATTGGATGTAATAAAATGTAGGGTGTAAAAGGAGCAGTCAATATAACTTTGGGATATGAATAAAGGACCGTTTCTCATTCTAGAAATGAATTTTTGAAATTAATGAAAGCTGAACTGTTTGAAACAACGTTCTGCATTAAATTCTTAAATTTTATAATTTTTGCCATAGTACGTAATGAACGTCTTACGCGTGCTATTGACCTTTCAGCGTAATCCAGCTGATCGCTGTGTTGTGCACGTTGTACATTGCCTATTGAAAATTTTTAAATTTTTAAAACAGTGGATTAAAAGCAAATGACTAGTACCAATGGATATATCTCTTGCCTGGTTAGTAACCTACGAAGTTATAGTGACTGCTCTTTTTACACCCTGTATTATATTCTGTGTACTGTGTTGACTGTACTGTGTTTGTAAAATAGAATCAATCTGTCAAATAATAATTATGTACCTATTTAATTGTAGTAAGTAGTAGAATAAAAGGCTTTTTTATTTTATTTGTTATTTCACTCGAAGAATGAAATAACCACTCGTTAAATAACCAACTTTGAAAATAATTTTTGATGTGACTCTTCTACCCGGTGTTCTGCGACGGCTGAGTTTGGTGTTTTAATAATTAAAAGCAACAGTGTTTCTCATACGCAAACCAATTATGTTAATAGTATCATGGCTCAAATAAACTAGGCTAAAGTGGAATTATAAGAGATCGCCCTAAACGAATAACGGGAAGATAAAATACCTAAATTAATTAAGATTAGTGTTTTATCTCGTTGTAAATTCTAGGTGTTTTGTATAACGTGGCGGGTGGACAGAACGCTGCAATGCGCTAATACTTTGAAACCTTCTTTCTTAAAGCTCTTATTGAAAAATCCCAAAAAAATATACAGTGTATACCGCGATTCATATACTAAGCCGAATATTAATATACATAGTATAAAACAAAGTCGCTTTCGCTGTATGTCTGTCCGTATGTATGCTTAGATCTTTAAAACTACGCAACGGATTTTGATGCGGTTTTTTTTAATAGATAGAGTGATTCGTAAGGAAGGTTTGTATGTATAATAAATGCATAATATAGTAGAGAAACACTGATAAATTTAAAGGTTTCTAATGTGATGTCGTAAATAAGCACTTTTTTTTACGCTTATATTGCAAACGCTGGCTGAACCCTACGAGATATACCAAAATAATGTACTACAGTATTGTTCACCTTAAAAAGTTCAACAAAAAAGTCCGGGATGGTATATGTCTATCTCTTAGGGATAACCCACCATAACTATTTTTATCCTTTACTAAAAAATGGTTATTTACGAAGTGATTTTAAACAATACAGCATTGTTTGGGCGCAAATCATTGTTTATATTATTTAAAAAAAGAAGAAGAACAAAACTTTCAATCTTACATTTGTGACTTCCATTCTTACATTCTTACACGAACCTGCTATCATGCAACAAATTGTATTTTTAAAGGAAAATAAAAGTAAAATATAAACGAACAAGAGTTTTCATTGAAGGCTCCATTATGTCCGCGGAGACATAATTTGGTGGCCCATGAGGGGAATGTATCAAGAAGAAAATAAAAGCTGCACGTGTTCGAGCATACGCGGTAAAGAATCAAAAATCGGAAAGCATAAGGAATTAAAATACAAATATCCACGGGTCAGTGTCAGCGGCCAGCAAAGAAGCAAAGGCACCGCAACTAAAGGTCACACCCACAAGTTAAGTAACCTTCCTTCCGCCATTCCGCCATTTTGTCTTCCCTATTTCAGACTGTTGAATATGTTTCCACTTGTGATTACTGCCTAAGTGATAAGTTTCCCATAACTTGCAATAGTTACAACAAGGAATTTAGTTTTTTTTTGGCCGACTATTTCAGTGCATACATCGAGCGAAAATCCCAACGAATCATCCTTGTGGTTCGGCCGGTTTCCTCGCGCTGCGCAGTACGTCCTGCACCGAGTCATCTGCACCGCAAGCCTACTGTGGAGTGAGGGACGTGAGCTAATTTTATACCTATTTCTTTATATTGAGTTACAATGACGTCTCCATTAGCGTCACCGTTACCGGCTATTAATGAGCCATTAGTTCTTACAAACAGCAAATTTAAATTAAAGGAACTAAAGGCTAAACGAAGTTCGATCAAAGGTCAAGTAACAAAGTTTGGTAATTATTTGTCTGAGTTGAAGGAAGGCTATGAACTTTCCAATGTAGGTATGATGGAGCTTAGCCTAAAGCTTAACAAATTTGAAGGCTTATTGGTTAAGTTTGATGAAGTACAAAATGAAATTGAATTGTTAAATGCTGACAATATGGACATAGAAATTGATGAGCGGGAAAGAATTGAGCATGATATCATTAGTAACATAGCTAAGGCAAAAAATCTTATTAAAATTTCTGAAGGTGAGGCAAGAAGTGAGTTATTAGCAAACAGTGATTCTCAATGCTTGCTCGATCATCACAATAATAATGGTTTAAAATTACCCCAAATACAAATAGCCAAATTTGATGGATCATATTTCCACTGGTTACAGTTTAGAGATACTTTTGAAAGTTTAATTCATAAAAATAATCACATTCAGCCAATACATAAATTCCATTACCTTATTTCATATTTAGAGGGTGAAGCTGCTCGCATTATATCAAATTTGGAAGTATCAACAGCTAATTATACAGAGGCGTGGAAGCTTCTTGGTGAGCGATATAATAATAAACGCTTACTTATTAATCATCATTTGAAATCGCTGTTCAACACTCAGCCACTCAGTCATGAATCTGAGAAGTCTTTGCGATTTTTGGTCGATCATATCACTAAAAACTTACGAGCTTTATCAAGTTTAGGCCAGCCCACAGATAAGTGGGATGTACTCATTATCTTTATGTTATCCTCCAAAGTAGATAGTAACACTTTAATGAAGTGGGAGGAGCATCGCAATCTATTAGACGATGTACCAACTTTGGATCAGTTTTATAAATTTCTCACTGATCGCGCTGATGTTCTTGAAGCAATTAACAGGAGTCAGCAACATGAAAAGAATAAATCATTAACTATGCGTACACAGTTTTCCCAACCCAACAATAAGTGGAATAATAATAACAACAAAAAACCATTTAAAAATTTATACACAAAGTCATTTGCTAGTATTAATCAATCTCGAACAAATATACCTGTTGTATGCGTAATTTGTAATGACAATCACAAAATATATGATTGTCCTACATTCAAGGCTAAATCACTAAGTGAACGTTTAGTTGATGTTTCTACTTATAAGTTGTGCTCCAATTGCCTTAGGCCAGGGCACACAGTTAATCAATGCCGTTTGGGTCCCTGTAGGGAATGTCAAAAGAGGCATAATAGTTTACTACATCCAACAAATTTAGATGACAACACTGTCATCAATAATTCAGCAGCTATTGTAAGCTATCAAGATCAATATTTCAATCAATCGATTTTATCAACCGCAATTGTAGAATTGTGTAATCCAGTAACGGGTCAAAAACGAAATGTTCGTGCTCTATTGGATTGTGGAAGCCAATCATCATTTGTTACACAAAATATAAAAATGCAATTAAATCTAAAAGCCAACAGCATTGACTCGCTAAAGGTCATCGGCATTGGTAATAATTGTTCAAGCCATGTTATAGAATCTTGTGATACTGTTCTAATCTCACTAGCCAGCAAATTCAGCACTAACCTGCAATGCCTAGTACTAAAAGAGTTGACAGGTGATATACCAAGATCTCGTCTAAATTGCAAATTAAATATACCCACAAATGTGTTTTTAGCTGATCCTAATTTCTATCAGTCTAGCCCTATAGACATGATTATTGGAGCTGATCTATTCTGGGACATTCTAAAATCTCAGCAAATTCCATTAGCTTCCAAAGGGCCTAAGTTGCAAAATACTCATTTAGGTTGGATAGTCGTTGGTCCTACTATGTGTATATCTAACAATTTCAATAATAATTTAAATATTCAATGCAATCTTGCATCTACAACAAAAAATTCACAAAAAATAGATGAACTTCTTACAAAATTTTGGGACATTGAAGAAGTTCCCAATACTAAAGTTTTAAGTTACCAAGAAAAGATTTGTGAAAATCATTTTTATGAAAATGTATCTAGATTACACACAGGCAGATTCTGTGTTAGGCTACCTTTATTGAGTAATCCTAAATGCCTAGGTGATTCTTATTTTTTAGCTAAAAGGCGTTTTCTAAGCTTAGAAAGAAAATTCAAACGTAATCCATCATTAAAAATCCAATACTAAATTTTATTCAAGAATATAAGGACTTAGGACACTTAACAGAGTCCACAGTATTAAAGCCTGATCCTAGTTATTTTTTGTGTCACCATGCTGTATTTAAGGAAAGTGAATCAACATCAATACGAGTGGTTTTTGATGGTTCGGCTCGATCCTCTTCTGGCGTTTCATTAAATCAGATACTCATGGTGGGTCCAAATGTCCAGGACTCTCTCTTTTCTATATTAATCAGGTCACGGCAATATCGTTTCTTACTATGTGGGGATATAGAGAAGATGTACAGACAAATAATTGTCCATCCAGATGACCGTAACCTGCAGCTCATACTGTGGAGAGAAAATGAATCGCAGCCAGTTCGTACAATGCAATTAAATACTGTCACTTATGGAACGGCTAGTGCAAGTTACCTTAGTACAAAGTGTCTTTACCTGTTAGGAGAGGAACAAAGCGATACACTTATTAAAGATATTATACAGCATGACTTTGCTGTCGATGACTTGATAACTGGATCAAACGATGAAAATGAGTTATCCTATATACAAAACAAAGTTTCGGAGGCTTTAAAGAAAGCATGTTTAAATTTAAGAAAATATAAAACTAATGCACAACATTTATTTCAAAGTTCAGATAGCATAAACACTAAAGATAGTTTAACTTTCAGTGAATCATCAAGCACTCTGGGTTTGGGCTGGAATCCAAAAACGGATACTTTGCATTTTCAAGTAAAAGATTTTAGCTTCAGTGATGTTATTACAAAACGTATTATTATGTCTAATGCCTTTAAAATTTTTGATCCACTAGGTTTAATATCTTCTTGCATTATACAGACTAAAATGCTATTGCAAAAACGGTGGGAACTGAAAATTGACTGGGATCTCCCTGTCCCACAAGAAATACAATCTAAATGGATTAAATTTAGAGAAGGTTTACCATATATTTTAAATTTAAATATTAACATGCATGTAGTATGTAATTTTGCTGAATACATTGAATTGCATTCCTTCAGTGACGCTTCACAATCAGGCTACGGTGCGTGTCTGTATATGAGGTCAATAAATGCAAGTGGTGATGTCACTGTAAGATTATTATGTGCAAAATCAAAAATTGCACCTATTAAATCCACAACGATTCCACGTTTAGAATTGTGTGCTGCTCTTCTATCAGCTAAGCTTTGTCAAACGGTAATAACATCATTACGATACAAACCAAATCGTCTAGTGCATTGGAGTGATTCCGAAGTTGTTTTGGCTTGGATATGTAACGATCTTCGTAATTTAAAGACATTTGTAGCCAATCGCATTAATGACATTCATGAAAGTACTAGCCCTGCCGATTGGCGCTATGTACCTACGTCTTTTAATCCTGCCGATTTAATTTCTAGGGGGGTAGACGCTAGCCAACTAGTTTCTATGAATTTATGGTGGTCAGGCCCTGCTTTTTTGCTACAGGCGGAAACTAGTTGGCCCACATCAAAATTAACGATTGACAATAGTATTTTACCAGAAATTAAATCGTTTGTTACTACTATTAATGAACCTAGAATTATATTCAACAATTATTCTAAACTAACAAAACTTCAAAGAGCATTTGCTTGTGTAAAAAGATTTATTTATAATTTAAAGAATTCAAAAACTAAGCGCAAAGGATGTTTAAGTACAGATGAACTAAACGAAGCATTTGATAGTGTTTGTGCATTTGCACAATCTGAGTCTTTTCCTATTGAGTATAAATTACTTTTAAAAAATAAAGAGTTAAGCCCAAAATCTAGGATATTAGCCTTATCGCCTTTTTTTAGATAAAAACTTAATTAGAGTAGGTGGGCGAATAAGCCAATCCAACTACAATTATAACAAAAAACACCCAATATTATTGCATGCATCTCATCAACTTACTAAAATGTATTTTTAGAGAGAGCATCTTAATCATCTTCACGCAGGACCACAGTTGTTGCTTGCTGTTGTGCGAGAGACAATATGGCCTATCAATGGTCGCCATCTAGCCAGAAGCACGGTAAACAGATGTGTTCGGTGTAGACGCTTACGCGGTCAGACTCTGTCACCTAAAATGGGCGACTTACCTCAGCAGCGAATTACCCCGGATTTACCATTTTTGTCTGTGGGGTTAGATTTCGCTGGTCCCTTTCTTATTTTAAACCGCAAGGGTAGGGGCAGTAAACTAATTAAATGTTACCTTTGTTTATTTGTTTGTCTGCGATACAAGTGTGTACATCTTGAATGTGTCAGTGACCTTACCAAAGATGCATTTATATTAACTACGTAGATTCATATGTCGAAGAGGTAAGCCAGTGGAAATATTTTGTAACAACGGTCGTAATTTCGTAGCTGCCTCTAAAGAAATAGGTAAATTTATCAACCAAAACCAAGACCATTTATCGAACTTCACAACTCAAGAAGGTATAAAATTTTGTTTCTCGTCTAGCTACGGCCCTCATTTCGGTGGCATTTTTGAGGTCGGTATAAAGTCAGCAAAACATCACATTAAGCGAGTTATGGGGAACAGTCATTTGACGTATGAGGAGATATCCACATTGTTTTCCCAGGTGGAGGCTATACTCAACAGTCGTCCTCTATATCCTTTATCCCCATCTCCAAATGACCTATTGTCCCTTACCCCGGGTCACTTTCTTGTGGGGAGGCCTTTGACCGCGTTACCTTCTCCTGTACTAGAAGATTCCGTAGAAACCAATTTGCGCCGCTATGCTCGAGTTGAAAAGCTCCATCAAGATTTCTGGCGCAGATGGCAAAGGGAGTACATCGCAGAGTTGCAGCAGAGAACAAAATGGCGCACAAACCACACGAGGCTGAACGTCACTGATCTTGTCCTTCTTCATGAGGATCACACTCCACCTCTAAACTGGCGCCTGGGACGAGTCATCCAGCTGTTTCCATTACCAGATGGCATCTCCAGAGTAGCAGAGATCCAAACCACAAGGGGACGAGTGCGACGACCTTTGACAAGACTTTGTCCATTGCCCAAAACTGATTAACAATATAATATGTGATGTGTATTGCGTTGAAACCTGGAGTTTCAACGGGCGGGAGTATGTTTGGGCGCAAATCATCGTTTATATTATTTAAAAAAAGAAGAAGAACAAAACTTTCAATCTGACATTTGTGACTTCCATTCTTAGATTCTTACACGAACCTGCTATCATGCAACAAATTGTATCTTTAAAGGAAAATAAAAGTAAAATATAAACGAACAAGAGTTTTCATTAAAGGCTCCATTATGTCCGCGGGTTCAGCTGTTCTCGAATTTTAGCGAGACTAACGAACAGCAATTAATTTATATTATATAGCCTATGTTACTTAGTGGTAATGTAGCTTTCTAATGAAAAAATAATTATTAAAATCGGTCCAGTACTTTTTGCGTTAAGTCGTTACATACAAAAATACAAATCTTTCCTCTTTACAATATTAGTGTAGAAAATTAAAATAAAAAAAGAACTACCGTTTCCACGCGTTTCATACATTCCGAGGCATACATTACCATACAAGTTAAACTAACGATTAGAGCCCGCATCGCCAGAGTGTTCCAATGCACAGGATTAGGGTTCTGTATTTGTACGGAACCGAACAAAAATTGGTATGTAGGAGCTGACACCCGGGATTAACACATAGGCTACTCTTATCCCGGAAAAATTGCACGGTTTGTGGTGGATTTGTTTGTTCGTTACGCACGTACGAAGTCAACTAAACCGATTTGAATGCGGTTTTCACTGCAGCGTTTTGATTTGCTCCACTTGTTTAGTGTTTTATTTGAAACATAAAAAAGGGTAGACTGTATAATTAGATTTTTAATAAATCCCTTTTCCTAGCTGGGCATCGAACCGACTTATTTTGAAAAAATCTACATCCATCTACATACCGCCAAAGATCCAAGTCACTCTCTTCAGTAGCCTTCAGCAATCCAAAATGCAAGCAAGTGGTTATAGTAGGTCATGTTTTAGTACAATTATTATTCGTTAAAGTTACTTTACGGAGCTAGTATTGGGAATGAAAAGCATTACAATGCGTATGCAGAGCTTTTAAATGTTTCTGATAGACCTACAAATCTAATCATTGAAGTATATACTTAGTACTGTAATTTAAAGGTCGACGAAAACAGTGTGACGAAAACAGACGAAAACAATACGTTTGACGTATTTGTCTGTATATGTCCGTCTGAGGAATCATAGGTCTCAAACGGATGAGCCAATTTGGATTTAGCTTTTTTAGATTGGAACCCCTCGTGACCGAGTGTTCTTGGATATAATAATACATCACCTCACTCGATGTTTGATATTTATTTTTTAGATTTAAAATTTTTATACGTAAAAATCATTATATAGTTCTAAAGTAACTTGCTCTAAGGCTTTAGACAAACCTTATACGTAGGTATTCAGACTTGAGACTTCATACTGACTGTAACATGGAATCTCAACTTGAACCATTTCACTTAACACGCGAACTGAGACAACTTAACTGCCGACTCACAAGCCGGTATGCGAGAGTTTCCTTTGACTAGTCACCTGCTAAATCTAAACTATTGTAGTTACAGGAACAGGAAGAACATCGTCCGACAAGAAACATGATCCATGCGTTGGATAGCTGTAAACAGCTGGACCAGCTTGCTTACTCCCGACACAATCGAGAATCGAATCAGTTCGATCTCAACGGCTTTTGCTATTTTATTTGGTAGATTACTTTGAAACTAACCAGGACAATAAGAATCGTTAGATCTTAACTTTTTGAACTCTTGATCATATCAATCGACTGAGATACAAAATAAACAAACGTCAATTTAATGGAAAGTAGGCGACACGATCGAATCTTATTCAAAATCGAATCAGTTTGGAGAGTAAGGCCCCTGATCTCTCGCCAGTCGCCAGCCAGCCCAACACGCCGATAGTTCAGGCGAGGGACCGACATGTCATTTAGACTAAATTAATAACTAAATAATAATTAATAACTAAATTTACACATCACATGTCCATCCGACGCATGGATCATGTTTCTTGACAGACTTTCAAATGTCTGTAAATTCATTACTGCTTGGTCTTTTTCAATTAAACAAAAACTACTGCATTTGTAAAACATTTTTAAGCAATTTTGAATACCTAGTAACATTCTTCATTGTCAGAGTTGTCAGCCCAAATGATTTGCTCTGCCAGAATGTCGTTTGATCTCGAGCTGTTTCGGGCACACACGAGTGTAATGTGTTTGCTGATAAGTAGATGGATCTCTAGAAAGTATGTTTGAATTTGAAAGAAAAAAAAAACTACTTTTAAAAGAACATTAATTGTAACTATATTGCAAAAGTATTATTTTATGCTTTTTACTTGTTGAAGTCAGTCTTTTTAAACGTAGATTCTTTTTTATTAGTCTTGAAATATTCGTGGAAGTTCCGGGAAGGTTTAGAATTAGAGAAAATATTATGGAAAATTTCATCACAAACTGTTTGTATTCTTAACGAAGTGGGCACGGGTTGGCTAGGGTTAACCCAAGATTGGGATAAAACATTAAATTAAAAATGAATTAATTAATTGAATAATATTAGATATAAATTGTAGCATTTGACTATTTGACTTTTTGTTTGTTTGTTTGAATGGAATAGGCTCTGAAACCACTGAACCAATATGAAACATTAATTCCTCAAATATTGTAATGTGTATAGTTTAGTTTAGTTTAATGTTGTGGTCGCTGATAACCTCAGTAGTTCCAAGCGACCTTAAATAAATATTATAAAAGAAAAAAAAATATGAAACATTCTTTCGCCGTTGGAAAGCTACAATACTAGCGCTGAACATAGGCTATATTATATTTAAAATAATAGGGATCCTTACTAAAATGCATATATTAAATAGGGTTCATTACTAAAACCAAAAAAATGTAAAAAACGACCTTCAAAATTTCTTACATCGCTTCTCCTGCGACAACTGCTGGACCGATTTCGCAATTTTTTTACGGACTGTTTGTTATTATCAGGAACAGGTTATTATTCCGCGTTCCTGCTTCCGCATTTTTCTTTTTTTATCTAATTTAATCACGAACTGTTTGTATGCTCAACGAAGTGGGCACGGGTTAGCTAGTTAACTATGAAATAACTAGCTGTTCCCGCGACTTCGTTCGCGTGATTTTTGAGTAACTTAAGCCGTTTAAATCCCCAAATGTAATTTATTTTCCCGTTTTTGCAACATTTCTCTCCGACACTTCGCTCCTATTGGTCGCAGCGTAATGTTATATAGCCCAAAGCCTTCCTCTATAAATGGGCTATTCAACAAAAAAAGATTTTTTCAAATAGGACCAGTAGTTTTTGAGATTAGCGCGTTTAAACAAACAAACAAACAAACTCTTCCGCTTTATAATATTAGTATAGATACCTACATTTAGACGAACAGTCCCCGTCGACTGAGCTCTGGACGCTCTAATAAGCAGCCGCATCTCAATAACAAGCCCCGCGTTGTACACCACTTACACAACTTTAATGAACTTTACCTTCCCCTTTGAGCAACAAATTCCGACCAGCTCCTCGCGGCTCGCCGTAATGCGATTCACAACTACTGATTAACTTGATGTAAATAAAGTGAAAAGTAGTGCTCGAGCCGGTTGCGGGTTCAAATCCCGCTGAACAAAAAGTTTTCTGTTTCCGGGTCATGGATATCTTATTTTAAGATTTTATATATAACTAGTGACCCGTGCCCACTTCGTTGAGCATGGAAACCGTGTAAACCTTCCCGGGACTTCCACGAATATTTCAAGACCAAAAACAGCCGAATCAGTTCAGCTGATTGATCTCGAGTTTTAGCGAGACTAACAGCAATTGATGTTTATATAGCCTATGTTACTCAGTGATAATGTAGCTTTCTAATGAAAAAAAAGGATTAGTAAAATCGGTCCAGTACTTTTTACCCGACTTCGGCGAAGCCAAAAGGAAGGGTAATGATTTTGGCAGTCTATGTATGTATGTATGTATGTATGTAATATGTATGTATGTTTGTATATATGTATGTATGTTCCCTCGTAGCGGTTAAACTATTGGTCCGATTTTAATAAATAAGGTATCAATCGATTCGTAGTGATCCCGCGAGTAACATAGCTATTCGAAAAAATTTGGATTTTGAAAATTATACCTCAAAAACTATCTCCAAAAAAAATTAAATTAAGATAATTGTATCGTGTTTGGTAACAAAAGATAGGTCTTGGCAAGCACAACACAAATATGTAGTTAAAATTTTAATTATTTATTATATTTTATTGTTAAATTCAAAATAAATGGTTAAAAATGTGGCCGCACAAAAAGTATCTAGGAGTTGTTTAGTTACTAACTATGTGTTAATTTAACGTTAGTTTAGTGAAAATATAATGTTATAGTTTATGTGAAAACAAAAAAAATATAAAATAAAATAAAAGATTAAAAAACTATAACCCGACTTCGCAAAAAAGGGCTCTAAAAAGGCTGAAACAAGAAAATAATTCAATTTGAAATCCAGATATGCATAGGTACAGATATGGTCAAGGTAGTGCCGTGGTCGTACCCGCTATTTGGATTGTATATTTCAACAGCAGACGAATATTATAAATTTGTTTAGCGGGTACGACCACGGTACAATTATCTTAATTTAAACATTAAACACCATACAATTATCTTAATTTAATTTTTTTTGGAGATAGTTTATGAGGTATAATTTTCAAAATCCAATTTTTTTCGAAAAATTATATAGCCTATGTTACTCACGAGACCACTACGAATCGATTGACACCTTATTTATCAAAATCGGACCAGTAGTTTAACCACTACGAGGGAACATACATACATACATACAAACATACATACATACATAGACTGCCAAAATCATTACCCTTCCTTTTGGCTTCGCCGAAGTCGGGTAACCTTCCTTGACCATATCTGTACCTATGCATATCTATAATAATAATAATAATAATATCTATGGACGCTTCACACCACGTCAATCTGGCCCTATGCTAAGTATCCGAAGAACTTGTGTTACAGGTACCAGACAACGGAAATATATTTAATACTTTTATACTATACACATATTTAAGATTTTTATTATATTATACACAAAGGAGAATGCCGAAAACTGGGCTATTTTGCGTCACTCTTGCGTCTTAACCATTTATATATAAATATTCGTCTTTTGAAATATTATGTTATGTATATTAATTTTAGTTGTAAGCGAATGGGGGTTTAAAAGTTATAAAAAAAAGTAACCATATTGAATTAGAAATTAGCGGAACCGCCATTTTGTATGTCAACCGCCAAATGATGCCAGTTTATTGCCAATACCAGTTTTTAAGTGAAATAGTAAGAATAGTGATATGAAATAAATGAAAGAAACCCACACCAACTCTATTTAACATAATGAACATTAGTCGAAGATTACTTTATAAAATAATGCTAATGAAGTTTTTCTTTTTATTTGAAAGTAATAAGAAATATAATAAAGTTATTTTTTCTTTTTCTAAAACTATTTTAGGCTACATATTTTTTTTTACTGGCAGCCCTAACCATATGGTACTATTGACATTTGTGTGACGTACATAATGAATTTGACTTTTTGATGGTGTGTGTGAAAGAAGTGTTTTCTTTAATTATTATTCAAAGTGTTCCAACAAAGTGTGTTATTTTTCACAAAACGAAGTCTTTCATCGCTGGTACTTCTACAGTATACTCTACACAGGAGGCACATACATATTAGACACCCTAAAGTATTATATATCATTTATTATACACCTTGTATTTCCTTTATCTGGTTCCCGTAATTTTTTCGTTTTCCATATTTTTACTTACTTTTGCTACATTCTTATTAACCCTCTAAATAATAAATAAAAAGTAGCCTACGACGTACCTATATCTTTAATAATATGTTATTTAATCAAAATCTGTTCATAACTTTTTGATACTAATACGTAGTTGCTTATTGTTTCTGCTAACACCCGTAACGGAGGAATACTGTTTTAACTCGGATTACGTAAATATTTCCAATAACAAACAACTGGTCCAGTTCGTTAGACTTGTTCAGTTCGCGGGGTTAGTTAGGAGTTAGAGTAATGTGTTAAATCGTTCATTATACAATCTCGCTCAGAAGAAATATTCAATTAAACAAAATAATTGGATTCGTCTGCGCTCAGCTGTTTCGTTACGTCGTACACTTTCATTTTCTGGAATTAGTTAAGAGTATTTGAGATTGTGTGTGTGTGTATATATAAACCCTTCTATTGCCATAATAAATGAACCTACATTTTTAATTCTAAAGTCGGATATACATATTTGCCGAGCGTAGGCCAACGCGAGCGTCGGCAAATATGTATGTGGTGCAAGGCGAGTGCTACCGTCCACACATTCGGCAAGTGCACACAAGTGGCCAATGTAGACGAGCGTTTGTAGAGCTGCCCACACGTTGGGCTGACAGCGATAAATGTCACATAATACAAAGGCTATACAAACGTGTGGACGCTATTGGCCGAGCGCAGGCGAGCGCCTTCGATTTGTGCACAAAAACCGACACCGATCCGAAGTGAGGCGAGTGGTCGCGAGTGGTCACGAGCGACGGCGAGCGAGAGACGAGAGGCGGCAAATGAACCGAATACGTTGGCGCTCGCCTTCACTCGGCCAGCTAGGCGAGCGATGCCGAGCGACGACGAGGCAAGGCAAATAGACTGTCTGCTCTTTCGCGTTGGCCGCCGCTCGGCAACGCTCGGCCAATATGTACAGGCGACTTAATGCTATAGAATTCTAGGTTTACAGTAGGTACATCTAAGTGCTTCTTTTTTTCTTTTTAGTCACATTCGGTTTTTTTTAAATAATTTTTAGTGATAAGTAAAGAGTCGGGTAATAATAATAAGGAAAAAGTACAAGAAATAAAATTACAAAGTCTCGTTGTAAATTATTAGCTGCTACGGTTTCGATTTCATAATCCTATATTTTATAACATTTAATCAATTTTGTATTAAACTGTTGTCATAGTGGGGCTTTTGTCTGTACAAATACACTAGTTTTGTTTAATTGAAAAATACCAAGTATTAATGAATTTACAGACATTTGAAATTCTTGAAAATTTGCAGACGTCGAAAAATGACGTCATCGGATCGAGAACTTGAATATATATTTTGGAAACTACACGACGTATCGTAATAATTTTTGACTCATATTTCTATTATATTTATACAAAAACACTAGATTTATTTCATTGAAAAAATTTATTAATGAGTTTACAGACATTACAATTTCAGTGATGTAAAATGACGTCATCACGTCGAGAATTTGAAATAAGTATGTCTCGAAAACTATACGACGTATTGTAGAGACGTTTTAGAGATATTATTTATTTTCATTAAAGTTTACGGTTAACTAAGTATTAAATATCCGATGTCTGTTAGACTGTTACCTATAACACATGGTATTCGGGGCACGGGGCTTGATTGACGTAAAGCATCCATAGATATTATAATATTATTCTTGGAGTGTAGAGTCAAGTCAATATTGACACACTGAACGTGTGGAGTATTCACAGATCGAGTAAGTTGTGATATAATTAAGTCGGTAACATGCTGTCGTTTGCCAGTCGTTAAAAATGTGTAACGAGTGTGAACAAGTGCACAAGTCGAAACATCATTAATTTGTATACACTTTCAAGACATTCAAAAGGTAGAAATGTTCACTTTACAATAAGTAAGGTGGCCCGATCTGTGCCACGGAATAGTTCCGCAGTCACTGCTTAGTATGATTTTATATGGAACTAGCTGGCCCGTGCCCATTTCGTTGAGCATCGAAACCGTAAAAACCTTCCCTGGACTTCCACGAATATATCAAGGCTAAAAAAAGCCGAATTGGTTCAGCCGTTCTCGAGTTTTAGCCAGACTAACGAACATCAATTAATTTTTATATATAAGAATAAAAAAAATAAAGTATTATCACGAATTTATTACGCATATCTTGCAAAAGTAAAGCAATCGCAAAAATTGCGCAACTTTTGCTCTTGAATTTATCGACGGTTAAAAGGGCATAAACGCCAAAAATTAAATTAAACAGAAGATCAGTATAAGGTTTTAAAATTCAGAAAAATTAATTTGCCGTCAATGTTTGTTTGACGTAGCATTTAATTAATAGATCCCATGATTGCAACAAATTCGTTTTTGACGCTAGTGTCGTAGCAAAAATGCACTCAAACACAACAGCGCTCGATCAGCACTATTTTTTGACGTTCGGCAATCGATTGCACGTCTATCGCGCAGCGCGCTATTTTGCTAATCGCTATTTTCATGTAATCAGCCAGCGGTAGACATGTCCATATAACTTGATTCGTAGGTAGGGAACCTATATAGGTAGCGGTCTGACGAGATTTAAGTACTTACGTTGTTTAACCAGATATACGTGGTACTAAATTATCCATATAAATGAATCCGCAGCAAAATAACCTCAAAATGGCAGCGAAAATCTTCCGATAAAATAACCTCAAAATGGCAGCGAAAACTGTATCTTCGATAGGCTGATTATGTCGCAACAGCAATTTGACAGGCGTAAATTGTACAATTGACCACGATATTGTACACAATTGTACAATTTACGCCTGTCGAATTGCTGTAATTGCGAGTTACATAATCGGCCTGCCGATGTACGTGAATTGTGATGGTCAGAAACCGATTATTATACTTAAAAAATTACGGTCCTTCATCCTATTCACATTCCATAATCAAAAATGATGAGAAATGGCGCTTTTTTCATTAACGTAATAAAATGATATTATATTATTATTATTATTATTATTATTATTATTATTATTATAATACCGACCCCGAAGTTATAATGTGACATAAATCCTCGCGAATCTGTCGTCGGTCCAAACTGTAAGGGTGCCTAACCACGGCCTACTTTTTGAAGGACCAGTACCTAATCGGGATAATTTTTCATCCATATGTCTGACAGACTTTTTTTTGGCGAGTCAAATAATAATAATATCTATGGACGCTCCACACCACGTAAATCTGGCCCCGGACAACCGGACAACGGAAATATAATATTTAATTTTAATACTTTTATACTATAAACATATTTAAGATTTTTATAATATACACAAATTTAATACACATCCATGACCCAGGAACATTTGAAAAACTTTTTGTTTCCTCGGTGGGATTCGAACCCGCGACCTCTCGCTCGAGCACCTAGGCGCCCAACCACTGCGCTACGGAGGTCGTCAAAATCGAATCAAAACATTTTATTCAGAATATATTTTTACTAAATGTTTTCTGATCGTCTTCACACCCTGGGAATAAGGTGCCTCTATGCTAGGTTACAAGTTTGTACACATTGTTTTTATAATTTTACTTTTAAGTCATAACATTGTTATGTATTTTATATATTTAAAAAGAAAAGAAAAAGAACAATTTTCCAATATTTTTGCTAAAAGATGGCCCCGCCGCCGCCCGCGCGAGTTTCTTACGCCGGTTCTTCCCGCCGGGCTAGTTTCCGAACCGGAGGTAGGTAATAGGTATCATGTAGGACAACTCTATAAGTGTTATTTAAAAGCCTATATGGAAATGAAAAGTTTTGAATATTCGTTCGCGTGGTTTTTGAGAGACTTAAACCGCATGCATTTATGCAGCGCACGCAACGAAAGTGCCCAAATGTGAATAATTTTCTCTCACTGACGCTTCGCTGCTATTGGTCGCAGCGTAATGATATTATATAGCCTAAAGCCTTCCTCTATAAATGGACTATAAAAAAAAAAAATTCAAATCGGACCAGTAGTTCCTGAGATTAGCGCGTTTAAACAAACAAACAAACTCTTACGCTTTATAATATTAGTTTAGATTTGTTTCCGAATATTTGAAACAAAGGCAACGAAAACTTTTCAACACAAAATGTCGTTTAGAAAATGGCGCGTTTCAAAGTTAGTTTTGTTTTCAGGAATGGCAGGCATCTGCTGCACGTGGCTCGCAAGTGCCGGTCAACAACAAAACCGGTCGAAACCCGGTTATTATTACAATACGGTTATTTTACTTCTCACGCGGTGTATAAACTGGGATATTATTAAATCGCCATTATCACAGTAGGTGATAATGGCGATTTAATAATATCCCAGTTTATACACCGCGTCACCGCGTCACAGTCGAATCCAATACATGTTTCTAACGTAGTAACGTTAGAAACATGTATTGGATTCGACTTATGTCGAATTATTACGAATTCGTATGTACTAAATATACTAGATCGAACTTTATGAAATTCCGGGGGCTTACTTTCCAGTATGTAGGCTTACTCCCAACACAATCGAGAATAAAATCAGTTCGATCTCAACGGCTTTTGGTATTTTATTTGGTGGATTACTTTAAAACTAACCAGGATAAAGAATATCTTTAGAATCGTGTCCATGGTAATAGAAACCATAATATAATTATCGGCATTAAAAAGTTGTCTATATCCATTCGCATTCTACTCTATGTCAACGAAATCTAATCAAAATCGGCCGAGCGCCCTGACTCAAGATGACGATTCGAAAACTAAATGCAAGGATCGCTAAATGACAAGCAAATTATCTTGTCACTACGTCACTGGTTGATATAGAAGTAATTAAACAAGATTTAAATATATTATATACTAGCTGACCCGTGCCCATTTCGTTGAGCATTGAAATCGTTTAAACCTTCCCTGGACTTCCACGAATATTTCAAGACCAAAAATAGCCGAATCAGTTCAGCCGTTCTCGAGTTTTAGCGAGACTAACGAACAGCGATTCATTTTTATATGAGAAGAAGAAGATAAGCAGGTGTACGCATAAGCAGTGTGGGAAGGAGGGAGGTGTTTTAAACGCATGCCTATGCGTAGGTACACTCACTCATTTTCTTGATGAATATAATTTGTTAGTGGAATATTGCTGGATATAATCTTTACTTAAATTGTATGCTATTTTCATTTTTTTGCTAAAAGCCGAGCCGAGTTTCTTATGCCGGTTCTTCTCGGCGGGCTAGGGTTGAACCGGTGGTAGTATTTTTGTTGACTTTCCGAAAATAGCTTGTTAAGTTTAACTTGGAAATAAAATTTTTTGAATTTGAATTTGAATTGAATTTGCTATAGATTTCCACAAAGTAACGCCTGATCCACTGCCCCCAGATTATTGTTGAAGACATAATTGGATGAAAACTGTTACTTAAACATTTTGAGGATGTGTCTGTACATATTAAGTGCATTGATTCAAGAGACGGATCTTTAGATTAATGTACTTAAAACTTTACGACATAATATTGTAAAATGTTTAAAGGACAATTTGAACTCAATTTTCTCAAATTCAGGATTTTGCTTCACGTCACCTTGAATGAATGAATGAATAAATAAATCAATATACTTTATTGTGACCAAAAAAAATAACACACACAAAATAAATATATCTACAGTAAAAATTAAACAATAAAAATATGAACACTATGAAGCGATTTCTTCCCAGCAACCCTTCGTTCATTTACGTCTTCAATTAAAACCCGTGCTAAATAAGGTGTACAATTGGCTAATAATCAGTAATTATCATCGGCATTAACTTGAACGGAATTCAATTTGAGTATTTCCCTCCACGCCTAATGAAGTGTTGCCGGTATGTTAATATCGGAGTATGATGTAATAATTAGCTGGGGATGATTATGTTTAGGGTGCCACGACCTATAATCAGTGAACGACTTTTTGTAGTTTAAAAATAGAACTGATGCAAACTGGTTCAACGCAAACGTCATACAAAGTCGGTCGGCAAAAAATGGAGGAAATATATCTGTCGCATGATTGAATCAGCAGTTGAATTGAATGACTAGCGCGTTTATGAAATGACGACATTAATTTGAATGACTTAAGAAGAACAACTCGTCAAGTTGTTTAATGTAACGTTCAACGTTTTGTCTGAACGTCCTTCAGCATAGACATTGAATGGGATATATCACACTTTGTATGACACATGACATGTCACACCAAATGAAAATTAAAATATCAACTATGTAGGTAAGTACTATCTGTGCGAGCTGCTTGTCGCCGTGTTTATATGATGGAAAAGTAGGCCTAATGTAATCGGTACAATGTCTTGTTGGAAAGCCTCCGTGGTTCAGAGGTTTGAATCAATTCCCGCCTTATTTTTTTTAATCTTTTTTATTCAAAATTCAAAATTCAAAATATTTTACTTCCAAATAAAACTTAACAAGCTATTTTCGGAAAGTCAACAAAAAGGCTGCCACCGGTTCAACCCTAGCCCGTCGAGAAGAACCGGCGTAACAAACTCGGACGGGGCTATCTTTTACCAAAAAGAAATAAAAATTGTTATTTTTTAAAAAGTGTATACAGAATATTATTATGTTGACAATATAAAAACTTAATCTATCAGAGTACATAAAGTACATTGAGGTAGCCTTGCATGTGGCCATCTTATTCCCAAGGAGTGCAATCTTCAATAAAATCATTGACCTTATAATAAGCTTTAGCACACAAACGTTCTTTAAATACATTTTTTAATTTATTGATAGGGAGGCTCTGAACGTTATTTGGGATTATATTTCGCGACTTCATTCTTAGCGATTTATGCTTACTTATTGTATGGTGGCGCCTCCATGCGTCATCCTTGCACGTATTTTAGAGTTTAAAAAAAAATGTCATCTACTCTTAGTTGTCTGTCAGCCACTTAGATGCGGGCATTTTCATTTTCATTAAGTGTTTCCGTGCCGAACCCTTCGCACGTTCGCAACTTGTCTACGGTGTGTTCTTTCAACATGGGGAAGGGACGCAGGAGTCTGGATGGCGAAGAAGATATTATACGAAGGAAAATAAAAAACTCGAAAAAACTAAGCAGAAGAATTTCATCTTCGTCAAATAGTATAGACAGTAAGTTTAAATTCGATGTATTTATCTAATATTATAATTAATTATTGATTTCATTACCGAGGTTATATTCATCGGTAATATCAAGGCATTTATTGCAACCATTACTTACACATTGGAAATTTCCGTTCTAAAAATAGATTTTTTTTTTACATCTACCTACATTATGATGAAAATTAAAAATTACCATATATAATACATTTTTATATCCACCTACATTATGGTGTCGATTATGAATACGTAATTGCCAATATCTGGGCTTTTGCTGTTCGAATACGGATACGCAACTACCAACACCAGGGTTTTTGCTGTTCGAAACAAATTTTTATATCCACCTACATCATGGTGTCGATTACGAATACGTAACTGCCAATATCAGGGCTTTTGCTGTTCGAATACGGATACGCAACTACCAATACCAGGGTTTTTGCTGTTCGAAACAAATTTTTATATCCACCTACATTATGGTGTCGATTACGAATACGTAACTGCCAATATCAGGGCTTTTGCTGTTCGAATACGGATACGCAACTACCAATACCAGGGTTTTTGCTGTTCGAAACAAATTTTTATATCCACCTACATTATGGTGTCGATTACGAATACGTAACTGCCAATATCAGGGCTTTTGCTGTTCGAATACGGATACGCAACTACCAATACCAGGGTTTTTGCTGTTCGGAACAAATTTTTATATCCACCTACATTATGGTGTCGATTACGAATACGTAACTGCCAATATCAGGGCTTTTGCTGTTCGAATACGGATACGCAACTACCAATACCAGGGTTTTTGCTGTTCGAAACAAATTTTTATATCCACCTACATTATGGTGTCGATTACGAATACGTATCTGCCAATATCAGGGCTTTCGCTGTTCGAATACGGATACGCAACTACCAATACTAGGGTTTTTGCTTTTCGAAACAAAGACTAAAAATACAAAGTTCCCATATATATATTTTTACATCCACATATATTATGGTGTCGATTACAAATACGTAACTGCCAATATCAGCTTTTGCTGTTCGAATACGGATACGCAACAACCAATACCAGGGTTTTTGCTGTTCGAAACAAAGATCAAAAACGCAAATTATCATACATATATTTTTACATCCACCTACATTATGGTGTAGATTACGAATACGGTAACTGCCAATATCAGGGCGTTTGCTGTTCGAATACGGATACGCAACTACTGTTCAAAACTAGAGTTAACACACAACTGCTAATACAAAGGTGTTTTTTCTGTATTATTGGCAGATCTACAATATTCGGGTCAAGAAAGTGACGGGGAGGGCTGCCAGGTGATGTCGCCGCAGTCACCAGAGTTCCTCCTCACGCCTGCGGTCATGGTTCCGTTCGAATCATCACCGTCTGCGAAGCTTGACGGCGTGCAGAAACAAGTACTGGAGAATATTGAAATTTGAAACACCAGGTAAGGAAAAATCTGGTTGATTTGGATGAGAAGGTAATGTAACTTCTCGGCGAGGCTCGAGAGCCAGGAATAACAATCGGCAAAGCAGTACACAAATTATGTTTTTATCATTATTTATTCTATTAACACTGAACAATTATTAAAATCAGACGAATATTTATTCGGGTAAGACTTGTCAGAGAATGAAAACAAACAAATACTCGTATGTTCAAAAACCGGGCCATTCTCTTAAGCAAAGAGTTATCCCACTAGCACTAACTCTGCTTCTTCCTCTTCCAAAAAATCAGGAAAACTACGATGTCCCTCAACAATGGAGGCCGGGTGCAGGGTCAGCGCCAGACGGCGAGACACTCACAAACGCGCGCGCCGCCCCGAGCCCCACCGCGTCCCACCACGGGAGCCCACTGCGGGAGCTCGCAGGCCCGCGCCGCCGCGCCGCCGCGCCGCTCGCCGTCGCCAGCAGCGCGAGCGCAGTCGCACAGGCTGGCCCGTCGTTAACGGAGATACCGTATGCAGGCCGATTAAGTTACTTTTATGACAAGTAGAATTATATTAATAGTGATAAAACAATATAAGTTACATTACCGGTTATAAAATAACATTTAAATCAAAACCATTACAAGCGGTGCTCCCGTTTAATGGTAATCATTTTAAAAAACTGAATTTGATATTTGTATTTCTTCATTCCAATAATTCATAAATACTGTAGAAAATATGAAGACGTTTTGTTTGAATTTACTTGTTTATCTTTCGGGCTATATACAGCTCCGTATATTTTTAAAAAGATATCAATATGGAATAAACGTTAAAATATAAGTAAATTAAATTAGTTGTGCGATATATTTAGATGGTAATAATTATATGTGACATACAAAATAAAATATGATACGTGTAGGAAAAACGTTAAACGAATGCCAAGAGCATAAACGTATTTCTCGTAATTTCAATAATTTTTCTCAATTAGATAGATCGATGGTTTGCATGTCCCACTTTAAATCATTCCCTGATGTACACTAAGAGCGTAGTAATCCTTAAATTTCATACCTTACTATAATAATCCTAACTATAATTAAACAAATGTTTTGTCCGATAACGTTAAATACGGATCTAGGTTGTTCGTTTGGTAAAGTAGACATAGGTATTTGTAAAATAAGAAAAATGAAACTGTCATTAGATTATTATTTTTTTTTGGACACTTCTCAAACTGGCTAGGAAGCCATTAAACTGGAGATGAAATAGGCTGACATAGTAATCATTGCTATATGAAAGAGTTAAAAGCAGAAGTCTATTGCCACAAAAGTTTCTGACACGGAGTGGAAATTGGTAGATTATTATTCGAAAATAAAGAATTATTTTGCCGAATTTAACGTAGATTTATTTGCTAGTCGCACCAAGTGCCCTATGTACGTCACGTGGCACAGAAACCCCTTGGTTATTGTCGTACCATACACAGCCGTGGTTCAATTTGATTAAAAGGGAATAACAAATAATCAAAAGGTTATTAATTTTGAACAAATATTAATTTTTAAAAGCCCCCACAAACTATCTCTCGCCACGCCTAGTTGCCGCGAGGTTGTCGGGGAGAGGTTTTTAAAGACGTCTGAATGTGTGAAAATCATTATCTGATAAATAGTACGATTATCGTAAAATAACACAGTGGATATTGTACTGTATGAAACATAATAACTATGGTTTTATGATGTGTCAGTGAACAGAGTAATATAATTTTTGAATGAGAAAGTTTTAACAATGGTGATAAATAATTAGTATGAAATCTGCTTTGTATTTATTGTGTACTGATTTAGATATTGACGTTAAACTAAACAGGATTATGAAAGGATTTTGCAAATAAGACCTCTTAAACCTAAGTATAATGTAAGTAAGGATACTAATGAGGTTGTATCGTTTATAACTAACTCTTCAGTGGACCAACAAGAACGTAGTCTAGGAACACTTTCTAAAAAGACAAACTGCTACTTTGTTGCCCCTTGTTCGCGCGTGTGGTGCGCACAGGGTTCAAAACTTAAGTTTGATTAAGATTTATATACCAAATAATTATAATATTAAAACTTCAAAACAACAGTTTTCAAGCGATACTTCTTTCGTATTATGTACAAGACCCAAGAATATGCTTTGTATTATGGAGGTTATAATATTTAAGTAAAACTAATAATAATAATGCCTCCCACAACCGTTTTGGTAACGGTGGCCGGTTTCATTGAAACTAGGTTTTTTTTCCCAGGTTTCATTAAAACAAAACCAGAAGTTATTTTATAGTGTCCAAGTGTGGGCGCGATACACAGAAGCCACTCTCTTGTGTCACTCTTGAAAACATTTTTTTTTTGTTGTTCTAACGCGGGAATCGAACCCACGACCTTCTGGTCGAGCGCAAAGCTCGGAACCACTAGCCTACGGAGGCGTTAAGTAAAACCATGTAAAACTAAATAATCTTTAGGCAAAATTAGAATTGGTATCGATAATAAAAATTTTTGGCTCACAATACTCTCCAGCATAGACACAATTAGAAAATCTGCAGAGTACTACTTAAATTACATTAAAAAAAAAATTATATAGTAAAGAAATTATTTTTCCCGAGCTAGCTAGAACCTTGTTGAATAATTTTTCATAAAAATAAATTATAATTTCAAAAAATTATATGTAATTGTATTCATAACAAATAATACTTATTCTGAATGTTAAATAAAAATTTATCTTACAAAATTTTATAATAAAAAATAAAAATATTATTGTTACTTAAATAAATATAATAATTAAGAGCCTCCTGTAAGCAGTAGTGGCCTTTTTTGTATAATTTTACTTATTACTGTTATCATGAGTATTATTGTCTGTAATAATATTATTGTCTGTAATATACAATGTATATAATAAAGATTTTTCTATCTAAGATAGTATAGGTGTAACCTACTCTTTGTGTAAATGTATTCCATTTTATATGGTATAATATAATATTATAGTTTGATTTCATCTCTTACATTTTATATTTGTTTTACTCTGAACCTCATACAATAAGTAAGCATAAATCGCTAAGAATGAAGTCGCGAAATATAATTGAAGATCAAACGAACTTACCTTAAGTGAAGTTCGATCACAATTATATGAGCGACTTCATTCTTAGCGATTCCAAACCCACCCCAAATACCTAGATGAGACTTAAGTCTCTCCCATCCCAAGAAGCACAAATATAAAATATACACCGTAGATATGTTTTTGCTCTAAACAAAATGAAAATGAAAATGCCCGCATCTAAGTGGCTGACAGACAACTAAGAGTAGATGACATTTTTTTTTAAACTCTAAAATACGTGCAAGGATGACGCATGGAGGCGCCACCATACAATAAGTAAGCATAAATCGCTAAGAATGAAGTCGCTCATATAATTGTGATCGAACTTCACTTAAGGTAAGTTCGTTTGATCTTCAATTATATTGTAAAGGCGTATACATTGACCTTTAAATGATTTACTACATTTACTCAGTCTGATCACCGGTATATCTAGCTTGTGCTTATTTCTAGTGTTCCTACTGTGATTGTCGCTTTTCATTTTAAAATTACTTAAATTCTTTTTAACGTACAACACATTGTCTAAAATGTATTGAGAAGCAACGGTAAGAATACCAATTTGTTTAAACTTTTCTCTGAGAGATTCAAAAGAGGACATTTTGTAAATTGAACGTATTGCCCGCTTCTGCAGCACAAATATTGTGTTAATGTCGGCGGCATTTCCCCATAAGAGTATGCCGTAAGACATCCTGCTATGAAAATAACTAAAATATTATAATCGCGTCGTATTAAGGCCATACATCATAAAGATTAAGCCGGCCTTATCAACAGCATTACAAATTAAAATTACTTAGTTAACAATATTATCAAGATCTCTTAAAACTAAACTATGTATTATAATATAACTTATTTATTTATTTTTATTTACAACACTTTATGCATTTTACAAAGGCGGGCTTAATGCCTTATGGCATTCTCTACCAGCCAACCTTAGGGTGATGGGGAGATAGTGTGAGTAGGCGCAATTCTTTAAATTACAGAAATTGAATACAAAACCAAAAAATAATAATAAATTAATATAATATATAAATATATTATAATACATATTATATGGTACAGGTAATACATATCTAATATACATAATACTCATAATACTATACATTATATAGGTAATATACTATATACCATACACATTATAACCATTGTGAATACAGTCATAAATAGATATAATTATCTTTAGTAATACACCGAAACGTCAACAAGATTTGCAATAATAGACCTTATTCAGCCAACAAACTTAAGTATAATTGGCGAACTCTACTTTTAAAAATATTCCTAGATGGAGACATTCTAATTTCCTGGGGAAGGGCATTCCAGAGAAGGATGGATTGAATATGAAAAGAGGAATGTACTAGACTAGAATTGTGTTGAGGACAAAGAAGAAGTAAATTGTTGGAAGAACGAAGGTCTTTACTGTGAGAGTTGCAAAGAAATTTAAAGTGGGGAGTTAAATAGAGGGGAGCATTGGGTGATTGGACAATGGAATACAACATACATACCGCCCGTAGCGATCGACGTTGGCGGATTGGTAGCCACTGTAGCTTAGTCCGATAGTAGGAGATATGATCATACTTGCGAAGATTAAATATAAACCTGATACAATTATTTAGAAGACGATCAAGTTTGTTGAGGAGGTCTGCGCTGAGGTCAAAGCAACATACATCGCCGTAGTCAAATATCGGAAATATTAATGATTGGACCAACAACAACTTCACATTCGTAGGCAGAAATTTTTTTAGACGATATAGAGCACGCAAGGAACAGGTTACATTTCGACTAGTATTAGCAATCTGGGCGCGCCAATCGAGGTGTTTATCAATATGTAACCCAAGATCTTTAATACTAGAGCTAAATGGGATAGTACAGCCGTCAAAGGTAACAGGTGGAAGGGCTCCATAATTAACTCGGCCTAGTAACCGCGGACTACCGATCAAAATAGCCTTACATTTATTCGGATTTACCTGCAACCCAAACCTAGTAGACCACGCAGTTATCGCTTCAAGGTCACGATTTATGTCTCTAATTGCTTTAGACAGATTTTCCACTGTTTCTTGGGCATAAATCTGCAGATCATCGGCATACAGGTGAAACGAACAGCAAAGCACAAGGCAGATGAAATTTATGTACAGAGAGAAAAGAAGTGGAGAGAGAATGCCACCCTGAGGTACACCAGCTATGAGATCCAACCATCCAGAAGACGACTGATCTACCTTAACACATTGTTGGCGTCCACGAAGATAGGAGTCGAACCACTTTAATGTTTCGGGAGAAAGCAACAAATGAGAAAGGATTGCTGTTAGAATGTCATGATCGACATTATTAAAAGCACTGGAGAAGTCCACCAAAACTAACACAGTGATCTTTGATTCCTCCATGCCAGCTCTCACATCACTAGTAATTTTTAATAAGGCAGAGGTGGTACTGTGTCCAGGCCTGAAACCAGATTGGAGTGGTGAGAGAATTTGGTTTTGGAATACAAAGCTGGACAGCTGTTTGTAGACACATGCCTCGAGAACTTTGGAAAGGAAAGGTAGAATAGAAATAGGACGAAAGTGGGAAGGTAGGGATGGGTTGGGAATTTTGGATAACGGACGAACGTGCGCTTTACGCCACAGATCTGGAAATGAGGAAGACTCCAGGGAGAAGTTAATTATATGAGAAATGGCTGGCAGGAGTTGATCCAATATCGGAATTATCATGTGGCGACTAATATTATCACAGCCTACAGCTTTCGATTCCAGGGATTTGATTACAGTCTTGATGTCACTCGAAGTAATTTGTGAAAATGTAAAGCACTCGTAGTTAGCTGCAGTCGACAAGTTATTCAAGTAGGCAACGGTTTCATTTTTGGTTTGGATATCTAATGGGGAATATGAAGAAAAGTGAAAGTTAATTTCATCCAAACTAATCGTTTTTGGTAAATCATCTTGACACGATTTGCCAATACCCAATGAGCCAAGAAATCTCCAAATGCTGACAGATGACGAGTTACATCCTATGTTATTATGGATATGTCGGCGCTTTGCATTCCGTATCACCTGATTACACCTATTTCTTGCACATTTAAAATTGATCCAGTTATCCTCACACCGATTGGACCTAAACTTACGAAATGCACGGTCCCTGCGCTTCATAGCCATTTTTATTTCTTCTGACATCCAAGGTGCTGGTTGATGCTTTATCTTAATCCCTTTAAAGGGTGCATGAACATCATAAAGATCATTTACCTTTTTATTGAAGACCAAAACCTTGTCGTCAATAGAACTTTCCGAAATCAGTGGTTCCCAATCAATCTCCGCCGCATCAGACTTCAACCTGTCAGCATCCATGCGCCCAAAGCATCGTCTATACATAACCTTGGGACGTACTCTTGCTGCTTTTAAATTATATCTCATGAAAACAAGGTCATGGAAAGAGAAGCAAGGAGCAGGAAACTGACCGTGGGAGTGGACCGCTGCTGGATTAGAAGTTAGAATCAAGTCCAGCCATGAGTCCTCACCATTTGTGTTGTGATGTGTCGCTTGTAAGGGTAGGTAGTGTAGACTGGCAGACTCAAGAATATTAACGAGCTTCTGTGAACGTGAGGAAGAAATGTTTAAAAGATTGGTGTTAAAATCACCCATTATAATGTGGTGATTATAATCTGGACCAAGCGACTCCAATACCGCATCAAATTGTGTGAAGTAGTCAACGGTAGGGGGACAGTACATTACTCCAAGTACTAACTTTGCTCTTTTAACCCAGACCTCTAAAAAGAGATATTCCACATTAAAATTATTTTGAGGACATGTGGTTGCAATAATTTTAAAAGGTAGGTCACTACGAATGTAAATTGCAACGCCACCACCACGTCTATCGACTCGATCATTCCGGATTAAAATAAAGCCCGGCAAACAGTATGTTGTAGAAAGGAGATGAGGTTTGAACCAGGATTCTGAAATTAGAATGGCATGAATGTTACATCCAGTAAAAGTTTCAAGCAATTCATTAAAATGACTCGGAACACTCTGGGCATTTATGTGGCAAACATTCAGCGTATTATTATTATCAGAGTTAAAGCTTTGATGCAGTAGTTCACCCAAGGAATCATTGACTGAGTTAAAGCTTTCATCAATGGATGAATTGATTGAACTGTTGGCTGAGAAGAAGGACTCTTTATCTGACAGTGACATTTCAATAGGTTTTGTGTTTAAGTATTCGTTATAATATTTTAAGAAAATAAGTATAAATATTAAAATATATAAGTAATATAAATATATAAATTATAAAATATATAATTGAAATTATATATTGTAAATAATAGTGATACGACAACTAACTACTTTAGTTATCTCGGCACCACCCGCCGACTGACAACGGTCACATATATAATAATAAACACAAACAATTAAAAATAAGAAAAGACTCCAATAAAACATTTCAGCTGATATCACAGCAAATTTAACAAGATGGGTACATCGTAGTATAGCAAGTAATAAATAAAACAGGCGAAAGAAACATTTAAAAATAAAAAGTTGTAGCTTGGATTTATAGTTTTTAGGCTAATCATCTTAAAAAAAAAAAAGAGTTGACATATTTTGACAAGTCATGATAAGTGACATTTGACACTTGTTTTGAATTTTGAAATACGAAGTTATGAATAATAATATATTTAATGTTGAGTTTATCAAAATATTATAAGTTAAATTTTTAAGTAATTACAATTTACCCACAACAACTGTTACATGTCAAGTAAAACATATTTGATATACCCAATTATGGTCGATAAAGACTGTAAAAGCAAGCTGAGATTGCATATTAAAAATTATCGCATGATAATTTTAAGACGGTTTACCTACATTGGAGGCGCATGACGATGCCTTTGGATATTTTAGCAAAAGGGCTTGTAGCTCATCTGTGGACGTCAGTTTGTGCCGTTTTCCATCTGAACTTTTTATGACAATCGTGCCGTCCTGGGTCCAACATGACCTTAAACCAAAATGTAACCTAGCATTGGTGAACACAGCCTGTCTTGACTTAGTCAGAAACTCCTTTAGCGTGTAAGGGGTCCCTTTCAACTTAGATTTTGCTCTCCAGATGGCAGCTTTGATGTCAGTTGAAGCAAATTTAACAAGCAATGGTCGGGAATGTTGATTGTCAGAGCTAGAGTTATTTCCAAGACGATGACACACCTTGATGGAGCCGCTTGTGATATTCACCAGAGATAGGTTTTGATGCAGAATGCCAAGGAGCAAAGCTGCACAATTCTCACCACTTTGTTCTTGTATTCCAGAAATTAATAAAGATTTTCTTCGAGACCTTGTGTCCATGATATCAATGACTCTAACACATTCGGCTATCTGGGACCGCAATAAGTTTAACATAGAGAAAGTAAGCTCTCTGAATGTGCGAAACTCCTCAGCAACCTTAGCCACTGTATCCTTGGCGGCTCCGCACTGCAGTTGCGCCTGGAGTTCTTCCATTTTCTTCATAACAAGTTCTTCCAAGTTGTGTTGTGCTTTTACTTATCAATCTATCACTGTATTCTATCTTGAAATCAGAACTTGAAATATAATTCCCGCCTTGGTACAACAAATAATGTCGGATGTGCATGTAAAAAGTCGGTCCTGCGCCTGTTCTCTCGCCAGTCGTGTCGGTTTACCGTCCCACTGAGTTATGAGAGTTATAGGAAAAGACAGTGCTATCTTATTCCCAAGCACACATTGGGGCACTATAAAATAACTCCTGCGTAGCTGACCAGGTTTCAATGAAATCGACACCGAAATCGGTGAGGGGAGCTATTAGTATCGTGGCCGTAAAAGTCGCAGCGACTTTTACGGCACACGATTCAAAGAGATTCAACACGGACGTAAAACAAATTCTGATAGGTCATTCAGATAACATTGTATAGGATCCTTTGAAACACAAATACTGATATAATAAAGCCTATTATTAAGCTTAATTAAATGAAGGTTAGCGAAGACGAGAAATGCTTTGAATTATTATAATCTCTGAAATATAATATTATCGTACAAATGAAATGCGAATGTTGTGCTGAATTCAACAAATAAATTTAAGAAATTAACAATAATTTATGAAAATTATTGTTATGAAATTTAATAGATTATCAAGTGATAAATGTATATTAGTTACTAGCTGTGCCCGCGACTCCGTACGCGTGGAAAAGTAATTTAGGGCAGTGTTATAATAAATCTGTTATAAAAATATTTTTAGTTATAAAAACTGTCGTCGAGGTATTTAAAAAACTACTTTATGTTGACAATTCCTACTACCAGCTTGACAAACGACCGTGTACAATTACTATAATGCGAACGGGACTACTTGATAGTACGCTCACATACACGACGAACATCTAGTAGCGCCGCAGCGACTGCAGACGATGATCGTATCCACGCCGACGCTGCTGGTGTGGCGACAATGATATTAAGACAGCGCGCCGCAAAATTTTGCGGTCTTTTAGCCTTTAGGTGCGTAAGTCCGACTCGCACTTGCCCGGTTTTTTATTTATTAATAACCAAACATGTAGGTACTGATTATAAATCACTTCACTGTTATAGTACTGATTTTATACAGAAAAGTAGCAAAATATAGAAAGTCCCAAAAGAAATTTCTTTCTTTTCACAAACCTAAGTTGTACCTAACATAACAACCATTCGGTCCATAATAAAAACTAAGAAATAAAAATATCAAGAAAAACATAAATCTAATTTATATTGACATAACTTTTTTAGATTAACTGTAAACACAATACTTATGTTAATCAAAATTGTATGTATTATGCAGTTATCGAATACATAATTTGGACAAAGAAGACTATAAAAATGTACAGTAATAGTAGGCTGTAGTATGAATTTTAACGGACGGAATGAGAACTATAATATACAATGCAAAATAATATTATACATTGCTAATGATGCACGCTGAGTATAACTCTCGGATAACGTATTGTATAAATGTAGGTACCTACTCAACTTTGCTATAATTGTATTAAAAGTACGGCATTTGGCGTATAGATGTCGCTATTATGGTCTGCTCTGCATCGCGCTATCGCTTGTAAGATAGATTTGTATATGAGAATACTCTATCAATATTATGATATTTGGCAAAAAAACCCATAATAATCTGTTAACACATATCCAGGACAGGCCGCAAAAGGCTAGAATTTCAAAAGGTATCTCGATTGGAATCGAGTTGTATCAACAGTTTTCCCCTGTAACACAGTTTAGTAACTATCAAGATGTTTTTTAATGTATATATTATAAAATAGAAAAAAACAAAAAAAAAGAGCAATATATTTATGAAAATCTTAAAACTGTTTTTAAAATTCCGTACCTCAAAAGGAAAAAACGAAACACATATTATAAGATAATTTCCATGTCCGTCTGTCTGTCAAGACCCTTTTACTCAGAAACGCGTGTAGGTAAATTATATAAAATACTCAGGATACCTACTGTTCCTTGAAGCAGTGAAAAAATCAGACATATTAGCCATTGCAACCAAAAGCAGTCGCTTAGGTATGTCGCTAAATTTCGTCATTTTCGACACTCGTAAGGGAATCAAAACCTAAAGGTTACTTCCCGTGAACTCAAAATCATAAAATGTGAAACCAAGCAACGTCTAAAACCATACGTTTTTAGTAACATTATATAGATAGTAAAAATAAAAATATTTTGATTTTTTTAAACTTAGTACCGTTTGTCATGAATGTGTATAATTGAAACTTATAACAAATACTTAGTCTCTAATATATTCAAGCTGTAACCAAATCAAAATTCTATGTTAATCAGGTTTGTATGGAGCTATCGGTGCGCAAGTCCAACTCGCACTTGGCCGGTTTTTATTTATTTACTTATTACTAACCTACGCTAACAAATATGTATACAGTACCTACTTATCACAAAGGACTGTACAGTAAAAGTACTAACTATTTTTATACAAATAACTTTCGTAATAAACTCAAGAAAAAAAATCTTAGATTGTTCCTACCTAGCAAGCCTAAAAGTAACAAATAAAAGTCACCCCCGCGGCCCCGGTGCGTTTGCTGCTAATACAATTTGAAGCGGCACGCGCGCGCGGCGGCGCACGGCTCCCGGGCCCGGCGCGCGCTTCCTACAAACGTCCAGCAAAAACGACATGATCTTTTAATATTGTCATAACTTTTTTATTTATGAACCGATTTACATAAAACAAACACTAAATGTTAAGTGAAGCTTGCCGCAATATATTAGTGAAAAGTACATCTTAATCGGATAAGCCGTTTCTGAGATTAGCGTGCACAAACCCACAGACAAACAGACAAACAGACAAAAATTTAAAAAATCATAGTTTTGGGTACTATTGCGTAAATAAAGGTCCCCTATCATATTTTTTTTCAAATATCTTCAATGTACAGACACGACTCCTCTACAGATTTATTATATGTATAGATTAACAACAGCTTACACAATATATTGATACTTAATCATAGGTTTCTATAAAGGTTTCCTAATAGTTAATCTCTGCTTAGCAGGATAACAAGGACAAAATTATGCTGCTTAATTTAAGTAGCGTCTCAGCATTCGTGTTATTCGTTCGATGTTTCGTGATATTCATTATTTTGTGAGCTTACTAGTAAGCTGATAAATGACTACCACTGAATAGCAATACAAAGTATGATAGGTAATTAATTATCTTCAAGATACAGTACCTAATATAATAATACACAAACTACTTGGAAAAAAGTGCAAGTAGTTTGTGTATTATTATTTATTACTGTATAATATGAATTTCCACTAAGTAAATATAGTTAGTAGTTCATTCTATAACCTCTTATACCTATATATAAAAGTTAATTGCTGTTCTTTAGTCTCGCTAAAACTCGAGAACGGCTGAACCGATTGTATAAATAAAATGGAACATAACAATTGGATTTGAAAATTATTTTAGGGCAAGCTAATGTATTGATATATTTTCCTCTGTTCTGACTTTAGAAAAAGTTTTACCAGGTAGCGGTAAAACAGTCAAAATGGCTAACGATTCTAGGAAATAATTTTAGCTTCCATGAAAACCTTTTTCATTATGAAACCACTCCATATTTACAAGTACATTTAACTTCCATTTTCCTGTTATAATTATTATTTTCTGTGAAACAAGTCCTGTAGACGCTGCCCGGTGATCGCGGGAACGAATCATTAAAAAAAATGTTTAAAAAACTATACCCCGACTTCGCAAAACAAGGGTCTAAAAGGTTGATTCAAGATGCCATCGTTAATTATCGCTTACAAAGTTCGATAACAAAATGTATGAGATTTGACATAAGCTACGCTAAATGATCGCGATTTGGTATGTCACTTAGCGTACCTTATGTCAAATCCCATACATTTTGTTATCGAACTTTGTAAGCGATAATTAACGATGGCATCTTGAATCAGCCCCCTGAAACAAGAAAATAATTCAGATAGAAATCAAGAAATGCATAGGTAGGTACAAAAATTATCAAGGCTGCTTGCTTGCTATCTTTTATACCAAACATGAGACAATTATGTTACAAAAATTTTTTTTAAGTTACATTTGAGATAGAAAATTCAGATTTAGATTATAACCTTTGTTACTAGTGGCATCATTACGATCGACAGTCGACACCTCATTTGTTAAAGTCGAACCATTATTTTAGCTGCTGCGACGAGGGAACAAACATACATACTTACTTTTGGCTTCGCCGAAGTAGTGTAATTACTTTTGGCTTCGCCGAAGTCGGGTAAAATCGGTAACATCTTCATAACTGAGATCGGGAGTTTTTATTTACTCCTACAAAATGTAGTTACTAGATAGATATGACTTAACAACTAATTTTCACGGCACTTCTTTGAAATGTAAGTTACCTACAGTACGTCCGAGATAAATTTGACCTAAACGTAAACAAACCCGACTATGACACAACAAAAGATGCCAATTGGCCAATAATAATAAAATTATTTTTGTTTGGTATGAATCCATAGACTATAGGCTTATATAATATATTCTACAAACGGCAGTGTAAAACTGGCGTATTTTTTCTGTGAAAGATTAACATTTGATGTTTAAACATATTATTTCATTGTTTAATTGTTAAGTATAAAATGTATTGGATATTGAAGAACCTTTATTAAACCTGTGAAAGTGTTGATAAGTTTGCGCAATAAGTGAATAACGGAAAATTTCGATGTTTTCGATTTGTTTACCTTTAGGTTAAATTTATCAGGGACGAACTATACCTTGTTTCAGTGAGCAAAGACATATTGTAAGCTAGGGGGTAGCCGCTGTCCGTTGCCTCGCTACTTCGCTAGTCGCTCAGTGCGTGTTTGTCAGCCGGGAGAGGTGCGCGCGCCCGCACCGGTAACTTTACGCGAGTGATTGTGTCTTTGTTAATGGATTTGTTCCTGGCCTGAAGTGACGCGGGTATGTTGTATTTGTTATTAAAATACCTAGGAAATATACACTATAAAACTAAGGTGATTAAACTATCGCTATAGCAGTTTGAGGTAGGTTTAAATTTACATTAAATTGTTGCGGACCCCAAGACAGATCTATAATGTCCCTGAGATTATAATAATATTAAAGGACTTTTCAGGTTAGTTACCACTGTTAATCCCAGGATTAATACAACTACAACTTCTTTGTACCCAGGTACAAAGAAGTTTTAGTGGTTAGAATGCGTGATGGGCAATTTGCCCTTTAATAATACTTTAGCTTAATAACAAGATCTTAAAGCTCTACCCTAGTAGAGAAGTCATAATAGTAGAGAAAAGGCGGTTTCGAGAAAATGCCACTTATGAAAAAACATTTATGTGCCATTTTCTGGAAAGTGCCATTTCTATTAATTACCAGCGGGCCTACTCCCGACATAATCGAGTACCGAATCTGTTCGATATCAGTGGTTTTTTCGTATTTTATTTAGTGAATAACTTTGAAACTAATCAGGATAAATAATATTGTTAGATCGAAACTTTTTGTACTCCCGACCATATCGATCGACTGAGAATCAAAATAAACAAATGTCAATTTATTAGGAAGTACGCGGCATGATCGTATCTAAATCAAAATCAAATCAGTTTGGAGAGTAAGGCCCCAGGGCAGAGTTGCTGACCTATAATTACTGAGATTGTTAATAACTCACCTTTGCTGACACATTAATTGTAACTACATTACATACCTATTAAATAATATATTTTTTTAGTTGTTGAAGTCGGTTTTTTTAAACGTAGTGTTTTTATATAAATTTTTAGTGGCACTAGCTATTTGCCAACGATTTTATTTATATTAATACAAAAACACGGGTCGACTCAGCTTGCGTGTGTAAAAACAACGCGGTACAGTTACAAAAGTGTAAAAAATTAAGGGCACAACATTTTATTACAATTAATTTAAGTTTTGACATGTCTAACGACCACAGCTTAATTTATTATTTACAAGTATTACACGACAATATTACAACAACATTTCACAATTTACAACATTATGACGGAGCTTGTTTAATTCGTGACAACTTTAATAAACCTTTTATTTGACAAGCAATAATTAATAATAAGAGATAATAAGAAACAAAATGTTACCACTTACGACCGTAGGTATACTTACCGAAACCAATTAAAGGATCCTATTCACAGACTTGCTAGTTGCTACTGCTTGGCCATGGCCAAGAAGTAGCAATGACGGACTGTGAATTTTTATTTATCATTAAATAGGTAGGTATATTATTAAATAATTTATCATTAAATCGCCCTAAAATATATTTTGCTTGGCCATGGCCAAGAAGTAGCAATGACGGACTGTGAATTTTTATTTATCATTAAATAGGTAGGTATATTATTAAATAATTTATCATTAAATCGCCCTAAAATATATTTTGCTTGGCCATGGCCAAGAAGTAGCAATGACGGACTGTGAATTTTTATTTATCATTAAATAGGTAGGTATATTATTAAATAATTTATCATTAAATCGCCCTAAAATATATTTTGCTTGGCCATGGCCAAGAAGTAGCAATGACGGACTGTGAATTTTTATTTATCATTAAATAGGTAGGTATATTATTAAATAATTTATCATTAAATCGCCCTAAAATATATTTTGCTTGGCCATGGCCAAGAAGTAGCAATGACGGACTGTGAATTTTAATTTATCATTAAATGTATCATTAAATACTTTATCATTAAATCGCCCTAAAATCACATGTGATTTCACTACTGAAATCACATGTGATTTTAGGTATATAATTATACCTATATATTATATATAATACCTACGTATTCCCTATTCGGTCGACAGTTGAACTCTATAAAGATACTTAGTAGTACCAATCCTTGCTATTCTGCCAAATAGGGATTGTTTCATTATTGTAATCTTGAAAACTGAAACTAATTTCCTTTTAGACAAAAAAAACTGTAACAAAAAATTTTGTGTCAATATCTTCTGCTCTTTTTCTTTGTATATATAAAAATGAATTGCTTTTCGTAAGTCTCGCTAAAACTCGAGAACGGCTGAACCGATTCGGCTATTTTTACTCTCAAAATGTTCGTGGAAGTTCAGGGAAGGTTTGTATGCTCAACGTTTAATATTGAGGTGGTACAACTAGCGTCATAATATCTTCGCGGTATTAAAGTTTTCCCAGTCCAGATTATATAGTAATCTGAAACCTACTACATGGGCTTCGGTCTGAACGCCCACACCTCGCTCGGTCAAAGATCTCCCGGTGGGGCTTCCACTCATCTCACAATATAACTTGTTAAAATGTCATAATATTCGATACTCGTAAATTACCTTAAGTAACATACAGTGAACATTCTAGGTTCGATAGCTAAATAGCTCCCCTCACCGATTTCGGTGTCGGTAGCCGATTTCATTGAGACCAGGCCAGCTACGCAGGTTATTTTATAGTGCCAAAGTGTGTGCGCAATACACAAAGACACTCGCTCTTCCTTTTGCTCTTATAACCCAGTGGGACGGTAAACCGACACGACTGTCGAGAGAACAGGCGCAGGACCGACTTTTTAAATGCCCATCCAACGCATGGATCATCTTTCTTGTCGGACAATCAGGTGATCAGCCTGCATTGTCCTAACCAAACTTGAAAACCACATTTTTTGTTGTTCCAACGCGGGAATCGAACCCACGACCTCCGGGTCGAGAGCGAAGCTCAGAACCACTTGACCACGGAGGCGATAAAGTTATTAGCCTAGCTAAAGTAAAGTTATCGAATGACGATTGCATGAAAAACTCGACAGCGCCAATACATTTTTTTTATTCGTTATTTTTATAAAGAGTTTAGTACAATGTAGACTATGTCACTCTCGAAGAGTGCTATATAACTTACGTGCTACACAAAATAAACATAACGAAATAACAAAACAACACTTAAACTTTAATTAAGCCTAATCTCACTTACACAAATCAAGTGCTTCCTTAGCCAGGTGCAAAGACAAAATTGAGAAATGTATGTAATACATATTAATATATATTTAGTCGGCTGATCATTTCTTTTCTGGCCGCTTCGTTTCGGACACATTTCACTAATTATGTTGCGCGTCTTCAACTCGATCACACTCTAAACAATAAGGTGAAGCGACTTTTCTCATCAAAAAAGCAAATTTATTTGTTGGAATGTGTCCAGGGGCCTTACTCTCCAAACTGATTTTATTTTGATTTGGATACGATCATGCCGCGTACTTCCTAATAAATTGATGATTGAGATTCTCAGTCGATCGATATGGACGGAAGTACAAAAAGTTACGATCTAACAATTTTCTTTATCCTGATTAGTTTCAAAGTAATTCACGAAATAAAATATGAAAAAACAATGATATCGAACGGATTCGGTACTCGATTGTGTCGGGGTATTAAAGCAATAGTATATCGTCTGCCCAGAGATCCCTCAAACCAAGGAACTTACAAAGCTGAGGATTGAATTATCTTATACCTTAAACCTTTCGTTAAAGATGCCAATACAATTGACAATCGATTACGTTACTTCGCGGAACTTTCAAATGTTGCTTGAGCCACAGAAGACTTGTTCGAGGGAGTATTCCGTTGTGAGTATTCCCACAGCCTTTGACGCTTTGTTCGAGGAACAAATTGAAAAACATTAAAGGTTGCATTTCTAATGAAACCATTACGTTATTACTTTCAAAGCGAGTGTTGTTTTAAACAGCTACATGCTTTGTGTTTGTACTTTGCCTTTTTCTTTTATTAGCTTCCCAAATATAAATAATTGAAGGTTAGTATAATAATATTATATTAGTATTATTTTCATTATATCGTATAGTGTTTGAAATTGATCATAATTCATTAAAATTATACTCGACTTCGTCGAAGCCAGGACGCAATAACACATACGGGATAACTTTAAGATTCTCAATAAAATATCCCACCAAAAACATTTTCATGTAAAAATGTTTCTACATATTTTACCCTGTGAAAAAGTTATCCGATATCGTATAATGCCAAGCTTTAAAGACTACACGCTCTAAACCTACAAGCTCTACACTACACCTAAATCAACATCTATCAAAAAGTGGTCAGATCTCATTTAGAACCAAAATTCATGATCTATGCGTCCTTACTTCACCAGGCTTAACTTCACTTACGCTACATTGCAGTCAATACGTGATACTTGGCCGTTTTATTTTACACACGATTAATGAATCCCTGTGAAATATTCGTAACGGTAGCAAAACGGTCAAGTATAACGTTTTAACGCGCTTCGCTTGGCTCGTCTTGACGGGGGCCCGACCGTGCCCCCAGATAATCTGTTCAGGTGCTACAGTGCCTACAGTGCAGCACTTACATGCGGCAAATTTAAATGTCAAGTTTTTAGCTCCTTATGCTTCTCTGAATTTGGTAGTAAAGTAGTAAAAACTAAAAAAGGGTCCATTTAACTATAAACAAAACAAAATTTTTGGATAACCCGACTTTTTAAAAAACAGACAGAACTTTATAGTGATTTTCATTGAACGGATCATTTTGTAATGTGCACGTGAGGCGCTTGCATTTGAGAGGTCTCAAATGCAAGCGCTTTACGCAACTAAATTATTGTTCGTAATTTTCACCCCCGTCATTTTTAAACGGCTTAACCAATTTTCATTAAACAAAAAAATGCCTAAGAAAACTAATTCACTTTTCAAACAGAAGAACATCATCAAAATCGAGAACTTATAACACCCTGCAGGCTTTCCCCGACACAATCGGGAATCGAATCGGCTTTTAATATTTAATTAGGTGGATTACTTTTAAACTAACCCGGGTAAAGAAAATTTTTAACTCTTTGCACTCCCGACCGTATCAATCGAATGAGAATGAAAATAAACAAAAGTCAATTTATTCGTGACCACGTGGCACGATCAAATCTGAATCAAAATCGAATCAGTTTGGAGAGTAAGGCTCTGTTTTTGCGTCGGAGGTTTATTATAATATAGCGAAATAAGTCAGAGGCATAAGTACCTATATATAGATAAAATAAAAAAATTATTATAGCTCCCTTCACCGATTTCAGTGTCGGTAGCCGATTTCATTGAAACCAGGACAGCCACGCAGGAGTTATTTTATAGTGCTTAAATGTGTGCGCAATACAAAGACACTTTCTCTTCCTATTACTCTCATAACCCAGTGGGACGGTAAACCGACACGACTGGCGAGAGAACAGGCGCAGGACCGACTTTATACATGCCCATTGCATTGATCATCTTTCTTGTCAGACAATCAGGTGATCGGCCTGCATTGTCCTACTAACCAAACTTAAAAACAACATTTCTTGTCGTTCCGACGCAGGAATCGAACTCACGACCTTCCGGTCGAGAGCGAAGGCATAAGTAGTGATATAATATTTAAAGCTTACCGTTTGAACAAAAATACTTCGTAATATTATGTCGGTTTCTTTGCGGGTATTCAGAGAAATTATTGCAGTGGAGTCGTTGGACGGTCGCCAACATCAGTCGTGTAATATCTGGGAAGATTATTGACTATCAAAAGCGCATTATAGTATTACCATAGACAAGCTGTGCCCGCCACTTCGACTGCATGAAATAGTTGAATAAAACTTGGTATTGAAATACACGACCGTTTTCGAAATTCGAAATCTGTCGTTAAATAAATAATACAGTAATTTGTGTATTATTACTGTGTAACATGGGGCGTTTCACGTCAAGCGGGCCACATAAATAAAGTCAAATCTTGGATATTGTTCATAATATCCAAGATCTGACTTTATTTTAAAATACATACTCAAACAAACATTATTTACTTGTTCCTTATTCCACAGCTTTCGAAAAATCAGCTTTTAAAATTTTGATGATTCTTTGAGGGCGCGTAAATTCGTAACTAAGCAAAAAAAAAAGAAAAATAAGGACGTACATTTATTCAGGTCCTATGGAAGTGCAACTGATCCAATTATGAACAATATCCAATATCTAACTTTATTTTTCTGTGGTCCTCTTGACGTGAAATTTCCCACAGGTATTTCCATCAAAATCCTTCAGTACATTCAATAACATAAAACAAAACTTAATATTCTGCTCCTATATTATGTATGTGACGTTATTTTACGTCTACTTCGATAAATAAACTATCCAACATTGAAATAATTTTACCAATCGGACCAGTGGTTCTTGAAATTAGTGCGTTCAAACAATCTTTTCAGATTTATAAGTACTTGTCGGCTTTGCCTCATATTTTATATTATTATAAACCTCCATGCATTGGACATGCAGAGCTTGGCTCCCGTAAGTTGTCGGTTCGATTCTCGCATAGGAACATCTAAAAATGTTTTCAGATCTGTTAGGACACTGCAGACTGGTCACCTGATTGTTTGACAAGATGATGCGTGGGATGGGCATGTAAAAAGTCTGTCCTGCGCCTGTTCTTGCGCCAGTCGTATCGGGTAACCGTCCCACTGGGTTATGAGAGGAAATGGCAGATAGTGTCATTGTGTATTGCACACACACTTCGGCACTTAAGAAATTACTTCTGCTTAGCTAAATTGTTTTCAACGACTTCAAGATGTGGGAGGCGAATGTAATGAAATAGAATGTGAAATAATTAGCGACTGCTCAAACTTTTGAGTAGCTCTTAAAAAATGAGAATAATGGTCATTTAAGTTAAGTAGTTTACTTTTAAAATATATTACTTAGTACTTTTAAAATATATTTTAGCTTGGTTATAATGAAAGAAACTTCGAAAATAATTTACCCCATAATAGTACTCTTGAATCATTGTGCCCAAAAGATTATAGCGATCCCACGGGAACTGCTTAATTTTACGAGGTTTTCCTGCTATCTGCGATATAACTTCCTTATTATGTTACGTCGGGGTCTCCGTCGTGGAATGTATCTCCGTAATGAAATAAGATGGCTTATTGTACTGTAGTCTGTAAGGGTTTGTGGTTTTGATACGAACGAAAACTGCATTATTAGATTTTTCCAGGCAATATCGTTATTTGCTAGGTATGTTGTCTTTTTTGAAGGAGTTTCTACTCCAGGAAACGTATTTTTGTATGTTTGTAACAAATAAACTCAAAACTACTGGAGGGGATGTCGATAATTCTTTCACCATTTCCCTGAGTAACATAGGCTATATTTTAACCGACTTCAAATAAAAATTTAATGCCGGGACGAGATGACAGATAGTAGTATAAAAAGGCTGTACTTTGTTTATTGTTAGCTATGTTACATCAAAAGTATCAAATTATTAATCGGTAATTCTCTGTCCTCTTGTAAACAAATAAAAAATAAAGTGAGGATTAATAATTAAATAAGTTTCAATATCTGATGTAATTAAGACGTAGTAATAGTATTGATACAGAACATCACATTAAATATTAATAGTATCATTTACAGACACAATAATGTTATACACATTATTGTGCATGATATTGGAGCTCAACAACTTAAAACGATAAAACAATATTTAATACAAGGTGTAAAATAAGTGAGTGATAATACTTAAGGGTGTGAATGTGCCTCCTATATAGGAGGTAGTGAAAGTACCAGCACTGAAAGACTTACTTTTGACTTTCATGTTTGTATGAGAAATGCCCGAACATCATAAATTTTCCCATACAATATTATTTTATTTTAAAGTACCACTTTCAGCGCTGGTACTTTCACAGTAAACTCTATATACAGAACCCGTACACACCCTAAAGTGTTATCAATAATTAATATTACTTTTTTTTTTTGAGATTTTGTTATTGGGCCAGTATTAAGAAAAACGGTTTCAAAGTACTCCAATTTTTAGCTTATCGAACCCTTAAGAAGCTCTCATCATTATGGTTTTCTTAAGGGTTGGTTTTCTTCTGAATACTTTTAGAGTCCAACCACTACGTTAAGTGACCTTAAACTTTACAAGCTCACAATATCCATTTATAGACATACTCAAACAAATTAAAAGGTCATCTTCTATTATTTTATCAATAATACCCAAGAGAAACGTTCATGTATCTAAACGATAAAGTACAATCATCTTCAAACAGGTAACTCTGTTTGAAGATGATTGTACTTACGGTTACTTACGTACTACTCGGTTTCAGAATGGCAGATCAAATCGTCGATTAGCTAACATTTGAATTTGCATCCCATTCTAAACGCTCATTGGTGAATATCATTCGCAACAACTTCGCTCAATCGCTATGTTCACCAATGAGCGTTCAGCAGTGCAATTCTCTAAGCTCGCGGTTGAGGCTGAGCTTTTCGCTGTGATCACGAATGTCACCGCCGTCACATTGTCGGTTGTCAGTACCAGTAACATAAAAACTAATCTTATTAAATACCAGCCGACTTACTCCCGACACAATCGAAAATCGAATCAGTTGGATCGCGACGGCTTTTGGTGTTTTATTTGGTGGATTACTTTGAAACTAACCAGGATATATAGAAAATCTTTAGATCGTAACTTTTTGTACTCCCGACCATATCGATCGACTGAGAATCAAAATCAACATACGTCAATTTATGAGTACACTACACAATCGAATCTGAATCAAAATCGAATCAGTTTGGAGAGTAAGGCCCCAGTTCGACCATCACCACTATTACAGCCACGATTTTTGCACTTAGAGAGTCGCACTGCAGAATGGCTTGTTAGTTCAAATGTTAGCTGATTTGATCAGCTTTTCATAAACCAGGGGCTAGTTAAGAAAGTAATAACAGTTTTATAAGGTAATATAAGTATATTAATAAACTTTTACTCTCCAATATTATTAAGGTATCGAGAGCCGGCGAGTTACAATATGAGGATGCTCGCTGGCATCGCTCCCAAGTCTTTAGTTCTCGAGCCAAAAGGCTTCGAGATTGTCTGTGAACTTACTTTTTTTACAAATGACCCACCACTACTCATGTGTAGCTATATGCAGGGTACCCGATTAGAGATGCTGTCGCTATTTATCGCTTACAAAGTTCACAAACAAAATGTATGAGATTTGACATAAGCTTCGCCAAATGACATACAAATTAGATTGTCATAAGCTTCGCTAAGTGATATACGAATTCCCAAGTAGGCCTAAAGCTTTTAGGAGGAAGGCCTAGGCCTCTACACTATTCGCGAAATTCCTCGGCGAATTATTCGTGTTACTTTGGCAACAGTCCGAAGTACGACACTACACTACTCGCGAAGTTCCTCGGCGAAGTTCTCTGAATACTTGGCAACAGTTCGAAGTGCGACACTACACTACTCGTGCAACTTCGGACCCTTTGTCTCGGTACCAAAAACCGACAGCAAATGAAAGTCACCAGAGGCGAAGTAAAGTTTGACGAGGTAAGCCGAAGTGCATCAGCTCTACACTATCCTATTCGTCTAACTTCGTTCAACTTCGCGAGTAGAGCCGGGGTAACCACTCTTTCTTTCGGAAACAGATTAGAACATTTAAAATAGAATAGACTAAAGCGGTCTATACCTGACTGGCTAGGTTATCACTCCGCTACGTATACCAATTTCTATTCAGTTGTCATTCTATGTTTAATTTTAATTTCCATCACAGATTTGCCAACAAACTCCTGATGATGATGCTGCGTAATACACAATTAGCATTATATTCGCGTCTACGTACGCTCCTAATCTCCCAATTTCGTCAGATAAGGTTTGTAATTCAAAAACAAATTCGGATACAATCGGCGTTCGATCTAAATTGAAACATTCGCCGGCGTACATCAGCGCGCTATCTGTGCCAACGTTCGTTGTCGTGCACTGTAATGTGGTATAGCCCATATTAGGGTTGCTGATTTAGGCTTTAACATCAGTGGATGCTGATTTTTACCCCCGACGCAAAAACGACGCGGTGAAAAATGAGTATGTGTCTGTCTGTCGCATCGTAGCTCCCAAACGGATGATCCGATTTTAATGCGGTTTTCTTGTTTGGAAGATGTATCAGTCGAGAGTGGTCGTAGCTGTGGAAATCAGATCAGGTCTTCAAGGTCATCAGCTCGTTTGTTAGGTGTGATAACTGTGATAGGAATGTTACACGCTAAGTCAGGGCTTTTTTAAAATTTTAATTTAGTTTATGATAACATATAGCTACTGACGCTGATTTTAATGCAATCCAATTACGAAAAAAATGGTTTTAATCTAGGTACTTACTATTTTATACAATAGTAACATAGTAAGGTAGATATTATTTATTTATACGATTCTGATCTTGTGCTATTTAGGCGTCAAAAATATCGTGATAAAACGGCGGTGTGATATTTTACATCGTATCGTATCGGAGGCTCAGGGGGTGGAGGTCAGCAATTGTTACTGCTCCGGTGGTACTACATATAACACATATGAAATATGGCTACATTTAGCACATTAGAACACTCGCACCGTATATCTGTCGTACACAGACCCCACTCTTAACCCGTCGTTACGCGGCGAGTTCCTGCAAATGGAACGGTCCAATTTATGCAACCTTTTTGTGACTTAGTTCTGTGCGAGCTATTATGTAACCCACATTAGGGATACTTTGTTACGGTGAGCATTTAGATAATATTTTTAAAATACACACTGCTCTTAGATAATTTTCATCGTAATATCTGTGCTCAGTGTGTGTTTTTGTCCCTACTCGACGTGACAAAGTTCTACATTTCGTACGGCGTAACATCGCAACAAACATTCGATGCTTTACATTGTAGTTAACTTTGTGTCACATATGCGCAAGTAGTTTCGCTACTAAAATTATCTAGTTAGCGCTATAATATAACTTTTAAACTTTTTTAAATTTCAAAATAAGAAGTTACTTAATATTATAAGATACTAGCTGTGTCCGCGACTTCGTTCGCGTAGTTTTTGAGTGACTAAACCGTTTACAACGAAAATCGCAACGAAAATCCCCAAATGTGAATAATTTTCCCCGTTTTTGCAACATTTCCCATTAACACTTCGCTCCTATTGGTCGCAGCGTAATGATATATAGCCTAAAGCCTTCCTATATAAATGAACTATCTAAAAAATATTTTTCAAATCGGACCAGTAGTTTCTGTGATTAGCGCGTTTAACCAAACAAACAAACAAACTCTTCCACTTTATAATATTAATATAGATAATGAGTATTGCATCACTGGGAGCACATCTCTGCTAAAGCCATCTGCAGACAAAATTCAGCCAACACAGTAGACTATTGTTTAGCAACAGATGTCTATGTTGCAGGTTAAATTATAAAAAATAAGATTAAGGCCGTGTTTCACCAAGCAATGTTAAAGTTAACGCCATGTTAAAATACCATGCCATCTCATTCATTGACAGGAAATACGAGATGGATAACATGATATTTAACATGGCGTTAACTTTAACATTGCTTGGTGAAACACGCCCTTACGTGTCCAAATTGGGTTTAGTGCAAGTTCAAGTATGAACATTAAACACTCCACGATCCACATCATATAAACTCGTCCCGAGGTTTCCAGAATCCGTTTATCGGAGTCCGTAAAATTGTTTTACATAGTTAATGTCGGCTCCGGTAAAAGCAACCTGAATTAAAAATAACTGGCCAGCGCAGCTTTTTATTCCTTTACAAACTGGCATAATGGATTGTTTAAAGATTCAATTGTACACTTTAAACGTCAGTTGTTTTGTATTTAAGTGGCATATAGTCAATATGGTAAAGAATAAGAAGGAAAAATATTAATAGCAATGAATGTGTCAAACTGTTTCATAATATACAACGCATGCTAGTATGAGTAAACTAGTTATTATGTTTAATAATTTTTTTTTATAAAATAAGTGTGCAAAATAAGAAATATTAGTGTTATTCTTCACATAAACTTAAATGTGCCAAATTTCATACATCTATATTGACAACCTTCTCGTAAAATTATACAAAAAATTTTGATTTACGCACTAATATCGTGTATCTATATCACTTTAAATGCTGTTAATAATTCATAGATAAGTGATACCCTATCCCCATTTTATCATGAGCAATCGTTCAGCCCTTAATCCCTTCATAACAGTTCCATTATCAATACCCAACACAGCCTAACTGCGACGCATCTGAATGGTCCATATTAAGGGATGATGTACGATATATCCCATGTTTAGGGACAACGCATTGGAATTGGTAGTGAGATATCATTTTTTTACAAAGAAATACATTGTAATTTGGTGGACTTCTATTTTTACCGCCTTCCGCGTTGCATGCATTTCTGGATTTCTATCTGAAAATTTTCTTATTTCATCTTTTTAGACCCATTTTTGCGAAGTCGGATTATAGTTATTTAACTTTTTTTATTTTTTATTTTTCAGTTTTAATCGTTTTTTTAGATAAGATTAGATCTATACTATGTTACATTTTTTACTTTTCAAATTCGATTTACTTATTTGATTTACATTTCAAAATATTTCATACCTAATTAAGTGAGTGCTACGTCCACAAATTGTACGTCAATGGTATGTTATATAAGTCCCGACCACGTCCACGACATCTATAACCATCCCGGGCAATTCCTAGCTAAATTGGGCCACGGCCGGGGCCCTCCGGTGGGCCACGGGCGGGGCCCTCCGGAGGGTCACGCAATTTTCCTGCGAATTACCCTCTAAGGCTTCGTCGTCTCTGGCCTCATCTGATTTACATTTTAAACTATTTTATTATTGCCCGCTGCGTAGAGCCCGGGGTTGAGGCTTTAAATAGCAATTTGAAGCTATCAATTGTGTTTTAGCATATACAATATTTTAGCTTGAGTGCTTCACCAACACATGTTAAAGTTAATCCTTCGTTAATTATCATGTTATCCCTCTCGTATTTCCTGTCAATGAATGAGAAGGCATGCTATTTTAACATGGCGTTAACATTAACATCGCTTGGTGAAACACGGCCTTAATATGGAATACGGCTTACGAAAAAAAAAAACCCGCCACATGTTTTCTTGGATAATATCATAAACTTCGTACCTAGTTATAATATTTATTTTTGTATTATTTTTAAGATACATAGAAACACTTACACGACATAAAACATGGAAACATAATAGAGAATATTAAAATTCTAATTATTACAAATAATAGGAATTTATTATGATAATTAATTAAATATATAAAATAGACTTCTTCATTTAAAAGATAATACTGAGCATAAATATCTTAGGTATTAATTGTTTTATACATACCCTATTTACTGAGCTACACCGGGACAAATTACATAATGCTCTCGGTCCTTATCATAAACTACGCACTTGCTTGGAGATATTAACTTTCGAGTAAATAGCGATCAAAGTTTTTTTTCAGATTTTTTTTTTCTGTTTTTTTTGTATTTTTGAAACTAATAGGAATATTCCTAATATTTTTGTTTTGTGTAGTGCGTTTCAACGTGCACTTTCGTATGCGATATTATGTTTATATATTTAGTTATTTTTGTTACATCTACGATGGTCATGACTAGTTATTAGTTCCTATAGAATTCACAAAATTTGTGTCAAAATGACCAAATTTAATTTTGTTTACGATTAACAAAATAACGAAAAGTATAACAGCTATTAAAAATTGAGTGATCGATCCAGGTAGATCTCGTTGCGGTGATTCCGAATATTATACTATTAACTCAATTTCGCCAAAAATGTCGATTGCGTTGTGAAAGAGCGCGTTGGTGCTCGAGCGAAAGGTCGCGGGTTCGAATCCCGCCGAGGGAACAAAAAGTTTTCAATGTTCCTGGGTCATGGATGTGTATTAAATGTGTCTATAATATAATAAAAATCTTAAATATATGTATAGTATAAAAGTATTAAATATATTTCCGTTGTCTGGCATCTGTAACACAAGTTCTTCGGATACTTAGCACGGGGCCAGATTGACGTGGTGTGAAGCGTCCATAGATATTATATTTAATATTTAATTATATTATATTATATTTAATATTATATTCTATTTATGACAAGGACGACAGCGATGCTCTTAAATTATTTTAAATTAAGACACATTTAAACAATAAATCGCCGCTTTGCCTTCACAATCTCGCATCTATAAAACTACATTTTTTTAGTAGAGTCACAAAAACTTAATAATTTTAGATTATATTATGACATGGATTTTGTTTTAAACGAGGTTCAGTTATGTACAGTATACATAAAAAATCCATGTCATAATAAAATCTAAAATTATTAAGTTTTTGTGACTCTACTGAAAAGTTAAAGTATTTTAGATACGAGGTTGATAAGGTTAAGCGATGAAATACCTTCCAATCTAAGAAGAACAAGGATAAGAGCAAACCAAACATTTGTATTTAACGCGGAGAGGAGCGCGCCTTTTAGTTATTGTCCGTTTTATCTCGCGAGTGGTTCAATTCGAGTGTTAGTGGACTAAGTTCGCGAAAACTAAAGTATTTCGAGATAATAGAAAGGTAATTTGGAATGCGATCTGGCTTTTTGTGAGTGTTTGAGCTTTGAGTGACTTTCAAACTAGAATTATTCATGCATTATATAAAAATTAATTGCCGTTCGTTAGTAAAAAACTCGAGAACGGCTGAACAGATTCAGCGGATCTTTGTAGAAGTCCAGGGAAGGTTTAAACGGTGAGAAAATAATATGTTATTTGTATTATATAGTATTATATTAAAATACTTTTTTACGGCCTAATACCCAAAGGAAATAATAATAATAGCCGGTAGCCGATTTCATTGACACCAGGCCGCTACGCAGGAGTTCTTTTATAGTGCCCAAGTGTGCGCAATACACAAAGACACTCTCTCTTCCTTTTACTCTCATAACCCAGTGGGACGGTAAACCGACACGACAGGCGAGAGAACAGACGCAGGATCGAATTTTTACATGCCCATCCGACGCACGGATCATCTTTCTTGTCAGACAATCCTATTTATGGAATAAGTCCTAAACAAACTTGAAAACAAAAATTTTTGTTGTGAACGCGGGAATCGAACCCACGACCTCCGGGTCGAGAGCAAAGGTAATAGGTTCTCAAGTGAGGTTGGGTGTGAGACTTCTTTATTAATATGAGCCCTGTCCGTCAGCTTGTCAGGTATGTGCGAAAAATCGGATTTAAATATTAGTGACTTTTTTAAAAACTCGAGTAACGGAAATTGTCAGTTTTCACAGTCGACCTTATTGCAAAATAGACTCTGATTTGTATTTATCTAATTAGGGAGGATTTTTCAATCGTCAGATAACTTTTATCTAAGGTATAAATATGTGACTTTGGCAGATTTTGTATGGAACAAATGTCAAAGTCACATGTTTATTCAACAGATAAAAGTTATCTGAGGATTGAAAAATCGGCCCAAGTATATCTTATGCAAAAAAGCATTAGTGTCAAACCGTAAAAATTCTCAGGTCAGTAACACATTTAAGCTATAACATAACTTTACGCCAATAGGTTTGTGGCGAAATTTTTGAGTCGGACTCGCACTTGGATTTTTTTTAGAACAAAACCATCTCAACTGTAAATTATGATCTGCCAGACTAATTACGCCTTTGATTCTGTCATTAGAGCTTCCAGGAGTCATTAAAATATGCAGGAGCAATAAAAAGCAATGAACGATCAGGCTTATCACAAATACCTCTTTACTGCTCTACTTTTGACTTTTACGATCACAGCCGGGTGGAACTACAGAGCTTCCTTTTTTATTGTCTTTGGAAATGACAAAGGAATAACTTGGAAGTGAACCTTTTACAATACTTGTACAAATCGGTTCACAAACTAACTAAAACTTTTGTTCAAAACTACAGGACTACGGAAACTGGATAACCTATCTTACTTTTGTTTCGATATTTGCGGTAAAATATTCTTACCGCGACGGTTCTTCTCGCTGGGCTGTTTCCGAAGCGATGGTAGGCGTCACATAACCGCGACGTTCAGAACATAGTACAGGTAAGTTTTAATAATAATACACCGTACTCATTAAATCGAACAAGGGCCCAGATTCAAGATGCCATCGTTATATTTTATCGCTTACGAAGTTTGAAAACAAAATGCATGGGATATAATGTCATAGCCGTATGTCATACGGCTAAATGACAAGCGATTTCGTATGTCACTTAGCGAACCTTATGTCAAATAACGTACATTTTGTTTTAACTTCGTAAGTGATAATAGGGATGGCATTCTGCGGGGTTACTCCCAACACAATCGAGAACCGAATCCGTTCGATATCAGTTTTCGTACTTTATTTGATGAATTACTTTGAAACTAATCAGGAGAAAGAAAATTGTTAGATCGTAACTTTTTATTCTCCCGACCATATCAATCGACTGAGAATCAAAATAAACAAATGTCAATTTATTAGGAAGTACGCGACATGATCGTATCTAAATCAAAATTAAATCAGTTTGGAGAGTAAGGCCCCTGAATTATGGCCATCTCAGGGCCATCTCAGGGCCATCTCAGGGCGCTAAGGTCAAAAATATAAGTTACAAACAAACACTACAGGTAAAACTTTCATAAAAAATGGCGTCGTTCTGATTGATTGACAATGGCCATTTCTTACTTGACCAACTAGATAAATTATATCTAATACGACCAAGGGAAAGTGTAAGGGACCCGTTTTTTACCTTCATCATACGGAATCCTAAATAAACTTGCCAGAGAAATATTAATTTAAATAAAGCCACGCCACGTGGCTCACCTAATACCTTCCAAAATACAGTTGAATACACGAAAGGTAACAATATGCATTGTACTGCCGGCCTCCGTACTGCGAGTTGCCCTAATGAACAGATTGTAATAACTGGCCTTGTTCGAGGGTACATTGTCGGCCATTTTTATATACGAGGTTGGTTGGCCGCAGTTTAGATTTGGGATTTAAACATAGGCGTTGCCCCGCGGGATTTTGTAACAATATCACAGGATATAGAAGACTAACGCCCTGTTTCTGAAAGGCTGATCAAATTGATCAATTGATCAAATCAGCTAATCTGAACGCTCATTGGTGAAAACAGTGACAGCGAAGTGATGTTCACCATTCAGTGTTCAGATTAGCTGATTTGATCAATTGACCAATTTGAACAGTGTTTCAGAAACCGGGCGTTAGGAATATCGACCATGATGAAAAGTAATAAAATTATTTCGAAAAGTACTTTGATAAAGCGCACCCTAAAATTCTTCTTTAATTTATAATATTAGTAAGTTAGCTAATTTTATTTATTATTTATTATATATTACTACCGCGACTTCATAAAACCCCAATTTCGAAACATTCTTTATTGGTGTTCAAAGGGAATAATGCAGTTTTAGCTTTTATTAATAACTAGCTGACCCTTGCCCACTTCGTTGAGCATAAAAAGAGTTTAAGATGAAATTCAACTAAAAAAAACAACGTGGAACCCGCAACGCGGGAACCCGAAACGCGGGAACCCGCAACGCGGGAACCCGGACCCGCAACGCGGGAAACCGGAACCCGCAACGCGGGAACCCGGACCCGCAACGCGGGAACCCGAAACCCGCAACGCGGGAACCCGGAACCCGCAACGCGGAACCCGAAACCCGCAACGCGGGAATCCGGAACCCGCAACGCGGGAACCCGGAACCCGCAACGTGGGAACCCGGAACCCGTAACGCGGAACCCGGAACCCGCAACGCGGGAACCCGGACCCGCAACGCGGGAACCCGAAACGCGGGAACCCGGACCCGCAACGCGGGAAACCGGAACCCGCAACGCGGGAACCCGGACCCGCAACGCGGGAACCCGAAACCCGCAACGCGGAACCCGCAACGCGGGAACCCGGAACCCGCAACGCGGAACCCGGAACCCGCAACGCGGGAATCCGGAACCCGCAACGCGGGAACCCGGAACCCGCAACGCGGGAACCCGAAACGCGGGAACCCGCAACGCGGGAACCCGGACCCGCAACGCGGGAAACCTGGACCCCCACCCCGGGAACCCGGACCCGCAACGCGGGAACCCGAAACCCGCAACGCGGGAACCCGGAACCCGCAACGCGGAACCCGGAACCCGCAACGCGGGAATCCGGAACCCGCAACGCGGGAACCCGGAACCCGCAACGCGGGAACCCGGAACCCGTAACGCGGAACCGGAACCCGCAACGCGGGAACCCGGACCCGCAACGCGGGAACCCGGAACTCTAAACCCGCAACGCGGAAACCCGGAACCCGCAACCCGGGAACCCGGAACCCGCAACGCGGGAACCCGGAACCCGCAACGCGGGAACCCGGAACCCGCAACGCGGGAACCCGGAACCCGCAACGCGGGAACCCGGAACCCGCAACGCGGGAACCCGGAACCCGCAACGCGGGAACCCGGAACCCGCAACGCGGGAACCCGGAACCCGCAACGCGGGAACCCGGAACCCGCAACGCGGGAACCCGGAACCCGCAACGCGGGAACCCGGAACTCGCAACGCGGAACCCGCAACGCGCGAACCCGGAACCCGCAACGCGGGAACCCGGAACCCGCAACGCGGGAACCCGGAACCCGTAACGCGGAACCCGGAACCCGCAACGCGGAACCCGGACCCGCAACGCGGGAACCCGGACCCGCAACGCGGGAACCCGGAACTCTAAACCCGCAACGCGGAAACCCGGAACCCGCAACGCGCGAACCCGGAACCCGCAACGCGGGAACCCGGAACCCGCAACGCTGGAACCCGCAACGCGGGAACCCGGAACCCGCAACGCAGAACCCGGAACCCGCAACGCGGGAACCCGGAACCCGCAACGCGGGAACCCTGAACCCGCAACGCGGGAACCCGAAACCCGCAACGCGGAACCCGCAACGCAGAACCCGGAACCCGCAACGCGTCTACTGGCTCTAAGTTACTTCCTCACCAATTTTGAGCCATATCGATAAAGCCATTCTTGAGTTATAAATAATTTAACTAACACGACTTACTTTAATACAAATAGCTGATGTATAGATTACTCCTACTAACATAAGATAACGCCCGGTGAATGCTCCCGTCACAGTTGGTCCAGCCGATTCGGTGATCATTAGTTAGATAACGATGATGATGATGATGATGAAAAGCCTAAATTAATCCTTATAACTTTAGCTATCTACCAGTGAAAGTCTCGTTAAAATCGGTCCAGCCGTTCCAGAGATTAGCCGGAGCAAAGAGACACGCTAACAGACAGACAGACATTTTTTTTTAATTGCATTTTCGTTTTCAGTAGCAAGAAAAAAAAAGACAGAACAGACAGACGTTAACTTCGCACAAAGACAAATGACGACAAAAGACATAGTGGCGTCATAACGTGACGTTTTCGATTTTTTTTTTTATTGTACGTGAATTATGACCATGGATCTAACTCCTTCAATCTGATTTTTAAATTAACATTTATAATATATTCTTATTACAACTTATAAGTTAAGTACTTTTTTAAATAGGTATATTTATAGTTGTTAAAAGATTAATCGTTTTTTTGAGTAAGTCTCTAGTGTTTAATAAGAAAAAGTGTTAACTGACGTAACATTATCACGACGTTTATTTCATTAAATCATAATTTGTATATTATATTTAAGATCGTTTATCAGTGAAAGCAAATCGTAAAATAACTCATATTGGTTATGTTGACAATAAATATCTAATAATTATTAAATAAAGTTTAGTAAATTCTGCAGTTTTAACAAAAAGAAAATATTTATTTTATTATGACGTCGTTACAACGTTACGTCGCTCATTTTTGATAAACTGCCAAATGTTACCTATTAAAATGACCCGACTATTTATTAGTGGTGGACAAATAGTTTAATGAATCCAAATAGTTTATGTTTATGTTAATACGTTATTTATAGCATTTCATAATTTTTATTTTCCATTTGTAAACAATGTCGTTACTATGACACCCGTGTCATATAAACTGGCAACGACGTGAATCGATTGAGCCCAGGTTCAAACCCCGCGTGACCTTCACATATTTTCTTCTTTTTTCTAATTTTCTGCTTATTTTTTTCAACATTTTCTTTCATAATAACCTTTTCGTGACAATAACGAACATACCGTAAAAAAAATTGCGAAATTGGTCAAGCCGTTGTCGAAGCGCACACGACGTAAGAAATTTTGGAGGTCGTTTTTTTACACTTTGGGCTACATTTTTGGGGTTTTAGTAAGGAACCCTACTTTTTTTAAACATATAATATAGCCTATGTTCAGCGCTAGGAATGTAGCTTTCCAACGGTGAAAGAATTTTTCATATTGGTTCAGTGGTTTCAGAGCCTATTCCATTCAAACAAACAAACAAACAAACAAACAAACAAACAAACAATCAAACATTACCTCTTTATAATATTAGTATAGATAAATAAATAAAAAAAAAAAAAAAAAACTTTTATTCAAAATTTCTTCAAAAACATAAATTTTGTTTTTTGAAGGTCAATTTTGAAAATAAGTTACAATTTCAGTTAAGAGTTACCACCGGTTCGGAACCCTAACTTATATTTAAATGGGGCTCAAAACACCTTTCAGCATTTATCTCATAATCAGATAACTTTTATCTGCCGAATAAACATGTGACTTTGGCAGATTGGAACAAAATATGTCAAAGTCACTCATATCTTCCTCAGGTAAAAGTTATCTGACGATTGAAAAATCGGCCCTAAGTGGTTTATTATTGGAGAGTCCCCTAAAGACATAAGCTTCGCTAACTGACGAGCGAATTCGTACCTCACTTAGCAAAGCTTATGTCAAATTAGATAGCGATGACATGTTGAATCAGGTTCCAGTTCCTGATATTAGCGCCCAACAAACTGTTCAGTTTTTTTTTTTTATTTTTTTTTTATTTTATTTTTTTTAAATAATAATAACTATAGACGCTTCACATCACGTCAATCTAGCCCCGTGCTAAGTATCCGAAGAACTTGTGTTACAGGTACCAGACAACAGAAATATATTTAATACTTTTATACTATACACATACTTATTTAAGATTTTTATTATATTAATACACAAATTTAATACACATCCATGACCCGGGAACATTGAAAACTTTTTGTTCCCTCGGCGGGATTCGAACCCGCAACCTCTCGATCGAGCACCAACGCGCTCAACCACTGCGCTACAGAGGTCGTCAAAGTTTATTAAAAAGTTGCACAAACTTTATAATATACTAGCTGTTCCCGGCTCCCGCGACTTTGTTCGCGTGGTTTTTGAGCAGGTAACTTAAACCGTTTAAATGCGCACACAACGAAAGTCCCCAAATGTGAATAATTTTCCCCGTTTTTGCAACATTTCTCACTGACGCTTCGCTCCTATTGGTCGCAGCGTAATATTATATAGCCTAAAGCCTTTCTCTATAAATGGAGTATCCAACAAAAAAAGATTTTTTCAAATCGAACCAGTTGTTCCTGAGATTAGCGCGTTTAAACAAACAAACAAACAAACAAACTCTTCCGCTTTATAATATTAGTATAGATCAGTATAAATACCTGACGACCTCCGTAGCGCAGTGGTTGAGCGCGTTGGTGATCGAACGTTGAGGTCACGGGTTTGAATCCCGCCGAGGGAACAAAAAGTTTTCAATGTTCCTGGGTGATTGATGTGTATTAAATTTGTGTATAATATAATTAAAAGTATTCAATATATTTCCATTGTCTGGTACATGTAGCACAAGTTCTTCGGATACTTAACACGGGCTCAGATTGACGTGGTGTAAAGCGTCCATAGATAATATTATTATTATTATAATATATGGATTTTTTATTCGGTAGATCAAAATATTATAATGAAAGTGTTCGCGCTTGGTGCCTCCATTTCTGCCGCAAACCACCGCCTAAAAGCATTTTCCACTCTAAAACACTTTTCTTAATGAAAATAATTGCATCTCCAAATGTTTCTAATTGTATGTTCCTATTGTGTGTACATTTATTACTGAACAACGAACCTTAATATTTTTTAGATAAGACTTATTTTTACTCGTATCCGTGGGGAGCCGGAGAATAGTCTATTTTGCAATAAGCTCGATTGTGAAAACTGTGGATTTCCGTTACTCAAGTTTTTAAAAAAGTCACTAAAATTTAAATCCGATTTATCACACATAACTATGCTTTTCGCATAAGCTGATATACTTGGGTAATACATATAATTAATATATGATTCAAAATTCAAAATATTTTTATTTCCAAATGTAACTTAACAAGCTATTTTCGGAAAGTCAACAAATAGGCTACCACCGGTTCAACCCTAGCCCGCCGAGAAGAACCGGCGTAATTTGAGAAGATTTGTCAGCATTTTCATAGGGGGAAAAAAACGCCACTAGAATTCGGCAAGTAGGTGTACAATAGAAATTAATATGCATAATGCATAATTGCCAACCCTTGTATGCTGCGTTATTATTACATGCCAATAATCTTCCATAAGTTAATAAAATAGCCATATTGACAAAATACTTCTTACCCTTTGAGCAGTTATCGAAACTCATCGCAAATTCGGCGACTTGTGAACCTGAGTGACTGTGTTCGTATTGGGTCGACTTTAATCAATCAAATCCCCGTCGTCAGGGTGGGGAGAGGGGGGGGGGGACACGTGTGACAGAACGGCGCGCGGCGGTGATTGTTCGTTCATCGACTTGTAACACCTTGTCACATCTATCACAAGGATTATGTCTTCCTACTCATTCTTGTGATTAATTTCGTTTCCCGCCGCAGAGCACGCTCCCGGTCCCATTGTCCGGTGATGCGCGCTCCCACACACCACTGCAGGCCTTAGCCTCGCCCAGAAGATCGCCGCAGAGCAAACTCCCGGACCATTGCCCGGTCGAGGGCCCTGTTGGCGACCCCCGTTAACGCAGGCACCAGACCTGCACCCCCTGCCGCTGCAGAGCAAGCTCCCGGGCCGATGTGTCTTTTTGAGGATTCACGTTAGCCCGGTCGAGCGCCCTGCTGCCGCCTCACCGCCACCGCCATCTGTGGAGGAGTCCCGCGCTAGCCGACGGATATCCCCGCCATCCGGAGGTTCCTACAGAGGAAGGAACCCGGAGGATTGGCCGGGATCCTACGGCGGGCCCCGGACACCGCCGCACCCACCACACGGGGATGCCGCAGGATGCCGCCTGCTGCCCGACTTCCGCAAGGAGGCTGCTCGGCGTGCGGGCGTACCCAGCGCCCCCAGCCATCCACCACCACATTTCGTCGGGTCCCATAACCCTTCCCCCCTCATGGCTCCCGGAGCCCCCCCACTCCCTGGTCGGACGGTTCCGCGTACGGTTAAAGACCGTACGTCACGGCCCTTCAGGCAGTTTTAATAAAGGTTCGAGGGTTTTTCCCCGCGCCCTGACGCGGGGGTTTTGCCTTCAAAAAAACGTCTCTTGTGTCATTTACTTTCCTCTCCCCAGCTATGGTAGGGTTTGGTCCGCGGGATGAAGGGTGGTGTAGGGGGAGTGGAATCACACACGCTCTCCGGTCCCAGGACCGGGGCCCCTTGCACTGCTTGACGTCCCGCCATTCAGGTACAGCCTTCCATGGCTCTTTCACGTAGCGCCACGGTTTTCCCCTGCGTTCTGCCGCGGGGGGTTTTTCCTAGAAAAACATAATATGAATTTCGGCCCCCGCATCCTCAATACCGGGGTCATACCTCACGTAGAGGGGCTTAAGCCCCTGGTCGTGATTTCCCGCTCCCGGCCACTCTGGCTAGGAGTGTGTGAAGCTCATAGGTAGGTTAATTTCGTTGCGTCCCGAACCTCAAGGGTACCAGGAACATGCTAGAAGTGTCGTCAGTACCCTTGAGGTCACATCAAGGGTTTTTCAGGGTGGTTACCACCGTCGATCCTAGAAGAGTTGCAGTGATGGGAATGTGTGGTGGCCCTTAAAAAAAGGGTATATCTGTCGGTAGACACTCAGATCAAGGAAACGTTACGGTTGAGGGAAATACAAAATAGATATTTATAAAATCTATTGCTGTCTCGCAGTCCCTTAGCTAGCCAGCACTAGCGCGATAGGGACAACTGCAGCTCGAACTGAAATTATCTGTTAAAAGTATAAGATATCGACGTTTGGGGGATGCCTGTTTCCTCCTCCAAAAGTTAACCGATTTAGATTTTATTTTTTTCATTATAAACTAAAAAAGGCTTGAGTTAGGTTCCTATGTTTGGATTTTGTTGTATAATACAGTCAAATTTGTTTCCTGGATGTTTAAACACAGCGATAAGTGTGATTAGATTTAGAATATAGATTTTTGAAGGTGCTTATCTCCTTAAATAATTCATATATTTAAAATAGCGACGTAAAAAAAATATACATAGATATTCAGGAAAAAAAATGTTACTCTAGCGGCATTATCCAGGTAGGAAACAGGAGTCACGTAGACCCCTATTTTTGTATGGAAGAAAAAGGCGTGATGTTTCCCCTTAAATATATACGAAAGGGATTTAATAAGCAGTTGCTCGCGGGTTAACCATGACGCGGCTACTTTGTCTATTTTAACTAGAACATGAAAGGACTATAAAAGCCCTTTCAGTAATAAATTCATAAAAACTCTCAGAGAAAAGGGCCACATTATGCGGTTCTGTTTACATTATGTTTTATGCTGATGTAGGCAGCGGAGGGCCCGCGAGCGAAAAAATTACATGCAACAAAAATTTTATACTTTCTTAAGATTTCACAAAAGGGATGTGTATCTTAAATCTGCTTTGGGGATATTTATTCAATTAATATGAGTACTTAAAAGTAATTAAGTAAAGCGAATAAAAATAGGGACAAAATAACCTCAAGGTCATCTCCATCAGGCAGAGTACCTTGACGTCAAAGGGTTTACTCGCTGGATGATCCCAGCATCATCCAGCGAGGTCTTCTTGGTTACGGCCAATAAGATGAAGACCAAATATGATTTGGCAGTTTAGCTGTTTTTGCCGTAGCAACTAAACTGCTGATCCGACCTAAAATAAAGTAACTATAACGGGTGTAAAAAGAGCAGTCACTATAACTTTGGGATATGATTATACTACCTTTTCTCGTTCTATAAATGTATTTTTTTTTTAATAATTTTTTTTTTTGGCTTTTTTATTATTTTTGCGACAAAAAAATAAGAAATCGTATACAGAAAAAAATTTTTTTTAGTTTTTGACAAAAAAAAATATATAAAAAAATACATTTCCGAAATGAGGAACGGTAGTATAATCGTATCTCAAAGTTATAGGGACTGCTCTTTTTACACTCTGTATAATTTACGTTTTCGGGTTATAGTTTTTGTACAAAATTTGGTTATTTATTCTGTAGCAACAATTATTTTCGGTTCTCTAGAAAGGTTTTAATGTATTAATAATCAGTAGGTACGTAAACACACTAAATAATATAACAGTCAGTAAAATAATTTCCAAATAATATCGGGGTTTTGTACATATTTTAAAAAATATTTATAACAGCCACATTACACTTCTAAAATGGGTTGAAGCACATGCGCTCAACAATATACATTCAGCAAGCTTTACGAAGTTAATTCAAAGCCGAGTATGTACTTGTTTTAATTATATCCGTAACACAAAAGATGCGGATCACAATGTGATGGAGTTGTTAGCGCCTAGTCAGTAGTCACATACATAGATACATACACATATACATCAAAAGAATTTTGTGCTAAAACTTATTATATTATTATTACTAGCTGTGCCCGCGACTTCGTTCGCGTGGTTGTCGGCAACACTATCGCGATTATCTTTTGATTGCTCTCGTCGGTTTTTGTTATTATGATTATTAAAAAGGAATAATTCTTTCACACATACTTTTTAGTAACTTATACCGTTTATGCAGCGCACGCAACGAAAGTCCTCAAATGTGAATAATTTTCCAAACATTACACTGACGCTTCGCTCCTATTGATCGCAGCATAATGTTATATAGCCTAAAGCTTTCCTCTATAAATAGACTATCTAACAATAAAATTTTTTTTTAAATCGGACCAGTAGTTCCTGAGATTAGCGCGTTTAAGCAAAAAACCTCTTAAGCTTTATAATATTAGTATAGATAATGTTAATGATTAATTTAATGATTGGAATAAGGTAGTTACTATGCTATTTCTATAAATTATTTTTGATACATAATATATTTTATGAGATGGTTACTTTTTATAATAAAAAAAAAGATTAAAAAACTATAACCCGACTTCGCAAAAAATGGGTCTAAAAAGTCTGAAACAAGCAAATAATTCATCCATTAGACCCATTTTTTGCGAAGTCGGGTTATAGTTTTTTAACCTTTTTTTTTATTTAATATTTTTCTGTTTCCACATCAAATAGAATAATAATTATATTTTTATTTAATTGTCCATTACATAGAAAGTATTAACTCCTAGATACTACTTGTTCGACCGCATTTTAAACTTTTATTTCGAATTTAACAATAAATAATAATAAAAAATAAAAATACATATTCGTAATGTGCTTGCCAAGACCTATCTTTTGATACCAAACACGAGACAAAAATCTTAATTAAATTTTTTTTTGAGATAGTTTTTGAGGTATAATTTTCAAAGTCAAAAATTTTTCAAAAAATTATATAGTCTATGTTACTCGCGGCATTAATACAAATCGATTGACACCTCAGTCATCAAAATCGGACCAGTAGTTTAGCCGCTTCGAGGGAACATACATACATACATACATGGACTGCCAAAATCATTACCCTTCCTTTTGGCTTCGCCGAAGTCGGGTAAAAATAACAATTCTCTCAACTTCTTACTAAACAGTGGGCCACTTTTTAGTAAAAAGTTTAGATTCTAGCTCGAGTTTCTTTCGCTAGTAGTTTTGCCAGACTAGTTTTTTATTTAGGAGAATGGAGAATGTTCCTAATTTGGATTTTAGTACTCCGTAAATCTATTCAAAATAAAAATTGTAAATGAAAAAATTATTACGATAAGACGTGTCGTTTCCGAGATTTTTAATTTCAAATTCTCGACGTGATGACGTCATTTTCCAACGCCTGCTACGGATCGCGACAATCATTGGAATTTAAAACGACATAAAATTCATCAATTCATGGTATTTTTCAATGAAACAAAAACTAGCGTATTTGTATAGATACAAGCTCTACTTTACAGTTTTAAACGTTTTTTTACTAGTAGCATTCTCCCGTCTATAAAAAAGAATATTAAAAAAAGTTTTATTTCCAAATGAAACTTAACAAGCTGTTTTCGGAAAGTCAACAAGAAAAACAAGCTACCACCGGTTCAACCCTAACCCGCCGAGAGGAACTCGCAATATATTATAAGTGTTGAATAGATATAAAATGAGTTTAATCAATGAAATCAATGTACTTAGATTAAGTAAAACAATGTTATCACGTAAGTTGCACCTTGCCTTTGTTGATAATAAATATCTTTAAACCTAACCTAATCCCGTTGATCTGTACACACAAAATAGATTCCAAGAAACACAACTATGAAATGCTCCTCATAGAGTGGGTTTTGATGTGGTCTTTTCGTAAGTTATGAATTATAAATAACATCAAATTGCGGGATTACCGCTGAGCCGGGCGAGGGTCGGCGATGTGGCCGCGTAATTATTTCACTGCTCTAATGCGGTGGTGTGGCCCCTGACTTACGAGCTGCGACGACAGCCGGGCGGGGCGCGAACTTGTTTGAATTAGTGCTTAACCTGAAATTAATAAGACACAATCCTAACAGATAACAGGTATACAGATTAATAGGTATGTAATGTCAAAATTATATGAATAAAGATTTTATTAGTATTATAACATTAATAATAATGCCTTCCACACCGATTTCGGTGAAGGTTGCCGGTTTTATTGAAACCAGGCCCGCTACGCAGGAGTTATTTTATAGTGCTCAAGTGTACGCGCAATACTCAGAAGCACTATCTTTTGCTTTTCTCTCATACCCCAGTGGGACGGGTAACCGACACGACTGGCGGGAGATCAGGCGCAGGATCGACTTTTTACATGCCCATCCGACGCTCGAAGATGTTCCAATATTTCTTATCAAACAATCAGGTGATCAGCCTGCATTGTCCTAAGCAAACTTGAAAACAACATTTTTTGTTGGCGTTTTTTGTTGAACCCACGACCTGGTCGAGGGCGAAGCTCTGAACCACTAGAACATGGAGGCGTTATGCTCTGTTTATATCGTAAACTGGAAGAATGATATAGCACACAGAATGCCCACGGCCTGCTTTTGGAAGATGCAATAATCTGGCAGATTTTTCTTCCATATTATTATTTCTGACCTATCTACTTTTTGTATGTAGTATAGGCACTATTGCAATTATTAATATGTTGTATTTTTCACCGATTATTGCTAGTGAAGGCACCCTAATTCTTTAACGGTGGCACATTGATTTGATGAATTTAATTTTTAACCGACGTTCCAAAAGGAGGTGGATTTCAATTCGGCCTGATTTTATTTATAGATTACTCCGAGATTTATGATCCGATTTGCTGATTATTTTTTGTTTGATGGTTGATACAAACTCGTCTTCGCTAACAGTGACGCCTAAAATCATAAATTGTAACAACATTAATAAAATATATCTTATACTTTTTAACCCCCTACACAAAAACGTGGGGGGTTATAAGTTTGACGTGTGTGATGTGTAAATGTGTATGTGTCTGTCTGTGGCATCGTAGCTCCCAAACAGATGATCCGATTTTAATGCGGTTTTTTTTGTTTGAAAGGTATAGTCGAGAGTGTTCTTAGCTATGTTTGGTGGAAATCGGTTCAGGTCATCAGGTCGTTTGTTAGGTGTGATAGGAATGTTACACGCTAAGGCCGTGTTTCACCAAGCAATGTTAAAGTTAACGCCATGTTAAAATACCATGCCATCTCATTCATTGACAGGAAATACGAGAGGGATTACATGATATTAAACATGGCGTTAACTTTAACATTGCTTGGTAAAACATGCCCTAAGTCGGGGGTTTTTTATTTTTTAAATTTAGTTTATTAGTTGTGTTTTTAAACGTTGTTTATTTTTATTTTGTTGACATTTACATCACATTATAGAAACGGAATACACATTTCGACTGCCAATTCGTAAATGAGTCAATATAAATCACTTCCACCAAACCGTTAGGTCAGTCCAAACCGAGGCGGTAGTTATCAGCGCAGCAGTTGCGTGCCGGCGTGCACCGCGCCCACTCGGGGTAGGGCCTCTAGATAATTTGATATATTGTAATAATTAAATTATTATATTACCGGCCAAACTGAGCTTTGTTTACATTAGGATCACAATGAAGAGGAACAGAGTTTTTATTGTAAAAAAACCGGCCAAGAGCGAGTCTGACTCGCGAGTCAAAACATCTTAAATAATAATATATTTTATAAAAAATATATACACTTATAATATTTAAATGAACCGTATAAATAAACTTGAACCTATGACAAGAACACAAGTAGAAATGGATCAAAAGATCCTTCGTGGTTTCTTCTCTCGAAACCCCTTTCTGGGGCAATGGATTATCGGTGTCGGGGCTATGCCCCCTCACCGAGGAAACTTCCTCATCTCACTAATATGAGACGGTCTCTGGGGTGAGTTGATACTCTTCTTTAATGTGGTGTGCGCGACATCCTTGGGAGCAAGTGGGCTCTAATCCTACTCTTCTTTCCCTGTAAAATTTCGGCGGTCCACCCCGCCAGGTGAGATCCCCGGTGCCCAGGGCTAGGCCTAGTGGAGACTGCCAGCGACAGGAGCGGTGATCTCAGGTAGGTAGAGAAGGAGAGCGTCTTCTTGCAGGGTGGCTGGCCAGTGGCTGAGGATCAAAGGTTATGGCTACAATGCCTTATAAACTAAAATGCGAGGGTGGACAATGGAACATTCTGGAAGCAGTTAGTGTAACATCGCTTTGTCCGTTTACTTCGATGTCCAAGGTGTATATTCCTCAAACTGATTCTTATTTCTTACCCCCCGCCCGGTTTCCCGAACGCTATTCAAATGAATGATCAACTAACATGGCATTCAAATCAACAACCCACATTGAACGCTGATTGGTTTCCAGACAGCAAGGAACGGACAGATATTTTATAATAACATCACGCTCGCTCGCTGATTCGAATCGTGTAATTTCCATAAAACGGTTTTTTTATCATTTTCATTTAATTGTTTACTATAATGACATCAATTAAGAAAAACGTTCAAAAGACTAATTACAATGAGCATCATCCGACACGTTATCAGCGGCATCACCAGCGACGGCACCTGTCTCGCAAATTGTAAACGACGCCATTAATCACAGCACCCCCCACCCCCCCCCCCCCCACCCCCTGTGTGGGGGTACACAGCGATAACCCGCAGACACAAAAATATTACCATTTCCTTTCATACAAGGAATTTGAATTCTAACGTCATCTTCTTAACGTAATTAATTACCAATTCGTTTGAAAGAAGGGTCCTTACTCTCCAAACTGATTCGATTTCGATTCAGACTCGACGTGCCGCCTACTATCCAATAAATTGATCTTTGTTTATTTTGATTCTCATTCGATTGATATCCGAAAAACTTTTGTGACAGGTACCAGACAACGGAAATATATTTAATACTTAGGCCGTGTTTCACCAAGCAATGTTAAAGTTAACGCCATGTTAAATATCATGTTATTCCTCTCGTATTTCCTGTCAATGAATGAGATGGCATGGTATTTTAACATGGCGTTAACTTAACATTGCTTGGTGAACACGGCCTTAGTATACTAGACACATATTTAAGATTTTTTATTATATTAATACACAAATTTAATATACTTTCATGACCCAGGAACACAGAAAACTATTTGTTACTTAGGCGGCATTCGAACCTGCGACCAACGGCTTAATAACCGACGCGGTCAACCACTGCGCTACAGAGGACGTCAAATGTGGCGTATTCTATTTTAATTAAATATTTCATTCTCTAATGGCGAACAAACAGCAATAGCTAACATAAGAATCGTTATTATACTCGTAGTATAATTTGAAGATATATCATTTAACAGCTAATAAAATTCATTAGTACTAGTAAATAACCGACAGTCGGAATGTAAATCGGAATGTTCTGAATGTTCGTCGCCGAGTTCCCTCGCACTCGAAAAGTGAAAACACCGAGCTGCGGTGGACTTTAGAGCTGTACACTGTAGTAAACCGTATGTATTCGTTACTGAGTAACGGGTATCTAGTACCGAGTAACGAATCGTTACACACGAATATTTTTCGTTACTCGCATTACTTATATTTTGTGGTTATATTAAAAGTAATATTATATTTATCGCACGTCTTATCCACTATCTTCTATACCGTCTCTCTACTGGAAGAAATTTCTTTAGAAATAAGCAGTTCCTTTGTGTCGTTTTTCTTTGTAAACTATATTATTATTTTAAAATTTTCTTGTGTGCAACAAATTGTTGAATAAAAAAAAATACTTCGTATCATATCTACATACACTGTTTCACCCACGCAATGTACCGTTTCGTTGATACCTATTGTCACGTTATTTTTGTTAGTATTGACACATTTAGATTGTATGTATGCGAATTTAAAATCGTAACGTTAACTTAACAAGTCAAAAAGTGCCTAGTACCTTGGCCTACTATCCCATACAATCTATCTTTAATACAAAAAATGCAATAGATGTCACTACTATTAAAGTTTGTAAATTATAAAATGTAAATATGTCGAATTTAGTACAAATATTGACTGAATATAAGGTATCAGAAGTAACGAGTAACGATACGAAAGTAACGAGTACTGGTTGTTATAGTTACGAGTGATGTGGGTATGTTTGTTTTCGTTACTTTTACACCTCTAGGAGTTGAACGTCGGAATACATCTCAATTTGCCCGCTCTACTCCATAGTACAGTAGTAACAGACCACACTCCTAGAAATGTGTGCGGTTACAGAATACTAAAAAAACATACAGACGAATTGAGAACCTCCTCCTTTTTTTGGAAGTCGGTTAAAAATACAAGGATGACTACTTAATTACAATACCGAATATACAGGCTGTAATGTTAATGAGTGATAATACTTTAGGTGTGTATGGGTCCCGTATATAGATTTTACTATGAAAGTACCAGCGCTGAGAGAGGTACTTTTTTAACTTATTGTATGGGAAAATTTATGATGTTGGGGCATTTCTCATACAAACATGAAAGTCAAAAGTAAGTCTTTCAGTGCTGGTACTTTCACAGTAAAATCTACACACGGGACCCATACACACCCTAAAGTATTATCATATCAATCACTGAATTATTTTACACCTTGTGATAACTAGTGAGAGTGGACTGTATGGTGTGATGATGAAGATATCGTATAATTACACTATAATGAAAAATGCTTTATGCTTCGGCAACTGTATTTAGAGAACTGACCAGAAAAATAGAATCTATCAAAAACATGTCAATATAAAAATAAGTCATAAAAACATTTAAATCAAAAAGGTATAAAATCTCAGGTCTATCCAGCCAGTCGCCAACATACCCGACCCCAGTGGGACACTAACCCTCGGTGGTGACTGGCTGGGTATCCATAAGCACTAATTTTCTACTGGGACGGCGTAGCGTACCTCCCTTTGTAAATAGGTCCACTACGCGGACCCGACCATCCGGACCAGGATAGGTTTTGAGTATCCTACCCAGTGGCCATAAACCTCGCGGTAATGTGTTGTCCGCGATGAGCACCACGTCCCCTTCCCTAAGGTCTTGTGTAGACCGGTTCCGAGGTTCCTTCCTGCGTAGCGTCGGTAGATATTCCCGCAGCCATCGCGCCCAGAAGTGGTCGGCCAACCTGAGCACCTTCCGCCACTCTTGGCGTCGAGACAGGTCTCCATCCGTCAAGTTATTTGTCCATGGGGCCACTGACGACGTTCCTATTAGGAAATGAAATGGTGTTAGGGCTTCTGGGGCATTGATTGATGTGGGGACGTACGATAAGGGCCTTGAATTTACGATTGCCTCCGCCTCCACGAGAAGAGTAGTAAAAGTCTCGTCCTTCGGGTGAGATCTGCCCTTGAGGGTTGCCCGTAGCGCGTTTTTTACTGTGCGTACCATTCTCTCCCAAGCGCCGCCCATAAATGGGGCGGCTGGTGGTATGAAGTGCCATTTGATCCGGCCATAAATGGGGCGGCTGGTGGTATGAAGTGCCATTTGACTCAGTCCGATCTCTACGGCTTTTGGTGTTTTATTCGGTGGATTACTTTGAAACTAATCAGGATAAAGAAAAACGTTAGTTTGTAACTTATTGTACACCCGACCATATCAATCGCTTGGGAATAAAAATAAACAAACGTCAATTTATTGGCAAGTACGCGGGACGATCTAATGCGGACTCAAATCACTCAAAAACTGAATCAAAATCGAATCAGTATGGAGAGTAACCCTTTAGATCAGCTTAGGTCATCGTAATATGGCACAAGTGCCTGCGAAATTGCAACTGAAAATGAAAATAAAAAATGTTTATTTCCAAATAAAACTTAACAAGTTATTTTCGGAATGTCAACAAAAAATGCTACCACCGGTTCAACCCTAACCCGTCGAGAAGAACAGGCGTAAAATCGGACTATAGTAACTGGGTAATTAAACGTGCATGATTTCATTACAGACGAGGACAAATAAATAAAAGTATGTACATATTTGTAAATAATAAAAAATGAATAAACTAAAAAATAAATAAACAAAATGAATGATAAAAGACTGAAAAAAAAGTAACAGAAGATGTTATGTACGTTGTCAATGTTAACATTAGAATGGAAAAAGCATTTTGATTCGAATGTTGCTGTGATAGAAGCCAAGGAAATCTAATTTGGTGCCGAGTGCTGCGGCCAACTACAGCGAACCACAATAAGTCGCCGCTAGTCGCTAGTCGCCGCTACAGGCTGCAAGCTCCACGATTCACGTAACGCTACTCAGAATCCCGTCGGCGCTAAATAATTCCCTTAATGCCAGCCATTGATCAAATTTGCGACCTTTAAAGTTGGAAATTGCGAAAGTTCCAAATTAAGTCTCGACGATTTAGATTAAATTAGATTTGAGAAATTAATTTCGTTTTAAATGGCGAGCGACACAGATATAGACTCACACCACAAGTTGGATAAGTGACGCGCTGGGGGCGGGGTGAAGTGGAGCAGCTGAGTTTGACTTGTCAGCTGCGAGCGGGAGCCGAGATTTATACACATGTCACCGCGTCACTGTAGCACGGAGCACACTCCAGCGTTTAGATGAATATTGTCTCTGCAATAATGGGGATTGTCCAATTTTTTTTAATTGTGCCCATTAAAAAAACATTTCGAGGAATAAAGTCAGTGATCGTTTTAATAAATAAACTAAAAAAATACCCATTAGTTACTTATATTTTTAAACAAATATGTTTAACCTTAGTTTGACCTTCAATGACTTCATCACTGGAAAGCATTACTGTCTTTACTTCATTCCGTATAGGATTTGAGATTAGTATTTCTTATGACATTTAACACCATGTTGAATTTTGACAATGCTTTTTTTAAATTCATTTTTATGTATTCAATGTTGCCCGCCGATGATGACGACATAGATTCGAAAACTTTAAAAGAATATAAAAAAAGTAGCCCAAAAATTTCAAAATTATTTAATTTAGGTATATTCTTGTAATACCCTATTTAAAAAAAAACGTACATGTTATTTTTTTTGGACAAAATTCACAACATCTGACCCTATATTCTTATAATACCCTATTTAAAAAAAACGTACATGTTATTTTTTTTGGACAAAATTCATTTTTAACAAATCTTTGAATTGATTTCTTGGGTATTTGCATTTTGAATTATTTGGGTCTCCAAAGGATGGTCCTTCAATCTAATCGAGGTTATATTTTGAAACAAAACCTAGTGCTATGTGGAAGGTACCTTTCCATAATGTGAAAATTATTAAGGTGTCCAGACTCGAGTAGACGATATCCCTTGATCCAGGGTACAAGGTCATCAACTTTTATATTAATTTGGACATTCGCGTTAAATTATTCCCGAGCGAACTCAATTACAGAAAACAATACGGACGAAGGCACACGAAATGATATTATGATTTATCCAAGAAAATTATCCCGTATTGAGCCGTCAGGATAATGAATCGAATTTCCCGGACAGTAATGTAGATTGATCGGACCTTTATGCCCGCAACGATCGGCCTTTATGGCAACTAATGACGTTTTAATATTAGGAATCAGCGGGCCTACTCCCGACACAATCGAGAACCGAATCCGTTCGATATCAGTGGTTTTTCGTATTTTATTTGGTGAATTACTTTGAAACTAATCAGGATAAAGAAAATTGTTGGATCGTCACGTTTTGTACTCCCGACCATATCGATCGACTGAGAATCAAAATAAACAAATGTCAATTTATTAGGAAGTTCGCGGCGTGATCGTATCTAAATCAAAATCAAATCAGTTTGGAGAGTAAGGCCCCAGGGCCCTCCGCCGGCCCGCCTGCTGACGCACACGAGGCAGCCGCAGACTCCGCATGGGCGGTCACATTTACTGTAACATCTTTCTTTTCCCTTTCCAATTATTTGCTATTACCTAGCATTATACTGTTTTCTTTGTTCATTTGCTAAATTGTCGGGATATTTTATATTGCAAATCTATTGGGGCTGGATCAAGTCTGTTCAAATAGTTAATGGAATCGGGCGTTACTTTGCGGAAATCCATAAAATAAAATTTTAATATTTTATAACTGACAATATCCCACGAAAAAATTATAACCTGAACCTGCAAGCAAATAAGTGAGTAGATAGGCATGCGTTTAAGGCTCCCTACACTGCTCGCAAGCAAAAACGATATTTTTTTAATTTTTAATTATATATTTTTTTTAATAAATAAATAAATAAATCTCTTTATTTCGGACAACAAACCAATCCATACTTAATCTAATCTATTGGGTTAGTAAAAATCTTATCCTATATTAAATTTAGTATTCTATTTTATATAATGATTTTGTCTAGTCTAACATATGTTCGATCAGTGGACAATTCCCACTGTCGACTATCTCCCTCAGAACGCTGTGGCGGCTGCCGCGGAGTCTGGCTAGAAGTGATGCGGTCTTCTTGCGCAGGATAGCTTCAAAGCTATCGACATCCGCTAGGGCAAACATCGCGGAGGCGCTGCAGAACCGCGGCAGCCGCAACAGCGCCCTGAAGGCATTGTTGTATTAAGTACGTAGGGCATTGTAGGCCTTCTTAGTATAGTTGGTCCATAGGCTGGAGGCATAGAAGGATGTACAGTATGCCTTAAAAAGAGTAATTTTAACAGCGTCCGTGCAGCGACTGAATCTATGTACCAACATGTTTGCCATGACCGACAACGCCCTACGCTCCCTGTCTATGTCTATATCGTCTTTAAGTTCGTCTGTTACTAAGTGTCCAAGATATTTAAAAATATACACTCTTTCTAGAGGTTCGTTGTTCAAATAAATAGGGGGAACATTTTTAGGACACTTACGACCGGCCTTAAAAACCATATATTGCGACTTTTTAGTATTATATTGTAAACCATGTGAGACAGCAAATTTCTCACAAGCACCGAGCAAAGTTCTTAGTGCGCTGACAGAGGGCGCCAGCAGTACCATGTCGTCCGCGTAACTAATATTGTTGACGCACACGTTACCGATGTGGCAACCGACACGCATACCGCTGAGCTCCCGTATCAGTGCATCCACGTACAGGCTGAAGAGCCTCGGTGAGCTCAGCCCCCCCTGCCTCACCCCGCACTCCATCCTGTACGGCTCCGAATACTCATTCGCCCATCTCACGTGGTTCACCTGATTACAATACCAGTACTTAAGCAGGTCGGTACATCCATCGGGCAAACCTAAACCTTCCAATTTACTCCACAGGATGTCGTACGAGACAAGATCGAAGGCTTTGCTGAGATCAAGGAAACAGGCGTAAACCGGTGTATGTCTATCCGTGTAATATTTGACAGTGTGCTTCAAACTCATTATTGCAGTCTCAGTTGACAGTCCGCGCATGAAACCGTGCTGGCCATCATGGAGACAGCACTGATTTGCCAGCATGGAGTTAAGCACACTATCAAATATTTTAGCTATTATTGTTGCTAACGATATCGGCCTGTAGTTCGATCTGTCTGATACGTCACCACAGCGGTTTTTAGGTATCGGAATTACAGTAGTTCTGATCAAATCTGTAGGTAAGTAAGAGTGTGCTATACAAACATTGAGTAATAGTGTCAGAACCCTAGGTAAATGTTTGCCCGCATACTTTAAGTGCTCAATACTGAGACCATCGTGACCTGGGGATTTCCCGGTAACCATCTTTCTAATAATTTGCTCCAGGGTTTTGCTCTGAATAGTTTTTAAGTCACGTTTAGCCTCAGTACCGTGCACGAAACTTGAGGATGGGCCCAATGGTGAAGAAACCATGAAGTGGCCCTTGAAAAGGTTAGCGATTTCCTTTTTATCATTAACCCCATCCACAGCCTCAGGGAAACCAGGCTTTGAATTTAACTGGTTTGTTGACCTCCAGAATTTTTTAAAATTATGTTTTGAGTGATGAGCAGCTAGGATATCCATCTTTATTTGATATTGATGATTTTGGCACCACTTTAATCTACTTTTGAAAACCCGCCGACTACTCATCATCTCATCGTACACAGAACCCTGTCTAGGGCGGCCACAATTGACCCATTGCAGAAATTTTGACCTAGCTTCCCTGTGTGCTGCACCGACATGCTTATTCCACCCCATGATAGGTCTTTTCACATGGTTGTTATATCTACCGTAGCTTTTAATTGCTGCCGAAGATAGAACAAACACAATATTTTTATACAAGTTATTTATAATATTTTTATGACACAAATCATTACAGAAACTATAACTACATTCAGAAAAATGAGATGGAAAATCAATCAGTTTTAAGTCTTCATTACATAACTCAGTATAATATTTTATCTGTTCGTCTGTTCGAACGCCCCCAAATAATTTTATTATTTAAATTATAATTATGCGAAACCTTAGGTGTAACACAATTTAGTTTGCATCTAATTAACAATGGGAAATGGTCAGACCAGTATACATCGTACAAAATGCTTAAACTGTCTATTATTCTATACGCCGACTCAGTAGTCACACAGTGATCTAACCATCTCGTCGTCCCGTGCGCGTCACTCACATAAGTAAACGAATTAAAGTTTAATTTACTCACGTCAGCAACAATCCATTTTTGGTCCACACAGAAATTTTGTAGCTCACCATAAAACGGTTGACCCGGATGAGCATTATAGTCACCGAGTAGAAACACTGTCTCACATTCACTTTCTTCAATAATGGCGTTTAAGTAACTTAAACAATCCGTAAATTCAGTCAGGTTATCAGTACAGTCGACGGGCATGTATACACTGCACACTATAATTATTTGGTTATCTTGTGAGATTTTAATCGCACAGATACGCGCACTGGAGCACGGTATTACGGACACACAGGGAAACACACTCTTCCTCCACAGTAATGCGACCCCGCCGTACGGTCGCCCCACCAATAGTCCTGTCGCCGTATCCACTGCTGACGTCCCGGTGCCTCCAAAGTCACTATCAATACTAGAGAGATATGACAAGTCGTGTGGTAGCAGCCAGGTCTCCTGCAGTGCTATAATATCTGCAGTCTTACACAGCTGCCGGACTCCCTCGATTGATCTTTTTACAGATCTATAGTTAAACGAAATAAAACTATTACATGCCATTTAATTATTGTTCTCCATTGTGATTGATCTTGTGTGCCACGGCCTCAATTTGAGAATTAAGATTCAAAAACCTTCTAAACATTATTCCTTCTGGCCACAGCTTCTCATCAAGGAAAATGTGTAACTTGTGCCGAGGTACAAACAACTTAAATGCATTATATCCTCTCTCCTTGCGCTGTGATATTCTAATCAATGATATCTTTTCATTTGTATGTGTATAAATATAGTCACTTATGGCCTCTGGTTGTGTTTCTTTATGTACATTTGTGATAAATATCGGTATTTTTATATCTGCCGATTTAAAATTCGGGACATGACATGCCGATCCAATTTTATTTCCAAATATGTTAGTTTTTATTTTCTTTTTCTTTTTATTATTTGTTACTGTAATCCACTCGGACCCTTTACGAGCGTTATCGTGTAAGTTAGGTACGCGCTGTAACTCGTTTGTCGCTGGCGCGCTCAGCTGATCGCTTACGTCACTCGTACGTTGAGTCGGCGCGGGCGGTGCAACTTCAGTACAACGAATCGAGGCGGCAACCGTTAACAATGAACGATTCGAATTCGGGGGTACTTGCGTGTCTACCGTCGGTTTTGTGTGAACCATTGACTTCTCCTTATCACATAGTTCTCGGTTTTCCGTAAAATTAATACCCATAGGCCCACTGTACACCTCCGAATCGTTTAACATATATGCTCCTCTCTTGAAATTTATATTAAAATCGTTTACGTGCGTTTCTGTCTTTAGGTTATCTAAGTCACTTCTCAATTCAGAGAGCTCTTTCCTTGACTCGCACGTATCTTTAAGCAACTGTAAATCACGTTGCAGCACAATAATGTCTTTTAAAAGTTTTGATGCGTCCACGTAGTTAAATGTGACGGGAGGGAGTTTGTTCAGGTCCCGCGCCACAAAAATAGGGGTTACATCCGGATCAGTTTCTTTAAAAAGACATATGATATCCTAGACATCCCTCTGTGTCTTGCCTTCACCTTTTCTGGTTACTCGGCGCACCGACGTTGGAATGGATGCAAACAATAATTTCTTCGCATTAGCCACTTCTGCCACAGTGAACGAAGTACTACAAATATGTTGTATACTCTCTTCATCCATGACTTGTATTTTATTTTGGATAAAAGCCAATATCTCCGATATAACAACATTGCAACTAGCACACTTAACAATTGTCGTATTCATCGTTACACACTACATACAACCGGCGAAACGATTGGCTGCGTGCGCACGCGGCGAGTCGCCGAGCCTGACTGTGTGTTTTAAACGTAGTTTTCTTTATTATCTTAAAAAAATGATCCCTATGCGTCGAATCTGTAAAAATTTGGTTGCGCTTGATGTCTCGCCAGTCGCGCCGGTCATGCGTCCCATTGTATACGAGTAACGGAACGAAAGTCCTCTTGCGTATTGCTCACACACTTCGGCACTGTGAAACAAGGCAAAAATCCAATATAAAAGTTCGAAGTCTCCTTACAATTAACATTTATTAAGGAAGCTGATACTTTTGGATCTAAGATCAAATCAAGCGAAGCCTTTAAAGATTTAATTACGAATATTATTTTTCACAATAAATGATTAATTTGGAAAGTATGTTCTTTCCTTTATGTCTATTTTCGTTACTAAATAAATAAAAATTAATTAGGATACATCAGTTAAATAATATTTACCGCGACTCACGGGTGTGCAGCAAGGCTGTACAGCTGTATTTCTCTTCGTGTTGAACGCTGTTATTTTAGCTTTTATAATAAAATCTCTATTAAAAAGGGTAAAAGGTTTCCTTTAGCGCAAACATAAAATGAAGTAGGCTTCGCTTCCGAGTAGCTACTGAGTACAATTTCCTATTAAGGAGTTTCCTTGTACATTCGCGTAGAAAATTGTGATTGCCCTAACTACAAGTTGCTTGGTTATTTTTATGAAATAAGTTAAGCTAAATAAGTTATTTGCTGTGCCATAATACGTAAATATTAATTTACTATTCAATATAACGTTATAGTCTCAGAATCAAAGAAATCAAAGAAAAAAATCACCCTTAAAATATCTAATAATATATTTATATACTTGACATATTGTATAATTAATGATAAAACGAACTTACCTGTACGTGAAGTTCTATCATAATTATGCTTCGCTGCTCAATTCTCGCGATTAATATTTTACTTGTAGTACTGTCTCCATTTTACGGCCTTAACACGAAGAGTTTAAATCCTATTTCAAATCTGCAGCTGAAAAATAAGCTAGAAAAAACAAGTTTCACTACATCCCCACAATTCCCTCTCCTCATCGGTCGGAGTAGGGAGAGTAGGGATCGTCGCCTCAGTGGCACTAGGACTTCATATAGTTTAAAGTACAAAAATAGGATACAGACTTTTTAAAGGGTGGGTAATGCTGTGGAGGGAATCTAATATTAATCGCTTCGAATTGAGCAGCTCGCATAATTATGATAGAACTTCACGTACAGGTAAGTTCGTTTTATCATTAATTATGCTTCGCTGCTCAATTCTCGCGATTAATATTTTACTTGTAGATGTTTAAAGATTTTATATATAAGTCTGTATCCTATAAATTAAGAGTTAAAGTATGAAATCAATCATTATTATTATTTTTTATACAATATTTCAATTACAGGAGTATATAATGTGTTACACTGTTTTTGTATACACCTTAATTAGTTTGAGATTTAAGTATAGAAGTATAGATAGCAAAAGAATAATTTTCTATAGGTAATAAAATAAAATAAAAAATCTCTCTACTATAAAACCTTGCGAAAAAATCGAAGATGACGTGCTCCAACCGGCAGTTTTCCTGATAACGTCCACGCTTACTCCTAAATATTTCGCCTTCGAGGTAGAGGCTTGGCGAATACTGTGAGAGCTGAATATGTATTAACTTTAGATATTAATCAACTCCACTCCTTTGGAGCAAGTCTCTTATCAAATGACTTAAGGTTTGACTACCGAATTTCTTGTATGGCTTTCTGTAACTTATAAATAAATAATCACAAGAATTTCGAATTGTATTAGTTTTTGAATGATAGCAAGATAATTTTCTGTAGTGCATTTAATTTAGCATCAGCATTGCACCCCTGCGAAGCCGGGGCGGGTCGCTAGTATCTGATACCTATATGAATGATATTGTGATCAGTTTTATGTAACATGTTACTTACTTTAATGTTTGACATCGTTTGAATTCTGTGACCAGTGACAAGAGCTAACAAACTTATTACTTTTGATAGTATTTCTAAATTTAGATCATCATTGGGATATAAAGCCGACAGGTAATTTAGCACAACAGAGGTATCTCATGTAAATACATATTTTGGCTTTGGGGGCCTGGATCTAAAAAGTTTCTTTCATAAACCTTAAAATGCGATCATCATTATACTTGAACAAAATATATAAGATAAAGCGGATTTACAACAATTTAGACCGCCATAGCTGTAACCAGAATTTACAGATTAGTTAAAAACATAAAACATTAGGTACCAAAGCGCAATAAAAAATCTAAATTCTGTGAATTACAGAAGTCAAGCTATTCCTTAAAATAACAATTGTATTGCTTCCGAGTATTAAGGGCTTAATAATTTATTATGATATCCATAATTGAAGAAGGTGGTACACTTCTCAATAATGTTTCCCTGACAATATTCCTGTAGCCAGGGTAAGGTTTTTAGCTAGGCTGTGTGGATACCAAGGCTGAGTAGGACTATTAAAGTCCCGGTCGCTTGATCCGTGATGATTTTATTAATCATTTTTAGAATTACTTACAGTAATGGGCAGAAAAGCATAGAAAAAATATTCACTCTAGTCAATAGTAAAAGCATCAATGCAGAAAATGTAGGGGTCCGGTTTCCAGGACACGTATTTGTCTCTATTAGTATTAGAGCGACTGGCAATTTTCGGGGTCTACCAAAAAACTTGTCATTATGAGAAAAAAACAAAATTTGCCAATTCCCACGCAGTATCAGTTTTGATTTACGTGACTCGTCATCTGCATTTACGTGACACAATTATCAATAAATTTAATACAATTTGACTTGATTTTGATAAAATTTTCAAAGCAAAAAAAAAATAAAAAAAACTGTCAATAATAGAGTTTTTAAATTAATATGAAAATGTTTTTCTTCACTTTTCTAAAATCTACTATCCCTGATACCGTTAGACGATGGGGTGCGTATTGCATGGATGAATTTCTGATGGATGCATCAGAAAATATCTCTAAATCATAGAAAGTTTTACAAAAAATTAACAGAATAATCAATTCTATTTTTCCACCATTATTTTTTTTTATTCCATTTTTCCATCTTGTATTAGTAGAGATTTGTTTATCTTAATAATAGTGTCATAATTATTATGACCTAATAAGTGTAAATATTTCTGTCTCTGAAAATTTTTTATCAATATTATATTATTATGCCAGGACATACACATATTAACAAACTATTGGTTTGTTAATATCTAAAATAACTTTGCAAACTCTCTCAGGCTACATTTCTCTTTAGAATTAAATGTTTTTATTTAATTTTGATGTTTAACATTCTCTATTTTGTCCTGTGGTAGTTTCACACAAAAGTTTTTTGTATCTATAATAAAACCTAAAATCTACAGGCAGAATAAGGTATTAAATTACTTATTGTAATTAAGGATAAATCCCAGATTATTTAGTAACAGGGTAGTGTAATGTAAGTTTTGTTTACATTCTTTATAGAAATAAAATTACTAATTAGTAATATTATGTTACCTAAAAAAAAATAAACCATGAAGATGTAAGTGTACCATAACCGGTTTCATAGGCATGGTAAAAAATATACTTAACATATTTTTTAAAAATCAAATATAAATATTTTGTGTACAGAAGATAAATTCCAATTTAAACAAAACATCTTTTAAATCAACAGATGCTAAAAACTTAAGATTTATTAATTACATAGCTGTATGTAAATCCTCAATCTTAAAATAAGGTGGATTTATGAAGTAATTCAACTTCTTTAAATTACAATAATTAATCTGTACTCGCTATTTCGCTTAGAAACCAAAAATAAAATAAAACATTTTTGGATAAAAAGTCACCTATTGACGTGGTGATACAGCTCCCGCATTCATCAAATTATGAATTTCATTTTTAATATATATTTTTTTTTTTTTTTTTTTTTTTAATTTTCATATTGATTAACATTGTTTGTTGGGTACCTGGAAAGGGGCACTTGTAAAACGTATTACAGTACAATAAAACGTATTAGAGTCTTTTGTAAGCTTGTGCCAAACTGTAGAAAAATATTCTAATCTACCAGATATACCAGATATAGTATTTACCTGTGACACGAGGACTACCTGGTTTTGTAAGGAACATTGTTCCGATTGACATTCCTCGAAGAGTGCCAGTGTATGTATTTCTGATGTGGAGGCAATGTTGTCTGGCCCGCAGTTTCCCGTTCTTTACTTGGGGTTTGGACTGCGGGTGCCTCCAGGTTAAATTGCTGGTAGAAGGCTGGTTGATATCAAAATTTCGCCTTAATTTTGTATCCGTATAGTGTCTCACGTATTAGAGTCTGTATAACGTTGGTCAATACTAAAAGTGCAACACCAACCTGTAATTGACGTTCTGCAAATTGATCCTTTTAACCGACTTCGGCGAAGTCATAAGGAAGAATAATTTATAATATAATGTATTTGGATACTGCGGCCTCTATTTCCGCATTTAAAATAGGCGCCTTAAATAACAAGCAATTTCCAGGAATTGGATAATCATCTTTGATTTTTTGTTTATCTTCCTTTTTTTTTTTTTTTTTAGTCCGATCTGTAATATGTGCTGAATTCTTGCAGTTATTTCTTCTTTATTCTTTTCTAATCATCCCTTTGAAAATCTTTAAACAAAGCCAGAATACTTTCAGTCAAGGCTTATTTCCGGTTTCGTTATATTATTTTCATTTTCTGTCGAAACCCGAACTGATACTTCATTCGGAATTGATTCGGTATCAAATATTTCACAGTCAGATTGAAACCCCTTTTAATATTATGTAAGCATAAAATGATTTTTAAAATCATATATATGACTGTGAAAGTACCTATATATCAGTAATAATAAAATGAAGGTAATGGTCCCAAGTAATACACCATTCGCATCAATGATCTGTGAAGGCAACAGTCCCTATATTAAATAAATAATAACGTACTGTTCGCATCACTTTTTACTGATACATTTAAATCCTCTGAAATGGTTCGTTAAAATTTTCCTTAAATTATATCATATACATGACTTGAAAGTATATAATATCAGTATTATTAAAATAAAAATGAAGGTAATGGTCCCAAGTAATAAACCATTCGCATCAATGATCTGTGAAGGCAACAGTCCCTATATTAAATAAATAATAACGTACTGTTCGCATCACTTCTTACTGATACATTTAAATCCTCTGAAATAGTTCGTTAAAATTTTCCTTAAATTATGTCATATACATGACTGTGAAAGTATATATTATCAGTATTATTAAAATAAAAATGAAAAAATGAAGGTAATGGTCCCAAGTAATAAACCATTCGCATCAATGATCTGTGAAGGCAACAGTCCCTATATTAAATAAATAATAACGTACTGTTCGCATCACTTTTTACTGATACATTTAAATCCTCTGAAATGGTTCGTTAAAATTTTCCTTAAATTATATCATATACATGACTTGAAAGTATATATCAGTATTATTAAAATAAAAATGAAGGTAATGGTCCCAAGTAATAAACCATTCGCATCAATGATCTGTGAAGGCAACAGTCCCTATATTAAATAAATAATAACGTACTGTTCGCATCACTTCTTACTGATACATTTAAATCCTCTGAAATAGTTCGTTAAAATTTTCCTTAAATTATGTCATATACATGACTGTAAAAGTATATATTATCAGTATTATTAAAATAAAAATGAAAAAATGAAGGTAGTGGTCCCAAGTAATAAACCGTTCGCATCAATGATGTGTGAAGGTAACAAAATTCAAATTCAAAATTCAAAAAAATTTATTTCCAAGTTAAACTTAACAAGCTATTTTCGGAAAGTCAACAAAAATACTACCTCCCTGTATTATATAAATAATAACGTACTGTTCGCATCACTTCTTACTTATACATTTATATCATCTTAAATAGTTCGTTAAAATATTCCTAAAAATAAGAACATATCTGCAACATTAAACAAAGAATTATAAAAAGACTTACCAGGACTTTGGTTTGAATCAAATAAATGATCTACGTCTTTTTAGTATTTAACTTTCCAATTTACGAATATTTCCAGTAATAATATGCATCCGAATCACGATTCCTTTTTCCCATGTTCAAAGCTTAAACGTCCCTCACTGGACAATATTCTGTAAATTACGTGTTGCGGCCGCTGCACGAAAACAGATAATGAAGTCCTAGTGCCACTGAGGCGACGATCCCTACTCTCCCTACTCCGACCGATGAGGAGAGGGAATTGTGGGGATGTAGTGAAACTTGTTTTTTCTAGCTTATTTTTCAGCTGCAGATTTGAAATAGGATTTAAACTCTTCGTGTTAAGGCCGTAAAATGGAGACAGTACTACAAGTAAAATATTAATCGCGAGAATTGAGCAGCGAAGCATAATATTCTACCTACTTATGATAATTTTAATTCATATAATTCTGTTTGTTTTAAGATAAATATTTTCATTGACATAATATTATTATTATTATACAAATGTTAAATGATAGATGAAATGAAAATGCTTTTACCAATTTTAATAAATATATTTGTCATTTTAATTTAATTTTAATAATAAGTAGATAATATAATAAATAATAATAATGTACTAAATTATAATAATAATAATAAAAATGTTAATTTTAAAATAGATTATTTTACATGATGCAATTATAATGTACATAACTAACAATATATTATATTTTTTTAAACATTTGCACGTCGAAATTAATACGACAAAATATGTGAAACAATCAAAATTTGTACCTACCATCTTACTGTACCATATTTTTGCAAATAAAGATTTTCTATTCTATTCTATTCTAAAAAGAAAAAAAGTCTACATACTTACAAGTAGAAAATTTGTTTATTATAATGTAATTCTTATGATTCGATTATTATGGTTTACTCTATCGTATTAGCCCCAGAATTTCAGCTTACAACTTGGTGAAGCCACTGAATGAAATACAAAATCAAAAACGAATACAAATTCAAAGTTAAAAACGTGTGTTTCTTGTATTCTTTTTAATGTATTATATTACAATTCAAAATGTTTTTTGAGTTTGTAAAAGATGCTTTTATTTATGTATTTGCTGTATTGTTTTATAACATGTCTTTCAGTAGATTTTCATACCTGTAGCGACTCAGTAACAGTGTATAGTTATTATAGACATTTACAACTGCATTTTACCAAAAACCACTACCTCAAAACTTCAAAGTGGGTTTGAAATATTAGTACAAATGTTGTAAAAGCGAGATGCTTGCAATCTCAATATTGGAACCCACAAAAATCCTTCATAAAAGAAACTCGCTCAGCTTAACGTGGTTTCACCGTTCTCATTATTTTAACTTCGATTAAGAAAATGGAATTGGGCCGTTACGTCACGTTGGGCCACAAAGGGAACTTTACAATATCGCCAAGGGACCGAAGTAGGTCGCTCTTTATTAAAAACATAAAGTTCTCTTGAATATAACTGAGGTGGAAACATTACAAGCTCTAGGGCGAACGGTGTCCTCTAGAGGTTTATTTGGTAGCCGCATTACAAGCTGTGAGCTGGAGGACGCAAGCTGTCCTCTAGAGGTTTATTTGGTAGAGATTTGGATGAATCTTCGAAAGGGATTTATAGGAACACCACGGCAAGTGCGGGCTTGTACACTAAACCGAGATACGCGATGGAAATACGCAACGCAAAATAAACAAAATAACTCGCAATTTATATAGCCTATGTTACTCGATTCATTGCTACGAAATTTGGACACCTCATTTATTACAATCTGATCAACAGTTAAGGCGCCACGTGTGTATACTTATATTCCTTAGCTTGTAAAGAAATTACTTCGGAAATCTCAAGTAGGCAGAAAAAACAAGCAAACTGAAAAATTATATTATTATATTATAAATTGTCTGTAGTAATATGTTCGTAACCATTACGCTTCCTCTTCTACGCCGCAGTTGCGTAAAAAAATGCAATTCGAATAGCCGAGATTCCAAAACCATAGATCATAGATAGATTACTTAATTATCTTTTCAAATTCTGAGGTACGTATACTCGTCACTATTTAGTATGCCTAATTCCTTTAATACAGATTACTGAATAATATATTATGTTATTGAATGTAGGTTCTTGGTGGAAATTCATGTTATATAGTAAAACATAAACTACTTGCATTTTATTTGTTATTTTACACTTATTACTTAAAATACACGACCGGTTTCAACCTGATGATGACTATGTCGAAACCGGTCATGTATTTTAAGTAATAATTAATGTAAAATAACAAATGAAATCGAAAAAAGTGCAAGTAGTTTGTGTGTTACAATATATGCTGAACAATAATCTCCCCGAAATCGCACCGCAGCAACCGAATTCTGCGTCGCGGCGCTCGTGTGTGCAAGCCTTCAGGTGGATGCTGCGGCGACGATCTCGTGTTTGTCTCGAGCAAACTTCACTCAGTCTTCACGTTATTTAACTTCGGCGTTCCGCTGCTACTTGTGACTAACTCCTTATTAGATTTGAGGCGAATTGAGGTGTTTGTGCGCTGAGTTGTGCGGCGTGACTTGACACTTCAAACAGCGTTGCTCGTTCTTGTTTTAGAGGTAAATGTATGTTTGCAGAAGGAATATACAGGTATAATATTAACAAGTGATAATAATTTAGGGTGTGAGGGGTCCCGTATATAGACGTTACTGTGAAAGTACCAGTGCTGAAAGAGGTACTTTTTTTAATTATTGTATGGGATTTATTATATTGGGGCATTTCTCATACAAACATGAAAGTCAAAAGTAAGTCTTTCAGTGCTGGTACTTATCTTACATAGTAAACTCTACACAAGATGCACATACACATCATAAAGTATTATGACTCATCTGGGAGCATGGCAGTGCCCCCGCCAAGCTCGGCCGTACCATCTTTTCTCGAAGCAGTTCAGGCCATTTTCGACCACTTATAACTTTGCTGTGCATAAAACTAGAAGTCTTCATTTTAGTTACTAAATAAGTATTGTATGTTCATTAGCTTCTGTTTCAAATTGAATATTTGAAACAGAAGCTTAAGATGTTATTGAATGTACCGTAGGTTCTTGATGGAAATACATATTATATAGTCACCGTGATGACTATGTCGAAACCGGTCGTGTATTTTAAGAAATAATTTGTGAAACAGCTAATAAAGTGGAAAAAAGTGCAAGTATTTAGTTTATTATTACTATATAAGAAGTTTAAGAATTATAACTTCTCAAAGTTTCTTAATTTTGTCACTCTCTCGACTCACTCACTCACTCACTGACAAATCATCAAAAGTATTAGGCACTTCTAGCAGACATAGAAGCTTCAAACTTGGAACACAAGTAGTATTTAGTGTAATTTCTCTCTAGTTATCTAGATACACCAACTGTATAAATAACTTTTTATCCTATATAAATGTATAGGATTACAAATTTAAATTTGCACTTTTCGACCAAAACACTAATTTAAGTTAATTCTCTACTAAATCTTCTACAAAAAGAACTGAGATCCCATCAAAAACATAACTTGTAAAAAGTGCTGAGTCTCGAAACTAAGATCTTTTGCCGTAAAACGTTATGAGATCTATTGGTTAGGACAATGTAGGCTGATTGTCTTACAAGAAAGATGATCCATGCGTTGTGTATGGGCATATAAAAAGTCGGTCCTGCGCCTGTTCTCCCGCCAGTCGTGTCGGTTATCCGTCCCACTGGGCTACGGGAGTGAAGGAAGAGAGACTGCTTCTGTGTATTGCGCACATACTTGAGCACTACAAAATAACTCCTGCATAGCTGGGGTGGTTTCCATTAAACCGGCCAGCGTCACCGAAATTGGTGTGGGAGGCATTGTTATTATTATTTATCGCAAGGTATGCCTAATATATCTACAGGAAATTGTAAAAGCGAGTAGTTCCACTGTACTAGCCGAACCGCGTATGGATTAAACTGGGTAGTATTTACGCCAGACTTCTCTTGCCCGGATATTAGTTGTCAGCCTGTTCTGTTCGCACGCACATGATTTCACGAACGCGTGAGCGAGCCAGACTGACAATCGCTACGAAGTTCTGGTACCAGACTGGCTTAGGGTTGTATTATTCACGCCAGGTTCCGGAATTATGGAGCCAATCGGCCGTTAACTGCACACAATGCGATATCGGATTAATGTTTATATGATTAATAGCTTATTGACGTGGCCGTCGTGTGATTTGTGCGTGATATACCGACTCAGTGTTATTAAATGTAAACTTACATTGCTATTAACATTTTTAAGTTACTCCTTTAAGCAGCGAGAGAACTGCTTGAAGTGATGATGATGGATAAAAACGGAGAACACTCGCGATGACGTCAGCTTTAAAAGACTAACGCCCGGTTTCTGAAAGACTGATCAAATTGATCAATTGATCAAATCAGCTAATTTGAATGCTCATTGGTGAAAACAGTGACTGCGAAGTGATGTTCACCAATCAGCGTTCAGATTAACCGATTTGACCTTTGATCAGCTAGCACACGCAAAGCTGGTGCAATACCAAATACCAAAGATAAGGTTTATTCAAATCGTACGTAAGGGGAATATTTTAATTCACCAAAAGACACCGATTTGGACATACTTAGATTGGTTTATTATTTGGCATTAAATGTTGTTGATATAGCCGGAACGTGGTGACACCGTATTTGATCTGGTGCGAATTAAACACACAGACACGTACACTCATACAGTTTACACAGTACTGTAGTCAGAAACAAACTGTTAATTATTCACACAGAACATTTAATTCTCAGCTTTCCATTAGCGTTGTAAATAAAATAGCACGCGCAGAATTATTCATAAGTTTATAGGCCCGTAACCCCCGGAGCCGACATTTTGAGATCTCTTTAAACATTAATAAAGCTTGGAATACCAAAGTTTTATCGCGAAGTTTTTTTCAAAAATTGTAAATATTAATACATTTTTCGCTTCGAATTAAAAGTGCGCGTCGCGAATATGGATGTGAATATTTGTCGTGTGTTTGTCAGCACTCATCAAATATTGCTGGTACCGGACATGACGCGGAATTAATATATTTTATCAAAAGTATTAATATACATTATTTATTTTTTATAAAATTACTTATTTTATAAAAGTGTTGAGCTTTTAGTGACCGTATCTACACAATACTGCCTATCGCACAATGAGGGCTGCTAATCGTGCTATATTATATTAGAGCAACCCCTACGGTACAGTAAGTACTTCGGAAGTCGTCGGTTCAATTCTCGCGATGGACCAACAATAACTCATTGTCAGGTCTGCTTAGGAATGCGGGCTGATACCTGGTTGTCTGACGAGAAAGATGATCCATGCGTCTGATGGGCTTGTAAAAAGTCGATCCTGCAGCTGATCGCTAGTCATATCTGTTATCCGTCCCACTGGACTACGAGAGTAAAGGAAGAAAAAGAGCTGTTTAATACCTACACACTCAGTTGGGTTTGGCAGTAACGTGCGGTTCCTAGAGCCGTGTATTACCTACACACTCAGTTGGGTTTGGCAGTAACGTGCGGTTCCTAGAGCCGTGTATTACCTACACCCTCACTTGGGTTTGGCAGTAACGTGCGGTTTCTAGAGCCGTGTATTACCTACACACTCAGTTGGGTTTGGCAGAAACGTGCGGTTCCTAGAGCCGTGTATTACCTACACACTCAGTTGGGTTTGGCAGTAACGTGCGGTTCCTAGAGCCGTGTATTACCTACACACTCACTTGGGTTTGGCAGTAACGTGCGGTTCCTAGAGCCGTGTATTACCTACACACTCACTTGGGTTTGGCAGTAACGTGCGGTTCCTAGAGCCGTGTATTACCTACACACTCACTTGGGTTTGGCAGTAACGTGCGGTTCCTAGAGCCGTGTATTACCTACACACTCAGTTGGGTTTGGCAGTAACGTGCGGTTCCTAGAGCCGTGTATTACCTACACACTCACTTGGGTTTGGCAGTAACGTGCGGTTCCTAGAGCCGTGTATTACCTACACACTCAGTTGGGTTTGGTAGTAACGTGCGGTTCCTAGAGCCGTGTATTACCTACACACTCACTTGGATTTGGCAGTAACGTGCGATTCCTAGAGCCGTGTATTACCTACACACTCACTTGGGTTTGGCAGTAACGTGCGGTTCCTAGAGCCGTGTATTACCTACACACTCACTTGGGTTTGGCAGTAACGTGCGGTTCCTAGAGCCGTGTATTACCTACACACTCACTTGGGTTTGGCAGTAACGTGATACCTAGAGCCGTGTATTACCTAAACACTCACTTGGGTGTGTGACGTTAGGTACATTATTTAAAACCTAATATACTTATAATAATCAATCTGGTCCTGTGCTAAGTATCCGAAGAACTTGTGTTACAGGTACCAGACAACGGAAATATATTTAATACTTTTATATTATGTATGTAATAAAAATCTTAAATATGTGTACATATTTAAGATTTATTTTTTTTACAAATTTAATACACATCCATGACCCAGGAACATTGAAAACTTTTTGTTCCCTCGGCGGGATTCAAATCCGCGACCTCTCTTTCGAGCATCAACGCGCTCAACCACTGCGTTACAGAGGTCGTCAATTTTAAAACTTATAGTACACTATGTAACAACCTTATAGAGGTTGGAAATTTTCTGAAGGAAGCCCTCGCCACTATGTTTGGTCGACTTGCATGGTCGCTGTCATAATCCGATCACGTTACGAATACGGTGTCACTGTTTGTGCTAAACCCACAGTTACAAATTAGCAGTTAGTCGTATGCCGTAGCCATAGAAGATCTATTTGGGAACGGTTTGAGAATAATGAAGTTTCGAACATTTTAAAATAATCGCCGGTCTCACTAACAATGGTTGCGGAAAATTGTAACTCATCTTGAAAGTTGAGTTCTTTATGAAGCTGTAGTTAAGGTATAACTCGAGACGATCAGATGTCCTTCATTAAAATGTGATTGACATTAAACCGGCTCAGAGACAAGGAAGAGAGGAACTGAAGTAGAACAACTCATTTGGAGAGACTGAACTGACGTTATTAGGGGCATGTTTCTTGTAATAGATCCTTCAAATAATTGGTTGTCTCTAAAGTGGTTTGTCTCAACAAAAAGCAGTTCACCTGTAGGTCTTTTTTTTACTTTGACGCATCCTGCTCTAGCTTGCACGCTCAGCAGGGCAATCGCGCTAAAATACTTTAGCTGAAACGCAACCGAAACGTGAACGTTACTCGACTTTATGACGTATTTGGTATCGCGCTATCCTTTTGACAGCTAGGTGAGACGAAGCTGGACCGTAGTTGAAACTCAAACGCTGTCAAACAAAAAGTTCATACGGAGCTAGTGTAACTCGCACGCAGCTCGAACGTTTGGAACAAAGTGATCGTATATAAGTTAAGTTTTTGAATCTAAATTGTGTAAAGGAAATAAATACTAGTAAATTTATTGACGATTATGGTAAAATAATAAACAATTTCGAAAATCTTAGGGTCGCATCCCTAATGTCTGACAAAAGGTTGCGTTTCGTTTCGTCTTGAGGTTAAGTAGCAATTGGAAGGTTAGCGCGATACTAAGTTTGTTCAGCTGGATTGGAAACGAAACGCAGCTGATACACAAACGAACCTAAGTTGTACCTCAAATGAAACGTTGTACAATAGCGCGATTGGCCTGCAGCTCAGACGGAACGTGACAATGAGTAATGGTTTTTCCTGCGTGAAGTCGCCGTTCATATAGTTTAAAATTATAACCGACATGCAGCTTTTTAATGTAGACGTCTACGTAAACAAACATTCACCATAAAAAGTGTTGCTTTTAAAAAGTGTTTCATTCGGGTTTCCTTTTAAAATGACGTGTCAACCCACCCCAAATACCTTTCACAGCAGGTATATTAATTAACGCGATATTTATGAAGTTCAAAAATGTCGGTCAAGTAAACACGGTGTAAGCGCCGCGAGCGCTGCGACAGCTCGAGTCAGCGCCTGGTAATTACTGGACGATGTTTTTCATGACAACAATGCAGGTGACCTGGTCACTGGCCTCCACACTGTGAGCACAATCTTTAATCAGTGAGGCTTCGGCCTGCATTTCTGCTGCTCTATATTCTACTAGATTTTCGGCCCGCGTGGAATAAAATATGTAGTTTTGAGTTAAAGTTTGATGATCGTTTAAGTAGTATTAGCGTTAAAGTGTAACAAACAAAGTTCTGTCTATCTATCGCTACTTCTATTCTTGTGTAGATAAAACAACGATGCTCATGGCTACGCGTGTAGAGGACTACAAATTTTGTTATGTCAAATCCCACACATTTTGTTTTCTAGTTAGTAAGTTATAATATCAATGGTAAAAGGTCCCAAGGGTAAAAGTTCGGTAACTAGACTTCTTTCCATGCAAGAAGTCCCGCGGCAATTAGTGGAACATTATCCTGTCTAGATATAGTAGTGCTTAGTATTTAACTATTTGTAGGACCAACTCTTCTTAGCGCCTCCGTGGTCTATTGGTTCTGAGCTTCGCTCTCGACGCGGACGTCGTGAGATCGATTCCCGCGTTGGAACAACAAAAATGTTGTTTTCAAGTTGGGTTAGGAGAATACAGGCTGATCACCTGATTGTCTGACAAGATAGATGCGTCGGATGGACAAGTAAAAAGTCGGTCCTGCGCCTGTTCTCTCGCCAGTCGTGTTAGTTTACCGTCCTATTGGGTTATGAGAGTAAAAGGAAGAGAGTGTCTTAGTGTATGGCGCACACACTTGGGCACTATAAAATAACTCCTGCGTAGCTGGTCTGGTTTCAATGAAATCGACTACCGATACCGAAATCGGTGAGGGGAGCTATTATCATTATCTCCAGATATATTGAGCAGTCATTCCTCTGGACTGGCGGACTATGTTGTGAGAATGCTGTATGTGCTGGGCAACCATGTGACATTTTAAACCGCCTGTCCCAGGCACTACAGTATTTAAAGAGTGGTATCTTCGCTCGGTGAGTACCTACTGTATAAATATCGGATGCAAAGTCCTACTTTTAGGACTAACACGTCAATAATTCACCAAATCTAATTAATTACAAGTATTTTGGTGATCTTATGATGATACAATTCGCTACGATCATCGCTAGGGATCTTGAATAGAGTGGCCTCTGCAACAATCAGCCGTGTTAGGTTACCTACTCCCCAGTGTCGTTTCATCTCCATTAGTCAATGTGCAGTGAGCAGTTGGCAGTTAGCTGCGAGCGCTGAGGGCACGAGGCACTTACACGACACAGCTCGATAAATGATCGATGAACGAACAGACCAGTCCTGAAGTACGGAAGACAAATCATCCACACAATGTTCAAATCTATGTCACTTACGATGTGTAATATTATTAGCGACGCGATTACCAAAATTAGCGTCACTTATTTATTTAAAAAATAATTTAATTAAGACTAACTTAAGTATGTAAAGTTGCCTTACATTGAGTAGGGACACATCCTTATAAAGTGTGTCAGTAGCATACCTTCTATGTTTGCAGGACATCACCTTTAGTACGGATCTTTGGGCTCGTTCAAGATGTATCATAGTAGAAGACTACTAATCTAATAAAATAATAAAGGTGGTGTTGGAAAGACCAACACCACCCCACAGAGTGAGGCAGTAACAGATGACAGACTCACACAATGCCATATAGACTAGGTAGAGTACATTATTATTAGCCGACATTCTTAGCAACTTAATCAAGAATATGATTTTTCTTGTCCTCTTTGCCACTAGCTCAATGTGGGGTTTGAATGTTAGTCGCTGATCAATCAAGACACCTAGATACCTAATGTCAACGCGCTATATGTCGGCAAGTGAATTCTTAGTTGAAAAGGACGTTTTGGAGCTGTTGCCTGAGTTTTATAAAAACAGTCGTATTTCGTTTTTTGTATATTTAGAGATAGTAAGTTAAGATCTAGCCATCGTTTTATGTAAGTTAAACCCAATTGTGCTTCTTTAAGGACAATATCCCAAGATTTATTTTGGAAGGTAAGTACTGTGTCATCTGCGGACCTAGTACACTACCCTGTGGTACTCCATATTCGATATTTTTGTGATCACTTATATAATCCCCTATTTTTACACATGGAGTTCTATCACAAAGATAAGACTCGAACCACTTGAGTGGCAAGCCTCTGACACAAATATTTTCTAAATCCATTTTTATGTATTGGAATTACTTTTGCAGCTTTCCTAGTCTTAGGAAACGTTTAAGTACTAAGACTGAGATTAATTATGTAATTTAAAGGTGTTAATATTTCGTTTTTTATATTTTTTATTGTTTTAGAATCAAGTCCATCTACTCCAGGAGAGCTGTAATTTTTTAGGTTTGCTATTATTCTGTCAATTTCAAAAGAGTCCGTAAGCTGTAAGAATAAATTACAACACAAGTGTTCTAATTTTTGTTTTACAGTAACACTATTTATGGTTTCATTCGTGTTTAAGAGTATATTGCTAGCTAAATTTATACCAACTGAAGTGAAGTATTCATTACATTTATTGACTGATTCTAGGGCATTCTAATTAACATTGAAAATGTATGAAAAAAAACTATGTATTATTTTAATTAGCAATAACATTTTATCTCAACGAGATGCGGTAATCGATTGAATTGTTTCATCAGACTAAACACGACAGTTCAATTGAAACCTGGAAACACCGTGGAAATACAATATTATTATAATATGAATAAATTATTATAATAATGAAATGACATCTTGAATGATACTTGTTAATTAATGTTAAAATGGCCACTCGTGTGCTAGGGTTCGCGGTGTAATTATTATAATATATTATCATAATTTGTGACGATAGAAGTTTCTGTTAGACTCTGTTCAGATCAAATTTAACGTAAACAATACTTCGATCAACAATACACAGTGAACGTGTCCCATACAAAAACAAGGATAAAATATGTCTGCATAGTATATGCCAATAGAGCTACATTTGTTTATTAACTCAGACAAAAGTTTTAAAACGTTTCAAAGTTGATTTTAAATAGCTATTTATGTCACCTAATTTTTTTTTCCTAATTTATACATTTCAATGTGTGCTGGGTAATTGATCAAGTGCAGTGTTCTCTTTTCAAGTGCGCAGATATTCGGCGAGGCGGATTTCTTGTGCTGCCACGATATCTAGTGTATGATCGAAGAAACAATGAGACAATCGTACTGATTATAGTGTACACCAGGCACAATCGAATCAGTTCAAACTCAACGGCTTTTGGTGTTTTATTTGGTGGATTACTTTGAAACTAATCAAGATAAAGAAAATCGTTAGATCGTAACTTTTTGTAATCTCGACCATATCAATCGACTGAGAATCAAAGTAAACGTCAAGTTATTCGGAAGTACGCGGCACGATCGAATCTAAATCAAAATCTAATCAGTTTGGACATAAGGCCCCTGTTCTATTATTGTATGATGTATGGACTGTTAAGGGCGGGAGTTTTTAAATGTTCAAGTGTCACAAATAGCAACGAGAATTAGGCTTCAGGGGTTTTCTCAGTGCTTATTTGGACAACTGACCAACAGCCAATAATCGCGTTAGCCGTCAGCAGTTAACCAATAACCACGCGGCATGTATGAGTCGAGCAGAAATCATGAATAAACCCACACTGGGTTTATTCGAGAGAGCTTCGTGCGAGTTTTTGTCACTGCTTACCGTGAGGAAGCTAACCGTTCATTTGTATGTAGCATGGTTTGCCACAAGGGGTGAGCTAATAAATATATTTTAAAGCTATATTATAATTGTAATCAGTGTAAGAGAATTTTAAAATAAACATGATGATTGATGATAATAATTTTGCATCAAAAGTATTAACTTGACATTTCATTTGACTGTTTGACTCGTAGTAAAACTAAAATCCTTAGTCATAATTAAACTTGATTTTAACAATAGTATAAAAAATTAATCTTCTTATTCTTATTTCTTATGTATAAAAATATTATTATTATATATATAAATGAATTGCTGTTCGTTAGTCTCGCTAAAACGCTAAAACGGCTATTCTTGGTCTTGAAATATTCGTGTAAGTCCCGGTAAGGTTTAAAAGTTTTATATGCTCCGTTGAGTGGGCACGGGTCAGCTAGTAATTAATAGTATAAATTTAAAATTACAAACAAATAATAATCAAATTTCTAACAGTCGGCTATCCTGAAATTAGTTGGAAACAGACGAATATAGCCAGTAGCCCGCAGCTATTAACAGTCACCGGCCGAAGGCTCGGAGCTATGGAGCTATTAATCAAAAGCCATGAATATGGAGCGTTGACGGTGTTCCGCGCTGATGAATCGGCCCAACTAACGCCGACTAGCGCTATATTTGACCATTCCAGGCTATATCATATTTTGTTGCGTGGCTTGCATGTAGGTTAGGTATTCACAAACGTAGGGTGACGGTTAAGACAATAGTTCGTTATGGAAATGTAATCTGTGGTCTCCGCTTACTTATGTGTACTCCTTAAAGAATTTCAAAAGGTATTACTATTATGTCTGTTTCGCAACAACGACTGAATCACTTAAGGCGTTTAGTGCTGACATTCACTGACCACGTCATAGTGTTTGTACATAATATTTAAAACAATACGTCACCATTGTCTTATCAAGCAGTAAGCGTCATCTGCAAACAAAACAAAAAAAAACTACACACAAAAATATATTATGGACTTATCGCCTCCGTGGTCTAGTGGTTTAGAGCTTCGCTCTCGACCTGGAGGTCGTGGGTTCGATTCCCACGTTGGAACAAGAAAAAAAGTTGTTTTCAATTTTGGTTAGGACAATGCAGGCCGATCATCTGATTGTCTGACAAGAAAGATGATCCACGCGTCGGATGGGCATGTAAAAAGTCGGTCCTGCGACTGTTCTCTCGCCAGTCGTGTCGGTTTACCGTCCCACTGCCTACTGGGTTATGAGAGTAAAAGGAAGAGAGAGTATCTTTGTGTATTGCGCACACACTTGAGCACTATATAATAACTCCTGCGTGGCTGGCCTGGTTTCAATGAAATCGGCTACCAACACCGAAATCGGTGAGGGGAGCTATTAATAAGGACACGTCAAACACCCTTTTGGTTTCGTCAGCGGTTGAAAAACCTCTATGATTATTCACAACGTAGACGTATACCTATGTGTTTGAGACAGAAACAAATAAATTTGAATTTGACTTTTCATTACTGAATGTACGGCTTCCGCGCGATGTACGGATTACATTTTAGGATGGAATATCATTGTGATGTGGTTTAACAAACGTCACAGTTAATTTATAACGCAAATGGAAGTCCCGCCCGTCGCGAGCCTGTAATTGCGAATCTGTCCGGATCGCAGCGAAAACCAATCAATGTAACGCAAAGTCGACCCTTTATTTAAAAAATCATCAATTATAAACTAAATTGATTCAATTAACGATTTCAATTAGATAAAATCAAACGCTGTGGAAATGTTGGAATAAGAGTCGGACACAATGGGTCCTCAATCGCGCGTTTTCTAGAGGATTGGGTCAGAAAATGTATGGAAATGTACAAGAAGTCCAGAATGGTTGAACACGTCGGTGCTCAGGCCACGGGTTATGATCAGGGATGTTCCTCCGCAATCGTAACTATCGGATATCCGATATGAAAAATATCCGTAACCGTAACAGAATCCGAAATAATAGTTACGGATGGTATCGGATTAGGGCAGTGCCTAATTGAGACACGACACAAGAAGTTGTTTTGATCGGCCGGCCACTGCATACACACTAGCCGCGCATTGGTTTGTTTTATTCTGTTGTCGTCATAAAATTCTCGTAAACAACTCATACTGACTCATACTGACTTGTGACCAAGTTAACAATTGCAAAAATTTATACAAATGTGTTTTGTTACGGAAACAATTGAATTGGTACAAAATGCGTCTCAAGCGTCAGCCTCGAATCTTGCGGGCAGCGGGGCGGGAGCGGCGGTGGCGCGGGAGCGGGTAACGAGTACCGCACCCGCGCCGCCACCGCTCCCGCCCCGCTGCCCGCAAATTTCGAGGCTGAGGCCTTAGTTGTTTGTATTTTACTTTTTAAATTCCATTAATTTAATATATGTTACTATCTCAAATAATCATTCCTATATCCGTATCCAATCTGTATCCGAAATTTCATATCCATTTCATCCCTGATTTATACTAAAGTCTATATTGTAGGTACTATTTATATATGAATTATTATTTAGACTCCTGCTGTAATACCTATTCCATATTTCCTATAAATACAGTTTCCAGCCTAGGGATTTAAATAACTAATAACAGGACGGCGGCTGTCGGCGCCGGCTTCTGTTTGATCTGTCAAATTAAATATCTCGCTTTGTGCCGCACAAAATATCAACAATAACGATTATTGGTTTGAATTCTGAACCCGTCGAGCACGCTCACTCCCGACACAATCGAGAGTCGAAGCAGTTCAAACTCAACGGCTTTTCGTATTTTATTTGGTGGATTGCTTTGAAACTAACCAGGATGAAGGAAATCGTTAGATCGTAACTTTTTGTACTCCCGACCATACCAACCGACTGAGAATCAAAATAAACTAATGTCAATTTATTCGGGAGTACGCGGCGCGATCGAATCTGCATCATAAATTAAATCATTTTGTAGAGTAAGGCCCCAGTTTTGTAAATGTGATTACCTACCTACTTGATAATATCTCATGACTACACGTGAGTACACGCTAAGCGAGCAAAGTAATTCGCGTGCTTGCCAAACAGATTGCCTCGTCGTATTAGCTAGAACAACCACGGCTGCACAAGCCTCCCCCAGTTTTCCAGCGCGTCTGAAAACTACTGGGTGCTTAAGCCTAACTACCTCGTGAGGTAGGAAATCTTCGGAGCTTCCATGTTCCCACAAACCTTAACAAAACGTCGATGTCGCTGTAATTACGAAGCGCGATGCGTAATTACTATTTAGTATTGATATTTAAACTCCGAGCTGCGTAGCGTCTCGATGTGATCTGACCCCCATTAGTATCTGGTTGTCCTGCCGCCTGCGCCTGTACAGTGTTTGGTCGCCCGGTGTAATTTGCCGCGCAATAAAACTCAACTCCAGATTAATTTAGTTCATGAATCCGTATTCTTTCAGTATCCCATTTGAATAATTGGCTCCGACCTTCGATCGCCGTGAACCTCGAGGCGAAAATTAGCTTCGGGTTTTTTCAAAGTTATTTCTTTTTTGCAAAGCACTTCCTAATGAATATTGCTCTTGTTTTTCTTAACCTTTTGTTTTTGTTTCACACAAAACTTGTACCCCCTTTACTAATAAAAATATTTTATATACCTACTATTATTATACTATTGCTTAGCTTATATATGTATAACGGAGTTGCGGTATTTTGTGGGCGTGTTGATTGCTTTGTATCGTCAGGAAATAATAGGCCGCATATACAGTACCGGTATATTGTTCGAAATATAACAAGGTTGCACTCTAAAATATTAACTCAGGGCATGGATGCAAATGGATAATGATCAGAAACGCGGAGAGTTCTGCGCTCACGTCCGTTCCGTCTGACACCCCGCTGTTATGTGTCATTTCAAACGAGCATAGACCACTCCCAAGCCATGACAGCTGTCCATGTCATAGCTTGACGTTTCGTAGACAGATGACAGCTACAGGTGACATGTTGCACGACTGAAGCGCCTTCCCGCCGACACGGCCATCCTGCCGCATCACACGTCCTCGTGTGTGCCTGAAAGAGACACATACAACCAGTACTCTTGGTTATCACTCGGTCATCTCTGACCAATAAAACGTAGTCACTTTAACACCAAATTTATTACAACTCTTTTAACTTAGCACATAGATCAAAAACTATGTTTACTAATTTCAAACTATGTCCACTAATTACATAGTGCTTTTGTAAATCAACAACATCGGAGGATATCTGAAGTTCAAACTTTAAATCAACTCATCATTACGCAATGAACACATGTCGCGATTCCATACAGTCTACACCACACATAACACCTCTCTCGAGCATTATGCGATCAGTGCCTCCATCGAGCACGTCATAAGAGAACAATGCCTCCATCGAGCATTTTCCCCCCAAGTGCAACCGAACATAATCACGCGATGTGCCAGAAACTTCAGATCATCACTTTGATCAGCTAACTCTTCTACAACCAACTGACCTTCAGAGCATCCTTCTCAGTCTATCATGAGCATACTTGTATGTCCTCTTAGAATCTAACGCCTTTAGCAAGTATCGATCCCCATCTAGCGACTCAATGTTTATTCATCATCGAAATGAATATTTCGTAAATAGGCTTCAAACAAGACTATACCAAATTTTCACACTACAGTCAAGAGATAAACAATTACGCTCACCAGATAAACTTTGTTTCGAATCTGATACTTCAACGAAGTACAGACTACAGAGCGGAAAGTCCTAGCCGTCGCGCCACCGCGCCGCACAGCACCGCCCGCTGCGCTCCGTCGCGTCGTCGCGTTGCGTTGCGTCGCGTCGCTAGCATTGCTCGAACACCCAACCTCCATCTGTACACAAATTTAAACAGCACAAAAAAATGTCCAGACTATGTAAAATTAAGTTCTTTTTGGGTTTCCTTATCGGTGAGGAGTCAGAGAAAGAATAGCAGCTTTCATCCATCCAGCAACCATTTTTTCCGTGCCGTTAAAGCGACAGAGGTAATACAACATTGGAAATTGCGCCCGCGGACCCGCCTGCCAAGTGTAGCGAGTATAGGCAACTACTTCCCATGGAACACTATGAGGGATGCTTATGTACAGAAGAGGACATCAAAAGCTATCGAGGTTTAAATTACGGGAACAACAATAAGATCAAATTCTAAAATCACTATGCAGTAAATTAATTTCATTTCCATTCAACGATCTAACTGATTGGATGAAGAAAAGCTATTACAGTATGAGTCACACAATAACAACTAATCAGGTTGTATTGTCCTTACCCAACTTGACATCAACATTTTTAGTTGTAGTGTCGCAGGAATCGAACCCACAACTCCAAAGTCGAGAGTCATGCTCAAAACCACTAGACCATGGAGGCGTTCATAATACCTGAAGACTCGCTAGTGCGTTTACAACCTTTTACAAAATCACCAAGTTTGCCGAAGCTAACTGAAGTCACTCAATGAACTTTCTGATCTTCCACCGCATCGGTGGACTGCCACGGCCTCTGAGACTCTTGGACCGTTGAGTGTGTGATGCCTCGTTCACCATTAGTACCAGCCTACATACAGTAACTTCTGAAACATGAAATTAAAATGTGTTAATTCCATAAAACTCATATCACAAACAATATTATCATGTTAGACGAATTTTAAACTATTCCATATCGCATATTGTTCTATAAAGTAATAGTCTGATAAATCTGTAGGTAATATGTATTCCAAATTTACTAGACATTATTTAAAGTTACTTCTTTTTTTTTTGTTTTAAGCTCACCAATGAAAATTACATTTAAGTATGTAGTTTCAAACTACTTATGTTAACCCTCAAGACCCCATGATCAATTTATTGATTTATTGACTACTCTTAAGATTTGTTGTAACTAGAGATTTGTCAAGCCCTCAGCACTTGACTTTAAAACGGACTTCACGTAAAAACTAAGGGATGATACATTAATTGCATCCCAAGATTAATTATGACCAAAGCTTTGTTTATTTAACACACATGTCTTATTGTATTTTGTTTCAACTATTGTAAAGGCTCTGCATGTTAACCCTAATTAAGTTTTAAACTTTAATAAGTTGTAACTTTAAACAAATTTTTAATTCTTTTTGAATCGTCTTTCTCGCTCCCACAAACTTGTCTACCTACTTACTATCATGTAAACAATATTTACAAAGAACATGTCAACATGTATAAGCCCGTTTGTTTACAACATGCGCTCACCTGCAGAGATAAGACCTTTACTTGTTGTGTAGTAATAATTATTATCATTAAAATCAAACTTTGATTTCTTCTTTATAAACTGTGTTGATTTCACTCTATTAATAAGAATATAGCTTGTATAATAACAAGTTTCAAATACTCACATAATTTAATTATCAAAATACTGTAAGATCTTTTACTTTGAATCTCTTTTCTGTTACTAATACTGTGATTATAAAACCAGACCAATTCTGAACTTTACAATGAAATAAGTAATGATACTCATACAACCAGTTCACATCTTTGCGAAGCAAGTAGAGAAGTCCATAAGATACACAATGCTCATCTGCGTTGGTTGGTTACCCAGCAAAGCTCGTTCTATGCATCGGGCAAGCATGCAAGCTATTCAAGGCTATGCATCGTCCAGTCAAGCACTATCCCAGTGTATTGTCCATCTACAAATAAAACAAAACAGCAATACAAACGAACACTAAACTTTAAAGTTTATTTAGATTTTTGGGCAAGCAATTTCATGGAAACTTTGAAATTGTATTTACTTTGAAGGCTTCCAAATTATTACGAGGAATAAAAAGATTGCTACCACCTGTTACCAAAGCCACCAAGCTTATAACCAAGACCTGTCGTTGACTAGCCACGTCAATCTTGTCATAATATCGTGGTTCTATTGTAAATCGTCACGTTCCCATTGTCAGCACGTTACCATCGTCAGCAGCGTTGTAATACCATCATTCGTCTTTCTGCTACGCATATAGCATGCTGGATTTGGTAGTGGAGGCTCCGTAATATACTCTGTTCCGTCTCAACGTGATCTGAATGTCCGCAAGGCCATATCCAATCCATCAATTTTATAGTCTATCTTGATTTTCAGGGTTACATCTCGCTTCTGATAACGGAGTTGGTATTTTGTGGGCGTGTTGATTGCTTTGTATCGTCAGGAAATAATAGGCCGCATATACAGTACCGGTATATTGTTCGAAATATAACAAGGTTGCACTCTAAAATATTAACTCAGGGCATGGATGCAAATGGATAATGATCAGAAACGCGGAGAGTTCTGCGCTCACGTCCGTTCCGTCTGACACCCCGCTGTTATGTGTCATTTCAAACGAGCATAGACCACTCCCAAGCCATGACAGCTGTCCATGTCATAGCTTGACGTTTCGTAGACAGATGACAGCTACAGGTGACATGTTGCACGACTGAAGCGCCTTCCCGCCGACATGTATAAGTATAAGCTAATCAATAGTATTATTTGATAGGTTTATGTGTAATAATGAATTATTATCTGTGTTAAGCTGGTGACATTTGTATAACAGATCTATGATTTGAGATTATTATCTATATATAAAAATTAATTGCTGTTCGTTAGTCTTGCTAAAACTCGAGAACGGCTGAACCGTTTTGCTTTTAGTCTTGAAATATTCGTCCAGGGAAGGCTTAATCGGTAAGAAAATAGTGTTTGTATGCGCAACGAAGTGGGCACGGGTCAGCTAGTTAATTATAAATAAATAAGTTTGCCGCCAACCGCTATTTTGTTCTGTTCCAAGAAGAAGTTTAATTTAACAGTTCATTATAATCCGACATTAGACTTAAGTGCCAATTTCAGTTAATTATTCATTAAATTCCTACCATGTTATCCCTCTCGTATTTCCTGTCAATGAATGAGATGACGTGGTATTTTAACATGGCGTTAATGTCCCATTGTCAATGTCCTATCCCACGTCCCTATTTCACCAACGATAGTTCTACTAAAGCAAATAAAGATTTAATAAAATTCTATTTCAAAGTAACCTTTTTACTTTTCTGTATATCACAAGTCACGACTCTAAACTTTGAAAGTCTAAAGAAAGTTTGTAGTACAAAGTGCCTAAAAATTTACTAATTACATTTTTACTAAAGTTACATGGAAGTCACCAAAAGTGACTCGAATACCTTTATTGTTTTAACTTGGTTCTAAACTAGTTAACACTCATCTAGTTGTGTTACCTATTTATAGCTGTTTCCGCGATCTCGTTCGCGTGGTTTTTGAGTGACTTAAACCGTTTATGCAGCGCACGCAATCAAAGTCCTCAAATGTAATTGATTTTCCCCGTTTTTGCAACATTTCTCACTGGCGCTTCGCTCCTATTAGTCGCAGCGTAATGTTATATAGCCTAAAGCCTTCCTCTATAAATGGACTATCCAACAATAAAATAATTTTGCAAATCGGACTAGTAGTTCCTGAACTTAGTGCGTTTAAACAAACAAACTCTTCCGCTTTATAATATTAGTATAGATTTGAAGCGCAAGCAGTTTTGGAAACTTAATATTATTTCATTTCTATTTATTTTGCTTCGTAACCAGTAGCTGTTTTGTAAAGTACTTATTATCACACATTAAAAAGTAAAATACTACAAAACAACAACTCTAATGTAATTAAAAGATTTCATAAAGTCAAGCCTTCGGAAATAGTGATCAGAGATTCATGAATATAGACAAAAAGGTTCTCAGCGCCGAGAGGTGCTCGATCAGCCCAGCTGCCTGTAACACGATTTATGTTCTATTTCAATATTATTCCATTCAAATAATTTTACTCAGAATGAATTTTACTGAAATGATTTCTCTACTCGTCTATAAAAGTTCGGGAACTGGTCCAGCAAGAGGAATCTGCATAAGAAACGAGCGTGCCATCTGTACTGTCTCAGGATCAACAATAAAACACACTTTTAATCTGTGGTGGATCTGATGTATATGGATCTAGAGGGATGTTAGGTAGCTCCGTAACCGTAACCGAAACTATCGGATATCCGGTATAAACAATTATCCGCAACCGTAACCGAATCCGAAATGAAAGTTTTGCTACTGTAAAAAGGAAACCAAATGTTAATATCCGTAACCGAAATTATCCGAAACAAACGGATAATCCGAAATAACTTAATATCCGTAACCGAAATTTCATCCATTTCATCCCTGGCTAGAACACGTCCGCTCACGTATGTGGTTGTCAGGGCAACTGTCATATGCGCACGCACATACACTACACCACATTTTACCAAACATATGAAAAATTACGCCAGTAGAAAACGTTAAATGATTTATGGAAGAGCATAATGCCTCCGTGGTCTAGTGGTTCAGAGCTTCGCTCTCGACCCGGAGGTCGTGGGTTCGATTCCCGCGTTGGAACAACAAAAAATGTTGTTTTCAAGTTTGGTTAGGACACTGCAGGCTGATCACCTGATTGTCTTACAAGAAAGATGATCCATGCGTCGGATGGGCATGTAAAAAGTCGGTCCTGCGCCTGTTCTCTCGCTAGTCGTGTCGGTTTACCGTCCCACTGGGTTATGAGAGTAAAAGGAAGAGAGAGTGCTTCTGTGTATTGCGCACACACTTGGGCACTATAAAATAAGTCCTGCGTAGCTGGCCTGGTTACAATGAAATCGGCTACCGACATCGAAATCGGTGAGGGGAGCTATTATGTGGAAGAGCTTGCGCGGCCTTTTAGAAACTAGCAAAATATCGTGCGTCGTAGCGACGGAATCCCCATTGTGATGGCTCCCACGATAAGGCAAATGGATGTAAAATCGTTGATTTATAAACAATATCTTGGGCCGTTGTGTTTGCGTCGTAAAGTCCTTTATAAAACACAGTTTGCAACAGATAAGGCAGTTACTGTGAGTGTTCCTCATTATCGGAGACCATAAACCGGGCTCCGCGGGCCCCCAGGGTCTCCCCCCGCCCCCCACCCCGTTACTTAGGCGCGGGCCACACGGGGCCTCCGAGTACAATATCGAAACGATGATGTGAAAAACGGACGAAATTCCCGGTACATTTTGTATTATCTTTCTAACTTCGTCATCGTAATTTAGCGATGAAATGTGTTATTTTTTCCCCACACGTTTTATTGTGTTGCTAAGGGCGTGTTTCATCAAGCAATGTTAAACTTAATCATATTGTTCCTCTCGTAATTCCTATCAATGAATGAGAAAGCATGGTATTTTAACAAGCCGTTCGCACTAATATGCGTTGGTGAAATCGGGACTTAGGCCGTGTTTCACCAAGTAATGTTAAAGTTAACGCCATGTTAAAATACCTTGCCATCTCATTCATTGACAGGAAATACGAGAGGGATAACATGATATTTACATAACATGGCGTTAACTTTAACACTGCTTGGTGATACACGCCCTTAAGCTCCCCTAGTTAACAGGCCGATTATCAGTTCTAAATAACATCTAACTACCTATTATATTATACTTTATGTACAGCTAGATGTTACTCGCTACTTCGTGCGCGCAAAATGAAATCCGAAATCCTCCGGGAGCCGTACATTTTGCTCCGGAAAAAAGTAGCTTATGTCTTAATCCAGCATGTAAACTACTAACATACCCAATTCCATAAAAAACCGTTCTGTTGTTTTTGCGAGACTGATGAACAAACATACGTAAATTAACTTACAAACTTTCGCATTTATAATATTAGTAGGAAGTGGTATGTTAGAACATTAAAAGATACTTTAGAAGATAAACGCTTAACTCTCCGAGGGTTCACGATCCCAACCCGATTTCGGCCAGGCCAGCAGGCATACTTCCAGCACAATCAAAAATTGAATCAGCTTGATCTCAACGGCTTTTGGTATTTTATTTGGGGACCAGGATAAATAACCAGGATAAAGAAAATAGTTTGATCGAGTACTTTTTGTACTACCGACCATACCAATCGACTGAAAATCAAAATAAACAATTAATGTCAATTTATTCGGGAGTACGTGGCACGATTGAATCGTGAATTTGGAGAGTAAGGCCCCAGATTAACGTGGTGTGAAAACGTCCAAGGATATTTATTATTATGATTTCAGTGTCAGTATGTTTGGCTTTTCCGCCTCCGTGTTCCAGTGGTTTAGAGCCTCGCTCTTGACTTGGAGGTCGTGGGTTCGATTACCGCGTTGGAACAATAACATATGTTGTTTTCAAGTTTGGTTACCTGATTATTACAACTGTTACATCACCTGATTGTCTGACAAGAAAGGTGATCCATGGATGGGCTTGTAAAAAGTCGGTCCTGCGCCTGATCTCCCGCCAGTCGTGGCAGTTACCCGTCCCGCTGGGCGAGAGTGAAGGAAGAGGTGCTTCTAAGTATTGCGCGCACACTTGGGGAATATAAAATCCTGCGTAGCTGGCCTGGGGCCTTACTCTCCAAACTGATTTGATTTTGATTTAAATACGATCATGCCGTGAACTTCCTAGTAAATTGACATTTGTTTATTTTGATTCTCAGTCGATCGATATGGTAGGGTAGTACAAAAAGTTACGATTTAACAATTTTTTTTATCCTGATTAGTTTCAAAGTAATTCACCAAATAAAATACGAAAAACCACTGATATCGAACGGATTCGGTACTCGATTGTGTCGGGAGTAGGCCCGCTGGTTTCAATGAAACCGGCCATCGTCACCGAAATCGGTGTGGGAGGTATTATTAATATTTCGTCTTACTGGCGCGTAGTGTGGGCGAGACGCTTTATTTAAGACTGAAGGCATATTGGGAATTAAACATTTTTAATTAGGAAAATTGTTGGGGTATCCGATCGTCGGGGTAAATTCTGCGTGGCTTAAGTCTTAGGCTCAACTCAAACTGGCATAGAGTCGAAGCGTCTTTTTTTTTTTCGTGTTTATCCCCATATATTATTTATCTCAATTATTAACCGACTTTTAGAGATACGACCTATATATCATCGCTTTATGGAATGTATCAGGAATAATAACAAAAGATTTCAACTAATTACTACATTATATTAAAAAAAATTTAACGTAGGCGCTATACACAGCATTCTAGCCGAACCAAACTCTGATGCGGCTAGAATGCTGGTAAGGTTTGATTTTAACTGAAAAGATAGACTGTGGTGGGTAGTATGAAGTAAATTTTATTTTTATTAGTTAAATATTTTTTGTAAATAATCTGTGGGGTACTATAGGATTGTCATCGTCTTTCTTATTACGAAAATCTTTTTAATAAATAAAGAAAAAAAAGACGATTTTCAAAAAAAAGGTGGAGGTGATCCATTCGCCCTTTTTATGTATGTACACCGATTACTCTGAGGTTAATGATCCGATTTGCGTGATTATTCAACGCATAATAGCTGCCATTTGGTCCCATAATAATTTACATACTTTGGCCCTTGACGTAACATTTATTAACTAACTATTTAATTTGTACACATATTGTTTGTCGGTGTTGAACATTGAGCAGTGACCGCTGACGATCTTGCCTACATAACGCGAATGAACCATAGATTTTCATGGCGAAACGTGTGTGTGCGATAGGACTCAGGGCTCAAACACATAAACATAGTGACGTTAGAAACTCTCAATGCAATCCTGGGACTACCCAGGATTGCATTGAGAGAGATATAATAACTGTATTATTCCAAATTCAAAGGTGACGAATGGTATTGAAGTCGATCATTTAGTTACCCCAGACGAGCAGCGTCCTGCACTATGGAACGAAACATCTGAAGAACACAGGAATAAAAATGCAAAAAGTATTTTAAGGCATTGTACTTATTTATAAAGTGACTCTTGTTATTCATGTTTGAAAGAATTGGCTGGATCCAATCTTCTGAGTATCTTTTCTTTCTTCGTCTTCTTAATAACAGCAGAAGGAGAATGCGTCTAGAGCGGTCCATTTTTCCGAACGAACTAAAACACTAGCCCACTGTATCGACAGCATCGTGCCGTGTATCGTGCGTGGCACGTTACGTTACGATGTCGTGTTTTTTACGATGCTCATCGTAGATTTCCACGATGCGTCGTACCGTGTTTATGTGTTTGAGCCCTTACTCCTCGCTGGCCGCTCCCGGGGGACTCCTAATAAATTCGTCTTGATTAATAAACTTTTTTCGATCGCCGAGTCGCCGACGCCGACATTTTTCTTGCGATTTTTTCTGTTAATTTCCCCGATTCCTCCCCCCTTCCGTGTAATTTGGGGGCGTAAATTGATTTCGCTTGAATAATATTCCCTCATTTTTCGCCTCTTTGATAAGATCTTATGAAATAAGTGGCTATTTTTGTGGTCTGTCTGAAGTTTTATTTTTACCAAGAAAAAGGTTTCTAATCCTTTTTGTTCAGACTTGGGTACAATAAGTGGAATAGAATATAATATTAAGATGGAGAAAATTAAGTTTATTATTTAATAAAAAGAACTTTTCTGTAAAATTGGAGAACGGCTGGACCGATTCGGCTATTTTTAGTCTTGAAATATTCGTGGAAGTCCCGGAAAGGTTTAAACGGTTTATCTTAGTACTTATAATATCAACATAATATATAAGTTTTCTGGGGATAAAATATGCACCCAGTTTTACTAAGACGGTTCACTACCCAACATGTTATTGCTCGACCTGGCGTACAATCTGACTTCTGCCGTCGACGCGGTCACTTTTATGTCGTCCTGTCGTAGTTCAATTTAAAACACGTAGAAAATGTACGAACAGTAACTTTACCGATATTGTACATGTCGTAGATACATATTATAATAGAAGAAGATTAAATAGAATTGTACATGTCAAATTAGAATAAAATTAAATAAAAGATTGGTACCTCTGATATTGAGATTAAATAAAATATTTGTACTTCATATATATACTGGTAAGCGCCTCCGTGGTCTAGTGGTTCTGAGCTTCGCTCTCGACCCGGAGGTAGTGAGTTCTATTCCCGCGTTAGAACAACAAGAAATGTTGTTTTCAAGTTTGGTTAGGACAATGCAGGCTGATCACCTGATTGTCTGACAAGAAAGATGATCCATACGTCGGATGGGCATGTAAAAAGTCGGTCCTGCGCCTGCTCTCTCGCCAGTCGTGTCGGTTTACCGTCCCACTGGGTTATGAGTGTAAAAGGAAGAGAGAGTGTCTTTGTGTATTGCGCACAGACTTGGGCACTATAAAATAACCCCTGCGTAGCTGGCCTGGTTTCAATGAAATCGGCTACCGACACCGAAATCGGTGAGGGGAGCTATTATTATTATTATTATTATTACTGGTAACGGTCGTAACGATGTTCATCACGCGCCAGCGTGGGCCCCGGACGACCAGCGAACACCAAACACCACCATCGTCGGCGTCCTCCCTAATCACCGGACAACTCGTACCCGGTTATTGGCTCCCGCTGATAACGGTTGCGGCAGTTTCATTTGTAGGCACTGCTCTCTGATTATTCCGTGTTTAACCCCGGGGGTCGATAACCTAGGGAGGTTTTCTACCCTCGTCCTTATTACGAACTAATATATAAAGGTTTTGGCAGTCTGTATGTTCGTATGTTTGTTTCACCTTAGCGCCTAAACTACTGGTACGATGTACGTAGTCGGGTTGCGTATAGTTTTTTTTATAAAAGTTGTGGTTGTAGTGTGGAACAAACAAACACACAAACTGCCACAATCACTATCCTTCATTTTATATTTGTCGTCGGTAAAAATAATTTCGTTTCCAATAAAAAGTGTTCAAAAGTCCAGACGACATTTATCACAGCACTTCAGCCGTCACTAAGTGAGCACTCTCCGGCTGCACTATCGCTGCAGACGTACACTATACGTACTACATAGTACTGCAGCACATAATACTATGTAGTCTAGACTTCTGTCGAGACAGTGTCCAGCTGCTAATGGACGCATTTACTGTCCCTGACTCCACGTTCAGACTTTAACTTTGACCCTCGTTCCTTGGCTACAAACCATAGGTTTTGAGACGGAGAAAAAGTTAAATCAAAACTTTTAATTTCTACATAGTACCTGTAGAGGTTATGTGACGGGTGTAAAAAGAGCAGTCACTATAACTTTGGGATATCATTATACTACCTTTTTTTATTCTAGAAATGTTTTTTTTTATTAATCTTTTTTACAAAAATTTCAAAAGAATTTTTTTTTGTTTATTGTAATTTTTGCGACAAAAAAAGAAGAAATGGTGTATATATTATTATACTCCCGACCATATCAATCGACTGTGAATCAAAATAAACAAACGCCAATTGATTGGGAAGTAGGCAGCAAGATCGAATCGGAATAAAAATTGAATCATTTGGAGAGTAAGGCTTTGGGTAGCGTAGCTTATATAATTGTTGGTTTGATCACGACTTGGTTAAGTCGTGGTGGAACCTGTGTGCTATCAATGTGTTAGGTCATGTTTGGCAGCAACCGCGTGAGTAAATTTAATCTAGATACTAATATTACTCGTATAAAGCGAAAGAGTTTGTTTGTTTGTTTAAACGCGCTAATCTCAGGAACTACTGGTCCGATGTGATAAATTCTTTTTTTGTATTATAGTCCATTTATAGAGGAAGGCTTTCGGCTATATAACATTACGCTGCGACCAATAGTAGCGAAGCGCCAGCGAGAATTGTTTCAAAAACGTGGAAAATTACTCACATTTGAGGACTTTCGTTGCGAGAGCTGCATAAACGGTTTAAGTGACTCAAAAATCACGCGAATGAAGTCACGGGGACAGCTAGTATCCTATATTATGTTTATACCTTTCTCATTCAGAGTTCATTCACTCATATTTTTGTTTTAGTGAAATTGCATCGAGGTCGTTAGATCACTATTATCACGTTTTCAATTAACTTTACACGCGTCGCCAGGTGATGATGATGATTGCCCCGGTGGTGTCAACCTCACAAAGTGTTCCCCAGATTTCTCCCGCGCCCAATTGTTAGGTATTTAAGTTGATGAAATTCCCCGCCCGCCCAGAGGCTGATATATTACATTACCGACCGAATCTCATTTTAAAATAAATTCGCGAGGATTTCAGCTTCTGATTTTAGAAACCCGGGTGTGTGGATCTTGAACTTACAGTAGTTTTAGTATCGACGTGTGTTGCCTTTATTTTGCAAATTTGTGTATTCGATTTGCAAAAACTACAACATTTTTTTAAATCCACAATTTTCGTTATATTTAAATTTTTAACTCCTTGAAGAGAACGTGGCCGTTTATCCTCTTGATTGAAGGCCATTGAAGTTAATGGTATTAGTAAAAAGGGTAGTGGAATTTTTGGAACCCCCTACACAACCACATACGACGTTCAGAAAACATTTTTTTGTAAAATTTATTCTGAATAAAAATATTTGACTTTGACAGCCAGCTAGTAGATTAGAACTAGTATATGGTGTATTAAACACCATATACTAGTTCTAATCTAGTCGAAGATAAAAGTCACGGGAAACGCAACAATTCCCCGGACAATAGTCCGAGATTCCCCTGACCTTGGCGTCACCTTCAGGCGACGCGTGTAGCGCCGCGTATGTTCGACAGCGCGAGTAATGAGCGCCCCCAAATAAATCTCATCACGGGATCTCGATTTACTCCACATTTCTATGTAAATTGGAGCAGCCTGTATTGGCGTATTTCACCGGGACAATATGGCGGCGCCTCGCAGTGTAAACACTGGGGATAAATTACTCAACACTAATGGAAAATACTAAAGTTCAAATGAAAAATTGTTTTCCACTCCACCGATCTTGTGTTTAAACAGAAATATAAATTGATAATTTCACTTTACTCCTACTGAAGAATCGAAAGTCAATACGTAAATATTGTTCAGTAAATTCTTCGCTGAGTTGGTTCTTATTAATCTTTCAGGACGACTTCAATGAAGAGTCATAATTGATATCCGATCGAAAAATATAAAAACAAAATTTATTAATCTATTTGCAGCTGTCTCCTATTTCATTCGGGAAGAGTGATTTCAATTAAATTACTTTCCAATTAGTTTTCAAATATAATATCATAATATAATATGGATCTGTATTTTAGGCACTTTTAGTTGTATAAACGGCAGGATATTATAAACACGGCATACTCACAGGTAGTAAAATATTCTCTGGTTTGGAACTCTGTGTTATTTTAATTAAAATATTATTAAGTAGACCATATTCGTTATATCGTGTATAATTACCGACTTCTCGTTGGTAATTGAAACGGGACATCTCCTCGATCAGCTGCGCTCGACCTCAAGCTAATCTCATTATCCGTCTTCCCGGGATTCGCGGTATCCGGATACTTCGGATGCGTCACTAATTGCCCGGCTCGAGGAAGACGGATGGCGGCGTGGACCCGGTCACGGGATTTTATAAAGTAATTTGTCAATTAATTTATCGGAAAATTAAAAGCTTCTAAGTATATTTAAAGTACACTGTCGGATATCGTTTTAATTATCAATAAGTGCATTTTATCAAGGATATTGATTTACAATAAGTGATTTAATTTCAAGTGGTATGTTGTTAGAAAGGTATTCCTAAGAATATACTATGATAATACCAATCCCAAGACGTTTTCAAACCGTCAGTGTTTTCAACATACATCTCATTAAGTTTTGCGAGTAGATCACAAATGTAACAAGTACTCCTAGTTGGAGCGAAGTGGATGAAGCCGTGAATATTCATGGCGCACAAGAAATATGCATCACTATTGGCTGCGGCGTAATCGGTTGTTTGTCGTTAGGCTCACGTCGGATGTGCGAATCTGGGGCCTTACTCTTCAAAGTGATTCGATTTTGATTCAGATTCGATCGTGCGGTGTTCACCTGAATAAATTGTCGTTTGTTTCTTTTGATTCTCAGTCGATTGATAGGGTCGGAAATACAAAAAGTTACGATCTAACGATTTTCTTTATTCTGATTAGTTTCAAAGTAATCCACCAAATGACATACCAAAAGCCGTTGAGATCGAACTGATTCGGTTCTCGATATCATAATAATATACGTTAGTTTCGATCGATGTAACAACAAAATGGTAATTTTCATATTATGAAGGTGGGCTTACATCATCTAAGGCTCAGGACAAGAGCATACTTTCTTGATCTGTTAGTGTAAACAAAATATTGACGACCTCTGTAGCGCCGCTGTTGAGCGCGCCGGTGCTCATGCGCCGGTCGCGGGCTCGAATCACGTTTAGTTTTAATCCGAATTAGTTACCATAGTTTGGCACTAGGGGCGCTGTTTCGATGCCATACACGTTGTAGTTAACTTCCTCACCGTGAACAGTGACAAATACTCCCACTAGGCTCACAGAACAACGAAAGAATGGTCTACGTCTGTAAAATGAATTTGAACGACCATTCGTTTGTTTGATGTAAGCCCCCCTTCACGCAAGCGGTACAAACGTCAAGCGTCAATAAAAGCCAATTCACGCGGCTTTCAGCAACTTTTTAAACAATACTAGGGTATTATTTATTTATACATCATTCACATTTTGTACATAGACTTAATGCCTCAATGCATTTTCTACAAGTCAACCTTTAGGTGATTTAGAGACAAAAAAAATTTTTTGACACTGAAAGTGGTCGTCGCGCGCTGCCGTTGAAATTTTACACTTAAAATGGCCCTAACTTTGGGTCAGTTGGTAAGACAGTCCATTTGTAATTGAAAGTTAAGTTAAATACGAGAGTTGGTTTAGGGTGCGCGTTAGAGCGAGCTTCGACTAAGGATTCGGACAGTCTTAAGTTAGTTTGGTAGGCCTTACTACTAATACTCCTACAATTGTGAGACGAATGTCTGAGAAAAGTGAGTCGCTTTAGTTTTAAGCATATACAGATATTTTGGCATGCAATTATACCTAGTATAGTACCAAGTATAGTGTATACTACAGACTATCCTAACACTTTCGTGTGCATGTCAACGATGCAAATAGAGAATTCTAACATATAATATTAAAACATTTTATAGTTTAACACATGAAATATATTCAGTCCCTATTGATAGAAGGTGCCAATTACGATTGATAAAAAAAATCTACTATCTATGTTAAGTTGGGGTGATCCGGAATCAGCACCTTGAATTTTCTCCGGATGTGTAGTAAACGGACAGTACTATCCCAACCAAATAGACGCTGCGTTTTCTCGATCACAAACGACTGTCTGAAGTGAGCTTGACGTGTTGCGCTGCCAAGTACAACAAACTATTAGCGGTGTTGCCAGTTGAAAACTATTTGCAGTTCGCGAACCGCCCCGCCGCCGCCCTCCGCTTGTCTGTTGAACAGCACGCGGGAATGTGATTGTCTATGGAGTGGAGTATAGACACCGATTAGTATTGATTTCTCAATTACATGACGTTTTATTCACTCCGGACTCTGAAAGGCTAGTCGTCGATTAGTAGGTGAACGTAGCGAGTAAAAGTTGTTGCGAGTGATGTTCACCAATAAGTCAGAACGGCTCGTTAACTCAAGATAATAATATAATCGACGACTTGATCAGCCTTTCAGAAACCGGTAACCGGTAGGGCGGGGAGTATATGAGAAAATTTAGGGAACAGGGGCCGTATTATGATCTTTTACAATACCTGGTTCCAGGCAATTCAATAATACGGTCTTAAACTGCCTTGTTCTTTTTCGTATTACAGCGACATGTTATAATGAATGGATCCACCCTAGTTTGGTTGTCTGAAAGTGACATTCGGAAGCAAGTCAAGTGTCACGTGACCGCTAACTAGCTGTCATCGTGCAGTTATTATGTGATCGTAATATGAAAATTCCAGGCATCCATGTTGTATGCCGGAGCTTGTAATAGGCCAAACAGGAACAATTGAAAGGTCCATTAAAGTGACGTGACAAACCTCTATTGTATTGACGCGGTCATGTTTCTCAAATCCAGTGTACCCATGAACGCCTTACATATTTTCAGTGCATTTCACATGTACCGCTCAGAAATGACAGCATAGCGCTCAGAGTCATCATTATAATATAGTTACAGCCCTCTAAGCGTTATTCACGTTGGGCCATTGTTCATGAGCTTGTAGTCTATAATTACAATTGTAGAAATAGCTTAATTCAACGGATGTTTTTGGTTACAGATGTAACAGTTGGAGTGTTGGCGCGAGCGGCATGCCAGTGAGTTATACTTAGTTATATTAAGTTATACTTAGTTATACGTAGTCTACACTAATATTATAAAGAGGAAAGATTTGTATTTTTGTATGTAACGAATAAACTCAAAAAGTACTGGAACGATTTTAATAATTCTTTTTTTATAAGAAAGCTACATTATCACTGAGTAACATAGGCTATATAAAAATCAATTGCTGTTCGTTAGTCTCGCTAAAACTCGAGATCCGCTGAACTGATTCGGCTATTTTTGGTCTTGAAATATTCGTGGAAGTCCCGGGAAGGTTTACACGGTTTCCATGCTCGACGAAGTGGGCACGGGTCAGCTAGTATATTATAATAGTCATAATATGAAGTTAAGTCGTCCTGCAACACTAAATACTTTTATTTACGTTACTTTTTTTTATTTGTAACATCTATGGTTTAGAACCAAATAAGATTCGAAATTTGTAGTAGGTACGTACCTTGCAGGCTACTGTATTTTATTTCCGCTATAAGAAGCACAGAGATGAATCGAAATCGAGATGTAATCTCAGGTTATTGTGCGATATAATTTCATATCACTTTATATAGTTTGGCTATAATTAATATGATAGCAATTTGTATGTTGTCACGTAACATTTCGAGTTTGTTGATAATAAAGAATCTATAAACCTAAGAGCGTGTTTCACCAAGAAATGTTAAAGTGAATCCTTTGTTAAATTTTAAGTAGCAATTTCACCAACGCATTTTTAAGTTAATCCTTCATTAAAATATATCATGTTGTTCCTCTCGTTTTCCCTATCAATGAATGAGAAGGCATGGTATTTTAACAAGCAGTTAACAGTAACATGCGTTGGTGAAAAGGTCACTAAACCTTATTTATCGATTGCTTAAAATGTCGTTATACTCGTAATAGGCTTGACCTTTCTCTGAGCATCTTCCATAAATATCCGTGGATTTACATTGAGTATTTTTTTCTTGTAAGCGTGTGGTTAACAAATATTCTAGTTTTTTTATATAGCAACTTTCATTGCTACACTTTTGCTGAATATTTTGTACCGTGGCGTGGCTTGTCATTTCCGGCGCTGCTGGAGAAATTGAGAAATACAATTCTTGACTTGTAGTCGGTGTTTACAACTTAGTGCAAAATATGGACTGTAATTGAAGACATGAATGGATGAAAGTATATAATATGTCGCAAAAAATTTCTACCCAGAAAATTGAGTTTAAACTGTCATTTCAAGATTGTATGATATGTTGTAACGTACTAAATACATTTATTCTAAAGACGGATCTTTAGATTAATGTACTCGATACGTTACGAAATATTTTAAAATGTTTAAGTGACAGGTTGACCTCAATTATTATTTTCTCGAAATCAGTATTCTGCGTATTTCACGTTCATCCACTCATGTCTTCAATTTTGAGGAGGGCATTACAATTTTGAATTGGCCGCTGCCCTTGCTAAGCAATTGCTTACAATTTCACAATTTAACAATTTCACGTCAGCCGGTCTTAGAAACTGTTTGACAAATTAGTAAAAATCGCGCGAGGCCGTCATAGGAAGTTAGGAACTATTAATTAAATGTTACATCAAACAAAAATTAACACCAAATTCATTTTTTTTTTTATTATAACTTTAAACTGCTCTTCTGTTTAATTTGGTTTTTGGCGCTTTTAATTGTCGTTTACACTTAAGGGATCTAGCTTAGAAAATTATTTGTTAACTCGAAAGTAAGGTTGACTTAATCTTAATCTTAACCTTATGTTTAATAATGAGAAACAAAAACCGTCGTTAAAGTTCAAGAGCGAAAATTGCGCATTTTTTGCGATTTCTTTGCTTTTGCAAGATACGCGTACTAAGCCTGCCGTAATACGTGTCTGCGTGTGTATAATATTATAAGGTTGTAAAAGGATACTACAATCCTTCTACTTACAAGTAGTAGCAATTGATATTATCAATTTGAATGTTTGTAGGGATAGATGTTTAAAAATAAAAATAAAAAACATTTTATTTCCAAATTAAACTTAACATGCTATTTTCGGAAAGTCAACAAGAAAAGTCACAAGAGAAAACAAGCTACCACCGGTTCAACCCTAACCCGCCGAGATGGACCGGCGTAAGAAACTCGCTCGGGGCCATCTTTTATCAAAAACATGGCTTGGAATTCTTACATGGAAAAAGTACTAAAAGGATTTCAATGAAGTTTTGCAGCAGGTACATTAGGCTGTGGATTAAAACAGGCAAATTTTTATCAAGAACAGAAGGAAACGATGAAAACTTTGATCAACACTACCCTTGATATCGTGTCAGCACATGAACTCCGTCTCGACGAATCATTTAGTCAAAGCTTTCTATATAAAATGTAGTCAAACAGTTTATTTTCTTATAAACGGTGCACAAAAGATCCCAGTCACCCAAATAATATGCTACGGGGTCGAGTGATAATGAAAAGGGAACAAATGAATGAGCACGGCTTACAAACAACAAACAAAAACATTTTTGTATTCACCTCGTACCTGTTATTATGTAACAATACTGGTACAGACAAATACAATTTACTAACAGTGTATACGAGTGTACGTTTATGTTTATTAAATTTACTTTTGGACTCATTAAACTCTAAAATAACAATGAGGATAACGCACAACAAGTTTTAACGCACAATATTTAGTTATTAGTTTAATACCTTCTTAATTTTTAATGATACTTAAATAATTAAAGTTTTACATTATTTGTTTGGTAATATAATAACATTAATTAAAAAACGGTACCAACGAATAAGGCAGCGGGGAAATATGCCGCTCAACCAATCAGCGGGCGAGGTAAGTTCCGTCGAATTTCACTTCATAATTTGACGGTTTCACTTCGATAGTTTACAATCCAACGAAACACAATGCGTTAATTTGTAAGTAGTAACGTCCACTTCACAGTTTCTAGGCAGTGTTGTAAATATCGCTAATTAGATTATAAACTAACGGTGCTTACAATTACAGTAACAACATAATTAAACCATTTTTTTTGCTTTTTTGTCATTCTTGCGACAAAAAGTATATATAATAGAAAAATATATACTCGTAATAGAAGGGTAAAATAAAAATAAAAAAATACATTTCCAAAATAAGGAAAGGTAATATAATATTATCCCAAAGTTATAGTGACTGTTATTTTAACACCCTGTACAATATATCTCCATTCTCCATGCGAGCGCGATATGCAGGATTGTGGCTTGTGGCGTTAGTTAATGTGCGCACTTCCAAATTAAATGCCACTCATTCACCGCGTAGTGAAAAGTACAACGACAGATAAAACGGAAACGGAACCAATTAGTTTACCATGTAATCTTAAAGAACAGTACAGCGTTAGCTAATTTAAACATGAGTTAAAAATATCTAATAAAAATTAACGACATTCACTAGTCGTAACACAGTGAAAGTGTTATTAATTTTAAGACCACTAGTAGACATTCATCCAAGCAAATTACTTGGAATTCAAAAAATTCGAGCTCTGAGGCTGCCGACTACTTACTAAGCACCACTTTACCCACCGATTTCGAGATTGTACTATGGATATATACAATCCCAAAATCGGTGGCTAAATATTTGTATGCAATTATTACTGCTTTTTACCTACTTTTTGTAGGAAGTATGCATTGCACTGTTGAAGTCATTATGATGAATCATTATGAGGTTCTTCTCGCCGGGTTAGGGTTCCGAACCGGTGGTAACTTTATTTATTTATTTATTTTTATTTTTATCAATTTTCAGCTACTAAAAGTCGTCCCACACAGAGTAACCGTGAGCCGGCAGCCCTCACCGCAATGCATCGTGAAAGAATCATGAATTACAATTTACAAGTCCTTGTTTACTGTGATAATTATGTTGGGTTGTACCCCCCCTACTAGGGGGGGGGGAGGGTACACGCGTGTCCGTGTTGTGCATAATTAACTAACGTGGCCTGATGAGTGTGCTTCATTAGTTGTCTTACTTGTGTGTTTATTACATCACATAACTGTTGTAGAGCTATGATTCGTTTAAACATAGTGATAACTAGTGAGAGTGGACTGTACGGTATGACGATGTAGATATCATAATATAATTACACTACAATGAAAAATGATTTATGCTTCGGCAACTGTATTTAGAGAACACACCGTAAAATAGCATAATATATCAAAAACATGTCAATAGAAAAATAAATCATAAGAACATCACAAGAACAAGAAGAACACAACATAAGAACAGTCATAAAAACTCAGGTCTACCCAGCCAGCCACCACATAGTTTAGATATAGTTGACGTTGATAGACGAGAAAAATGTAGAATGAAATGAATGAAAAATTATATTACGTAATGTAACTAACAATAGGTAAATAAATTTTCGTAATTTACTTTTGCGTAATTTTATACATTTTCTGACAACTCGCAATACGTATGGCCACAATATCTACGTCGCTCGCGCCGGCTTCGACCATCACGCGCTGCAGTGAAGAGTTTATTATTGTTTATAGCTATATTCTGTTTATAGTTTATACCTGAGATTAGCGCGTTTAACGCGCTAATCTCTGGAACCACTGATCTCATTCGTAATTTCTTTCAGTGTTTTAAAGCCCATTAATTATTGTGGACGACTAAAAGCTGGAGCTATTTCACTACTAGCTGTGCCCGCGACTTGGTTAGCGTGGTTTTTGAGTGCCTTAAACCGTTTATGCAGCGCACGCAACGAAAGTCCCCAAATGTGAATAATTTTCCCCGTTTTTTGCAACATTTCTCAATAACGCTTCGCTCCTATTGGTCGCAGCGTAATGTTATATAGCCTAAAGCCTTCGTCTATAAATGGGCTATCCGACAATAAAGAATTTTTCAAATCGAAACAAACATAGTCTTCCGCTTTATAATATTAGTGTAGATTTCACTAGGACTCAGTCGCGGGCACAGCTAGTACAATATTTAATCCCGAAAGAACGCGTACGTTTGTTAGTATTTTCCTCCTCGTATTTGCCAGTGCAGGAAAACATCTGGTAAGCCGCCAATCAGCATTTTAATGTAGCTAATAACTGAACCAATCTCTTTGCGAAGTAAGCCTCCTTCGGTGCTGTATGTTGTTTACTCTGATCAGCAGGCTTACTCCCGACACAATCGAGAAACGAATCAGTTCGATCTTTGATTTGGTGGAGCTTTGAAACTAACCAGGATAAAGAAATCGTTAGATCGTAACTTTTGTACTCCCGGCAATATCAATCGAAAATCATAAGCAAACGTCAATTTATTCGGGAGTACGCGACACGATCGAATCTGAATCAAAATCGAATCCGTTTGGAGTGTAAGGCCCCAGATACAATTCAATCTAACCATAAAACAAAAAAAAATATTTGATCAAGAATAATGTGTTAAAACTACGCGCGTGTGGTCCCGATCTCAAATAATAATCTTTCAAATATTTACTAGAAAATGATTATTTGTAAACTGATATTTAGTTTTAGTATAGTTCAAAACAATATGTTTTAACGTTGTAACCATTTTCTCCTGTAAAAATTACTTCAGTATCAGGGGACTCGTTTTAGTTTATGCAAATTTTGTCTCAATTTTTTAACGAGTTTTAATACGATTCCAACACGTTTTGGTCGTGGCAAGCCCTTTCTCGCCATACAAATAGTCGTTCAAGGTCATGCGTTATACAAAGTCTTAATTAATTTCTCTATTAATTTGCGGGACAGCAATAGACTTTACAAATACAAATTTTGCATTTCTCTAACCCGTGGTGCTTCCTCTTAATGCTCTGAACTGTATCGTTAAACCTATTCATTAACGCTGCTTTATTTTAGTGTTAGTATATTTAATCGCATCCGTGGTCTAGTGGTTCGCTCTCGATTCCCGCGTTCCAACGCAAAACAACAAATAATATTAGTTAATGGAATCAGGCGTTACTTTGCGGAAATCCATAGCATACAATTTATATATATTATATATCTAGCAATATCCCGCGAAACAATTATAACCACAACCTGCAAGCAGATGAGTGAGTGTACGCATAGGCATGCGTACACTCACTCATCTGCTTGCAGGTTGTGGTTATAATTGTTTCGCGGGATATTGCTAGATATATAATATATATAAATTGTACAAATAATATTGTTTTCAAGTTTGGTTAGGCCAATACAGACTGATCACCTCAGCGCTGGTACTTACACTATAAACTGTACATACGGAACCTATACACACGCTAAAGTATTATCACTCATTAAAATTACAGTCTGTAAAGGTAACTCTGAATACAAAATTATACGGTGCAAGAAGCATTTTATTTGGCCGAAATGACTTTCTGTTGTACAGTAAATGAATTATTTTGCTATAACAATACCTCTGTTAATTTGTGGATCGCACAAAGGCTGATCCGTCAACCATCGCCCACTACAACAGAGCCGCCCCGTGACGTCAGGGGCCCCCCCCCCTGACTGGTTATTAATATGCCGCAATATTTTGTGTTATTGATAAAGCCGTCAGGTACAGTCAAAGTGATTGCTTTTTAAAGAATTATTTACACTTTTGATAGTAATTTTTAATTTTGTTGGATTTTATATATACATTTTTTATTTTTTTTTCTGTAGGCCAAGCAGGAACATTTGAAATGTCGAGCCTCAATTGTATTGGCCATGCTTTTGCTACAATTACTATTCGTTAGCGTTACTTTACGGAGCTACACACACCTACATGCTAGATCTGTCTTGGGATTAATTAGAATAGTGAAGGAGGGGTAGGATATAAATTACCTCTGCGTAGCTGGCCGGACTTCAAAACCGAACATTTACAAGATGTTAATACAAATAGTAAAATACTGACCTCTTCTAGATTTAGTTCTACCACAAAGTAGATATATAACAGAGACACGACCTAGTACTAGAAAATGATATCACCCTAATACTGACAATGTGACTGGCAAAGGGTGAAGTCCAGGTACATTCCGGAAACCGCCATCTAGCGCCACTATTGGAAAATACCTATTACTAATTTCGTTTCGTATCTTCTTCCTAATTAAGCAGTTGATTTTAGCTTAATGTGATGTTATGCTTAAAAATATGCTTATCTTTATTTTAGTTTTAATCGCCTATACGCCTGTTTCTGTATGGTATAAATAAACGAAATAAAAAAAACCCCGACTTAGCATGTAACATTCCTACCACACCTAACAAAAGACCTTATGACCTTGAAGACCTGAACCGATTTCCACCAAACATAGCTAACAACACTCTCGACTAATATACCTTTCAAACAAAAAACCGCATTACAATCGGATCATCCGTTTGGGGACTACGATGCCGCAGCCAGACACATTTACACAGACACGTCAAACTTATAACACCCCGTCGTTTTTGCGTCGGGGGTTAAAAACTGGCGTTTCCTCTTATTAGTCTCGTCGCGTGCGAACTTCGCTATGGGACTGGCGAGGGTCACATCTTCAGCTGTCCCCTCTGAGTTCACACATTGTTCATTCCGCTCACACCTCCGCCTTCACCACTACTAACGTGTGTGTTGCAAGGAACTTTCTTAACGCCACTACTGTTTGGTATTTACAGAAAGGACCGTTCAAGCTTATGTTAACGATCATTTCAAAAATCTTATTCCAATACCTTGAATTAATATGTGATCTACATGAAATGAAAAGGAATTCAGTCGACGATGTAGTTTTTGGCTTTAAAAATATTTACATTGGGACACAGATGTAACTTTACGTCATAAGTAAATGGCTACCCCGATTTCGCAATTGAAGCCCTCATTTAAAAAAAAATGATACAAAATTTGCAAAAACCAAAACGAAAGTCTTGCCTCATTAAAATACTGAACTAAGTATGACACTCGCGTCACTAATATACAAAAAGAAAAAGGTTCTACTTTGCATAATATTGGCTTAAGCTCTATTAAAACAAAAATATCAATTTATCAAAACAATATTCCTCTTGTAAAATTTAAGATTATTATATTATATATTTTTAATATTTTTCAATAAGACCAGCAGGCTTACTCCCAACACAATCGAGAACTGAATCAGTTCGATCTCAACGGATTTTGGGCTTTTATTTGGTGGATTACTTTGAAACTAAAAAATAAAGAAAATCGTTAGATCGTAACTTTTTGTATTCCCACCCATATCAATCGACTGAGAATGAAGTTAAACAAACGTCAATTTATTCGGGAGTACGCGGCACGATCGAATCTGAATCAAAATTGAACCATCTTGGAGAGTAAAGCTCCAGTTTTGAAAACAATTAAAAACATGAATGGATGAGCGTGATATGTAGCAAAATTGTAATTTCGTGAAAATTTCGTTCAAACTGTCATTTAAACATTTTTGAATACGTCGTAAAGTATTAAGTACATTTATCTTAATATCCATCTCTAGAATCAATGTACTCGTAATTAATACCCAAAATGTTTTGATTACAGTTAAAAATTTAATTTTCTGGGTAAAAATTTTGTACGACATATCACCTTCATCCATACATGTCTTCAATTGTTACAATGTACTCCAATTTTCAGAGTATCGCGCGCACGCGGCCTCAAATGTCACTCATTCGAAAATGAAAAATGCGCATACAAATTATTTAATTTGCATGCGCATTTTTCACAATGATATTAATTCTGACGAATTTCAACTCATTGTTTATGTTACAATCGACACGGATTATAATATAATATAATATAATATAATATAATATAATATAATATAATATAATATAATATAATATAATATAATATAATATAATATAATATAATATAATATAATATAATATAATATAATATAATATAATATAATATAATATAATATAATATAATATAATATAATATAATATAATATAATATAATATAATTGTAGGATAAACAACCTACATATCTCGGCTGTGGGAAATAAGGAAGGATTACGGTACCTTGAGGCTGCTGAGTTGTTTGGGCTGAAGGTTGGAGACGAGCTGAGTTTCTCACACACAACACAATAGTCTTGAGATCACTATCACTGGGTCACAAAGTTATTTGGGCTGAGTAAAAAACTTCCTTTTACGTAGGTATGTATGTGCGCGCGCGCCTCCCGTGACAGACTGAATGCGACTGTTTGAGGTGCAACGTCACGTCACTTAATAGTGGCGCGAACATCCTGGGGGGGCCCGGCAGTGGGCATGAGCTGATCCCCAGGTTGAGCTGAATCCAGTGGGAGCCGGGCAATCTTGCCGACAGGTCTCCGCAGCTGGCCTTGTGAGGTGGCCACGTCCACAACTCTGATGACTTCATCCTTCCCAGGTAGTAAACGTGTGATTCTTCCCATCTTCCATTGGAGCGGAGGCAGGTTATCTTCTTTGAGCAGAACAAGTTCCCCAAGTTTGGGCGGAGAGGAAGAGGAAAGCCATTTGGAGCGGATTTGAAGGGTATGGAGGTAGGACGTGGTCCAGAGAGCCCAGAAGCGCTGAGAGAGAGATTGTATTAGTTGAAATCGCTTGAGGGGAGATATGACTCTGTCATCTAATGTGTGCTCTGGAAGAGCAGTGAGCGGACGGCCAATGAGAAAATGGCCGGCTGTAAGGGGCTGATAGTCCGTGGGATCGGACGAGAGTGGGCTGATAGGCCGAGAGTTTAACACGGCCTCGATTCCAGTGAGCAGAGCTGAGAATTCCTCAAATGTGAGGCGCTGTTCACCGACTACACGGTAGAGAAGTTGCCCCGTCGATTTAACACTCATCTCGTGGATGCCTCCCATCCAGGGGGCCCTGGGCGGATTGAGCAACCATGTTATATTTTGAGCTGAGAGTTTATGAGAAATGGCGTCATTATTGTCGTTGAGAAATTGTTGAACTTCAAGGAGCTGATTCCTAGCACCTACATAGTTTGTGCCGCAATCTGAACGTATTAAAATGGGAACACCGCGACGTGAGCAGAATCTGTGCAACGTAGCAATAAATGCATCTGTAGAAAGTGCTGATACGGGTTCCAAATGAACCGCCTTTGTAGTGAGGCAAACGAATATACAAAAGTAACCTTTCAGTAATTTAGCATTTCGTAGTTGACTTGATTTGAGTAAAAATGGGCCGGCAAAATCCGTAGACACGTGACTAAATACGGGCTGAGGTATAACTCTGTCGGCTGGGAGATCACCCATGACAGGCATTTCGGGCTGAGCGCGGCAACGAAAACATTTTATGCATTTAAACGTTTTATGTCGAATGATGCGGCGTGCTGATATTATCCAGAATTGTTGACGTAATATAGCGTGTAGTGTATCGATGCCAGGATGACAGTGTATGCGATGATAGTGATCGATAATAAGGTCTGTGAGTGGACTAGAACTAGGCAAAATGAATGGGTGCTGAGCATCGTATGTGAGTTCCGAGAGAGTGAGTCTACCACCTACTCGAAGGAGACCGTCCTGCAAAAAGGGTGATAATCGTTGTAACCTAACTGTGCAGAGTTTATCAACTTGCAGGCGGTAAGTGTCTTCTGCGAATGAGTTCCGTTGAACAGAGCGGATCCAGAAGAGCAGGGCCTGTCCACGCTCCTTCACAGTGAGTGGACCTAGTTCTCGTGAGTGTACTGATAATTTACAATTGGAAATGAACCGTCGTATGTAAGCTGTGACGCCTATGAGTTTACCCAGTGAGCTGAAGCGTGTGAGAAGATCACTATCAATACCAGGAGTTGCGAAATGGCATGTAACTTGTTTAGGTTCAAGTCCCGGTAATTCTTGTCGAGTGTGAGCTGATGACCTCTTGGGCCAGGCATCCTCTGGCATCTTGAGCCAAGGAGGAGACCACCACAGGGCGCGAGAAGAGAGAGTGAGAGCTGAGGTTCCTCTGCTAGCGCAATCAGCAGGATTTAAATGTGTGGGCACATGACGCCAGATGAGTGAGAGTGAGCTAGCAGCAATCTTGGTTACTCTATTAGCTTCGAATGGTTGTAGCCGATGGGAAGGAGTTTTAATCCACGCGAGTACAATGGTGCTGTCTGACCAACAGACGTGCTGAGACATTGTAAGATGAGCAGAAAGATGATGAGAGACACGAGACATGAGCTGAGAGAGAAGTGTAGCCGCGGATAATTCTAATTTAGGAATTGTAAGTTTATTTTTAATTGGGGCTACCTTAGATTTCGCAATTATGAGTTGAACGTTGGTTGATCCATCGTGGTTCAATTCGTGTAAATATACGACTGCAGCGTAACCGTTTTCTGAGGCATCTGCGAAGCCATGAAGTGAGTATGTAGAAGTTAATTTATGCGGAGCTACGTGTCTGGGGAAATGTATGGTTGAGATGTGGGGAAGATCATGAGAGATGTGTTGCCAGTCCTGAGTAATATTGTCTGGAGTTGAGTCGTCCCAGTCCAGTTTGAGTAACCATAATTTTTGTAAAAGTAATTTTGCGCGGAATATGACTGGAGTGATCCAACCGTTTGGGTCATAAAGAGAAGCTACCGTGCTAAGAATGGATCGCTTTGTTATATTAGTAATTGGTGGTAATGTAATGTGATATGTAAATTCATCGGATTGTGGAATCCATCTAATACCTAAGACCTTAACAGAAGTAGTGTATGAGCTGATGTCGAAGTCCTTAGGCATTTCACATTGATCATCTGGGAAACGCTGCAAGAGTTGAGGAGTATTAGATTTCCATTTACTGAGCTGAAACCCACCAAGAGATAATAAATTAATGAGCTGAGTTTGAAGAGCTGAAGCTTCTTCTATGGAGTTATGACCACAGAGTATGTCATCTACGAAGATTGAGTTACGTAATACATGAGCAGCCTGGGAATAGCGATGACCTTCGTCATCAGCTAATTGTAATAATGTGCGAATAGCATGATAAGGACTTGAACGCAATCCGTAGGTGACAGTGTTGAGCGCATATGTGTGTAAGGGCCGATCAGGAGACGATCTCCAGAGTATGAGCTGATAATGTTTTTGATCAGGATTAATTAGAATGTTTCTAAACATCATTTTTATATCTGTGGTAAATACTACACGATGAATCCTAAATGACATAATAATATCTACAATATCGTGCTGAAGAGCAGGACCTGTGTGCAGACAATCATTTAGACTGACACCATTGGTTGACTTGCAACTACCATCAAATACTGTGCGGAGTTTATCTGTATCTGATTTAAATACACCGTGATGAGGGATATAATAATGAGGCTTATGAGTAAATGTAGAAGGATGGCAAGGTGTCATGTGACCTAAGTTTATGTATTCATTCATAAATTCTATATATTTTGTGCGATATGAATGATCGGACTGTAATCGCTTTTCTAAATTGAGAAATCTGCGAAGTGCAATAGCATGAGTATTACCTAACCGGGGAGCATTCGATAGAAACGGTAGCGTTACAACATAACGTCCCGCTTGATTTCGAGTAGTAGTTGAGCGGAATATGTGTTCACATTGTTCGTGCAGTGAGTTGGAGATAATTGGGCGCGACTGGGGTTCTTCTGACTCCCAGAATCTTTCCAAACTTTTATTTATATCCTGAAGTGAATGAGAATGAGCGGAATGAACAATATGGGCGGAGTCAACTTGAACTACTGAGCCATCGTACAATTGTTCAATGGGACCTATAAGCGCACAATCAAAAATCGTGCCAAAGGCTATGGGCTTCCCCGGGCCCAAAGCCAACCCAGTACCATCCAACACATGGCCGAAAACATCCGAACCCAAAATGAGATCAATGGGCGCAGGAGTATGATAATCTTGATCTGCTAATGGAATAAGCTGAGTGTCGGAGTCTTGTACGACATCGGGAACTTTTTGCATAGGCAAATAACCTGTGACATCCTTCAAAATATGAGCAGAAGTTGTGATAGAAGGCATGTCGCTACGTGTGGGCCGAAAGGTTATTGTAACATGGCCTTTAGAATTTTGTATGTGCTGATCACCTACACCTGTGATTTTCAATGAACATTGTTTAAGTTGTAGGCTAAGTGTTTTTACTAAACGTTGAGTAATTATTGTTATCATACTACCACAATCAAGCAATGCGCGCGCTTTGTGAAAGTTCCCATATTTATCTGAAATATTTAAAATAACCGTTGGTAATAATATAGGCGTTTGTGATGAGTTATTAACGTGGTGAGTAGTGTTAACTTGAGCGGAGTTATGTGCGGATTTAAATGCGGAATTATGTGCGGATTTATATGCGGAATTATGAAGGGATATATTAGAATTTGAGTTATTGAGCTGATTCTCCAACTCTGGATGCTCCGTGATAGTAGGTAGTCATTGTTTACTATTATTGTGAGACGAAGATGAATGAGTTTGGTTAGATGTCGAGGGCTGTTGATGGACGATCGTATGATTTGTTTTAGATGTGTATGAATGAACATTATTTTCGCTACGACGACGGGGCTGCGCGCGCAGGTGAGCAGGAAGCAAATGAGCTGATGAAGTTGGCGAACGCGGGCCATCATGACGATGAAGCGAGGTGTGGTGATTTGGACTACCACATTCCTTGCAGGCGCCAGTCGACCTACATTCGTTTTCATAATGCGGGCCTAAACATTTTCGACATCTACCTTTAGATTCGATAAAGTCCCAACGTCCTTGAATGGGTTGATTATTGTACTTGGGACACGCTATCAATTTGTGCTCAGTTGACCTACAGTATGGGCAATAAAACTTAGAATTATTATTACCGGCTTGTGCTGAATATACGTGCTGAACCTGTCGGGGGGGAGAGGGGGTTGTATAGTGCTGACGAGAATGAGATGAATAAGATGGGCCGGCATGCATGGCATGTGCTGAGGGTGAGCGCTGATACGCGGGGCTGATAGGTCTAAAGCGGGGACTGCGCGGAGAACGCGGGGAGGGGGGTTGTTGACGATATGGTCCCGCTTGACCTTGAGATTCAATACTGCACGCAGGCGTCGAACATTCTGTCTCGATGCAGCGCGCGTGCTCTTCTAAAAAAGAAATTAAACTACCTAATGTGGGCAGAACATCAGAGGCACCGTATTTCCTCTCGAATAGTGTGCGGAGCTCCCCTTGTAGTTTTCGAACCACTATAGATACAAATACGTAATTGCTATCCATAGGTAAATTTAAATTTATTAAGGCGCTTTGGGCTGAAATGAGCGGAGTTAGAAACGACGTACGAATACTAGAACGAATATGTACATTGGGCAGACCGAGTATTATATCGACAAATCTATCGATTAACACGCGACGATTTTCATATCGACGAGTTAAAATATCGAGCGCAACACTAAAATTTTCATTGGTTATTTTTAAATGAGAGACCATGCTTAACGCCTCCCCCGACAGACAAGAGAACAAATAATGTAACTTGACCGCGTCGGACAATGTTGCCATGTCATCCATCAAACTACGAAAAATTGTTATAAAGGAAGGCCAGTCTTCGACGAGTGAGCTGAACTTCGGTAGTTCGATTTTTGGTAAAATGGCGGAGGTGAGCTGAGGAGGCCCCGAAGTATGTTGGGTACTTTCGGCAACCGTCAAAATATAATAATAATCTGAAAGCGCATTATCATAATTTGTAGTGTAAATTTTCTCATTATCTTGAGACAAGTTAGGCTCGTCCAAGATCTCATGGTAGATATTCTCCAGTCTAGTTTTTTGTTGTGATATCTCTTTAAAACGTGCATTAAATTCCTTTTTTAAATTGTGATGCGATTCTTTTGAGTCGCCCTTGGACAGGGCCATAGCAATTTCTCTAAGCCGAGTGAAAGCTTTGGCCGCCTCTCTAAACACGGCCGCTTGAGATTTGGTAGGCATGTTGTGTAAATTAACCTTAAATAAGCAAACAAAATGTGTAAACTATGTTAGAATGAAAGTATATTATGTATAATAAATTACTTAATGTGCTGAGGTAATGTTAGTATAGGCACAGGTATACCGTAACAATAAAATTATGTAATCAACCGAGACCTAAAACGTTTATATGGGCCGATAGATTGTTATTGAAAAGAATAAGTAATTAAGCACAGATGTTTCTTATCGGGGCCGAGGTATTTGTATTATAGGCGTTCGCGTCGTACGAAAGATCGCGATAAGATATTATGTAAACAACTTGCTAAGTTATCGTAAACAACTTGCTATGCTTGGATATTATTAACAATACAACTATTACACGAACTGTAATATAATAGACCTTAATACAACGGTCATAGGGCACAAACTATGAGATGTAGGTATGATGGGTTTTTTGTTTCTGTAACTTTTTATAAAATTATTTTGGGCAAAAATATGTGTCGAGAATTAATTTAAATGCAAGCTAAACGTATAATATGAGCTGAGAATTATGTGATTGCACTTATTTATTGAGAAAAATGTAGATTCAATTGCCCTTGTGGACAATGATGGCGGACGTATTTTGGAGAAAAATACAAAAATATCGACGTAGGGGGGCGGGAAATTAACGAGGGTTACTTATGTCGATAATATATTAATAGATTTATGGGATTATGGGCAGATATGAGCTGAGTATGAGCTCAGTGGACTGTATGGTCGAATGTTACCCGGCGGCGGACATGCGCGTGCGAGGAGAAAAGCCGGTAAAAAGAAATGGCCCGAGGGCCAGAGAAAGTTTACAAAGGCTCGAAAGGACCAAAAGGGTATGTAGGATAAACAACTTACATATCTCGGCTGTGGGAAATAAGGAAGGATTACGGTACCTTGAGGCTGCTGAGTTGTTTGGGCTGAAGGTTGGAGACGAGCTGAGTTTCTCACACACAACACAATAGTCTTGAGATCACTATCACTGGGTCACAAAGTTATTTGGGCTGAGTAAAAAACTTCCTTTTACGTAGGTATGTATGTGCGCGCGCGCCTCCCGTGACAGACTGAATGCGACTGTTTGAGGTGCAACGTCACGTCACTTAATAGTAGTAAAAATATAATATAATATAATATAATATAATATAATATAATATAATATAATATAATATAATATAATATAATATAATATAATATAATATAATATAATATAATATAATATAATATAATATAATATAATATAATATAATATAATATAATATAATATAATATAATATAATATAATATAATATAATATAATATAATATAATATAATATAATATAATAATATGTATGGACGCTTCACACCACGTCAATCTAGTCCTGTGCTAAGTATCCGAAGAACTTGTGTTACAGGTACCAGGCAACGGAAATATATTTAATACTTTCATACTATACACATATTTAAGATTTTTATTATATTATACACAAATTTAATACACAAACATGACCCAGGAACATTGAAAACTTTTTGTTCCCTCGGCGGGATTCGAACCTTTCGTTCGAGCACCAACGCGCTCAACCAACTGCGCTACGGAGGTCGTCGTCATATTATAACCATATTCGTCTGATTTAACAGGATATTGTGATATTCGCTTCTAACCTCGTCATTTTGTGAGTGGGCAATATTCGTGTTTCGATTTAAATATATTAAAGCAACATAATACTTAGTGGAACATGAGTAAATGTGGATGCACTACTCGTTGCTACTCGTATTTGACACGCGACTATACCGCTCGAAGGATATGTTTAATTGTTAATGAGTTAAACACCGATAGTGGTGTCGGTGGCCGGTTATAGTGCGTGCGTAATACACGACACTCTTTTCCTTTCACTCCTATAACCCAATGGGACACTATTGGCGGGAGAACAGGGTCGACTTTTTATATACCCCACGACCCATGAATCCTCTTTCTTATCACACAATCAGGTCAGCGCACATTCTGCACTACAGCAGGCACCCGCCGGCGGAGTCGCGGTGTGTGCTCACTGCTCACGCGATCCCGTGGCCCGCAAGGCTGGTACAAAGAGTACCGCCGAGTTTTTAGTGAGTAGGGGCTGCGTCCATTGTTAGGAAGCAGCAGAGACACACATACCCACAGGTCAGCGCACATTGTTCTAAACAAACTTGAAAACAACATTTTTGGCTGCTCCAACGCGGCCGGCTGATTAGGTAAAAATAGCGAAAATCACGCGAAAGATGCGCAATCACATTTGCTCCAAAATTTTTATTAAATGTTACGTCAAACAAACATTGACGCCAAATTATATTTTCAGAATTTTAAAACTTTAAACTGATCTGCTATTTTCGTTTTTGGCGTTTAGCCCTATTACTTTTTAACCGTCGATAAATTTCAAGAGCAAAAACCGCGCAATTTGTTGCATTACGATTGCTTTGCTTTTGCAAGACATACGTAACAGCCGGTATCGAACTCACGACGCACGGCTCGAATCCACTGGACCCGGAGGCGTTAAAATAGGTCTATTAGTAATACCCTTTAGCACTTAGCCGAATTGCTGAAGTAGACGAAGATAAAGCTTTTCCACTAAAACATTGTTTCGGCGCTGGAAGTTTTTGTCTCTTCGTCTTCAGGCGTGCAGCGGGGCAGTTCAATCTCAGTAAAATCTGTATATTATAAGATGCTGTTTATCCGAATAATACATGTTAGTGTTACCGCCTGAGCCATAAAAAATAATAATAAAAAAAACATATTATAAACGGCGCGAAACAAAGTGCTCTGATTGACCGCTGAGAATAGCGCGAAATTAAGGTATGCTGTGATTGGCCACTGAGAATTTTTAAACACAGACGCATAGAATTTTCGCTCCATTTTGTACGCATTATTATAAAATTATTTAAAACCAATGTAATTATAAAACACTACCGAAGAATATACGCTTTATCAGTCTGTTTGCTGTTTTCTCTTCACTCCTCAAATAATAATAAACATCACGCAGCCATACCAGCAGAAACGCATAAAATACTTCAACATTTGGTCCATCGGTCCTGGATATTGGAGAAGATTATTATTTGAGAGACGCTATTTGGTGGAGAATATCGGCATACAGTGCATCATCGGTAAGACGAGCCAACCAAAATTACTCAAACCTTTACCTTTTCACCTATTTGATACCGGAATTTTATCAATTTCAGTGCCTACGATTTGTGCCTGCCGGCTGACTTACATACTATCGTCGTTGCTTACAATTTACGCTTCATTTCAAACAGTAAGTACTTACAGCTTTTTACTACAGTGCAATGACTAGTTCTGAGCAAAATATTGATGATATGTTAAGGGATTTGAGGAAGAAACGAGGGTTTATAAAGTGTAGGTTAACAAACACAAAAAAATATGTTTCCTCCTTTCAAAACGTTGAGTTAAATGTTTATCAGCGCGCAGAGTTAAAATTGCGTATTCCCGGAGCTCAAAGTTTGTTGAATGATTTCAATCAGATACAAAGTAAGATTGAAGATCTCGTACCGGAATCGGAATACGATATGTTGATCGAATCGCGCGCAGAATTCGAAAAGGAATACTATGTAGTTCTTGCTAATCTTGCTATGTTAGACTGCATGGTAAATCCCGACAACTCCGATGAAAGGTCCGTCAATAAATCATTTGAGTGCTCCTTAGTTCATGAAGGTAATAATCATAGTGGCGAGTTCGTTAAATTGCCTACTATATCTATTCCTAGCTTTGACGGTTCAAGTGAACACTGGATTGAGTTTCGCGACACGTTCATGTCTCTTATTCATAATTCTAAAACAATACCAGCCATTCAGAAATTTCATTACTTAAAAGCTAGTTTAAAAAGCGACGCTAAGGTAGTTATTGAAAATGTAGAGTTTTCGTCTAGCAATTATCTAGTCGCGTGGGAACTTTTGTTACATAGATTCAATAATACTAGATTAATTATTCAAAGTCATATTAAAGCTATCTTTTCCATTCAACCAATAACAAAAGAGTCGTCTGTGCAATTAAATAAATTAATTGACACTATATTAAAGAACATACGATCTCTTAAGATTTTGGGTGAGCCGACTGAGTATTGGGATACACTAATTATTTATATTGTTGTGTCAAAGCTGGACCACGCCTCAGAACGCGAGTGGGAACAGTATAAAAACATATTTTATAAATCTAACACAGACGCTAAAATACAGTTAAGCAACTTATTAGACTTCCTTAAAGAAAAGGCAGACTTATTAACTACTCTCACCGTTAGTCACTCCAGTAAAGTAAGTACAAGTAACGTAAATAAAAAATCATTTTATAACACTAATTCTAAAGTTCATTGCAATATAATAGCTGAAAATAATTACAATACAAATAGCAAATCACAAAATAAAAAATTGCGTTCGCAGATTATTAAGCCATGTTTAATGTGCAATAGTCAACATCCGTTATATTCATGTCAAACATTTCTTAATCTTAATTCACAAGATAAATTAAATTTTATTAAGGATAAAAAACTGTGTATTAATTGTATGCGCTTTGGTCATTCCGTGGAGACTTGTGTTTTTGGCCCATGTAGAAAATGCGATCAAAAGCATAATACGTTGATTTGTGATGCTATTACTTTAAAAAATAACACTGTAACATTGTATGGATACGGTTCTAGTAAACTTCAGCCGGTTTCAGTGATAGATCCGAGCGCGAGCAGCTGTTATAAATTGCAGTCACATAATACGCACTCACATAGCGATTTATATAATAATCAAAATAAAACATTTTGTCCGGAGCAACTCGTCATGTTGTCGACGGCTATGGTCGAAGTATGTGGCGAATCGGGTGAGTATTACAGCGCACGTGCTGTTTTAGATAGCGGCAGCGAGCGTTCTTTTATCTCACAATCGTTATGTAGCAAATTAAATATACGCATTATACAGTCCACACAACATATACACGGTGTAGGTAATTCTATTACGCGGTGTTCGCAATCATCTAACATTGAGTTAAAGTCGCGATACGGGAGCTTTACTGCCCGTATTCAATGCTTAGTGTTGCCACAGATAACTTCAAAGTTGCCTACCACTACGCTTAATTTACAATATTTTAATATTCCTCATAACTTATCATTGGCCGATCCTTATTTCTATGAACGCCAAGATATTGATTTATTATTAGGTGCGGATTTATTTTGGGATTTGTTGACTGATGGAAAAATTCGTCTTAAAAATGGTTCATATATTCAAAATACGAAATTAGGTTGGATAGTTTCGGGTGTCGTTCAATCTGTTCCGTATAACCAAAAGATAAAACATGTCCATTGTAATTTTTTATCACAGTCAACTGATATGGTTTCACTCGATAAATTAGTTAGGCGTTTCTGGGAGTTGGAGGAATTGCCTATAACTTCTAATGAAAAATATTCGAATGAGGAGTCCGCATGTGAGGAACATTTTATAAAAACAACTAAAAGACTTTCGGACGGACGTTATTGTGTTAGTATACCGTTTAAAAATTCACCTAAAACTTTAGGTAGTACACGCGAACAAGCGACTAAACGCTTTTATGCACTAGAAAAACGTCTCGAACAGAATGCGAACTATAAAGCCATGTACCGTGATTTTATTCATGAGTACATCAACTTAGGTCATATGAGTCTTGTTGATTCGTATACTGATCCACATTATTTTTTACCGCATCATGGAGTGTTTAGACAACACGCCACGACGACTAAGTTACGCGTAGTATTTGATGCCAGCATGCCTTCTAGCACTGGTGTATCATTAAACGACCTGCAAATGATCGGACCTGCAATACAGGGTGATTTAATTTCGATATTATTACGGTTTCGTGAACAGAGGTATGTAGCTTGTGCTGATATCGAGAAATTCTATCGCCAATTAGAAATCTTAGAAGATCAGCGTGACCTCCAGCTAATCTTGTGGCGCGATAGTCCTTTAGAACCACTGAGAGTTTACCGATTGAATACCGTGACATACGGTACGGCTTCCGCTCCCTATCTTAGTTGTAGGTGTTAAAAGGACTTAGCATCCCCACAAAACTGTGTAGATCCGCAAATAGCTTACACTATTAATACTTGCTTTTACGTAGATGACTTAGTAGTTTCTTCTAATAATATTGAAGAATTAAACCGCATCTGTGAGGGCGTTAGTTACATTTTAAATGCAGCCTGTATTACTTTGCGCAAATGGCTATTTAATTATGACCGCACGAACCTAAACACAACTTCTGAGTTAACGGATAATAATAATGTACATCAGTTAACTTTATTCGATAAAATTGTACAGAATAAAACTTTAGGTGTCGGTTGGAATAGTGTATCGGATGAAATTTACTATTCGTCGCAAGTTCCGATAGATAAAGATAGTTATGTTTTATTAACCAAACGTCGTATATTATCATCCGCGTCTCAGATATACGATCCATTAGGATTGCTGAGCCCGGTGGTAACGGTTGCTAAAATATTAATACAAAAATGTTGGTTATTAAAATTAGAATGGGACGAACCAGTTCCCGATGAAATTTTACAAATTTGGAATAAATTTACCCACGGATTATCTTATTTAAACTGTTTACGTATTCCGCGTTATGTAATGTGTATTGAACCCATTCGCATAGAGTTACATATCTTTACAGACGCGTTGCAGATCGCGTACGGTGCCTGCGCGTTCGTACGCACTATCAGTGCATCAGCTGATGTTACGGTGCGCCTGATGTGTTCCAAGGGCAAGGTCGCGCCTACAAAACCCACAACTATACCGCGCTTAGAGTTGTGTGGTGCTTTATTGAGGGCACGTTTGTATCATAAACTAAACGGGTCTTTGCGTTCAAATTTTGATAAAGTGGTATTTTGGACGGATTCCACCATCGTTTTGGGTTGGTTAGGTATGCCTATTAATTTGTTAAAACCTTATGTTCAAAATAGGACGACAGAGATTCATGAGTTAACGAAGGAACTTTCGTGGCGTCACGTGGCAGGCAAGGATAATCCAGCCGATTTGGTTTCAAGAGGTCAAAACTTAAACGCGCTTATATCTTCATCTTTATGGTGGAATGGACCATCATTTTTGCAGGACATACATTTTGTAGTTCCAGATCTAAACCATTCTAATTTAGTACTTAACAATTTACCAGAAACTAAATCGTCTAACATCTGTTGCCATAGCGTAAAACTAGATAACAATTTATTTAATTTTTCTCGGTTTTCGCAGTACATGCGATTAAAACGAGCCGCTGCTTACGTTTTACGTTTTATCTATAACGCTCGCAATGTGAACAATAAGCGATCCGGTTCACTATCTGTCGACGAATTAAGCCGCGCGGAGTTGATGTTAGCAAAGCTTAGTCAACAAGAGTCATTTTTTGATATTTTAGATTCGATTAAAAATAATATATCGTTAAAGGGTTGTAGTCAACTTTCAAAATCAAATTTATTTATTGATTCGGATAATTTAGTCCGAGTAGGGGGACGTATTCAAAATTCGCCTCATTTTCATTATGATAAGAAATTTCCAATTCTTATTTCCGCTAAACATAATTTTTCTATTTTGCTTTTCCGGTTTGAGCACCAACGCTTGCTTCACGCGGGACCGCAGCAACTTTTATATTCACTAAGGGAGATGTGGTGGCCCGTCGGAGGCCGGAACCTTGCGCGGAAAGTGGTGCGCTGTTGCGTGCGGTGCTCACGATTGCGACCGACGACGGTTACTCCTCTCATGGGAAACTTGCCCAAAGAACGTTTAGACCCTGGGTTTCCGTTCTTGCGTAGTGGCGTTGACTACGCTGGCCCAGTGTTTACGCTGAACCGCAAAGGTAGGGGAGCAAAATTAGAAAAATCATATATGTATATGCATATTTATATGTTTAGTAACGCGTGCAGTTCATTTGGAATTGGTGAGCGACCTTTCGTCGGATGGGTACCTTTTAGCTCTAAACCGGTTTATCGCTCGGCGTGGTAAACCACAAGACATATTTTCGGATAACGGAAAAAACTTTGTCGGTCTGATGAATGAGTTCAAAAAATTTTTAGCTTCTTGTTCGAATGAAATCAGGGAGTACGCAATTTCTCAAAATATTAATTTTAAGATGATGCCTTATTACGCTAGTCATTTCGGGGGGCTATGGGAGGCTGGAGTAAAAAGCTGTAAGCATCATTTACGACGTGTCGTGGGAAATGCACATCTGACATTCGAAAAATTCACTACGCTGCTGGTGCAAATCGAGGCTATTCTAAATTCCCGTCCATTAACTCCTCTTTCCACCGACCCCAACGATTTTCTACCACTTTGTCCATCTCATTTTTTAGTTGGCCGTCCACTGACTGCACCTGTAACGGCCGAGGTACACGACGTTCCTGTTCATCGTCTCACACGATACCAGCGTGTAGAACAATTACGCCAACACTTTTGGAACCGATGGTCGCAGGAGTATGTGTCCGAACTTCAGACCAGGAGCAAGTGGCACAAGAGTAGAGGAGAGCTTAAAGAGGATATGCTTGTCTTAATCAAGGATGACAATTTGCCGCCACTGAAGTGGAGCTTGGGCCGCATCGTGAAGACGTATCCGGGCAAGGATGGCGTCTCGAGAGTTGCAGATATTCGCAAGACAGATGGCGTTGTACGGCGAGATTTTTCCAAGATTTGTCCACTCATTCCTTCTGATTACTGAGTTCTGTTTGTTGGAACCTACTACAGTTCCAAGGCCGGGGAGTATGTTACCGCCTGAGCCATAAAAAATAATAATAAAAAAAACATATTATAAACGGCGCGAAACAAAGTGCTCTGATTGGCCGCTGAGAATAGCGCGAAATTAAGGTATGCTGTGATTGGCCACTGAGAATTTTTAAACACAGACGCATAGAATTTTCGCTCCATTTTGTACGCATTATTATAAAATTATTTAAAACCAATGTAATTATAAAACACTACCGAAGAATATACGCTTTATCAGTCTGTTTGCTGTTTTCTCTTCACTCCTCAAATAATAATAAACATCACGCAGCCATACCAGCAGAAACGCATAAAATACTTCAACATTTAGTAAGGCATTGTAATAATAATAAAATAGGTAAGGCATAATAATACATGTTAATAAGGCAACTTGAACTGTGTATTTTTTTTTAGACCTCTCTCCTCCTTAGGAGCCACACTTTGGTGGACAGAAATAGCAAAGAACCGGGATTTGTGGAAAGAGAGTAAAAAGATGCTTTTGCCCATCTGTGGGACACTAACGTCTGTTGATAATAGATTATTATAAAAGAGGAAGTTGATTAATGTATCAACGCACAGGTACGCCTCGTAGTCATGTGCTACGGGAGGTATATTTATTTTTATGAAATTAAACCACAAGGGATTGGGTATCAATTCTGCTTAAACTTGTGTAATTGATTTTACAAAACGTTATAATATAATGTACCCATTTAATATGTTTTTGAGGATTACGTATACACATACACATAATAATAATAATAATAAAACGTTTATTCGGGTATTTTACATTACACTCGATAACACAAAATATTTTAGAACAGTAACACAACACAACACAACATTTTGAAAGTGGTAATACACAGCGATAAAACAATATAAAAACAATAAAAAATTTAAAAGAAAAGAAAAGTACAGTAATACAGTGATTGTGGTGCTAAGTAGTGTAATGCAAACACTCGAACTGGAGTCCACTCAGGTATATTGATCGCGGCATTATACCACGATCCCTGGTATTCTGTGGATCCACGCAATTGCCAGGCGGGTGACAGACGAACACCACAGCAGCCGAAGAATTATAATATAATACATATAATATAACATGTAAAATACGCATGCAAAAATATTTATACCAAATAAGATACATATTATAATGAAAAATAAATAAATAACTGCTAATATTTAAGTGTTGTGAAGCTCGTTATCGGATGCGATGCGAATGCGGATTGCATTCCGCACTCGCTGCGCGACGCACGTTATGTGACGTCACCGCCCGTGCACGCCCACCGCGCGTGCTGCCTAGTGCCTACGGCCGCGGGGTCTGGCCGGGGTCAGGCGCGGGCGCCGCACTCCGCGGTGCGACTCCGTGCCGCGCACAGCTCACAACACTCATAATAATATTATATTACGTTTGTGTATGTGTATACGTAATCCTTGTTAGTGAACCGGCAGTAGGTATATTATGATGATGTACTGTAGTACGACACATTATTCTAATTCCTAATCGCCCCGCGCCGCCGCGGCGGATCATCATTACGTGACTAATTGACTATTGTTGATCTGTGGTTTACCGTCCCTTGTCCCCGGGTCAACACGAGTTCTTGATCTCTAGATAATCTCTAGTCTCCTAAGCCTCGATCTTGACCACTTGATAATAATAATAATAATAATAATAAATCTGTTTATTTCACTAAATTAAATGAGTACAAATAATTTGCTTAACTTAATATGCTATAATCTCTTTGTTAGCGACGCGAGATTACCATGACCGGTACAAAACACTCTTAAGAGATTTTACTCATAAGGAGTCTCTGACTACCGAGTCATTATAGGTAGGTAAGTAGAATATTAAAGAATCACACTTGAAGGAGTAAGTTAAAGATTAAATACACTTAATATTACTAAGTGTGTGTATGTGTGGATGTATGTGTGTATAAGAATGTGTTACCCTAGACCTGCGACTAGTCTTGGTACCAGTCATAATGACTACTAGGGTGTCATACTACACTATAATTATTAGAGCTTAACTATACACAGTACACAGTGATGATTTGTAGTATCTACTTGAACTCCCCATTTTTCGTGGTTAAACGACGACCGAGGGAATGTATATTTCTGGAAATGAGCAGCAGCGGACATTGTTATTATCTAAAAACTGAGCTTGACAACCTTTTTGCCAAGTATAGGCTACTACCCCCCAGGAAATATTTTGGGAAAGGATATGTCCAAAATTATACGTCAAAATAAACAAAATAAAATATACATTATTTGTAGTCTCTATCTAATCTTGAATTTACTAATGTAACAATAGTAAATATTAATAAAATGTATAGAATATTTTAAAAGTTAAATTCTATACATTTTAGCGATAAATAAAAATGAATCTAAATGAAACTTAACAAGCTTTTTTCTTAAAGTCAACAAAAAATGACCACCAGTTCAACCCCGGCCCGCCGAGAAGAACCGGCTTAAGAAACTCGTACGGGGCCAACTTTTAGCAAAAATATGGCAAATTGTTCATTTTTTAAGTATATAATCATGCTTTTCATACGACTATTATTACTCGAAGACCTCCGAAGCGCTGTGGTCAGCGCTACGGAGGTCTTCGAGTAATAATCTACCTCTCGCTACCTCCTGCATGAGCTCATGCAGGAGGTAGCGAGAGGTAGATTATTACTCGAAGACCTCATGCAGGAGGTAGCGATGCATGAGCTCATGCAGGAGGTAGCGAGTTCGAATCCTGCCCAAGGAACAAAAAGTTTTTGTTGTTTGTTGAAACTTATGTCAAACCCCATACATTTGGTTTTCGAACTTCGTAAGTGATAATAGCCATGGCGTCTTAAATCAGATCCCTCTGCCCTAATTCTCATGCCTCGAACTTAGTTTCGAATATTAGTCTATCCCGCTTGCACGCACACTAAATCCCATTTGCATGAGGTGGAGATACTGATAATAGAAACGAAGTTCGGAGCATGAGAATTGAGGCCCTGATATAGTTACTAGTAACATTCGAACTGGCTTGGCAGGCATACATGATACACGGCACCTGTCATGTTCAGGTACCTTGTCATGTCAGTGCCCACCGGACATGCCAATACCATGTCGGAGTGGATATGTTGTTTGTTAGTAATGTTGTAGACATTGACGGCCTGTAGAGGTAACTCGGACAACATACAGGCCTCGTTCAATCACTGTTCTAATAGGTTAAGCAGGAACAACAGCCAACTACGTATTTGTAACCTAACTGCCGATTAATTTGATAACACAGGCAAGGATATCAGTAGGCCAAGCAAGAACATTAATTGGAAGATCGGTAACGGTAACGAATATTATTAATATCTAATATATATATCTATAGTAGGAATAAAAAGTTTTGTTTGTTCCGGAACACAGAAAACTTTTGTTCATTCGGCGGGATTCGCGCTCCTTGTGCTACAGGTCGTCATATAATGTTTACATTTCGTCATCACATCCTGTCAATAAAATGAATAAAAAGAACTACTGTAGAGGTACATTCTCCACTCTAGACTGTAGTTCAACTATACGCGCGAAACAGGAATTTAAAAGGTTAAGTTTTAAAGTTTAATTCGTTTAGATTTCAGTCAGAAGATACACAGGTTCGCAAGATTTATTCTACAAAAGATAACATTCGTTTATTTACTATTTTCCTTCACGATATTTTAACTGCACGAGCTACTGTCTGTTTTAATAAGTTTAAAATAACAGTATCTACTATTCATTTCGTTATTTTTCGATAAAACTTTCATAACTCTTGTCATTGTCAGTATGTATTTGTGTACAAATTAAATATCAAACCCGATATTAGACTATTGTAAGGAGTATTAGTAAGCACTAAATACAGAAAATCATTGGTCCTGGCAAACCATTAATTTGAAATTCTGCATACGTATTAGTATGCACAATTTCTAATTAATCAGACTACTGCAAATTGGTGAAAATTGTGCTCAAAGTTACGTTACTTACATCATAGATATGTCGTAGTCATCTGATTGAATCTGCTTAATTAATTTAATGACTAGCGCGGTTATATAATGGCGTCAAACAGCTCGTACAGATAACTATGTGTTAATATATTTTTTGATTAATTTACTTTAATGTGTGTTATAAAAGTACACATTCGGAAATTTTGAAGTTTAAAAAATAATATTAAATGGTTGTCCTAGTCTCGGATTCATTGAATTTCTTGGTAAAAAATTAAAAATAGAATTCAATGAACGTTCTAGTCATTCAATTAAATAGCGGATTCAATAAGATGATTGCGCCAGATACACACAACCCAAGCTTATAAAGCGTGTTAAAAAGAAAAGGGAATATCGGTAATTTATTGTCATCGAGCAACGTTGATCGCCGAACGACACTTAAGATAATGAAAGTGTTTCCCGAGGCGACGCGACGCAGCGCTCAATGTTGTTAATCCATCGGCAAAATAACGTGGAAGCAACAAAATGTTTACTTTTTCTCAATTCTTTACCGCCGCGCCTCGTCGAGCGACATGAAATACTAATCGGGAGTTTTGTTAGGATATAGTATGTAATGCATTTCAAACTTTGCAATGAATTGAAACATTCGAATGATAATGTTTCTTTAAAATTGAACCAAAATATTTTATTTCTAAATGTAACAAGCTTCGACTACATAATCCGACTGGAGAGATACAGCGCTGAATTTAGAATGCGTTAACCCTAGAAAGATAGTCTGCGTAAAATTGACGCATACGTTTGCGAAATATTGCTCTCTCTTTCTAAATAGCGCGAATCCATAGCTGTGCGTTCAGGACATTTCATTCGTCGCCGGGAGCTGTCATGTGGTGTACGTGTCGATGAGGTAAGTGTCACCGATTTCGTAATATGACGACTGCATGCGTCAAAATTACGCATAATTATCTTTTTCGTGACTTTTATGATTTTGACTTTTGTGAGAGTTTTAATGTTTTATTCCATAAAATGTATTATATAAATGTATTATATAAATATATATATAACTGATATTAATATTGTCTTTTTATAGATATTGCGGCAAGAAAATCATATAATGGGGAGTAGAGACTTGGACGAAGACCATATCCTGGCCGCTCTTATGAGTCAAATAGACGCCAACCCCTAGCAAAAAAACCTTTTTATTTTACTTTCTGTCCATATAAAATAAGGCGCAGGGCAAATGCGTCTTGCAAAAAATGCAAAAAAATTATATGTCGTCAGCATAACGTTGATATGTGCCAAAGCTGTTTGTAAAAGGTTTTGATATAATTTTATGTTCCTAATATATATAAGATATGTTAATTTTTCATTCTGTCCTAAAAAAGACTGATTATTGTAATAAAAAATTACTTTTCATGTATAAGAGAAAATGTTAAAGAAATTCGTTTATTTTAAGCAGAAGTTAAACTTTTTTCGTTTTTTTTACAAATAAATGAGTATAAATAAATTATCTGCAGTATTAATTATTATAATATATGTGTAAATATATAATAACATATATTTTATTGAAAAAAATTAATGAACTTCGACTTACAACTATTTAAAATACATGCGTCAATTTTACGCATGAGTATCTTTACCGTACTACACAATATGATTATCTTTCTAGGGTTAATACAATAGCGGCGATAATATAACACATCCGTGTTCAGCAGGCTCACTCCCGACACAATCGAGAATCAAATCAGTTCGATCTCAGCGGCTTTTAGTGTTTTATTTGGTGGTTTACTTTGAAACGAACCTGGATAAAGAAAATTGTTAGATCGTAACTTTTTGCACTCCCGACTATATCAATCGACTGAAATCATAATAAACAAACGTCAATTTATTCGGGAGTACGCGGCACGATCGAATCTGAATCAAAATCGAACCAGTTTGGAGAGTCCCCTTACAAAGTAGGTCGACCATGAAACGTTCACATTTTCAATTTGAAACCGCGGAAGACCTTAAGACATTTGAGACCGCCAGGTAATCCGTGCTCCACATTCAACTAAAACTGCTGAATATCCGAGTCGAGGATTAGTTATTTACATAATTATGCAGTTCCACAGACGCGGCAACTTAGTACTGGAGCTAATACTACGGGGGCTTGTGCGGACTTATGGGCTTCAGTCAGGCGGTTTCTGTTAGATGATGCTGATGACATAATGTTTTTATTTATTTATGTATTTATTTATTTTCATTTACTTTATGTACTCTGACTATTGTTACATATAACTATTAAGTTATTACATTGTAAACATATTTTGTATACATTTTATAAAAAGAACAATTTTCCATCTTTTTGCAAAATTATGGCCCCGTCCGAGGTTCTTACGCCGGTTCTTCTCGGCGGGCTAGGATTGAACCGGCTTTTTGTTGACTTTCCGAAAATAGCTTGTAAGTTTCATGTGGAAATAAAATATACTGATTTTGTAAACCTTTAATAATAGCTATTGTAATAAAAATTTCCTGGATTTTAATTCCGGCTAATTGCACAAGCATAGTGACATTTGCCTGCGATTTGAGGTATATCACTATATAAGATCGCTTTTTTAACGTTGTTACTAATTATTATGGGGCTCGAAAATTGGGATGAACACGAAAAAAAAACCCGAATTGATGTTAGAAGTATTCGTAACATTATCGAAAGAGAATCGTTTGAAGATTTTGACAGCGGTCATAATATTGACATTCGATTGCGTTGAGAATTTTTGATTCTCCCAGCTTGGCCAACACTACCGGGCAGTTTTGTTTAATATTACAATTATATTAATTAAATAATTGTTACAAAAATTAATTACAATAATTTTATTATTCCTTATCTAAAATGTCCCTTGTAAATTCGAACGCATGATTAATTCCTACTTCCTGTGGGTAATTCCCGGGAGGCTGGGGACATGCCACAGCCTCCCGGGGACATCAGCAGTCGCTCCCGGGTCAATCCCCGGGTATTGAGGGCCATCAAACCATAAACCCCTCATCAGGGCGATCAGGGCGCGGGTCGCGGCGATCGCCAATAAAACGGCCGTTAAACTCCGTACCTATCGGGACGAAAATCTTTTTAACGGTAAAAGAATTGACCTTTATTATTTAGCGATATAAACTATACAAATGAAACCGGGCCAGCTACGCAGGAGTTATTTTATAGTGCTCAAGTGTGTGCGCAATATACAGACGCACTCTCTCTTTTTTCACTCTCATAGCCCAGTAGGGCGGATAACATACACGACTGGCGGGATGTCAGGCGCAGGATCGAGTTTTATCCGTCGTATGAATCCTCTTTCTTGTCAGACAATCAGATGATTATCCTACATTGTCCTAATCAAACTTAAAAACAAGATTTTTTATTGTTCCTACAATTTGCTACACGCGCTTTTAAACAACGCGTGGATCGAACCCACGATCTCCGGATCGAGAGCGTCCTACTGGACCACGGAGGCGTAACTAAAAAAAGCGATCTCACTAATAAAAATATACACACAGTATCGGTTTACCTAGGATTTACACCTAAGAGAAATCATTGCATAGCTTTAAGTTCCGATTTCACCAACGATTGTTAGTGTTAACGGCATGTTAAAAGACCATGCCATTGTCATTCATTGAATAGGAATTACGAGAGTAACAACATGATATTTAACGAAAGATTAAGTTTAACATTGCTTAGTGAAACACGCCCTTATTATTAAAAGCTATGCAATAGGATATAGGACAGACAAGGACAAACATTGTTTATGAAACGTGTAAATATTTTACACCCTGGATAAGGAAGTAAGGTAAAGTTCAGTATCAAAGAGAACGTCACACTCACACAGCCCGGGAAATTGAATGTTTACCGGGACAATGTTCGTGTCGCGACGTCGAGACCATTCAGAAGTAAACATACAATTTCTTCCGCACAATGTATTGGAAACTTACTTAAAGTATATTGTAACCACAGTTTTATAAAATATATAATCCGACCACGTATATTATGTAGCCTATGTCACTCGGATTGGTATTACGAATCTCTCCTAATAAAATCACCTACGTAGTTCAGGCGCTACAGTGGTAGAAACGTACTAGTGACAAGTAATTTTTCTTATTGTCTATTTACTAATACCTGCTTAGAAGTTACTTAATGTATTTGGGATCCGTTTAAACAATAATATTTTTTTGTGTATCTAGAGTAAACTATGTTTTTTTTTCTTTATTTATTGAAAGGATTTTCGTACTAAGAAAGATGATGACAATCATATAGTACTCTATAGGCTTTTTATCGACTAAGAGTTGAATACGTCTTTGAAATTTTACCGATCCGCGTTTCACAAATAATTATTTTAACCCCTGACGCAAAAACGAAGGGGTGTTATAAGTTTGACGTGTCTGTGCAAATGTGTATGTGACTGTGGCATCGTAGCTCCTAAACGGATGATCCGATTTTAATGCATTTTTTTTTGTTTGAAAGGTATATCAGTCGAGAGTGTTCTTAGCTATGTTTGGTGGAAATTGGTTTAGGTATTCAAGGCCATCAGGTCGTGTGTTAGGTGTGATAGGAATGTCGCGAAAGTTTTGTTGTCCCTGTGGCTTCGTCAACGGCGGTGGAGTCGGAGTACCGCCGAGTTTTAGTGGGTGGGGCTGCGTCCATTTACCATCTTTCGGACGCAGAGTCCTACATATCCGTGGAGGGAATCCCCAATCCCCCACGGAATGCTTAAAAGCATTTCTTGCTAGCAAGCAGTTATTGTTAATGTACAATGTCATTTATAGAATTTAAGTACCTTCTTATGTAATATACTGAGCGGAGCGCCTACAAACTGCTAGATCAGTTTGGCGTAATACATGACTGTGTATGATGAGGAACTTAAAAATCATTAATAAAAAAAATCTACAGATAATCGCGATAGTGTTTCCGACAACCACGCGAACGAAGTCGTGGGCACAGCTAGTTAAAAAATATTACTCTTTTGTGTACGGATCCCGTCGACAATGTCGAGTGTCGACAAACTCCGACTGTGTTTGTGGACACTCGTCAGTTCCCGCAGACGGTGTTTATGTTGTGAACTCTAATCTTTATTCCATCGGAGGACTCGGAGGTGTTTCCTCCAGACCAACAGGTGGTGTTTGTCATCACTTTCAATTGCCCTCCCCTCCGCTCGTTGACGTGAGGATAATTCGGTGTTCAGTGTTTACTCGAGATTAACGCGTTCGGTTATTCTCATTTACTTTTGTTACGTTTTCCTTAATGTTACCTTAATTATGTAGGTACATAATTGAGGACAAATGTCTAATAATGTCTTTAAGGTACTAAAAACGTACATAAATAATAAAATCCAAAATATATTTAAATAATATACAGGCGCTGTAACCGTGAAGGAAAACATCTCGAGAAAACCCGCACGTGGTTGGCCCTGTCGCCAGTCATTCATTAGGGCGACTATATTGTGAGTATGCCGTAATTGCTGGGAGACCATACGACTTCGAGTTACGACCTTCTATCATACAATACGCAACGTGTCTCAAAAATATATCACGATTAAAAATTACAAAAAAATACATTTGCTCAGTAACTAACTGAGGCAAAAGTTTTAAAACGTTAAAGTTGATTGGGCGATTAGAAATCGCTAATTATGTCAATCTAAATATTATAATCACTAATTGCGACATTATGTTGACGTAAATGGCAAATAAATCTCTCATCACATATCACTTTTCAAGTGAGGTGATATTCTCCGGGACGGGTTGTTTGTGCTGACACGATATCGAGTGTATTGTTGATCGACGTCGTAGGACTATTTAGACCATATTTATAGGGTTACTGGCTGACCCGTGCCCACTTTTTTCCACGAATATTTCAAGATTAAAAATAGCCGAATCGGTTTAGCCGTTCTCGAGTTAGCGAGACTAACGAACAGCGATTCACTTTTATATATAAGACCCGTGCCCACTTCGTTGAGCATACAAACCTTTTTAACTTTCCCTGGACTTACACGATTATTTCAAGACTAAAAATAGCTGAATCAGTTTAGCCGTTCTCGAGTTTTAGCGAGAACAACGATCAGCAACTCATTTTTATATTTAAGTGATTAATTAATCAATTACTTCTCTCAGAACATATTGTATGATCCAATAACGAATTTAAAAGGCCCAAGGAGTTAAACTATGTTATGTCCACTCGATAGTTTTTTTTGACGACATCTGTAGCGCAGTGGTTGGTGCTGGTCGCGGGTTCGAATCGAGCCGAAGGAAAAAAAAGTTTTCTTAGTTCCTGTGGTCTGGCCATGTATTAAATGTATTAATATAATAAAAATCTTAAACATAATATGTATAGTATAAAAGTATTAAATATTTATTTATTTACAAACTACAACTATCATCACAGGTACTTAACCTAATACAATAGAGTGTAACAAAAATCAAAATTACTTTAACTTATCATCTAGCTTACTTACTACACAATATGTGACCTTGGTGAACTCGTCCAATGAGCACGTAAATAAGTCGACATTGTCCGCAACCGTGTTTAGCGTACGAAGCGCCCGCGTGAGAGGAGCCAGCTGCATCAGGTTGGTCCGCGCGCGCGGCACTTCCAGCAGCGGCGGCCGGCGCCGTCGCCCGACGTACTCGTCCGGCACCCACAGCCCAGCAGCTTGTAACACAGCTGGGTTGTGCGTTATGCCGCGCAACACTTTTAATACATAGGTAGCCAGGGCTACTTCCCTCCTAACCTCTAATTTGTTGTACCCGACCATACCCAGCACAAATAGCGTCGGGTATAGTAGCGGATAACCGGGGTAAACTCCGAACTGCTTCATATACAGGGTGTCCCAAAAATCAACGATAAACCGAAAACGGGTGATAGGCCAAGTCATGACAGTTATGAGAAAAATGTGAAAAAAAATCTTTGTCATGTATTTTTCACATTATAAGGACTTTTAAAAATATCGGAAAAACTGACACCCTGTGATGGTCTTTCATGTCCTAAGACTACAAATATTACTTTTTTGTGATTTTTTTTTCGGTATTGTAGTCATGACTAACCCTTCTGTAAATCACAATTCATAATTTAAACATACCTGCCTCAGTTTTCAATAAAATGGTGTGTTTTGCCCAAGATTAAATTCAAAATAATTACTACACCCAACTTTAATCGTCAGTACTGTAAAAAAAAATTACTACAGTATTTTGGCAAGTAACTTTAAAAGATGGCGCATTTAATCTGGATTCCAAAATGGTATAATACTTGCTGGATTACTTCTTTGTTGAGGAAAAAAAATTTTTTTAACGGAACCGGATGTTAGGCCAACTCTGTTTAAATTTTTAAAATGTTGGTATTAAGTTGTTATGTGACGACGATGAGTGACGTCATCTTGTCTAGAGTGAGCGAGACAGACTTACGATGTGCAGTACTTTTGGGCACTCCAATGTTCTCTTCAATCCCAAGTACTGAGATACTCGGGTCTTGTTCGACCGCCTCGAGCACTTCGTCCTCGTAGGGTATGAAAGGCCTTCCCTCGCTGGTATTTTGATTAGGGAATCGACCCTCTAAGAGTGACCGATGCACGTTAATAAATACCCGATAATCAGGATGACGCTCAGCGTTTGGGTATCTCTCACGATACATTCTAGCTGCAGCATTAGCGTTGCATAAGCATTCTCCATAGATGAGATGCATATTGGTGTATTCTTGTGCGGTGTATCGAGATGGCATGATAACACACTACAATGGAATCACACACTACAACCGAAGATACGACAGTAAAACAAGTCCAGGGTCGTCAGAAACGGGGCAGATAAAACCAAATCACAAAGCAAATCAAGTCCAATAAACAGAAGCACAGTTGTAAGTACGAAGTCAATACGGATACAGAAAGATGCGCAATGAACGAAAGATCGTAACGTACTGCAGTTTTGCACGTTCATCACTGTGTTGTCGGGTTGGCGTCACTATCTATCTCACTCGCACTTAGCGTCACTGTCTGTCTCGCTCACTCTAGACAAGATGACGTCACTCATCGTCGTCACATAACAACTTAATACCAACATTTTAAAAATTTAAACAGAGTTGGCCTAACATCCGGTTCCGTTAAAAAATTTTTTTTTTCCTCAACAAAGAAGTAATCCAGCAAGTATCATACCATTTTGGAATCCAGATTAAATGCGCCATCTTTTAAAGTTACTTGCCAAAATACTGTAGTAATTTTTTTTTACAGTACAGACGATTAAAGTTGGGTGTAGTAATTATTTTGAATTTAATCTTGGGCAAAACACACCATTTTATTGAAAACTGAGGCAGGTATGTTTAAATTATGAATTGTGATTTACAGAAGGGTTAGTCATGACTACAATACCGAAAAAAAAATCACAAAAAAGTAATATTTGTAGTCTTAGGACATGAAAGACCATCACAAGGTGTCAGTTTTTCCGATATTTTTAAAAGTCCTTATAATGTGAAAAATACATGACAAAGATTTTTTTTCACATTTTTCTCATAACTGTCATGACTTGGCCTATCACCCGTTTTCGGTTTATCGTTGATTTTTGGGACACCCTGTATATAAAACGTATAAATTTATTTTGGATACGTTCTAACATTATTATATATTTGTCTTCGTGTGGAGACCAAATCACCGAATTGCCTTCCAAATGGCTTTTCACGAGAACCTCATATAGTGCTTTTAAAGCTGCAACATTGGTAAAGTGATGCCCTTGTCGTAGCAAAAACCCTAAATTCCGATAAGCTTTTTTACAAACGTCAGCAATATGTTTCCTAAAGTTTAAATCAGGTGTGAAGTTAACTCCTAGACCCTTAATCTCATTTACACGTTTTAAAGGTTTTCCTTCGATGAAATATTGATAGTGACGAGGGGAGCGTGAGCGGCTAAATGATAACACGCAGCACTTAGCTGCATTGAAAAATAGCTTGTTATCATTAGACCACTCTACAACCCTGTCTATGTCCTTCTGTATTTTGTGGTGACCAGTGTCCTTTTCAACACTACTAATAATTTTCAGGTCATCAGCAAACAATAGGGTTGTCGAGTTTTTGACGACTTATTTTTTCTGTTGTCCGGTACCTGTAACACAAGTAATTCGGAAATTTAGCACCGGGCCATACTAATGTCGTGTAAAGTGTTCATAGATATAATTATTATATTAGATATTTTATTAGTCACGGGTCACTGACTCTTAGCATAACGGGTGCTACAATAAATTGGTAAAATGGTCAAGAGTGAAGTGTTGAGTTCCATATTACCAGTTCCACGCTATATATAGTCCGCAGACCAATTAGTACGTACACGTGCAGGTTTTCACTTTTTAGGAATTTCAAATATTTTTCAATACCGACCATTATACAACGCGAACTATTCACAAAGAGTGCATATTTATACGGTGATTTTGAAGTGTTCGAGTTTTTTTAATAAATATTACCGAACCTATAGCATAGAAGGTTTTATTGTTTTAGCTCGAACCGACATCACAAATATACACGCTCATATTACACAGAGCGCTGACGCCAGTAATATTACGTTGGTTCTAACACTTGTGTAATCCAAGGACCAAAATAAAGGAGTATCTATAATAATATCTATGGACTCTTCACACCACGTCAATCTGGCCCCGTGCTAAGTATCCGAAGAACTTGTGTTACAGGTACCAGAGAACGGAAATATATTTAATACTTTTATACTTTACACATATTTAAGATTTTTATTATATTAATACACAAATTTAATACACATCCATGACTCAGGAACATTTAATGCTTTTTGTTCCCTCGGCGGGATTCGAACCCGCGACCTCCAAGTCAAGAGCCAAGCTCAGAACCACTAGACCACGGAGGCGAAAATCTGATCCGAAATTTGAAAGTCTGGGGCTTTACTCTCCAAACTGATTCGGTTTTGATTTAGATTCGATCGTGCCGCGTTCTTCCCAATAAATAGACGTTTGTTTATTTTGATTATCAGTCGATTGATATAGTCTTGAGTACAAAAAGTTATGATATGACGATTGTCTTTATCCCGGTTAGTTTCAAAGTAATCCACCAAATAAAATACCAAAATCCGTTGAGATCGAACTGATTTGATTCTCGATTGTGTCGGGAGTAAGCCTGCCGGAGAAGAGTTAAGTTCATCTCTATTATTCGTTACTGAGGTACATATTAATTGCATTATGGAAGTTAATATTCGTGTATGGCATCACACAAGCGTCTTTTTACCCGTCTTCGCGGCGCAAAGGGGTAGTAATGTTTTTCAGACTTCGTCCCGATTTCACCAAGTGGTAACGGCTTGTTAAAATACCATGCCTTCTCATTCATTGATAAGAATTACGAGAGGAACAACATGTTATTTAACGAAGGATTAACTTTAACATTGCTTGGTGAAACACGCCCTAAGTATAATTGAAGATCAAACGAACTTACCTTAAGAGAAGTTCGATCACAATTATTTGAGCGACTTCATACTTAGTTAAATCGTTTAAAAGGCAATGTTTACGCCCTGTAGGTACCCCACAATAACCCTTATTATTTAAGTTAAAACTAAAATATATATAAAACGGTCGACCATCCATCAAATTAAATATTGGAGGAACACGAGGAAACTGAACCTTAAGCCGCTACCTTGTTATTGTGTTGTTTAAATGGAAAAATAATAAAGTTGTAATCCGGCGCGCGGTGACACGGCTCATTACCATACTGTTTATACAGTCAACATTCGTCTCATAAAAAAGAAGCTACGTTTAAAACAGCGACTTCAACAACACGTCTTGAATATTAATTGTAAATATATTATAAAAGTATTATTTTATGTTTAAAAATCAGTTTTTTAAACGTAGTTTCTTTTTTATTTTTTACTTTTCAGTGTCTCTAAGTTAAAGTAAAATCATTTGGAAGCTCTACGATGTAGCATAGTACCTACGTCACGTACTATGTACGCACGTAGCTACAAACAGACATACTGACAGACACCATATTTATAATTTCCACTTTCTTTTTGTTTGAGAGCCAATTATAAATGCGAAAGATAAAAACTCCTTTTTTTTTGTCGCAAAGGAAATGCGTCACGCATCCCCCCGAGGGGTATGTGGGACTCCCGGCTCGCGACGGCCGGTTTACCAACTAAAACCACTTGCGGATTGCCATCAGCTGTTATGCTGGAGTGCCCTGGATCTGTCAAAACACAGGCCACTCCTCCCCTGACCGACCGGTTCACCTCTATAGGGACCGGACATCCATCAAATTGAGAGAGAAAACTCCTAAAGTAGCCGCACTGAAACTACATATACATAAATCATCTACGTAAAAAGGTCAGTAGCGGAGCGACGTCTCGCGCTATCTAAATTTAGGAAAAATCCTACACCTCAAAATTTAAATTTGCTGAGTAATCAAATCTCAAAGACCCGTAGATTGATTAGACGAGCAAAGATAAAATCCTTTCGTGAATTCTGTGATAGTATAGACGAGTCTACAACTTCGAGGGTTATGTGGAACAAGATGCGTTGGTTGAAAGGTTATAAACAGACAAAACTTTCTTCGCCAGACAATATGAAAGAGGAACTACTTTCGACGTTAGCGCCACCCTTTGTTACAACTCAAATTCCCACTTTAACCTATTATGAATCACCTTTAAATCGCGAATTTTCTATTTCAGAATTAGAATCTTGTCTTAAACATAAAGATACTGCACCTGGCCTGGACGGTATTTCATATAGCATGATATTTAATTTACCGCCAGATGGTAAAGTATTGCTTATCAGAATATTTAACATAATTTTTAAAACATCTCAAGTTCCCTTTCAATGGAGAGATATTCACATAGTACCTATACCCAAGTTCACAAATGATTCAGAAAATAAACTCAGACCAATTTCATTAATATCTTGTTTGTGTAAAATCTTTCATTCAATGATTTTAAAACGAATAGAATGGCTTGTAGAACATAATAACTTCTTATCACAACATACAACCGGTTTCAGGAGGGCACACTCATGCCTAGATAGCTTATCGCGCTTAATTACCAAAATTCAAATAGGTTTTAGTAAAAATATTCCCACGGTATCTGTTTTCTTATATATAGAGGCGGCATATAATAACATTCTTGTTGACCAAATTGTTTGTGTTCTTGATAATATTAAAGTAGGTAAAAATATATGCAATTATATTTGGCACTTTTTGAGTGAAAGGCATCTTATTATTAACGCTGAAGAATGTGATGATATATATGTGAGATGGACAAGCAAAGGCATTGCCCAGGGCGACCCTTTGTCATCAATTATTTTTAACATTACCACAGCAAATATATGCCATTATATTGAAAATGTATATTTTAGTCAGTATGCCGACGACTTCGTTATTTATTGTAATTATAATAAATTTACCGAAAGCGTCGAAATAATGCAACGGGCGGTGGATATATTTGTGTCATATATAGAATCATTAGGCTTAAAATTGTCAAGTAGTAAATCAAAATTGTGCATTTTTAGTAGAGGACATAAACGATTAGTTGCTGATGTCAAAGTAAACAATAGAATATTGGATTCCGTTGATCATTTTAAATATTTGGGTATATGGTTGGATAAATGTCTAAGATGAGGGAAACACATAGGTGAGATTTATGATAGTTCGTTTAAAAAATTACAATTACTAAAAGTTTTGGCTGGATCGTCTTGGGGAGTTCATCCCATATATATGAGAAGGTTGTATATGTCACTTCTAAGAAGTAGGATGGACTACGGTTGTTTTCTGTATGATAATGCTGCCATTTGTTACACAAACAAACTTGATAAATTACAAAATCAAGCTTTAAGAATCATTGGAGGTTTTATTAAAACGACTCCAATTCATGTTATGGTGCAATGTGCAGGCTTGGGGGAGACTAATTAAAAGATGTATTTGGTCCGACTGTCGTTTAATAACTCACTTATATTACTAACATGCATACAATATATAGGGAGGTGACACATACACTACACCTTCCCCGTATTTTTGAAAAAAAAATTACAACTAAATTTTTTTTTACTAACATTACTTATATCTACCCAAAATAATATAATATCTTACACAATCTAATTAATATCTACGTAATTATACAAAATACAAATCTGTTGTTATTTAAAAAAAAAAATGCAAAACCTGTTTTTATAATAGTGATGGGTTGTTGACGATGTTACATATCTTTATACTTATATATTTTTAAAATAATCTTTTCATTTGAATTTAATCCATTCAACATTCACATTTTACAAATGTCAAGTATTAGGTAAGTATCATAATTCATCTCTCTTTTAGGTCGCTCTTCTAACATCAAATAAACTTTATATAAAATATCATCAAAAAATATAAAAAAATTAACAAACTCCATTTTATTTATGACAATTCATTTTCAATATACTTTTCTTTCGACCTTTCATAGAAATATTTTCATTTCACGTTTTATTATCATTTCATTTATTCTACTCACATATTGATAAGTGATCTGGCCATAGTCACTTACATTAAACATCATCATCATCATATATAGGTACCTTATTCTTTTTTTATTTTTTTATTTATTTATAGTCGACTCTTTATTTTATTATTATGGTACTTTCTTTTTCACATACTTCATGTGCGCACTTTATTTGGTACAATATTTCATTTCATTATCCACCATAAAACGGGACCTATTTTAAGACTAAACAACAAAAAAAAAATGTCTCCAACCTTTTTGTTTAAGTGGAGGATTATTCCCGCCGAGCATGCTCTAAGTACCATTTATATTTTCGTACCATATTTGTACCATATTTAATACCAAAGGATTTGTTTTAAGGCTACTAGACCTCCAACTATTCTCACAGAGAAAACTCGTTTACACCATGATCAAATGAAGGATTCCTTTTGCGTATTTTATTAATAATGCATTCAGCATTTATTTATTCAACATACATAGCATCTTAGCTAGTATTGAATCTATGCACTATAGCATTTTTTTTTCCTAAACCTATCCAAAATCCTAACAAACTCAATCCATGAACTATTGGGTGATCAGGCCAACAGCTACTAGACATTCCATACATCGGCGCATCCCTATATATCTACATACAACATTCCTATTTCAAACAAATACCTTCTTATAAAACTAAAACCCATATCCTTTACTTCAAAGTAAGCTTTTCTTTACATTCCTACATATTGCTAAAGCATAAAGCTAGCTATGTTACAAAACTAAATATCACATTCCTAATCCTTCACAATAATATTACGTCAAATCCGTGTATGTATGTCATATCCAGTATTAATTATTCTAAGAAAATGTAGCTAATCGACTTACATTAATGTAGTTAAAAAGAATTTTAATACATTTCCCATAAATATAATGTCTCTTTTGAGATTACTACCTACGTTCTACTATCCCAATTAAATATAAATATTAACTTCATATACTATATTCCTTTACCTATCTATTTTATACTTTGCTACTACAAACATAATTAAATTTAAATTGTTCCTAAAAAAATAAACATTTTAATCAAAACTAACTTGAATTAGATTGCATTGGAATACATAGCGACATTAACATAATATTATTATTGTTATAAGTATTTGTCCTTGAAGGAAAGTTACTGTTGAGTGTTGCAATTGCAACACAATATTTTGCACATGTAAACTACTGGAATTCTAAATGCTTGTTTGACACTTTTGGATGCATGTTGCAACTTAAGGTTATGCATCATATTGCTAATGTTTTACTTCGCACCATAAATGGTACAGCAAAAGTTGAGATGATATGCTATGCGATACTATTGATGATCTCATAATATGTGGGTGGTCTACTAGTATTTAATTTAATTTTGCACTACTGAATACGAAAATATTATATTATTAAATTAAATCTTCTGTCCTTACACTATGTAAACTAAATTACCAAAATGTATATTACCTTTAAGTTACATACGAACTAACAAAAAATTAACGTTATATTATGTTTTTAAAAATTCCTATTACCAAAAAAAAAAAAATCTTCTGTAAATTATAATTTTTGTACAACCCTAGCTTCGATTAACAACAGTTTCTACTTACATTTTGTTGTGCAAATGCTGCGTTGGCACCGCTGATATTCGACGCTTTTTCCAGCAAGGCGTTACTTACCTTGAAAACTTACCTGTGATGCTACCTAACTATTTAACCAACTGCGCCTAATATTTAGATAGTTATGACTCATTAATATTACTATGTATTCCTTTTTCCATATACCAAAAATAATGGACATTTATTCTACATCATTTTTTTTTATAACTTGAGTTAAACTTATTTTTCGTACACAAGCAATATATATAGTAGTAATCATTATATTATTTAAAATGCATCGTCAACACCCATTTATCATAATTATTTCCATTAAAAAAAAATTATCAAGGCCTTAGCCATTTTATTACAAAAAAATACTTTAATCTCTTAACACGAAATATAGATATTACAAGCTGATTTTACAGACAAGATAAAATTGAAAGAGAAATTATTAATTACCCATACTATAAATAATTTTGAGAAAAAAAATATAGATTCAGAAAAAATTATATAGTGGATATTACAATTTATCTAAATGTTACGTTACAAAACGTCTTTTTGTGTCCTTGGGTCGCTGATCTCCCGGCTGCGTCCACTTCCGACTCGAGCATCTCCCAGCTGCCTGCTCTACATTTCCAACCATCTGACTCCTACATCTCCCAGCTGCCTGCTCTACATTTCCAACCATCTGACTCCTACATCTCCCGGCTGCCTGCTCATCATCTCCAGTTATTTCATTTCATCAACTCTCAGCTTCCTGCAGCTCATCAGCGCCACTTTATTTTTCACTAATATTGTTATTTTATTTTTGAAACAGATTTGTATTTGTCTCTACACTATTTAATATTATTTAATAATTATTTAAAAGTTACACACGCCGGTCGGTAAAAACATATTAATAGTTCATTTCCTAATTTTAAAATAGTTTATTTTTGCACTGAGTTTTATAACACTTTACATATTTTATAAATAAGTCCAATTTTTATTACTTTTACTTTTATTGTCCCATCTGCGCAGCGCTGCCACGAGGCAGCACTGGCAGGGTCGCCATGCAATGTGCAGGCTTGGGGGAGACTAATTAAAAGATGTATTTGGTCCGACTGTCGTTTAATAACTCACTTATATTACTAACATGCATACAATATATAGGGAGGTGACACATACACTACAATGGAATCCGAGTTGAGTATTCCACCTTTATACTTAGAAGGCATTTCCTTTCACAAAAATTTTATTTAAAACTTAAATCTAGGGTCAACGATGCTTCCCTTAGTAAAATTGCACAACTTACACAATTAACGCAAAATCATTACTGGATAAGAAAAAAAAACCTATGCTTTCTAAAATACACAGTATGTTGAAGCAGGAAGAAGTATCTTCATCAAACCCTCTTGAAATGTTTTGTTTAGATACATGGTTATCAGTTATAGACATTAAATGTTATGTAAGATTTAGTTTGGCGCAAGTCAAAGCTCCAAAATCACATTATGATCAGAACTATCTAAAATACAAGACAATTGAAGAACTAAGGGAATGTTATCGTGGATGGTATTTTTTGTATACAGATGGTTCTAAAACAGATTATGGGATTGGCGCATCTTTTTATGACTCAATAAATAAAAAACATGGATCATTCAAAATCAATAGGTATGTTTCTATTATGACTGCAGAGTTATTTGCCATTTCTGAAGCATTGAAATATGCGCTAACCTTAAATGTTACAAAAATTGTAATTTGTACTGATAGTAAAAGTGCTTTGCAGCACTTGATCAAGTGTGTGTATCATGGTTCTAACGGTCCATCCGCTGCTTAACCCCTATTATGTTTAAAATTAATTTTGGAATTTAAGAAAATATCAAAGGATGTAGTTTTGCAATGGATACCTTCTCATGTTGGTATACGGGGTAATGAGGAGGCTGATCGATTAGCCAGGGACGCTATTAATTTAGAACACACACAGAATATGCTCCCTAGTTACTCGGAATATTTAATTAAATGTAAAAAAGATAATCATGTGTTGTGGAAAGAAATATGTTAACGAAAGATCTCAGTGCAAAGGTATTTGGTATAAAAGTATACAAAGCGAGCCTCCTCATGTACCCTGGTTCCAGGCGACAGGTTTGAGTCGAACCCAGATTGTTGCTGCACATCGACTTTGTTCAGGATACATTCCGCTAAACAAGTTTGCTTATCTAATGCGTAAAGCTAGCTCCCCTAATAATTGTGAACTGTGCGGGAAACCAGAAGATGTGCAACATGTGTTGGCGGAGTGTGTCCAGTACACTGACAAAAGAGATAGGATACTTAACTCGCTTAAACTATCCTCAATGAGTCTAGGTATTTTCAATGGAATATTGGCTGAACCTAATTCGACAGCAGCAAAATTATTATATAGTTTTATAATTAATAAATAGTAATAAGTCCATTTTGTACGATGGGATTGGCATAGCCACAATGTGTGCTAAAATCCCTTTTTTTTTATTTAGAATAAAAAAAAAAATCTACGTAAAATGTATCGTCAAGTATCACCTCTGGAAATTGGTGAAATATGTTCATAAAATAAAAAGTACAGGGCCAAGCTATGTAAAATTTTCATGGGACCAAATGACAGCTATTCTGCGTCGAATAAGAATCACGCAAATCGGATCATTAACCTCAGACTAATCGGTGTAAATACATAAAAAACCGGCAGAATTGAGAACCTCCTCCTTTTTTGGTCGGTTAAAAACCGCTTACAATAATTATACTGTTGCGGTGTTTTTGCACTCGGAACACGTAGCAAAGGTAGGCCAAGCAGGAACATTAGAAAGCTCCGCAAAAGTGAAGCTTATTTATTTTACACCTTGTATAGATATATGAGAAGGTTATATATAACCGGCTATACAAATTTATTGAGAAAAATTCAATATTAGTTTCCGAACAATACGGTTTTAGGCAAAATAAAAATATAAACGACGCTATATTTAACTTTCTCGATAAGGTTTATAGTGGCATAGACAGTCGAAATATAACTATAGCCTTATTTATGGATATGTCCAAAGCATTTGATCGAGTGGATCACAAACGCCTTCTACGTAAAATATATTCATATGGAATCAGAGGAATTACATATGAATTAATAAAATCGTACTTAACTAATAGAAAACAAGTGACAGAAATAAAAAGTTATTGTCCTTTAAGGAGATGTGAAATCCAGCATCTCTCTGAGACCCATGAAATTGAATATGGAGTCCCTCAAGGGAGTGTTCTAGGACCTCTCTTTTTTCTCATTTATATTAATGACATTACTAAATGCACGAATCAACATATGACTTTATTTGCTGATGATAGTACAGTATTATTTACAGAAAAATATATAAATATGATGGAAATTAATATTAACTTAACTATTGACAAAATTGTAGAATGGCTAGAATCAAATAACTTAAAATTAAATTTTGAAAAAACTAAAATAATGAATTTTAAACTTAAGACATCTAATACAATAAATAACCTTCACATTAATTACCACGGACATAACATAAAGGAGATTGACACAACAAAATTTTTAGGCATAATAATTGACAAAAAACTAACATGGAAACCACACATAGAATATTTGAGCAAAAAAATTAATCAAAGTGCCTACGCCCTTTATAAACTTAGGGCAATAACAAATATGTCGACGCTATTGACGGCATATCATGGATATGTATCATCCAATATTAGATACGGCATAATGTTTTGGGGCAACTCTACTGATTGGTTATCAGTATTTAGGGCTCAAAAGAAATGCATCCGCGCAATCTGCAATATAGGTAGAAGTGAAACGTGCAAACCACATTTTATTAATTTAAAAATATTAACGGTGACATCAATGTATATATATGAATGTGCTCTTTATGTCAGACAAAATCTAGACAATTATAAAACATGTTCCTCTGCTAGACATAGAAATAGGCTATTAGCAATACAATCTAATTCAGAAATTAAAAAGAAAAGTGTTATTTGTACTGCACCCAAATTATATAACAAGTTACCAAAAGAAATTAAAAATACTACAGAACTAAAATTATTTAAATGTAAACTAAAAGATCATCTAACAACAAAAGGTTACTACAATTTAAAAGAATATTTAGACGATATACATACATAAAAAGACCATTAATGTTTTATGATTATAAATTAGGTAATTGATTAAATAGTAGAATGTAACATGATAAATCTAAAAATAAAATATAAGTAGACTAATAATAATAATAATAAGGATGTTAATATGACTGCATGAATGTATATTGCACGCCTCTGAGGCTAATTGTAGTTCACAAACAGAAACCAATATTATGACAATGTAACACCATTTTGTATAACTACAATTGCAATAAATAAATAAATGAAATGAAATGAAATGAAACGCAATGCCAGCGATTGTCACGTCTAAATAAATAAAATAATTGAATATAGAGAACGAGCGCGGCTGCTGTCAACTGCGACCTTTGGTGAGGTCATGGATATTAAGAGGAAACACCATGGGCTGGAGAGAGCAAAATAGGTATTTGTAAAGTCTATTGCCGTCCCGCAACTGCCCGATCAAACCGATAGAGACAACTGCTGGGGCCTTATTCTCCAAACTGATTCGATTTTGATTCAGATTCCATCGTGCCGCGTACTACCGAATAAATTGACGTTTGTTTATTTTGATTCTCAGTCGATTGATATGGCCGGTAGTACAAAAAGTTACCATCTAACGATTTTATTTATCCTGTTTAGTTTCAAAGTAATCCACCAAATATAATACCAAAAGCCGTTGAGATCTAACTGATTCGATTCTCGATTGTGTCGGGAGTAAGCCTGCAGCTTGAACTGAAATTATCTATTAAAGCTCGAGATATTGACGATTAGGAGACCCCTGTTTGTTTCCTGGGCGCCACAGCCAATGGCCATGTTTCATGTTTTTTAGAATTCATGAAAAGAAGGATAAAGTGTCTCTATGTTTTCCTTTATCACGAATAACTTTTTTGTTGTATGTATGCACAAACAAAAAAAAGTTACTCTAGTGGTACTTGGAGAAAACCAAAGGTCACGTAGACCTCTGTTTTTGTATGTAAAAACGGCCGTTATATTTCCTCTTAAGCTAGAATTTAAACGTCAGCTAATCACAGAGAATACGTCTGATAACGTCTGTAAGTCAGGGCCAACTTTTACCGCAAGTTATATCCAAATTGCTTCATATCTAGGTCCAATATTAGAAACATAATCTTTTCTAAGCTGTAGCAAAGGCCTTCAAACTACATATATATTTAGGTACAGGTCATATAGACATTATAATATTATTAGCGTCTCCGTGCTATGGTTTAGAGCCTAGCTCTCGCCTCGGAGCTTCAGGGTTCGATTCCCGCGTTGAAAAAATGCTGTTTTCAAGTTTGGCAGGGCTGATCACCTGATTGTCTGACAAGAAAGATGATCCATGCGTCGGATGGGCATGTATAAAGAAAGTCGTTCCTGTGCCTGATCTTCCTCCATTCGTGTCGGTTGTCCGTCCCACTGGGCTACGAGAGTGAATTTATTTATTTATTATTTTGTAGTGTTTATTATGAAATAATTAGGTAATACAGGTTTTTATTTAAACAATTAAAAACTAGTTTAAGTATAATATAAAAAAGCTTAAAATATACATATAATTTATAGGAAAAAATACATAAAGTTAAACACAATATAAGAAAATATAACTATATACAAATGGAGATGAGGGCCCTCAATCGAAGAGCCCACCCCGCAGCGTACAAGGCTCAAAATAGTTAATTACAACGGGTGACCCCAATTACATTAATTCATTTATATCTAAGTACAATTAAAACATAGTAACAAATTATTAACTAAGTAATTGTGAAGGAAGAGATAGTGCTTCTGTGTATTGCGCACACACTTGGGCACTATACTCTATACTACTGCGTAGCTGGCCTGGTTTCAATGAAACCACCGTCACAGACATGGGTGAGGGAGGCATTATTAATATTATATTATTTAGGGTTCTTCTTCCTCTAACTTAAACTTTGCTGTTGTGGTGGAGTTGTCTCCATTCCTCTCTGCCCTCCGCCGTTCTCCTGACCTCCTGATACGACACGACCATCACTTTCTCCTTCACCTGGTCCATAAAAGTTCTTCTCGGCCTTCCACGGTTTCTTCTACCTTCTATCTCTCCTTCAATTATTCCTCTAATAAAGTTGTCGTGCCGTATCAAGTGTCCTAACATCTTTCCTGTTCTATTTTGGATGGTCTTGAAAATCTCTCTATTTGGTTTGGATTACTTATTGAAATTTAAATTCAATCAGTTACTGGCATTTCTCTTCAATCCAAATGTAGCTTTAGGTATAAACCAAATACGCGAAGCAAAAGCTTTGAGGTACATTTTTACGACAATTGTAAGAACGGAGGAGTACGAAATAGGTACAGTAAGAGTATTTTATCTATGAGGTAAAGGAATTCTTCAATCGTTTACGTTAAAAAAATATAAAAATATAAGAGTTGAGCATACAAACCATTTAAACCTTACGAATAATTTAAGACTAAAAATAGCCGAATCGGTTCAGCCGTTCTCGAGTTTTAGCGAGACTAACGAGCAGCGATTAATTTCATATAAAACGTTAAAAAATTATATGAATTATAATTAGAAAATTTTAAATAAATATATGGATGTAATAATCTGAAATAAAATTAATTCCACACTTATGCCCCTAGTAGGTACGTAGGTACTAGGCACCCAGGTAGTAAACGCGTGAAATACTAATAAACATAATTATTACAACAATAACTCGTATCAGCGGCGCACAGGAGCGCGATAAAGTACAAATTATTTAGCATCATACTAATTACATGTTTCATTAAATTGTGCGCCGCGTCGGGCTCGCGTTTGGGAGCTAAACATCAGATTTATTCAGTTGTAAACAATTCTGTTGTCGGCCAGATTAAATTGTTATCACACTGATATTACAAAGGTAGACGTTTGTGAGTATTTGCATATTATGTTTGTTAATTGTACACGCGCTAACGGCTACACATTATAAAATTCGGTATCGACAAGCTAACACTCTGAATTAAAAGTACTCATGGTAAAAAAATTTACTACACTACTTTGTACTACTTTTTATACAGAAAAAAATGTGTTCCCGCGGGATATTTCAAATAAAAAATAAAGTAAAACTGTCTCAACTCTCAATGTCTTGCGGGAATCGTCGTTTTTCGTCGTGCAATTAAATTCGCTTTTGATTTTGTATTTGCTTGAGTGGCTTCTCTCAGACGTTCGGCGCGCTCTATCGGCCAATTATATAATCTAATAAAGTGACACTCAATCACGCATTCATTGATATATTATTTATTGCGTAAATTTTACCAGAATCACTAATATTATAATCAAATTATATCATACTAGCTGACCCGTGCCCACTTCGTTGAGCATCCAAACGGTTCAATCCTTTCAGCCGTTCTCGAATTTTAGCGAGACTAACGAACAACAATTCATTTTTATATATAGATATATAAAAAAGAAAATAATTCAATTAATGTGGTATCTCGTCTTTGTTGATAATAAAAAATATTTGAAGGTTTAAAATCAAAACCTCGTTTTCTGTCTAAACAAACGTCTTTTATAGAGAAGTTCAGCAGCATAAGGAGGAAAACATACTTTAGTCGATTGTGCAAAACGTTATAATATATTGTCAGCGCTTTCGCCCGCTAAAGTTCAATATATTTTATAAAGTTGTCCGGTTGTGTGTAAACAACTTGCTCGCACGAACTTCACAGTATAAATCACGACAAATAGTACAAATCCAGCTCTAGTTCGAGAAGTTAAGTGAAAACATGGTTATTGGAATAAGTTAAAACGATACCCAATACGTCGTTCATTAAATCGGGTCAATATATATTTTTCAGTTATTTATATTTAAAAACAAACTGGCCTTGAGATTCATACATGGACAATACCAACCAGACACGTGTCCCTGGCTACACATAGATTTCTTTTCTTCCTGGGTATGCACCAGGTGTAGGGTTTTATAGTTATATTTTCGTGTCTTTTTGTATAGAACCTCCCGCGTATATTTCGACTCCCATTGACGGTACTCCTTCATTAATGCGAACCGCGAACAAAATGAAGCGCCTCCGAGGTCTAGTGGTCCAGAGCTTCGCTCTCGACCCGACTTCGAGGTCGTGGGTTCGATTCCCGCGTTGGAACAACAAAAAATGTTGTTTTCAAGTTTGGTTAGGACAATGCAGGCTGATCACTTGATTGTCTGACAAGAAAGATGATCCATGCGTCGGATGGGCATGTAAAAAGTCGGTCCTGCGCCTGTTCTCCCGCCAGTCGTGTCGGTTTACCATCCCACTGGGTTATGAGAGTAAAAAGAAGAGAGAGTGTATTGCGCACACTTGGGCACTATAAAATAACTCCTGCGTAGCTGGCCTGGTTTCAATGAAATCGGCTACCGACACCGAAATCGGTGAGGGGAGCTATTATTATTATTAATGCGAACAAACATACAATATACATACACTATACATTATTTCTATTACGGTACACCTGCAACTGCAGTACACACAATACTTAAATTAAATAAAATACACAATTTCGTTACAATCTACACAAGGTGTAAAATAAATGAGTTATAATACTTTAGGGTGTGTATGTGCCACCTATGTATTTACTTTTGACTTTCATGTTTCTATGAGAAATGCCTCAACATCACAAATAGGTACTTTAACAGTAAACTATACAGGACCCTTACACACCCTAAAGTAGTATCACTCATTAATATTATAGCCTGTATATACTGCACAATATAAAATAATATATATTATTATTAACAAAGAATAAAATGGATGAAAACCAACAGTAGTACAAAATATTTTAAGTGTTTCGTGTCCGTGACGATTAAATAACTTGTTATAATAAGTAACGAAACAAATTTCAATTGAAACGAGTTTCAAACAGCTTTATTGAAATACTTGCGAGCTTATATATCGGAGTTATTTTGAAAAGCCAAAACACAGGGGTGTAATTTGCGAGCCGTACAGAAACCTTTTTACGTTACGTTTTAATTAGCAATCTATTGCTGAACTTAAAAAAAAATATTACTCGCTGTTGTGTTTGAATGCACATTTGCTTTATTTTTGCTAAGACACTAGCGCCATAAACAATTTAGTGGCAATCATAGGAACTATGAATTAAATGTTACATCAAACAAACATTGATGCCAATTTTTTTTTAATTTTGAAACTAAACTGCTCTCCTGTTTAATTTAGCTTGTGGCACTTATGTCCTATTTCATCGTCGGTAAAGTTCAAAAGCAAAATTAAAAGTAATATTGGTCAATTTTTGCGATTGCAAATATTGCAAGATATACTTACGGCCTACGGTGAACTTATTGTACAAATATTAATAAGGCCATGGGTCTCCGAGGGGGTGAATGCGGGGTAAAGGGGGGTGGGGGTACAATCTGAGGACAAAGGAGTGAGCACTCCAGCCGTCACGAGCTGTTGTGAGTTGTGACAGACGGTCCGGGGCAGATATTGCTGATTGCTATTGGGAGAACTGAAGGGGTCGAGTGTTTGTTGTAAAGCTGCTTAACAGTAGGTCCAATAACTGCACATCAATTACTTTTGACGACCTCCGTAGCGCGTTAGTGCTCGAGCGAGAGGTCGCGGGTTCGAATCCCGCCGAGGGAACAAAAAGTTTTCAATGTTCCTGGGTCATGGATTATGAATGTGTATTAAATTTGTGTTTGACATAATAAAAATCTTAAATATGTGTTGTGTTTAAAAAGTATTAAATATATTACCGTTGTCCGTACCTGTAACACAAGTTCTTCAGATACTTAGCACGGGGCCAGATTGATATGGTGTGAAGCGTCCATAGATATATTAAAAATCAATAAACGATAGAAAATCGAAAGCAATTTATTCCAACAAGCAATTTTTGGAAGTGAACAAAATGGGCTACTGGCGCTTACCTAAAATAAGCAGGGTTACTTTTTCTTTTTTTTTCAGATACGATCGTAGCGCGTACTCCCGAATTGAAGTTTGTTTATTTTGATTCTCAGTCGATTCATATGGTCGGGAGTACAAAAAGTTACGGTCTAACGATTTTCTTTATCCTGGTTAGCTTCAAAGTAACCAAATAAAATACCAAAAGCCGTTGAGATCAAACTGAATCGATTCCCGATTGTATCGGGAGTAAGTCTGCTGATTCCTACAAATGTTCGATGTTCAGTGAGTACGAATAATCACTCGATGTGTAAAAGTTAACTACAATATGTCTTTGAATTAACGATCGTAGCCAACTTATTGATATTCACAACTGGCACTGGTAATTAATAAGTGCCGTTGCAGTTAAGTCAGCGATGAGCTGAGTAGATCAGTTGAATTGAGACACTTTGGATCTCGTGAAAATTTATATTTGGTCACATTTCTGGCCTAGTAGGACAAAAATGTTTAATTAATTGAGTTTATACTACATGAAATTATTGGAATTGTAGTATTCGTATTATCACGTAAGGCTAGGTCGTATTCGGTTGACGGCTCTAATACGAGTGCCCGCCATATTGGCCTGTACGACCACAGGCTCGAGACACTGACAGTTGAAGTGTCAACTGTCATAGTGACATACACTACAGGTGTGCTACAGGCATAAAAAAAATTCAACCGTACCAAATTAAACTCCAACTCTCCCTGTTACAATTCGCGAGATGATGTCTTCTCCAATGAAGCTTATGCCAGCTTATGCCAGTCACAATCCCGGGCTGTGTTTTTGCGTGAAATATGAAACATCATTATACGTGAGAATAAAGAGGCGAGCAAAAACATTACTCCGTGCATCGTGTGGGGCCGCGACGTACGTGGCCGGGGATGTCGCATCTCAATGAGAATGCGGCTCAAGTCAATGATTTGAGTGAGTGATACGCTTGGCAAATCACTGTAACTAGAGTCTACGAAGCTATAATATATTATGTACTAACTTCCATATCTACTAATAAAAAAATTACACACTTGAAAAGTTATGGAATTTTATCCTTGTTTGTCAAGAGACTTTTATAACGTATCAGACAAGTATTAACGTAATATGTCTAAAAAGCCAACTTAGGGTAAGTTGGCTTTTTAGACCTGCCTTTGAAGAGATTTTCTCAACTGTCGCGGCGTGACAGCCTCCCGACTGAAAACATTCTTAAATATTTCTATCATTCGCCGTGTGCTTAACTGTTAATATTTATGTACAAATACTATAAAGAAGGGAAGATTTGTTTGTTTGCATTGAATAGACTTCGTAACTACAGGACCGATTTCGATGAAATTCATTAAATATATATTGAGTTAACCACTACCTTTTTATTCCAGAATATTACGATAATCGTCGTCATGACGCAAAATCTATTTTACAGAGCGCGAGTTTCCAACATATGATACGTCGTCGTCCCGAGCTCGTAAACCAAGCGTCACGGTTCAGGCGGTATATGAGCGTATATTTCAAGATTGTGCCTCGAGTTTACTTTGTGCGGAGTGAGATACATCGCACAGATACCGACGGCGACTTACTACGCGGGATGTCGTATTGCCCGGATCTACTTCTATACTCCTACACCCGACGTAACCTAAATGCAAACAATAGCGCGTATAGTGCTCTCAATTTTATTGTTACTTATTTACTGGAAATTCACAATATCAAAGTTGGTAGATTTTCATAATATACTAGCTGACACGTGCCCACTTCGTTGACCATAGAACCGTTTAAACCTTCCCTGGACTTCCACGAACATTGCAAGGCCAAAAATAGCCGAATTGGTTCAGCCGTTTCTCGAGTTTTAGGTAGATTAACGAACAGCAATTCATTTTTATATACAAGACAGAAGATAATTCAATCATTGTGGTATCTCGTATTTGTTGATAATAAAAAATATTTAAAGGTTTAAAATCAAAACCTCGTTTTATGTCTAAACAAACGTCTTTTATAGAGAAGTTCAGCAACATAAGCAGCAACTACACAAATATGTTACATATTTAACAATCTACTTCTAGAATCACTCTGTGTATGGAAGCCGTTCAAATCTTGACTTGATGATAGGGGTACCAACTTGGAGATGTATATTATCAGCGCAAATACGTTTTTTTTTCAGATCGGTTGACTAGTTTTCGAATTCTCAGGTAACATACAAAAACGTAAGTCTTGGGAGAAGTGATATCTTTACTAGGCTAGAGTGAGAGAAGAGTTGCCTGCCTACCGCTGCACTGTGCGTGAGAGAAAGGGAAACTAGACATACTCGCGCCGTAACGCGTTACGTAACGCTAACAGTCCCTGTCACTAATTAAAACAATACTAATATTTTTGTAATTCGATAAAACAAGATTCGTAGCGCTGAATCTCAGAACCGGTTTCATTTAAGTTCAGTCACCTTTTAGTTTCTGCCGACTCAGCAGTTAGTCCCCGCCGTTACTCGCACGTGGCGACGCTCGTGAAATATGTAACATCTGCCGGTCCCTACGGGGAACAGTTCGGAATAAAAAACTATCACCGTATTATTTGTTATAGCACCTCGGTTCCTTGTGGCTTCTATTACACTTTTAAACTGCTACCGAAAAACTGGAAGATTCATAACCGTATTTTTCCTCGTAGTAGATGATATTGTAGGAAATTTCTGTGAACTTTACACATTTATCTGAACTTTCTTTCCTGGAATTGTTATTGTCACTGATGTTCTTTTTTTTTTGGTGACCCGAACCGTGGTTTAGCTTGGCTTTAGATTCCGGAGTTCAAAACATGTTGTTGACAAGTTTAGTGAAGGCAATGAGGGAGACCTGATTGGTGATAACATTTGTTTGATTGTTTGACAGGAAAGATGATCCCTGTGTATTGGATCTCTCGCCAGTTGGGTCGGATATCCGTCCCACAGGGTTACGAGAGTAGAAGAATATAAATATAGTGCTCATGAATTACACACATATTTGTGCATTATAAAATAAGTTCTGCGTAGCTATTCTTGTTTTTAATGAGACCGTGGTAGCTATTATTATTTTATTCTTCATCAATTCATTTAATGTCGAGTACACTCGGTAATTGACTTCGTAAAAGTTAATTACCCAACTCTAAAAATAACTTTCCTAAAACAGACGGTGACAATCGCAATCCGCAGCGCAAATGTTTGTGAGTGTAATGAAAATTAAACAGCTGGGGCGGTGCAAACACCACGGTCTTATCAAAGACCGGCGCGGCTGGCGCGGGCACGTGCGGATGTTGTTGCTCAAATACTTTAATTACAGATAAAATCCCGCCGAGTAATGGCCGACATTATGTACTAGCTGAGGACTCTTACACAGTATCGGCTCAGATCGCAGCAGCTATTGATTTGCTGGCAAATAAGTTTATTTATTTACATTTTATTTATTAACAAATTTTGCATTTAAAAAAATTATGTATCAGCTGTTTATTGGTCCTTAAATAATTAAAAAAAAAATTGCTTTTGCTGGCTCCGCCCACGTAAGTGCAGTAGATATACACGGGAGCACTATAGTTTTTAAGATAAAAAGTGTAGCCATTGTGGTAATGCAAGGTGTCAGCTTTCTGTGACATACCAAATTTTACCAATATTGGTTCGGCCGCTTGAATAAGTAACAAACTCACACAAAAACTTTATATTATATGTGTCATAATGTATCCAAAGACTTTGTTTAAAAAACTCGCAAAAGGTGTGTGTGAAACCAGCCAGTTTCACAAGAGGCTGGTTTTGGTCCGATTAAATCGGAGCCGGACAGTTTACCGATCCCATGCGATCCAAGATGATCGTCTGCGGATTACGTAAAAATAGCGATTACCAAACATCGCACGATTGAGGCGCAAATCGCAATCGATTGCTGAACGTCAAAAAATGTGCTTATCGTTCGCTGTTGTGTTTGAATGCACATTTGCTTTATTTTTGCTACGACACTAGCGCCAAAAACAATTTAGTGGCAATCATAGGAACTATTAATTGAATGTTACTTGAACATATTAACTCCAAATATTTTTTTCTGAATTTAAAAACTTTAAACTGCGCTCTCTGCGTTTTATTTGGTTGTTGTCGCTTATGCCCTTTTTATATATTTACCTTTTTAACGTCTTTAAAGTTCAAGAGCAAATATTGCGCATTTCTTGGGGTTTGTTTGCTTTTGCAAGATATACGTAATAAAAAAAAAAAAAAAATAATAAATATCGTAATAGCCCTGCCGGTGTGAATCGCCCCTTACACTCGCTTGTAATTATGTTTCTTTCTGAGTAATAAGCATCCTCATTCCTCACGCAAGTTAACGGCATTGTGTTTCTACGAGTTTGGCTTTTAATTAAACCGTCTGTCGAGCTTCTAATGTTATACCTTTGTCCCGCTGCCCAATTTCATACGGTCGTTATGAATGGTTATTTTACTTAGTTAGCAGTACTAATATTATAAAGCTGACGAGTTTGTTTGTTTGAACGCGATAATCACAGGATCTGTTCAGGTTTCGACTATCGAGGAAGACAAAAAAAAGTATATAAATCTAGGCAAAAGTTATAACTCCTGTTATAACTTTGGTTATAACTCCTCCTCGAGTGGAGCACCTGCAAAATGATTTAAAATCGGGGGTTTCCACGTGGAGACACTGGTGTGATTGAGGAGATGACGGTGTCCAGAACAGAAGACTACGGTGAAGTCAAAAGTAGCAGTAATGATTTTGGGAATCTAGCAGTTTCTGTAAGTCTATTCAAATGATCGACTAACATTAACAACCCATCTATATGGCTGATAAAGCTGATTGGTGAATCATCAGAGAGAAAGAGTGGGACAAAATACCGCAAATAAAAATGTCCATTCATAAAACGAACTTACTCTGGCAAATATTATGATTTTTTGTGATTTTACTAAAGACCAGTACTAAGAAAAAGGGTTTCAGTATACTCCGATTTTTAGGTTATCGCGCCTAGAAGCCAAGTGTAGCAGCGGCCAACTTGAGCAGCCGCGCGTGGGCAGACCCAAGCCCGGCGCGGCAGTCGCGGCAGTCGCGGCACTGCGCAGCTGACAGGAAAACTCCCCCACAAATGGAATATTATTTAGTCCACGTTCCGGGAAGGCCGCGGCTACTCCATTTCGTTTGAGCCTCGCCTACAGCTGTAATGTTTCACTGAAATGATAAAAATCTCTACTAAATTAGAAATAGCCGACGGACCAAAAATATATTTTCCTCGTTAGTCACAACACTGACGACCTCCAGCTCAGTGGTAAGCTCGTTAGAGAACAATATCTATTGACGCTTTCGTACCACTTTAATCTGGTCCTGTACTAATAGTGTCTGATGATATAGCAAATTAGCAACCCCATCAATTATCTTTCCCCCGTGTGTCGTAAAAGGTGACAGAGGGAATATACTTATATATCCGGAAATGGGCGCGTTTCTGAAAATTTGAAAACTGCGCTTGCCAACCCGGCCGCCAAGCGCAACGAGTAAAGTCAACTCCCCCCATAAATTACTTTCGCGGTGGGTTATTCCTGTACATCGTAGCTGAAATGATGATAACCTGTGTGGTTCATTAGTTTAGGCGTTAGAACTCAAGCCGAGTACAATATATTATTAAAAATGTTTAATACTTATATGTACAATGTATTTACTTAGGTATAATGTATTTACAACATTTAAAAATATAACCAACTAGCTGACCCGTGCCCGCTTCGTTGAGCATGACTTCAACGAATATTTCAAGACTAAAAATAACCGAATCGTTTCAGCCGTTCTTGAGTTTTAGCGAGACTAAAAATCGGCAATTCATTTTTATATTATATAAGAAGATATAAGAGATTTACACATATCACAAGTTGTTCGAGTAGGTACTAAAGACGATAACATGAGGTTGACGTGGTATTATGCATCCGTATATAATATTAAGTAAAACGGCTAATCAGCTATACGCCTGTTATATATAAAAAGTCGGTATGTTTCCTAACGCACGAGGCTGCAGGCAGTTCGTTCGGAAACAAAGTTATGAAAGCGAAATCGCGGGAATTAACGATAACAATATCTTTTTTCTTTTTTAGGATTATGAAACCCTTTGTCTGCACCCAGGGTTCTGTAGGTCCCTACCGTCGGTTTAAAATGTGAAATAGTAGTGTGTGAGATTTTATCTCGTAAACCGTAATTAAGCAATCCGTATAAAGCTCAATAAACACGTGATGTTGTCTGTTAGTGCTATACAAACACTAAAGAGATTAATATAAATATTGAAGCGGTGATCAACTTACCTGATAACTGATTGAATCTACGGATGGTTCTTTCCCGGTCGTGAATAGAATAGAAAAGAATAGAATAGAATATAATAGAATATATTTATTTCAAGAATGTAGTATGACAAAGATCTTTTCAATTATATAACATGTTCTCGTACATTCTGCCACACAGATGGCGTGCAATTTTGCGTGTTTTTGTAAAAACTTATTAAAGCGTAATAAAAAGTGGAAAAAAAAAAGTTGTGTTATTATTGCCAACTTACCCGATAGCCATTTGCACGGAACCCGTAGTGCGTACCACTCGCGCTTGTCTCCTCTGTCGTTCATGATTCAGGCCCCAGGTGTGTGCAAAATATTCGCTGACAGTCGGTAATATCCCTCGTAAACCCCCGAGTCATACGTCGTTCGTATGAAGTTTTCATACACGGCTCACACACTGTATGGACTGCTACGTCATTTGCTCTGATTGTATGGAACGTTTCAATCGCGGAGTATAATGAATGTATGAAGGCTTGAAAAAGATTTTTACCTCCGTATAATGTGAATGTCGCGCACACTTTGCAGAGTAAATAGAGGGTTGTATGATATTGTATGACACAATGGGGATAATGAAACGCGATGTAACAATACAAGTTAATTATGTTGACGAAAAGTTTCAATAATGATTTCAATTGACCCAATCTGTGAAGAATATTTTAATGGGGCGCATTATTGTTACGAAATAATAAATTACTACCTCTACTTACTGATAGGTAATGTAGTATAGTTGTTAAAGACATACAGGGTGTAAAAAGAGCAGTCACTATAACTTCGTGGGATAATAACCAGGCAAGAGATATATCCTTTGGTACTAGTCATTTGCTTTTAATACACTGTTTTAAAAATTTTAAATTTTCAATAGGCAAAGTACAACGTGCACAACACAGCGATCAGCTGATTACGCTGAGAGGTCAATAGCACGCGTAAGACGTTCATTACGTACAAGGGCAAAAATTAATGCATAACGTTGTTCCAAACAGTTAAGCATTGCGACTAAAATAATAAATTGCAAGAATTTTTTTTTTCAAAAAATAAATCTATAGGTAATGAAAAAAAATAATTTCTAGAATCAGTCAAGGTATAATCCTATCGCAAAGTTATAGTGACTGCTGTTTTTACACCCTGTATATTAATAATAAAAGGGGTAATACCCCACGAAGTTATAGTGACTGCTCTTTTTACATGTATATAGTTACTATAACTTTGAGATTATACTACTTTAACTCATTTTGGAAATGTATTTTTTTTCAAAAACTAAAAATTGTGTCAAAAATAACAATAAAGCTAAAAAATACTTTTTTTTAAATTTCTTGTAAAAAAAAATGCAAAAAAAATACATTTCTAGAATGAGACAAGGTAGTTTAGTCATATCCCAAAGTTATAGTGACTGCTCTTTTTACACCCGTTATAAATGAATTGCTGTTCGTTAGTCACGCCACAAAAGTAGTCACGCTAAAACTCGAGAACGGCTGAATCGATTCAGCTATTTAGTCTTGAAATATTCGTGGAACTCCCGGGTTTGAACGGTTAATCAGAAACTTTTTCTATGCTCAACGAAGTGGGCCCGGGTCAGCTAGTTTGTAGAAATAAAGAGATATGTTTGTTTCTACAGATTAGAATGAGTGATAATACTTTACAGTGTGTATTGGTCGGTTATATAGTTTATTGTGAAAGTACCAGCGCTGAAAGAGGTACTTTTTATAATTGTATGAGCAAATTTATGATGTTTAGGTATTTATCATAAAAACATGAAAGTCAAGAGTAAGTATTTCAGCGCTGGTACTTTCACAGTACACTCTACATAGGAGGCACGTATACATCCTAAAGTATTATCATGAACTTATTTTACACCCTATAAAAAAAAAAGATTTCGTTTTACGTATTAATTTATAGATTGATAGAACGTTAATTGACAGTAGAAACAACAGAACTCGGTACGTCCGTCCATCTGTCTAGGTGTCCCGACAGAGAGCGAACCGAGTCATAACTCGCAGCTAACAACATTAAATAGCAATTCGAGTTGTAAAGTTGTCCGCGACCGATACAATACCCGGGACAGCTCCGGGACAACCGGATCGACCCGAGAAACACAATCACATTGTATGATATTGTGAACTAGTGGAAAAGAAAATCAGACGAACAATATTTTCAAAATATAGCAAAAGTTAAATATAATTCGCTAGCGGTCCCGTCAAAGTTCGAATTAAATAAACTGTTCGGCCCGTTTACCCAACGCACGGAGAGGATGCTCCCAAAAGGAAAAAAAAAGTTGGTTCTTCGCTCCTACTGGTCTCGGCGTGATGCCATACAAGGTGTAAAAGGTGTGTAGGTGTCTCCTATGTAGAGTGTACTGTGAAAGTACCATTACTAAAACATCATAAATTTTCTCATACAATAACAATAAAAAAGTACCTCTGTCAGCGCCGGTACTTTCTCAGTATACTTTATAGAGTATACTGAGAAAGACAAGACCCATACACACCCTAAAGTATTGTCACTCATTAATATTATAGCCTGTATATTATCCTATATAGATTTATGTATAATATTTAATACAATCATCATTATAATCATCATTTATTCACAAAATGTGGTTTACAAAAGTTATTACAGGGTATAAATAGTTCCAGCACATCTTACCATAACAATGGTGTGTGAATGGCAATTACTTAACATAATTATTAATATATTTAGCAAAAAATACAGATTACAAAATTAATTAAATGTTTTAGGCATATTATATACATGAAATGATAATTAAGTAAACTTCTTAAAATTAATAATTTTGCTTATCTTTTAAAGGAACATTTGAAAATACAGGATACAGGAGGAGAGTGAATTTCGGAGTGTCAACTAGACCAGACTAACCAAACCTAACTAGACCAGAAAAGTTCTACAAGATCAGCAGGCTTACTCCCGACACAATCGAAATCTAATCAGTTCGATCTCAAAGGCTTTTGGTATTTTATTTGGTGGATTACGTTGAAATTAATCAGGATAAAGAAAATCGTTAGATCGTAACTTTTTACACTCCCAACCTTATCAATCAACTGAGAATTAAAAATGAACAAACGTTTATCAGAAGTACGCGGCACGATCGAATCTGAATCAAAATCGTATCACTTTGGAGAGTAAGGTGAGTGGACTCTCCGAGAGCAGTGGCGCCCTCTTTATTATTAATCGGGTGCGAGCACGCAATCGCCATACCTCTCACTGTACATTATGTTACTACGGTTATAACAGCTATTCCAGTTACAAGTTCCACCTGATAGAGGTCCGTCCTGTTGGGACTTCGGAGTAAATAATACAAGCATTCATTGTTGAAGATTCCGGTGAGTATTGGTTAAAAGTAAAGGCGACGACAAATGACAATATGCTATACTCGGAAAATCTTATTGAAAAATTCTGAAGAATCGCCTTTTTACTTACAAAAGACTCGACAATTTCAGATTCTTGAAGTGAAAATTTTGCGTTCAGTGGACGGTGTTAGCAGGAACAATACGAGGAACGTATTTATAAAATTGTCGCAAAAAATGAAAATTATGACAGCATCCGATACATTCTTGGCCTTCCGATCAGAATTGACGAAACGACACTAGAAAGAAAACAACATATAAAGTGTAAGAGAATGAGAAAAAATAATATAAATAATATACTAGTATTTCAAAATTAAATTAATAAGCTGTATTTCAGGCTGCCTTACAGACTAATATAAGTACATAATAAGGGCAATCTTACAATGTATACTAATATTATAAAGCGGAAGAGTTTGTTTGTTTAAACGCGCTTGTCTCAGGAACTACAGGTCCTTTTTTTGTTGGATAGTCCATTTATAGAGAAAGGCTTTAGGCTATATAACATTACGCTGCAACCAATAAGAGTGGTTCAGAAGCTTGCCGAGACTATTCAAACCGTACGTGACAACTCGAGACAAATCAGGGGAAACCTATTTAAGTATTAGGTAGGCAAATCCAACTGCAATCTACACTAGACATCACCAGAGTAATGGGCTCCCTCACGTCTTGCGTAAAGGAGAACTGTGTTCGATATTGATTTCAATCGAGGGGTTCCCGAATTCCCTTTTGTAGGGCCGATAATACAAAATGTCGGTCACAAAATATGCAATGGTGGGCACCCTAAGTACTAATAATAATAATGTTTATTTCTCACCAATAAATACGTGTAACAAAAAGCAATAAGTTTAAGAAAGTAGTCAAAGAACGTTTGTGTGGAAAAGCTGTAAGTTTTTTTCTGTATAAATAAAATAAAAAGCTTACTATAAACTTAATGATTATATTATGAATGATAGCACACCTTGGGAATAAAGTAGCCTCCTACAAGGCTAATTTTCCATATTTTTAGTAAAAGATGGCCCCATGCGAGTTTCTTACGCCGGGTTCTTCTTGCTGGGCTAGTTCCCGAACCGGTGGTAGGCATCATATAGAAACGACTTCAGAAAACATTTTTTTGTAAAATTTACTCTGAATGAAAATATTTGATTTGATTTGATTTGAATTATATTTCCGAACATAGTCCCACACAATAATAAAAATCCTTCACAATAGTTTGTATATTTCACCAATGTTTCTATAACACGATGTAGAAAAGTGCAGAAAAGTAACAGCGCCATCTAGGTTGAACATTGTGAACTAAAAGTTACATATTAAATTTATTGTACCATATCAAATTGGACACAAAGTAATATAGAAAACAAGGAAGTGAGGAATTTGGTGGGCTGATACCTGAACTAGGAGGCTCCTGTGTCTCAAGTAACCAACCCTCCTCTCCACACAGTGCACACTATTCTTTCTTTTAACACCAAGTAAACATTTAAACACAAATTATTTTTATGGTAGACATTAGAAATAAACCACAGTCTTTATTTACTCTTACAAGAGACACATATTTTCTCTCGCACGAACAATAAGTTTCTATTAGTGTTGGCATTTGCCAAAATCAATTTGAAAATATATAACTCTGTTACAACAGTTTGTGAGCAAACTTTCCCAAATTACTATCCGATAACTAGAAACATGAATTTAATAAGACAGCCTCCAAAGTTTCCTAACAAATTCCAAATCATATTTTACTTGGAAAAGAGGCTTCGGTGATCATAAAAATATAATGTACAGTAGAGAAGGTGTAGGTAGGTACTCTACAAGTACATTTGGTGTAGCTAATATACTATTACTATAGTACACGTGAATTTACTAGGGTGCTTTTTAGGGTTTCGTTCCCTAAGGGAAGAAAACTCCCTACGTGTCCACCCGTATATCCGTCTGTCACCGGACTGCCTCATGAACCATGATATAGTTAGTTAAAATTTGACAGATGATGTATCTCTTTCAGATGATGTATCTCTGTTGCCGCTATACTAACTAAGGCTGGGTTTCCACTGATGCGGAGCGGGACGGAGAGGAGCCCGAATTGACCAATCACTATGCCCGTGCTGTTTCCGTGGAAACGGAGCAGAGATTTCGAGCATAGTGATTGGTCAATTCGGGCACCGCAAGCTCCTCTCCGCCCCGCTCCGTGTCAGTGGAAACCCGGCCTAATACTGCTCCCATGCAACCGCGCACGAAAATCACGTGCAAAAAATTACGTGTTATTTTTTTGATAGACTATGGTTGACTCGCACTTGGCCGGTTTTTTTTAATATCGAACCCAATGTTGAATATATTATCAGGACTGAAGCAGACATTTCAGCGGCCGACAATGATGATGATAAAAAGTAAATTACGATTCAATCGAGACATTTCACTAACATTTTATTAATATATTTAAATTGGTAAAATTTAAGCAAAAAATTCGAAGCAAAGGTTTTATATTACTCGGAAAATTATTGGGGCAATCGTGTAAACAATCCCTTCCATTTCAGCCCCGGAAAAATGAAGTTTATTTATTACTTTTACAAAATTCTTTCCAAGGGAAAAGGGATAAGGCGTGTTTACATTTCCGCTTCATAGAACCTCAACTGAAAACTTCTTCAAATGTTCTATGTCCAGACAATTAAACAACGAACAAAGTTAAAAGTGTTTCATGTAAAAGAACAGTATACCCTATTGAATTCTGTTAGAGATGTATATATTATATTCTGTTACTGTAATGTTATTTTTATCTTTAGATACTAATGTTATACAAGAAAAGATTAGTATTTTTGTTACAAATAAATGCAAAACTACTTAACAGATTTCGATAATGCTTTCACTATTAGAGTGCTATTTTGTATAAACTAAATAAAAATATTGCAGGCGAAGTTGCGGACATAAGCCAGTATCTTTCAGCAAAGTATTTACGGTTGTGTGTATTTTACAAACTGAAATAAAATAAAAAAATACGTTTTATTTCCAAATGAAACTTAACAAGCTATTTTCTGAAAGTCAACAAGAAAAACAAGCTACCACCGGTTCAACCCTAACCCGCCGAGAAGAACCGGCGTAAGAAACTCGGACGTTCCTGGTATGCTAATGTAAAACTTCTACATTTTACACAATGTAATGTGAAGAAATGGTTTAACATTACCTTGTTTATTTTTTTTTGTTCAGGAAAACAAACAACTTCTAATACATAATATGATATAAGATACAGAAAATAGCCCATACGAGCCAGTAAAGTTTTTACATTTAGAGGTAGATGAGTTTAATTACCTTGTTTAAAACAGATTGTGTGAATATTGTGCACACGCTCGTGAGTCCTACGTCATGTGCTGTGGCTGATGTTTAGCCAGACAGAGCAAGCATACAAACAGACAGCAACAGACAGTAACATGATACTAACCCGCCTCTCAACTTTAAGTCGTGTTTATGAAATTCGACATCAGACACTCTTACTAGCTTTTGTATATTATCATTTATTTTGTCAATTTGGTACATTAAGAACTACCGCGTGGTGCGGGGAAAGAGTAGCAGACTCCCCGTCAACCGTCTTCTCCGTGGGTGTCGTAAAAGGCGACAGAGGAAATGTATATCCGGAAGTATACGTGGTCATAGTTTTCAGATAAAACTGCGCTCGCTAACCCTGATACAGAAATACTTTGGGGGCTCATGACTAGTTATGGATGTCACAACATAAATGATTGATCGAATTGTACATACATACATACAAACTTTTTATTTCACACACAATGAATGTCACCTACGAAATCTTCGTAACGGTAGCAAAACGGTCAAGTATCACGTTGACTGATTTCAGTCAACGTGATACTTGACCGTTTTGCTACCGTTATTTATGCCTAATTTCACACAGTACATTTGTACTGTGTGAAATTAGGCCGGGTAAAGTGAGGGCGCATCTAGGATATCGGCTTTACACGAGATCTGATAACTTTTTCACAGAGCAAGCCATGTATACTCGTCTTGGCATCATGTTTACATGAAAATGTTTTTAGTAGGATGATAATATTAGATGACCTGAAAATAACTTGCAACTAATTCCGATGGTATCGCTATCACTTAGGGCGAGTGGGGCGAGCTAGTGGGTCAGCTGGGGCGAGCCGCGCGGGGCGCGTCACACTGGCCGGCGTGGCCTCGCGCCGCACTAATTGCCGCGTCAACGTGTCACAATAACTGACATTAACTAGCGGATGTAGGGCTAAGTGGTCGCCTGAACTTTTGCGATTAACTTTTCACTGTAACAAGCATTGCTTGAAGAAAACATTTTTATTTATAACATAATAGAATGTTTTATGCTATGGAAATATATTGTAAATAACGGGGTCGGCTCCTTGTTGGCGTTACTTTGAATTGTCTCCGTCGTCAGGAAATAATAAGCCTTATAGACTACACCTACATTTTACGAGAAATAACTAATTTTACTCTAAAATATTCACAAACTGCGTTGATGCAAACGGATTAATACAGAGACGTAACGAAGTGGAAGACATCTTGGCAATCCGTGCGCTGCTAACGGTATCTTCTTTCTTCTTTTTTTTGGCATATGCCTCCCCCTCAATAGGAGCTAACGGTATCCTCTCTAAAAGTCGATCGACATGTGTCATTCTACCGTCGTTGCCAAAAGTGGCACTTGTCAAACGAGCTGGCATCTTGAATCAGGGTCCCGAGCCTGATCTCTCGCCAGTGTCGGGTGTCCATCGCACTCGGCTGCGATCGGGATAAGAGAGTACTCTTGTGTCTTGTGCACACACAAGAACACTCTCAATAATGTCGTATCGAAGTACACCCATAAGCATTATTTAAATGACTCGATACATGCTAATAAATTCTGCTTAACCACACCACTTTCATGACGACCTCCGTAGCGCAGTGGTTGAGCGCGTTGGTGCTCGAGCGAGAGGTCGCGGGCTCGAATCACGCCGAAGGAACAAAAAGTTTTCAATGTTGCTGGGTCATGGATGTGTATTTTTGTGTACAATATAATAAACATCTTAAGCTTATGCATAGTATAAAATTATTAAATATGTCGGAGCCGGATATGAATATGGACACAAAACGAGACGGAAGCGCGCCCCCAAGTGGCAAAATGGCGCAACTTGTCTATGGCGCGCTTTGACATGACTTGGGACTTTCTCGACGAGACTGAATTCATTCGTGATTTGGTCGCCAAGTTGAGATGTCTTGAAACGTGTTATGTTTCGTTAGTGTCAATACTTGTAAAGTAAAGTAAAGTGAATTTAAAGTAAAGTAAATTCATAAAGTGTAGTGAATAGTGAATTTATAAAGAAATTGTGATTACGAATAAACAAGTGATATTGTTACTCTGTTCTCTTTTCACGATTTACCCACGAAAGCCCACAGTATCCGAAGGAATGTTATTAAATCATGAGAGCCCTTTCGACATCAGTAGTGGGATCAAATCGTGCAAGAGAGAGAGGTTTTTCTTAAAAGTGCGGGTAGTAAAAAAAAAGTGTAATCTTTTGTGTGGTCTGCAAAAAGTGATAATAGTAATCATTGCAAATCAATACGAACTCGATCCACATGAGTTGGGCAGTACGTACTAACCCGTGCTGCTTTGCAAGCTATGTACATGGCATAATTGTGGTAAGACGGGACAGCGGTGAGCCGAGTGCTGCAAGGATACCGTGTACCAATAATCCCGCCACGATGATTAAAAAGGAGTAGAAGTACTGAAAGTGGTGACGTGATGATGACAGTGACGTGACGTCTACACGGCGGCGACACCAGCAGTGGTGCTTTAACGACAGGCTTTGATTATGGTTTTGGTAAAAGGTGGTAGCCAACTTTTTATTCGTCAAATAATTTTTAAAGACCAATACACTAGTTATTAATTTGTGTTTCAAGTGTCCATAAAATACCTTGCTTATACGAGTATTATCACAAAATTTCATTTACAATAAATTGTACCTACACTAAAGTGTTCTTTTGTTTTGCTGTTTTGTTTTATGTGCAGATGGACAATACACTGGGATGATGTTCGACCGGATGATGCATAGCCTCGCCAAGGGGAGAACGAGCAGTGCTGGGTGACCGACCAGCGTGCTGACTGCTGGGTGACCGACCAGCGTGCTGGGTGACCGACCAGCGTGCTGACTGCTGGGTGACCGACCAGCGTGATGGGTGACCGACCAGCGTGTTGACTGCTGGGTGACCGACCAGCGTGCTGGGTGTCCGACCAGCGCAGACAAGCATTGTGCATCTTATGGACTTCTCTACTCGCTTCGCAATGATGTGAACTGGTTGTATCATGATCGTTACTTATTTCGTTATAAAGTTCTAAATGGTTCTGGTTTTATAACCAAAGTATTATTTTAAAAAAAATCTAAGTGAATAAGCAATTATTAACGCAAAGTAAAAACAAGTACTTAGTACATAGGACATACGTCTTACAGATATTCATCATTATTACGGTTTCCTTGACCGAAGTAGATCACGCTGTAATACAGCAGCACTTGAAAGTTTGATCAGCAGAAGATCATTATCGACATTTCATTTCGTGAAATCGTACTGTTTGTAAAAAAGTGATCAAAATCATAATATGATAAGCAATTCTCATGTGTATTTGATAATACAATTAGGGATTCGTATTATTTGTTGGGTGTTCATTAATTCAGAATTGATAAAGTTCTAACGGATTCACATTAACGTGAAGTAAGAAAGTAAGAAAAGTGGATAAGAAAGTTCATCGGTGGACTTCAGTCAGCTTCGGTGAACTTGGTTATCATGTGAAAGGTTGTAAACGCACTTGGGAGTCTTCTGGTATTGTGATCGCTCACGTGACCAGAGCGTGGCTCTCCACTTAAGAGTTGTGGGTTCAATTCCCGCGATGGTGCAACTAAAATGTAGTGGTCAAGTTGTGTTACTGGGACAGCTGCTGATCAGTTGTTAATATGAGACTGTTACTGTAACAGCTTTTCTTTAGTCAATTAGTTAGATCGTTAAAAGGAAATGAAATGAAATTTATTGCAAAGTCAAATTTAACATTTTGATTTCATAATAATTGTCCGCAATATTTGAACTGCGTTGGTTCTTGGTTGGAGCTTGGTTCTTGAGCTGCGGCCTGGTGGCAAACAGAGATACAGCAAAGTTATAAAATTTTCTGTTTCTGTTATTTACCCTTGGATTATCATCATCGTTTCGGCTATGATGTTCACTCCTGGATATAGCCTCCCTTAAAATATTACATGGGGGATAGTTGCCTATACTCGCCACGCTTGGCAGGCGAGTTGGCGGGCGCATCCACGGGAAAGATGGTTGATAGGATGTGCTACTCTTTCTTCGACACCCCACGGATAGAGAACCCTAAAAATAACATAATTGGACAGTTTGAACATTTTTTTGTGCTGCTTAATTTTGTGTACAGACGGAGATTCAATGAACGAGCGCCGCGACGCGACGCAGACTGCGCGCGTCGAGCTGTGCTGGGTACTGCTGCCCATGCAGCAATGCTGCAATGTATCGGCCTATGATGATGGCGTCAGGCGCCAAGGGGCCTGCACTCTGTACTTCATTGAAGTATCAGATTAGGATATTGAGTTTTTTTTGGTGAGCGTAATTGTTTATCTCGTGACTTTAGTGTGAAGACTCTGTATAGTCTTTTTCTATGAACCCTTTTTACAAATCTTAGTTGAGAAGGTACATTGACTGTTTTATACAGTAACCGAGATAAAAAGATAGTTCAAATAATACACCTTATGAAAGCAATAAGGCGTAAGTAAATAGATTTTCGATTGGTTGTTTTTCATAGTTGAAAATAAGGCTGTAAAAGTTGCAATTTCAAAGCGTACTTATGACTGTGCATACGTTAGAGAAAGATTCCTTCGGGTCATGTATTGGTGAAAGTTGATAATGATAAAGATTTTGCTAATGATGAACAAATTTGAGTTGTTGGGTAAAGTCTCTACCTACCGTACTATGAGCGAATATGAAGTTGACCGTCCAGTTATTACGTAACCAGTAACTCGGACTGTATCAAGTCCGTTTTATGTTCGGTGGGCGTTTGACTGGCGATATGGGACTGGGTCTATGAGTAATGAGGTTGACCGTCCAGTTATTTCGTAACCGGTAACTCGGACTATATTAAGTCCGTTTTATGTCAGGAGGGCGTTTGACTGGCAGTCTGGGACAATGAACCTTGTGAGTTCTATGTCTATGAAATTGGGTATGGTAGTGGAGTTAGAGATTTTACTAGTTGATTTGTGTTCAGTTGTGTACAGTTCCTACAGTTTTAACATGATTTAAGTAACATGACCCAGGGTATCATTCTATGTCAAAAAAATTTTTAACGAGAATTTTATTTGAAAGATTATTTGAAATAAAATTACATTGAGATCTGAAGTTTATTTTGATGATTTTTGGAGATTGGTCAGAGTTGGCCGAGCGAAAGGCTCGTGATATTGCAGCTGGTTTTCTCTTTTGCAGAAGCATCACACGGGACGTGTGGCTTATCAGAATGGCCGTGTCGGAGCCGGATATGAATATGGACACAAAACGAGACGGAAGCGCGCCCCCAAGTGGCAAAATGGCGCAACTTGTCTATGGCGCGCTTTGACATGACTTGGGACTTTCTCGACGAGACTGAATTCATTCGTGATTTGGTCGCCAAGTTGAGATGTCTTGAAACGTGTTATGTTTCGTTAGTGTCAATACTTGTAAAGTAAAGTAAAGTGAATTTAAAGTAAAGTAAATTCATAAAGTGTAGTGAATAGTGAATTTATAAAGAAATTGTGATTACGAATAAACAAGTGATATTGTTACTCTGTTCTCTTTTCACGATTTACCCACGAAAGCCCACAGTATCCGAAGGAATGTTATTAAATCATGAGAGCCCTTTCGACAAATATATTTCCGCTGTCCGGTACCTATAACACAAGTTCTTCGGATACTTAGCACAGGGTTTTTGACGTGGTGTGAAGCGTCCATAGATATTATTATACTAGCTGTGCCTGCGACTTCGTACGCGTGGAAAAGTGACTTAGGGAAGTATTTTTTAAATATATATTTAGTTTGGGTAGTTATTTAATAAACTAATTTATAGTAAATGCTTCTTTATACACGGTATTAGACGTGCATAGGCAAAAGAAGTAGGCCGAATGAATGTATGATGAAGTAATAATAATAGTTTACCGTCAAATAATGACCCGGACATGCCCTATTAAGACATAGGATTGCCCCCAATAGGTGTAACTATATCTTGAATATTCAGACATAACTGTTCAGCATCAAAAAGTGCACAGGGGTCTTACTCTCCAAACTGATTTGATTTTGATTTAGATACGATGATGCCACGTACTTCCTAATAAATTGACATTTGTTTATTTTGATTCTCAGTCGATCGATATGGTCGGGAGTACAAAAAGTTACGATCTAACAATTTTCTTTATCCTGATTAATTTCAAAGTAATTCACCAAATAAAATACGAAAAACCACTGATATCGAACGGATTCGGTACTCGATTGTGTCGGGAGTAGGCCCGCTGAACTCCAGCATGACTGCAAACAAATGGCATTGCGCTGAGAACTCTTCCGCTTTATAATATTAGTATAGATTACCTTAATATACGTGACGACACGGAACAGAGCCGTGGCAGGGCTCACCCTGCCGCGGCTCTGTTCCGTGTCGTCACGTATTGTAATGGCAGCTGGATGGCCCGGGACGGTTAATGGCCGAAGTTGGAGATGCGCCTCGTGTCTGCGAGCCGCCGACCGCCGCGCGCGGGCCGCACGAACTGCCAAGGTCGCGAGAAGTTATGTGGGTTATTGGTTTGTGTTGGCTTCCAATGATATATTAGATTGTAACGTTGCCCTTAAAGACGTTAAACTTATATTTATTACCTATGTATAATATATCGAAGGGAGTTATACATATAGCTTGCTATGTATTCAATCATCGAGTTATTAGTGAAACTTTGTCCGATTCTCATACACTGTACCGCAGGTTTTTAAGTATACAGGCTGACTGGTGAGACATGTGCAATACTTACGGTGAGTACTCGGTACTCGATTACCATTATAAATATGTAATAAAATTAGGTAGTTTTTACCAAATTTTTCTTTAAATAAATGAATCATGGATACTATGAAAATTACGCGGCTAGGCAAGTAGGCATACCTATGTAGCCGGCGCGGCACGGCGGCGGCGGCGGCGTGCTAGTTGCGACACAACGTAGGTAGTACGGGCGCGGTGTAAAGAATTATTCAAGTTTAAGCTACATTTACTCAGTGATTAATTGATATTATTTTTTATATAACTTTTTTCATATCATATAATAGCCGAATATCACGTCCTAAAGTATTGCTCATGTCTCACCAGTCTCACTGTTAGTATATTTAAAAAACAAAGCAACAGCAAAAATTTTATTTATTGACGGTATACTGTAATAGGGCATAAGCGCCAAAAACCAAATCAAACGGGAGAGCAGTTTAATGTTTTAAAATTCTGAAACATGAATTTTTGCGTCTATGTTTGTTTCACGTAAAATTAAGTCAATAGTTCCTATGATTGCCACTACGTTGTTTTTAGCGCTAGTGTCGAAGCAAAAATAAAGCAAATCTGCATTCTAATACAACAGCGCGATATTACCTCCATTTTTTGACGTTCAGCAATCGTTGGCGTCGCTCGATTTTTGCTAATCGCTATTTTTACGTAAGGAGTCGACTAATTAAAAAAAAAGCATTTTTAACATAAATTATTTTCTCTCGTGGTTTTTGTTGAAAATATGCTGTGTGTGTGTACTGTATTCATAAAAAATAATTTTTTATCAAAATGAAGCTCGGATTTTGTTGAATTTTCTTCACGTAAAAAACACCCTTGATGTACTTTTGTGATATGTTACATACAAACTTAAAAGTAATATGTTGTCTAAAAACTCCGAAAAAAGCCTCGTATTGCGGGACATGGGGCACAGACGGGGGTGCGAAGCAGGGCGCGGGGCAGGGCGCGGGGCGATATGAGGCAACTTGTAAGGCAATATCGGACAAACTTACAAGTTCCCGGCTGTGAGCGGAATACGATTACAGACTCACAAACTCGCCACTTCGAGCGCAACCTCAGATAGTCGCGACTCGCGGGATACAACATTCGGGATTTACAGTTTATTTATAGAAAGCAGAAGCGAGCAGACCGATCGCCTGATTGTCTTACAAGCGAGATGATCCATGTGTGTGATCGACATGTAAAAACCTACGCCTGGCCAAAGCTAGTCGTGTCTCACTGGAGTACGAGAGAAAATAAATATGCACTCTTGAGTCTCGTGCTTAAGTGTACTTTGTGATCATTTTTCTCAATACAGATCTTATTGAAAAATTCCAAAAATTAAATTTATAATATTCTTCATTATCGTTTTATAGATTGATATTTTTGTTTTATAAAGCTTAAAACACTATGCAAAGTAAGTCGTTTTTAACCTTTTATCTCTCAAGATTTTATGCTTCGGTCGGCGCGATGCCCTTTCTCGCCATACAAATAGTCGTTCACATTATACAAAGCCTTAAAATAACCCAGCTCGGTGAAACCAGTCACCGTCACTATTATACTACATATATTAATAATATTAAATGTAGAAAATCCTGCGATAGCTTGATGATTAGGGCCTATTTTTTTTTTATCGAAGGCTGGCCTTGTCAGGCCCAGACGTCACTGCGACCCTTCTGGATCCTTCGCTTTAGAGTACCGTCCCCAGTCCTATGTTGCTCATGAAGCGAACTATACGGTGGGGGTCTGCGGTGCGGATTTCTCTGCTGTAGAGTATTCGTGCTGAACGAGGTACTTGCTCCTGCTTATATGAAGAGCTGGACAATCAAGAAGAAGGTGGAGGGGTGTCTCGTCTTTCTCCTTGCAAAATCTGCAAGTAATTTGATCACCTATGCCTATCCTGTGAAGGTGTTTGTTTAGCTTGCAGTGCCCGGTTAGGGTTCTGGTGAGGATTCTTAGTTGGTTCCTACTCATTGAAAGCGCCGATTCTGCGTGTCGTCTGTTAAAAACCCGGGATCAGTGCTTTGGAGTCGTCTAGTCCTGGGGAGTCCAGGATATTTTAATGCCATTTCTTGGCTCTCTATCACACAGCCGATTATGGCAAAGATTTCAGCCTGAAATACGGTTGCAAACTTCCCTAAGCAGGCATATTTGCCTATTGAGGGCTTTCCACCGTAGAATCCAGATCCCGCTCGGTTGTCCTTTCTGGATCCGTCTGTGAACCATACGATGTCGTTCGGGTGGACATTTACTGGAACCTTTCCTTCCCAGTCCGCCCTGTTAGGTATGAGAACTTGATAGAACTTCGAAAAACTGTGTACCTTAGTCATGGCGTCTGATGGCATAGCCGCGACCTGTGTTTTCAATACAGAGGCATCTAGCTGTCTCATCATGGTGGAGGCCCATCTCGTCCTGCCTGCCGTTCTGGCTCTGAGGACCGCTCTCCTTGCCTCCATCTGAACATGCAGATGTAGTTGAGTTAGGTCGATTAGAGCTTCAAGTGAAGCGGTAGGTCCCGTCGAGAGCGCTCCTGGCTAGTCTCTGCAAACTATTCAGTGTCTTAATGCTGCTAACTTGTTCAGCTTTTTTATTCCACACTGCACAACCATGTGTGGCCATCGGTCTTACTATTGCCGTATATAGCCACAGCATTGATTTTGGTCGGAGGCCCCATTTGAAGCCAACTAGTCTCCAACAGGACCCTTACATTACACATACATACAGAGCACATTTAGCTTTTTTTTGTGATGTGCTCTATGTGTTTATTCCAGGTTAGTCTTTTATCAAGAATGACTCCTAGGTTTTTAACCTCACTTGCGAACGCTAGGGTTTTCCCAAAGAGCGTGGGTGGTTTTAGTCCCTCCAGGTTTCTCTTTTTGGTGAAGGGTATTTTTATCTGCGTTTACAGTTAGTTTGGCCCTCTTGCACCAACTTTCGACGACTCGCAATGGCTAGTTTTTTTATTAGGGTCTATACTAGAGGTTACAATGCGTTCCCGACCTCTGAAATCGCGCTTCCTTAAAAAAATTACGTACGCGTTATCACGCCGCGATATAATGAAGCCGTGGTATTTCTCCAATCCTCCAGTCTGTAATTTTGATATTTAAGGCTATTAATGCTAATTAATAATAAAACATTTGTCAACTATAAACTCGCCTGTCTTTAGGCCTGGCTGCGCCGCTTTACTGAATTTGTTTTCAAACTTTATCACTGGCCCATGGAAAGCTTTTTGTCCGTTACTTTGCTTTACGTCCGAACGGTCCGCGGTTCGTTTAATTTGGTTCTTTAGTACTAATGACCCACATAATTGTGTAATTTGTTTTTAGAAATTGACAGTTTGTTTTTTGTTTTCCTTAACAGTTCCTTACAGTGACATGCCAATTAATATGAAGTATTCAGATTTGAGATTTACAATTTTTTTTTACAATCGAAATTCTCTAGGCTGGATCTATTGTGACTTATTCGTGTTACAGTACCCCTCCCCCCCTATGTTGCTCGTAAACTAAATCATCATTTAAAGGGGTACTTTATTGAGGTGCTGGTGAGCTACAGGTGCCCAGTCAGGGTTTTGATGATGAAACAATTCGTATTGGCCATCAATAACTTGTCCAAAATGTATGTGTTTGTGCTTGTACTTGTCAAGAATAGTCATGATAATTTTGTGCTATATATAAAATTTTATCACCGTAAGTAAAATGATATCCACGAGCCGCCCGCCGCCCGCCCGGCCGCACCTCATAAACGATTTATATTCATGGAAAAAGTGATTTAATTCCGAATCCTCTGCCTGCGACCCTCGGACCATCCATCACGTTACATTATGTATGGCGCAAACGGGCCACACGCGACCGCGACCGGTCGCCCGCGTTTCCCGCTACTACTCGTCCCCGAGTCTATATCTACTGCCTGTTGTCAACGGCATCTGAAGAAGGGACCTTCTAAAATATGAAATATTAGGCTGCTGCCAAAGTAAATTTCTATACTCAATCACAAAGTAGATATATAACAGAGACACGACCTACTACTAGAAAAAGGTATCACCCTAATACTGGCAATTCGAATGGCTATTTTTATTTTCTTCGATTTCCAATGTATAAAGGGTGAAGTCCAGGCACATTCCGGTTACCGCAGTCTAGCGCCACTATCGGAAAATACTAATGACTAATTTCGTATCATATCTTCTTCTTAATTAAGGAGTTGAATTTACCTTAATGTGATGTTATGCTTATCTTTATTTTTATGTCAATATTTGTACTTAATTCGGCATATTTTCATTTTATAATTTACAAACGTTAATAGTAGTGACATCTATTGCATTTTTGTATTTAACATAGATTGTATGTGATGGTAGGCCTTGACTCAATCTACAAAATTTAATATTTACACTAACAGCTGATGCTAGCAAGTGTTGACAGACATGTAGACACAACCAAACTATAAGGATGCTTCTACGTCGTCGTGTTAAGAACTGCACTTCGGGATTTATACTTAGAAGATGTAGCACTTCATTATGGAGCCGCGGACTGGCGGACACGCTGACACGACAAACGTGTTACATCTTTTGCATCAGGGAAATGTAGTTAAAGGGACACAGGCGGCTCGCTGTGTCCCGTTTGACCGTCCGGGCCCTTACGTCAGGGTGTACCCAGGACACTGGCACGGCTATGTATCTGTATTATCACGGGGTGATTTAAGTTTATTTGTTTGGGACCCTCTGAAATCTAAATCCACGTCCCGGGTTCTGTTTGACTGATGACTTGATGACTGTCATTAAAGTAATATCTGTGATGTTTTGCAACAAGGGGACTCTGAAATTCGCAGAATGGCCAGGAATTTGCAGTCGGAGTGTTTGCAGGTTTCATCGCCAAAACAATGTCGGAATCATAATTGCATGTCGTTATATTTTAATTTAGTAAAGAGGAAATATTTTTTTGTTTGCATGGAATGGGTCTCGAAATTGCTGGACTCATTTTGATGACAGACAGATATTAAGTGGACCACTAGAAATGATAGCCTGCTCGAGTAACCGATAAAAAGAAAGAATTTTCTTTTGAGTGAAATAAGTCGCAGGCTGTTTCCCTCAAAGTATAGAACACTAAATGTTTCTAATACAGGTATTTTAAGCATTTTTTTAATAAATGGAGAAATCTATTAACTTTGGTTTCCAAATTCCGATAGAACTATTGATGTTTCTAGTATTCTATACTTTGACATGTTCCTAGAAGTAACATCTATTTAGAATTAAGTGTCGAAAACTCTTAAAATTTTATCTGAAAGAGCTCTGCGGGAGACCCAGTACAGTAGAGACCCAGTACAGTGAGTGAAAATATTGGTCGACAAGTTTGTCTGTGTCTAGACTGCATCAATCACCAATACACTCATCGTGTAAATGAAAAACATGGGATAGTATTATTTGCTGATGATACGTCTCTTATTTTTAATATGAAACGGCAAAATATATGCCATGACGAAGTAAATAATGCTCTCTCAATGATAGTACATTGGTTTAGTGTCAATAATCTTTTACTTAATAATAAAAAAACAAAATGTGTAAAATTCACATTGCCTAATGTGAGGCAAACTGAAACCAATGTGCTAATAAATGATGAACGTATAGAACTAGTGGATACAGCAGTATTCTTAGGTATAACGTTAGACTCTAAACTTCAGTGGGGCCCCCATATTGCTAGACTGGCCGACAAACTCAGTTCAGCAGCATATGCAGTTAGTAAAATTAGACAATATTCAGATGAAAGTACAGCACGCTTAGTGTATTTCAGTTACTTTCATAGTATAATGTCCTATGGCATTCTGCTATGGGGCAGTGCTGCAGATATAAATAGTATCTTTGTGCTGCAGAAGCGAGCTGTTCGGGCAATCTACAAGCTGGCCCCCAACACTTCTCTTAGAGAAAAGTTTAAGGAAACTGGAATACTAACTGTAGCTTCTCAGTATATCCTCTCTAATGTATTATATGTTAAGATAAATGTAAACCTGTTTATAAGAAAATGTGATAATCATAATAGAAATACTCGGAATAAGAATAAACTTGTTGTGCCAGTGACTAGACTAAGCAAAGTAAAGAATTCGTTTAAAGGCCAATGTATACGCCTATACAATAGGATCCCAGAAAACGTTCAAAATTTTTCAACTAATAAGTTTAAGAAAGTAGTCAAAGAACGTTTGTGTGCAAAAGCTTACTATAAAGTTAATGATAATATAAATGATAGCACACCTTGTTAATAAAGTAGCCCCCTAAAAGGCTACTTATATATAGTACATTCTATGTTATTTAGCTTTAGTATTGACATATTTATATGTAAATTTATACTTTTCTTAAAAAGAGAAATTTTCCATCTTTTTGGTAAAAGATGGCCCCATGCGAGTTTCTTACGCCGGTTCTTCTTGCTGGGCTAGTTCCCGAACCGGTGGTAGGCATCATATAGAAACGACGTTCAGAAAACATTTTTTTGTAAAATTTACTCTGAATAAAAATATTTGATTTGATTTGATTTGTCAGCACAAGAAATACGTCTCGGCGAATATCAGCTTAATTGAAAAGTGAGCTATTATAATATAATTTAGTTTGCTTGGAACACTGCCGACACGTGTCACAATCCTTGATTTTAAATCGCTAATTATGCCACTATAAATTTTAAAAAGTTGAAAAAACACTTTTTTAAATTTTAAGTGACTTAGGGCCGATTTTTCAATCGACAGATAACTTTTATCTAAGGAATAAATATGTGACTTTGACAGATTCTGTATGGAACAAATGTCAAAGTCACATGTTTATTCATCAGATAAAATTTATTGAAAAATCGGCTCTTAGAGATTTAAAATCACCAAATCAGCTTTGAAATGTTTTAACTTTTGTCTCAGTTCGTTATTAAACAAATAAAGCTCTATTGGCATATACCACGCGGACAGATTGTAACCTTGTTTTTGTATGGGACATGTTCACTGTGTATTGTTGATCGAAGCCAGACAAACATCACAAAACGCTACATCCCTCAAATAACCAACATAATCATAACAACGAGCACAAACTCGTGCGGCAAACCCACTGATTGAAATTGATTGATAACAATATTATGAAGTCAGTCACCCCGCCCCCGAACATCGCGATAAATAGTGAACGACGATTGTACTGGAGTGTTTCGGTGACAAGCTGTCTATCATATTTCGACCTTATTGCTGAGGGTACAAGGCTCAAAAGTCGTAGAAGTATCCCGTACATCGCCGTACTCGCTCGTAGTGATGAGATTTGGTTATCGGCTGATCGGCGGCCGCCAACATCTCACAATTTCATCTCCAATATTCAATCGCATGAAATGTATTAACATGCCTCGTGTATAATAAAATTCATTATATTATATTGTACCGTGAATATTACGCTTTGCTTCTATACGAGCAAAAAGTTTGAGTACAGTTCTATCGGAATTGTGCGAATGTGACTATGAAATTTGGTAATCAAAGTTAATGTGATTCCTTCACTTATTTTTTTAATGCTTAAATATACCTGCAGTGAAGAAACATAACAATATGGGCCCCAGTAACTCCGATTATTACTTACATTAGTGTGCGTTTTGGATTTTGATATACCCGAGACGTTTTTCAATTGGTATTTTTTTATTTCTCGGACACAAAATAGCCTTCCTACAGCAGGCTTACTCCCGGCACTATCGAGAACCGACTCCGTTTAATATCAGTGGTTTTTCGTACTTTATTTGGTGAATTACTTTGAAACTAATCAGGATAAAGAAAATTGTTAGATCGTAACTTTTTGTACTCCCGACCATATCAATCGACTGAGAATCAAAATAAACAAATGTCAATTTATTAGGAAGTACGCGGCATGATCGTATCTGAATCAAAATCAAGTCAGTTTGGAGAGTAAGGCCCCAGTTCACACTAAAATTGATACGTGGGCGAATTCCGACCACAGGCCGCCTAGTAAAACATAATTGTTTGTCACACAGTCGACGAGCTGGGGCCGGCAGCCGGCGAGCACGTTCCAATATAAATTGGCGGAGCACTTCCCGACGACGTCAGATGTTTGACGTCTCCCCGAGCCCCGGCGGCGTCTAATGAAAATTGCAATAACACGTAACACGAGACACGAGCTATACGAGCAGGACGGTACCGGCGCGCCGTCGCGGGCGCGGGGAGATGCCGGGCCGCTTTATAAACGCGGGGATACAATTCTATAAAGATTGTGTTGTAAATGTATTGCTGTTCGTTAGTCTCACTAAGACTCGACAACGGCTGAACCAATTCGGCTATTTTTAGTCTTGAAATATTTTTCAAACGGCGATAAAATACTATTTGTATGCTCAACGAAGTGGTCGGCTAGTTATAATATCATATTGAACGCCTCCGTGGTCTAGTAGCTTAGAGCCTAGCTCTCGACTCGGAGGTCGTGGGTTTGATTGCCGCGCTTGAAAACAAAATTTTTGTAACAACAAAAAATTTAGTTTTCTAGTTCGATTAGGATAATGCAGACTGATCACCTGATTGTCTGACAAGAAAGATGATCCATGCCTCGGAGGGGCATGTAAAAAGTCGGACCTGTGCCTGATCTACCGCCAGTCTTGTCGCTTATGTGTCCCACTGACCTACGAGAGTGATGAAAGGGAGAGTGTGTATTGCGCACACACTTGGGCAACAGAAAATAACTCCTGCTTATCTGGCCTTGGTTCAATGAAACCGGCCACCATCACCGTAATCGGTGTAGGAGGCATTATTGTATTATTATTAACACACCACGTCAGTCTGACCTCGTGATGTATCCCAAGGAATAGTTTGTTTTGATTGTTTCCATGTCTGTTTGTTTATTTTGTTTGATAACGCTCGAATACTACTGGACCATGGACTGGCAAATATGTTTTAGTGTTTTTAACCGCGGCAAAAGTTATTCTAAATCGATTTTTTTTTGCGTATTTATTGAATATTTCTCTTCCTGTAAAATACTACGAACCACCGTGAGACGAACGCGGCCGCGGGGAACTCTAGTTGCGCGAACAAGTGCGACGTAAATATAACCGGGCTCGTAATCCCGGCACTTAATCTGTTCTCGATATTAAATTATGATTAATTGGAAAGTTTCATGAAATTACCGCCTAAGTGCCCCGCCCGCCCCGCCCGCCCCGCCCGCCCCGCGCTCGACTCCATTAGAGCTAATTATTTTTAATTTGCCCACTTTACTGTTTATCTGGTGCCCCGTTTTGGCGAAGTTTCATAATTTTATTGAATTTTTTCGTTACAACCTTCCGACGATATCGAATTATGTTTCGGTCGTCATCGTATTACGAGCACTTTCGGAATGCCCTAAAAATAATTTTCTTAATTTTTACGGCATATTCTTAATTAGAGAAGCTCGTTAATGAACCGGAGATGGATCCTTCAAATTACGACAGGAATTTTATCAGTCGAGCTCGCAACGAAATTCTTACTGAAGCTTAAGTATTTGTTCTGGCCGAAATAAATTTTGCGAGCGTGCTCAGTAATTTGTAAGTTAGTTTCTGCCGACCGTTGTTGCTAACGGTACGTAATGTATAGCTGCTGGGGTCTTCGACTTGTGATATATTACTAGTACTGCACAGGGAGCTCCCATTTAAATACACATTTAAACAATTATTACTTGGTTACATATAAAATTTTCCAACAACTAATAAAGTTAGTACAAGTAGCTGCACAGCCATCAGTTGATGATGATGATAACCGCAAATGCCAAATGGAGCGCGCCTGTTGACAAAGTTATCAGCGATGTATGCAGGTCGCGCGTGACCTGCGAGCAGGCACTGTGGGGCCCCCGGGCGGGCACAGTGGGGCCCCCGGGCCGGCACTGTGAAGCCCCCGGGCGGGGCAAAACGGGGCCTGCGAGACACGTGTCCCGCACTATAGTGCATTGTAGAGACACAATCTATGATGTTTAACGCCAATCAATCAATGGGGGCACGGGAGTGACTCCGTCAAGACGAGCCGAACGAAGCGCAAGGGCACTCTTCTCGTTCATCTTCTTCAAGTGCATCTTCATTAACCGACTTCCAAAAAAAGGAGGAGGTTCTCAATTCGTCTGTATGTTTTTTTTTTTTTTTCTTGAAACGTTTTTAACTATCATAACTTTGCTTTGGATGATGCTAAACAGTTGAAAATAACAAGATATAATGACACCAGTAAAAACATGAAACATACAAAGTTTTCATGTTGTAGCTATTATAATTTAGATTTTATTAATGTGGAAAATTTCGTCACTGACTCACTTATAGATCATCAAAATTCTCAAGGTCCTTCCTGAAGTCCTAAAAAGCTGAAATTTTGCATGTAAGCTATAATTACTACAAAAACAACAAAAAAATTATAATTGCCGCCATTTTGAATCAAATATAGTGGACGGTACAAAATGGAGATTTATCGTTTTCATAACAACCCCTACAATATGGGAATCAAATGTCGAGAGAGCTTGAGAAGAGAAATACTATATTTACAAGATTTCATGAATGCCGCCATTTTTAATCCAAAATAGCGATTTATCGTTTTCACAGGTACTTCACAATATGGGTATCAAATGAAAGAGAAATATAATAAATTACGACGAAAGTATAAGCCCGGGGTCAAAATAGGTTATTTTTCAACTTAAAAAAATCCTACATAACTTACCCTGTGAAAACAGTTATGAGATATCATTTAGAGCCAAGATTCATGATCTATTTATTTTATACTAGCTGACCCTTGCCCACTTCGTTGAGCATAAAAAGAGTTTATGATGAAATTCACCTAAAAAAAAACAACGTAGAACCCGCAACGCGGGAACCCGAAACCCGAAACGCGGGAACCCGGAACCCGCAACGCGGGAACCCGGACCCGGAACCCGCAACGCGGAACCCGGAAACCGCAACGCGGGAACCCGGAACCCGCAACGCGGGAACCCGGAACCCGCAATACGGAAACCCGGAACCCGGAACGCGGAACCCGGAACCCGCAACGCGGGAATCCGGAACCCGCAACGCGGAACCCGGAACCCGCAACGCGGGAACCCGGAACCCGCAACGCGGGAATCCGGAACCCGCAACACGGAAACCCGGAACCCGCAACGCGGAACCCACAACGCGAAACCCTAACGCAGAACCCGCAACGTTCACGGAAACGCTGTCAAATGGAATTTATTCTATTTTACAGCTTTTTATGTTACCATGACACCCGTGTCATATAAACTGCTTTTTTTTCAACATTTTCTTTCATAATAACCTTTTCGTGACAATAACGAACATACCGTAAAAAAATTTTGCGAAATTGGTCAAGCCGTTGTCGAAGCGCACACGATGTAAGAAATTTTGGAGGTCGTTTTTTTACACTTTGGGCTACATTTTTGGGGTTTTAGTAAGGAACCCTACTTTTTTTAAACATATAATATAGCCTATGTTCAGCGCTAGGAATGTAGCTTTCCTTGATTGGTTCAGTGGTTTCAGAGCCTATTCCATTCAAACAAACAAACAATCAAACGTTACCTCTTTACAATATTAGTATAGATCTATTTTATATAATTATGGGTTTTTCTTTGCTGATGCCTGAAATAAAGACTTTTATTTTATTTATTTATTATTATTTATGCGCCCTTACTTTCCCAGGTCTAACTTCACACACTCTACATTTCAACCAAAACGTGAAGCTTGCCTGTTTTATGTCACACACGATGAATGAACCTATGAAATATTATTAACGGTAATAAAGCTTTCGAATTCCCATAAATATCGTCATAATAATATATTGACGTACAGCTATTTCTATTTATAAATATAATCTTTATTCAGATATTTTTTTATTAATTCATTTCGTTAATCTGTGGCGTATTATAAGCTCCTCCTAGAACCCTCCTTAGATATGAATTCTTTAAAAAATCGTTTATATTATTATTTTACCTCTCACATAAAATTAATATTGTCATTTAATTTTAATAAACGGTACGTCGACTTCTTTCCAACAAAATTAAAAATATAATATGTATCCTTGGTAACTTACACGTAAACGTTTCTCGGCAACTCAACATTCGCTTATGTTTCTCAAACAAAGGTAAATATCTTTCGAATTGTTTTCACAAAACACACAGATGTGTATTCCGAGGAGTCCAAATTAAATGTATAGATAATCAAACTTGTATTAAGTTTCATAAGTTAGAAGCCACTGTGTGGGTGTTTCACAATTTCTACTATAAATAGTCTGCTTCAGATTCAGTTGAATCTGAAGCAGACTTTCTATCTTATATATATAGATGAATCGCTGTTCGTTAGTCTCGCTAAAACTCGAGACCGTCTGAAACGATTCGGCTATTTTTAGTCTTGAAATATTAGTGGAAGTCCCAAGTTTAAGTGTTAAATGTGCTCAACGAAGTGGGCACGGGTCAGCTAGTATTTTATAGAAAAAGAAGCATATATCAGAATCAGAATCACTTTATAACGCTACCTATTTAAACGTATTTACCACGCAACAGTTCTCTGTTAGGGTTATGTTCAGCACATAAGCCCCCCGTAGTTCATGGGAGGGCCTTAGGCCTTAACGCAGTTTTAAGATGCCCATTTTCGTGCAACGCTGGTGCCCATTTTCGGATTTTTCCGTCTGTCGCCTTTACGACACACGCGGGAAAGATGGTTGAGCCCCAGGTCCTATTCTTTCTCCGGCACCACATGGACACTGAGAAACACAATAATTTGGAATGATAATAATTTGATAAAATTTTATATTTAAAATTTTTAACGTAATATATTCCTTTTATGTTACGTTTTTACAAGTAAACCGCTGAATTTTGATGCAGATTTAGAAGCCCGAGACAAAATTGTCCGGAGACCACTCAGAGTGCTGGAAATAGAACTGTGCGCTAACACAATAGAGTTGAAATTCCAAATCGAATATATGAGCGTCGAATATCCATTTCGAATTTGACAACTCCACACGATTTTCAATTCCATTGTATTAGTCTAGAGTTCTATTTTGATTGTCCGAGAATTTCTACGGATTTTAGGACTTCAGGTTTTAGTGGGTAGGTACTAGGTAGTGATATAGTTTGGATTATATTTCTTATATAGATTATATGTCTTAAAAATAATAACACTTTGTCTGTACATTCTGTCATTTGAGTGGCATACAAAATCATAATTATATTATGACTAACTAACCCGTGCCCACTTCGTTGAGCATACAAACCGTTTAAACCTTCCCTGAACTTCCACGAATATTTCAAGACTAAAAGTAGCCGAATCGGTTCAGCCGTTTTCGAGTTTTAGCGAGACTAACGAACAGCAATTAATTTTCATATATAAGACTAGCTGACCCGTGCCCACTTCGTTGAGCATACAAAACGTTTAAACGTTCTGTGGACTTCCATAAATATTTCAAGACTAAAAATAGCCGTATCAGTTCAGCCGTTCTCGAGTTTTAGTGAGACTAACGAACAGCATTTCATTTTTATATATAAGATTGATGATCACAAGCTATAGGTGTAAAATAATACTTTAGGGTGTGTATGTGCCTCCTATGTAGAGTATACTGTGTGATATGTGAATATTATCACTCGTCAATATTATAGTAATAGCTACTGCATACATCACTAGTTACATTTTATTTTATTATAATATTGTTACAATTATACTAGTAGAAAACTTTACCGTAAGATATGTTTTTTTTATATTTCGTATTCAATAACAATAACATTGTGAAGTATTCGTAATATCACAGTTGAGGTAAAGTCGATCTTTCAACCCCCCCCCTGACTTCCCCTATATCTGACCCGGTTCTGTCATAGTGACGTGTTATCACGTGATGTATGACAGGCGGGCGGTGTGAGTGTGTGAGTGTGTGTGACGTATTGTCGTGCGATTGAAGTGACGTGTATGTAATGATAGATTCGGTGCTCGCGTTTTTGGACTTCTCTTCGCTATTTTCGAGTTAAAGAACACAATTGAAGACATGAGTGGATGAAGGTGATAAGTAGCAAAATTCTGATATCGAGAAAATTGAGTTCAAACTATCGCTTGAACATTTTAGAATACGTCGTAAAGTAAGTATTAATTACATTTATCTAAAGATCCGTATCTAGAATAAATGTACTTAAAACGTTACTATATTATTACAGTACATTGATCTTAAAATGTTTAAGTGACAGTTTAAACTAAATTTTCTGAATAAATTACGATTGTACTACCTTCCCTCATTTTAGAAATGTATTTTTTATATATTTTTTTTTGTCAAAATCATTTTTTTTACTATTACCATTTTTTTTCTTGTCCCAAGAATAACTAAAAAGCAAAAAAAACTTCGTATTAATTTTTGTAAAAAAAAATAAAAAATACATTTGACCTTAAAAAATCTAGTGTTCCCGTGGGACACAGTTACTACGTAGGCGATACCGCGGGCAAATAAGTCATAAGGCCGCCGGCTTAAACCAAACCTAATCCAGTTAAAAATCTAGGCGTGAATATTAAGTGGCGTACTCGTATAATCCCGCGGCGGCACGTGCCGACTGCCGCGCGCGCTGTAAATGTAATATAAATGAGGTTTAATGTAATAAGCCTACATTTTACTGCTTACTCATATTTCATTCTCACAACACTACTGTGATTCAAATGATACAGGATTAAATCGTGTGTAGAATGCATGATTTTTACTATGATAATGCTGATCATATTATTGTTAACTGGTGGGCCTCCGTGGTCTAGTTCAGCTTCGCTTCGACCCGGAGGTCGTGGATTCGATTCCCGCGTTGGAACAACAAAAAATGTTGTTATCAAGTTTGGTTAGGACAATGTAAGCTTATTACCTGATTGTCTGACAAGAAAGATGATTCAGGCGACGGATGGGGATGTAAAAAGTCGGTCCTGCGCCTATTCTCTCGCCAGTCATGTCGGTTTACCGTCCCACAGTAAAAGGAAGAGAGAGTGTCTTTGTGTATTGCGCACACACTTGGGTACTATAAAATAACTCCTGCTTAGCCGGCCTGGTTTCAACTAAACCGAAATCGGTGTGGGTCCCATTACTACATATTTAGTGTATCATCGCAAAATAAACAGAAAATCCGGCGATAGACGATCAGGCATTTAGAGTTCACTTCTTATCGGTGAGTCGGAGAGAAATATGGGAGGGCGCGCGTAAAAAATGTCCTCCCATAACGTCAAGGAAATAACGCGGGGAAAATATCGAGCGAGAGAAGTTATACTATAGTACGTCCGAGATACATTTAACCTAAACGTAAACTAAAAAGACAGAAATTTTCACATATTCACTTATTGTGCACACTCATCAACACTTTCACCGGAATGTTAAAGGATTACACTTCATCATTCAATACATTTTATAACAACTAAACAATAATTAATCTGTTTAATATCAAATGAAAGTCTTTCACAGAAAAAATACGCCATTTTGACACTGCGGATTGTAGAATATAAGCCTTTAGTCTATAGATTCATAGCAAACAATAATGAATCTTTGCATTAATATAGACCAATTGGCATCACTGACTAATCTATGGTTGTGTCATAGACGGCTTTGTTTAGTTTGAGTTAAATTTATCTCGGATGTACTATACGAGTTAAATATTCTCCCGAACCTCGACCACGAGACCGAAACGACCACTGAAAGTCCGGCAGAACATCGGCCGACAATAATTGAAACGCTTATTAAATGTAGAAAGTCCTGTTCGCAGGCTATCACTGTCAAAGGGCAACGTGTGATTTGAGTGCCAATTAATAACTAACGTTTCAATATTCGGCAGTTAGTCGGTCGATGCTGAATATCAAGGAATGTCCTATCCACATGGCTGTAGAACATGACTGTGACATCGGATGTAACATGTATGTTCTGTTGTCGGATGTGAATGTTATTTCCGTGGTGTCGGATGTAATTGCTTACACGCGTTATCACCGCACACTCCAGGAACTCGGGATGAGTTTGAGCGGAGCCGGTTTAATGCAGTTTCAGTCGGATTTAATGAACTAAAGTGAGTTTGAGCTGGAATTTATTTCTCTATCTACCGGCGACTATATTATGTTGGAACTATAATTGGTTAATTTTTGAAATGACACGCTTAGTTTTGGTGTGTTTGCAAACTACAAATTCGAGGCTAACATTTATAGTACAAACTTATTAATGTCCTTTGGATATCTCTATACAAAGTGTCCTAAAGAAAACATTGTTTTTTTTTCGAGATAAAACCAGCCTCTATTTTAATCCAGATCTAGGTCTCTTACATATAAATTTTTCTCAAAATTCGTCCAGCAGTTTGCCCGTGAGAATTACAAATATACATAATGCACACACACTCACACTCACAAACTTCAAACTAGTGTGAGCTGCTGACGGACCAATAAAGTTACATATTAATTGAAAAGCCTTTTGTTGACACAAACACGAGTGTAATGGTCGCCAACACGTCATCCATAACAGCATAAGTCATTGATAGACCTGTTGTTTTTATATTTCAATATTTTATTTATTTTAAAATATTTTTCGTGTGAAATAAAACAAATTGTGTTTGTATCACACACGGTATTCGATGATTTAATACACGTGAAACCGCGTGGTTAAATCCCAGTTATCCGGCGCATACAATATATTTCTGACGCGTCACCCGTTGCGTTTTGTATTTACAGATACAATCATTTCTATAGCAATATCTGGGTATCTACTGCAAAAACTAAAAAACTTAAATGACGAGCTGTTAAATGGTTCCATGCCAATTTGATTTTGATGAATAAGCACAATTTATCCTTCATAACATTGAAAACAACATTCGTTATTCCCGATAATCGAACCCACGTCCTCCAGGTCCAGAGCCAAGCTCCAAATCACGAAGGTTTATATTATAGGACGTATTAGAGGATCGAGGGATCCATGTCTTATCAAGTTACTTGAATATCATTCACTGTACTCTATCTCCTATCATTTATGGTCGATCGCCGCTTGAATCTCTCTGGGCTCCGGAGAGTTGTCTATGCTTAAGGCCTGTCTCCTGCTCTTTTTCGAAAACATTAGGCTGTGGCGAGACACATTTGTATACTTACACAAAGTTTTTGCATTTATAGACTAAAATATTGTGTATTCGAGCAGGAGTCACGCCTTTTGCCGATGTGTTTCGACGTGAAAAAAGCAGACCGGCGAGGAGTAGGCAGGGCCAGGCAGGACACGATACCCCGGACAACTATAATATCGACGTTTCGGAACAAGTATCAATTGATGACAACAATGACCTGGATTTTATAAAGTAGTAGAAAATATTAAGATCTTCTAATAATCGCCATCTCGCGAGGGAACTCTTTCACTGTCTAGGTACTCTGCCTGATGGGAACGACCTTGGAGTAATTTGTACCTGCTAATTATATTAATGTAATATCTGTTTTACTACTCCGTTTGTTTTGAGATTTTTTTATTTAAATCCAAAGTTTTAATAAAGAAATGAAAACTTCAGGATAAAAATTAACATGTAAAAATTATGTTGCACAAATGGAATTAAATTATGAAATTATTGTATTACGTCTGTTTTGTGTAGTCGATTATATCGAGTCTTAATTTAATTCCATAAGCTTGTACAGTGTACACACCCCGGCCTACTCCGTCCTCCCGCGGGAGGGGGGGGGGTCAAGTCTCCTACGTCGTAGGCGGCTCGTAATCTCGTATAAGCCGTATCAGATGGTACCGAAAACAACGAGAGACCGATAAAAATGCGAATGAAATGTGGGAATGAAATAGTCGGGTTCGTTCTACCCGGCTACGGCACAGAAAATGAGAGTTAGTAATTTCGGCCACGTGACATGTATGTTCCAATGCATCTGTCACAGCTGGTGTATAGTTATAATTTTCTAGCTGTGCGCGTGTGCCCCCGACTGTCCTGTAAATAGTGAAGGTTTGATGATTTTGTAACATTCCTAATTAGTAGACTGTAATACTAACTATCCATAAAAATCAACCTCTACACCTAACTATAAATAGAAAAAAGGCCTGAGGTCGTCCCCTTTTTTGTCAGTTTATGTATGTTTGAAGTCAAAAACAAAAAAGTGTATGTTTGTGTCACCGTAGTTGTGTTGTGCCTTATTTACTGATGCGGTTTTAATTAAAGAAGTGTCAAAAAATTCGAAGTGCCCGAATAACATAGGCCATATTATAATTGATGTACCTGGGTTTTATGCAGTGTGGTTAATTAAACAATGGCAGTACTTGAAAGGAGCAATGATTGAGGCGGCGTCACTGGTGCTGCTAGCAAATTAAAACAAAGCCGCTTTATCTTGTTCCGTGTGAAGCTGAGTCAGCGATTCCCTTATCCGGAGCTCGCAGACTCCGCCTACCGACATTACATCGGTGTCTTGAGCCCGCTACACACGCTGCGGTAACTACAAGTCTAATTCTTTTAGCGATGTAAACCTTAACTGTACAGTTTCGTCTTAACGTGTACAGCTCGTAAGCCTATTAAGGCTTTCAGTTAGAATATTTCACTGCATACGTAAGCAACTATCGATACTGATATCGATCAGCCTTTCAGAAACCGGGTGATATTCTTGAAGGTATTAGACGTAACATACAACTTTTCAATCCACGCGAAGCCGCGGGCAAAAGCTAAATATACTGAAAAAAAACTCAAATTTTAAAAAATCTTTCGTGGGCATCCTGCTTCTATTGTTCTGAGGGTGATAATATAAAATAGTCTATAGCTGCGAAAATTGATTTTAAAAGGCTTTCTATGAAATAATCTTGCAGTGCTAATAACAACACCGAAATATTTTTTCAAACAGACCAGTTGTTCCTGAGATAAACGCGTCCAAACAAAGAAACAAGCAAAAAATAAAGTTTTCAGCCTTATAATATGAGTATAGATTATTACCGGCAACAAGAACACAGCAGGCAAGTACGTCACAACTCGCAACAACGTCACTAGTCGGTTGTTGTTGTCGTCACGCCTGGGAGTTGTGACAACAACACCGACACACCGCGTCGCGAACAACCTCATTATTTTCAACGTCGCGTATAAATCACAAACATAAATAAAATGTGTATTTTACTCTTGATATGGTTAGCTAAAAACCGTCTGGCATGAGCACCCAGACAAAGAAACCCGCATCAAAATCGGTTGATTCATCTCGAGCTTCGACGCCACAGCCAGACACTCACATACACGCATCAGACGTTAACACCTCTCTCAGTCGCTTTCAATTAAAGGATAATTCCCTTTGTCGTATACCACAGAGCACGCCCGTGCATATGGCAACCGAAATGCTAATTAATTATCATTTATGGCTCAGCAATGTGCTGCGGGGCGCTCGCCGCGCATAACTCACGCGCGGTGTTCGTGGCTGTTGCTGAACCGTTTTAGGTTTAGTCACAGCGGCGCGGCGGTAATTGTTGGCGTATTAACCAAATTGGTTGCCGCATTGAACCTGATTTAACCGAAGCGTATAAGCAGGTAATTTGTGACATACGGACATAAATATCCGCTTTTGTAGTTATGACTCTTGGATAGTAATTGCAAACAGCAATGTGTTACATAGATGTGCCATTGCACAACGCCAGGCGACGTGGCAAGGCAAGAGTAAGTAGTTTGAGAATGAACGAAGCGCCCAATAAAGAATGAAGCTGTAACAACTATTTCATTAGAAGACCCCAGCCAATGCTACTAAATAACTATAGTAATGGAATCTATTCAAATAGTATAAAGCTTAGAGTTTATATGAATGGATATTTCAGTGATGGAAAATTGTTCTATTTAGGAATGTTAAAAATTATGGTCCCTAAGACTTTACAGTATAATAGAAATATTCTAAGGCCGTGTTTCACCAGCAATGTTAAAGTTAAGGCCATGTTAAATATTATGTTATACATTGCTTGGTGAAACACGGCCTTAGAATGTTACTATTATACTGTATAGTCTTAGGGACCATTAGCCTGTGTAGTGTCAGGGACTATTCATTTATTACGTAAGACGTAGATTTTGACTCTTTTCCCCCTCGTTATGGACAAATGAGAACAGACCGCGGTCTTAATTCTACTAATATTATAAACGCGAAAGTTTGTAAGTATGGATGGATGAATGGATGGATGAATGGATGGGCGTTTGTTACTCTTTCCCGTAAAAAGTACTGAACGGATTTTGATGAAACTTGGTATGGTAGTAGTTTGCATGCTGGATTAACTCATAGGCTACTTTTATAGCAGCAAAATATACGATTAAAGCGGGACTTAATTTTGCGCGTACGAAGTAGCGGACAAACGTCTAGAATGACAAAAACGAGTGATGATCGATCCTAACCCCCACAATTTGTATTATTTATTTTATGGTTAAAATAGACTATTTCTATCGTATTCAGTGTCTATACCGGTAGTAACTGTCTGTACTACAGAGCTTATAGCTAGATAACTCCAGTGCCATTAGCTGTTATTACCGCGGCAGTTACATTAGTAAAGATTAGCGCTAATGCCGTCTTCTCTATTTACCCCTAGATTACAAAACAATAGACACACAGAGCGCAGCGAACGTCTGGGTGAGGCCACTTCAGCAAACACACAATCAAAAGTGATTACGTATTTCATCAATACATAGTATAAAACAAAGTCGCTTTCGCTGTATGTCTGTCCGTATGTATGCTTAGATCTTTAAAACTACGCAACGGATTTTGATGCGGTTTTTTTAATAGATAAAGTGATTCTTAAGGAAGGTTTGTATGTATAATAAATGCATAATATAGTAGAGAAACACTGATAAAGGAGAAAGCCCATTTCAGGCCCAGAGCGGACAGCCGTCTTAAGAAGACTTAATTTCTCCAGAAATGTACCATAAAGAGACATGATTTTTGATAACATTCAAATAACCGCCACTATAATCAGTAATGTTCCAATAAAAAAAGGAATTTTATTGGATTATTTGGAACCTAAGTAGAACGTTGAGGTGAAATGTTACCCGATGATAAAACTCTAATCAATCAATCCGAATATCGATTTATAAACCAATAAAATAAACTCATGTAAAATACAAATAACGGGTCACTGTTGGTAATTCGGTAAAGAATTAATCAAAAGAAAACATTTATCTTAAAACCGATGTTTACGTTTGTTACTACAAACGATAAAGATAAACAAAAAGTCATATTATGTCGATTATTTTTTACGTAATCGATTTATCGATTTCATTTTTTTGCGACAAGCGGCAACACTGATGACTGAAATGTCATTTTTCAAACGAATGATCTCGACCGTTCGCTTGTTGCTCAAAGATGCGATTTGTTTTGTTTTCGATTTTTTCACCGCAATCTGGCTTTCTGGCCTGAAATTGTTTCGGCTTTTCACGTACGACTTTAGCATTGTTTTACTGGTTTTGTTCTCTCCTTCTACGATTACTTAGCCCTAGATTAAAGGATTACGCTATTTGATTGTGCATACCAAAATGTCTGAAGAACATTTTATATGTTGTGGTAATAATGTTACCGAGAGCCGTATTTTAGAGCCCGAAGAATTAAGTGTCATACAACAGTGGGTTGCACGGCAGCAGGTAATCATAATATTATAATAAAATGTAGTTTCTATTATTTCTTTCATTATGGTTTAATCGTTAAATCTTTTACGGTTGATAATATTTATCATTAATGTTTTAGGTGTCAGGCGATAATCTTGTTTGCCACAATTGCTGGGTAGCAATAACTGAAAGTCTTGCACTACAACAAGGGCTATCTTATTATACGAGTATCTTACTATTATAAATTATTGAAAAGTCGGAAAAGGCCTTGAAAATAAAATAGACAAAAAGTAAAAAAATATATATTTCTACATTATTGGCGGCATTTTAAGTTTTTTTCTCAGATATCTAATACTATTAACATTTTAGAACACTCATTTTTAATGGGATTTTTTGATGTCCACATTGGGCCTGAGACACTATGGAGAGTGGGCTTTCTCCTTTAAAGGTTTCTAATGTGATGTCGTAAATAAGCACGTTTTTTTGCGCTTATATTGCAAACGCTGGCTGAACCCTACGAGATAGACCAAAATAATGTACTACAGTATAAATTGTTTACCTTAAAAAGTTCAACAAAAAAGTCCGCGATGGTATATGTCTATCTCTTAGGGATAACCCACCATAACCATTTTTATCCTTTACTAAAAAATGGTTATTTACGAAGTGATTTTAAACAATACAGCATTAATCCTTATCCAATTAAGTACCTTATATAAATTGTGCATTTATTATAGATCAATATGCTTTTTACAGCATGTAATTTAAGCGAACATTACCGAAGATATTACAAATTTAAAATGCAGGGTCGTAGTTGTTTGCGCCGCGGCGGTACCGACCTGCGGCCGGCCGGGGGTCGGGCGGCGTAATATATAAAAATGAATTGCTGTTCGTTAGTCTCGCTAAAATTCGAGAACAGCTGAACCGATTCGGCTATTTTTGGTTTTGAAATATTCGTGAAGTCTAGGGAAGGTTTAAACGGTTTTCAATGCTCAACGAAGTGAGCACGGGTCAGCTAGTAATGAATAAAAAACTATATAGAATACAGTTATATATAGTTTTTTATTCATTATGAAATACGTAATATAGAATAGTTCTTAATGGCAATCGGGAATCGCCGTTTTTCATGGTATGCATGTATTTGTATCGATTATTATAGTAATCATATCGATGCAGTCTATTTGTCTATTATACAGGCTATAATATTAATGGGTGATATTACTTTCGGGTGTGTATGGGTCCCGTTTATAGGTTTAATGTGAAAGTACTAGCGCTGAAAAAGGGACTTTAAAAAAAATGGGAACATATTATGTGATGTTATGCCATACCAACATGAAATTAAAAAGTAATTCTTTCAGCGCTGGGGCTTTTACAGTATACTCTAACATAGGAGGCATATTATAAAGACTCTAAAGTATTGTCACTAATTTATTTTACAGCATAATTGTATTTTCTATTCTATAAATTAGTTGTATAAAAGATACAAATATACTAATAGAACAAATGTGAAGCGTGTATTACCGTTGTATCAAATACATCAAATACTTTACCGATCTGAAGATTAGTAATGTTACTAATCTTCAGATCGGTACAGTATTTGATGCAAAATATCGCGGCTCGTTCGTCTCGTGACAAGTGAAGGCATGTGTAATGTGTATCGAAATTATCGGCGTTAAGAGCTCTAGTCTTCTATAGTATTGTTATTCATCTAGACTATAAAATCAAATTTTAATACTTTGAATCAATGAAAATTAAAATCCAATTGAAAGCTTTTAATTATATCAGTTCCCTGTATGTTTTACTGTAAATGCTCGAATTACGATACACCCTAGTATTCGAATGTAAAACCTAAGATTAACCAACTCCGAATGGTAAAAGCTACAACGATTTTGTGATTCGCAGTTTTACCACAATTCACTTGGTAAGTGAAGTCTTAGGATTTACATTTTAAAAGGACAATTTGATAAATATAATATAAAAGAAAATAATTAAGATTACTCATACAATAAAACATGATTGATGATGTCCTGAACACCATGGTATGCTCCATATTTTCGTCGATTAAGGCCTTTTGCCTGTTGCGTGTGGCCTTTTGACTGTGGCAAGTGGTTTATGGCCTGTGGCATGTGGCATGGCATGTCGTATGCGGGTGTCAAACTTGTTGAGCCTAAGCAATATAATATTGATGTTATTATTATGAAACGATTGTTACAATTACAATAATATTAGCTCCAGTAATATCACGAAATGTAAACCTGAATGCTTTCAATATATTAATTAACTGTAATACTGGACTGCAAATTGCGCGATGAATTATGCTTTCAATAATGAATTTCAATATTGGATGAACCAACTTAAAGTCGGAATTAATTCCGTTTTACATGAGCGTGTGAAATTAGAAAATTCCCCGAAATACTTTCGCGTACTATGTAGTAGCAGCATGTTAAACAGCTCGCCGGGCGAGTGTCATTTTCAATTCTACAATTATTTCATAAATTATGAACGAGAGAGACTGCTTTATTCAAGCGACTTTTTTCACAAGGTGAATATGTCAGCCCCATCTTACGTTATTTTCTATCGACGTTAGCGAGAATAACATATTTGCTGCTAGTGATGATCTTGCAAATTGAAGTCAAGCTTTTTTAATAATTATTTCATTTAGGTGGACACATTCCATCAAAATGTGAAAAACTCCGCAAAATAAAATATCCGAAAATGTTTCGTGAAGTCCCGTCTCTAAGTCTTATACTTGGCTTGTTATCACTAATAATTGATATTGACCCATTCTCAAGACAACTTTAGAAAATTTTACTCTCTACTGTCTACTTTACTTGACCAATTCCTATGGTGCCCATTAAAGTAGCCAAGTATCATAGTATGGTCCAAAATCTCTGAAAAAACTTGGCCTTAGTCGTTTATCTGAGTATTTTTAGGTGTCCAGTAAAAGCTATAATATTTTTAATACTCATTTAAATTTGGTTTTAGATACTTTCTTTGTCGGGATTATGAAAATTAGTAGAATGCTAGATTTGTGACTTAGAACCGCCACCCCTACATACGAATCAGATCTGTCTATTCCAAAATTTTTTTGAAACTACATAATATTCATCACTTACGTCTTCGAACATTTCTACTTCATTCTTAATACTATTTTTTTTAAACTACGATGTAATCTTTTCTTTCTTCTCGTTACCGTCGTGAATCCACTATAGTCAACATCTTCCTCATTCTCTTTACTATCATCTGAATCCGCTTCTCAGGTCTACGCTTTTCAGGGTTTCTCAGTTCTCCCTATCTAGTTCTTCTTAATCTGTACTTTCCACGCTATTAGATCGAACGAAACTATTCATTTTCAAAAAAAGTCGCAGTATTTAAGCCTAGTGTTTATTACTAACAGAGCAACTACAAAGGAATTATTTAATTATGTTGACGTGTTTTTGAAATACATTAAATCACTTTATCTTCCTTTACCTCGTAAACCAGTAACACGCAAAGGTGCGCTCGCTCATGCGTCCAGCTTTTGTTGTTCCAACGGAGGATCAAACCCACGACGCATTGTAGTAGGCGAGGATGTATTTGTAGTAGGTATGTGATATTCTGTTCTTACGTTTAAATACAATTTCTTGAATTATGCTAATACAAAAAGGTACAAGACAAAGGAGGCGCGTTAAGTTTTATTCAATTACAGCCTCCCAAACGTGATCGGGGACCGAGAGAGGAATTAGTCCCTCGGTCCTCGATCGGCGTGGAAGTGTGGCGCTGATTGCCCTCCTCAGACTCTCGGCACAATGGAGTGCCGCGTCCCTCTGGGCCGGAGTGCCCGAGGAGGGCCCGGTCCCTCAGTAACTGTAGACGACACTCGAGCGCGTCCTAAATACTAAAGCCACTCAAAACTCAGCGGAATATTAACTTGAACGTTTGTAATGTTAATTTGAATCTGTTTTAATTCATTAAAGGGCCGATTTTTCAATCGTCAGATAACTCTGTTGAATAAACAAGTGACTTTGACATTTGTCCCATACAAAATCTGCCAAAGTCACATATTTATTCCTTAGATGTTTTCTGACGATTGAAGAATCGGCCCTAAATGTACAAGTTAATATTTTCAGATATTCTGTTACTGTATTTTTTTATTATTTTTAATCACGTAAGTTTATTTACTGAATTAATAATAAAAAATAAAGATGCTATTTAATCTAAATGGACAAAAAGATGAAATTGAAAGTAAATAAACGTTATTGTAGTTATGTAACCCGAAGTTGTTGCGAGTGATGTTCACCAATGTACAGAATGGCTCGTTAACTCAAATGTTAGCTGATCGACGATTTGATTAGCCTTTCCGAAACGGGGGATAAGACAAAAAAGTATTGTACAGAAAGTAGTATAGTTCGTGTTCCTTACGTAGTAGCGCAATTTTATATACTTTTCTGTTATGCTTGTATGTGTAGTGGGAGCCCAGAGGTAGACCAACCGAGCGAGGTGGTATACCGGTAAAGTCGAAGCCCACTGCAGTAGTAGTTGTCAGATGTTGTATACAGCGCCGAACCGAGAAAACTCCGATAGCGCGATGGAGGATTATAGCGCTAATTGGTCTGTCACATGCTTAGCAGGAAATCATAGGCGTAAAGTTTCTGTATTTGATTTTGTAAAACCTAACTCCGAACTGAAAATCGTCAGAAAAAAACTACGCTGCTGCACGGCGATTAATCCTCTAAACTGTGTCGGGGTTTGTGCTTCAATTGTGTTAAAGAACAGAGGGATAATTCCTTTATTATCCCGAGAAGAGAAGTGATGTTTCATACCGCGCGGGAGACGGACGCTCGCTCATGTTGGTTTTGCAGCCCGCCGCTCCCCGTAGCTCATGACTCATGGTCATCCACTTATAACGCGGGATGATTTTTATTAGTTTTAGACCTCCCCTCAATCTTCTTACGTAATTAATGAATGCCTAACAATGAACGAAATAACAACGTAAGTACAGATTTATTTTTGATTCAAATAGCACTAAATCCTTATTATTAATAATGTAATATTAAACATTCGTTTACATAAAATGATGAGTATTATATCATAATGAATACACAATAGCGGCACCGAAACGTGCAGCACCCGCTACAGCCCCGATAACGCATGAATAGGAGCGCCCGAGCGAGAGCTCGCTGTTTACAGCCGGAGCCATGATCGTCGTACATGCGGCGGTACATACGGGGGTACAAGCTGTAGGGTTATTATATACCTTAGAGGGGACCACATTTCATTTGTAAATAAATAATTAATGAATCTCAATTAACTTCCCAAGATATAAGCAGGGGAAGGCCGCGAATATTATGTTTATTATCTGTGGGGTTAGCAAGAACAATTGGCTGCTACGTATTGGTAAGTTATTGAAAAAGTTTTACGATTTATGACTACGCCCATCCACTTGACATGTGATAACATTACGGCTGCTGTCAAATACGAGTATTCGAACTTATGCCGCTAATTGAAAGACTGACACTGTGGTCTGTGGCTCACTTCACTCCCAATTCCCACAACAGACGGGCAACTTCTGTACACGCCGGTACCTTTTATTTATATTATGCGAGTTTCTTACGCGGATTCTTTCGGTGGGCTAGAGCTGAATTGCTATTAGGATTTTTTTTTTTACTTTCCGAAAATGTTCTTTATCATTCATACTTTTATACTTCTTATCATATTATCGTACTATTTATATTTTTTTGTGAGTGAGTGTGTATATTTCTCGTATTTCACGCAAAAAAGCTCCTAAACTAATTTTGGACTGATATGGTATGTTACTAATTTTTATGCCGGATTAACATAAGTTACATTTTACCGTAGCAAAATGTACAGTTCCCGTGAGATTTCATTTGGCGCGTGCGAAGTAACAGAAATATCTAGTTAACCATAAAAGCAACATCTTCACAAGAATATTTACGTAAAGAAATAATAGAGCCCATTTATAATGTCACATAATATTATGTGCTTAGTAGGCCAGGCGGAACATTGGACGACGATTGATAATTGTATTAAAAACAGTACAGCTCCAATACAATTGACTATTGATCACTATCTATCAATTGTTCCTGCTTAATCTACAGGCCTTCTCGTCGCTGCGACACGGTTGGATTTATTGTGACGCCTTCGGCATATCAATATTGTTGATGTTTTTGTAACAGTAGGAAGAGAGATATACGATCAATAGTCAAAGTAGATATATATAACACGCCCCAGATTTCGTAGATTAAACCCCCCTGTAGTCTCGACAAGCCTCACGATAATTGTTCGTTAAATATGCAAGCGATTAACGTTTCCTTGTTCCGCGTCGAGCTGAGACCTCGGCGTTACTCAATTGTTTGTTATCCGATATATAAATACGATTCAGATTATATTTTAATCATCATTGTCGTGTATATTTTTGTAGTAGTCAATGAAAAAATTATAGTTATAGTGAAATGAAAATGAAAAATCTTTTATTTCCAAATCGGTTAGTTACTAACACTTTTAGAATTGTCCTACATGATGACCTACCACCGAGTAGGGACGCTATCACAGAAATAATACGTCATAATATTACAACCCATTAGTCAGAATATGTCGTGATCTATCAAGCAATGACTGTAACCTGTTTGTGTAATAAATATAAATAATTGGATATCATAATATTATATTATGTTACGCTCGGGCTTTCTATAATTTGTTTATTTTCAAATCATGCAATTACAGATCTCAATGGATTTGGCCTGTAATCATTTTAATTAAATAAACCTGTTAATATTATGTATAAATTTATCTTTTTATTGTGTTTCATTGAAAATGCTTCTACGCAGCACTCTTGTTATTCTAAACACGTAGACAAATTTATTTATTGTTTAATAATTATTTCGACAATTATTTTGATGTGATGTATTGTATAGAGTGTGCAGTATAGTGTTTTTTTATTTCCAGTTTTATAAACCTAAACGTAAAATAATCTGATACGCGGTGGCGGGGATTGGGCGTGCTGGGCGGCGCGAGGTGTGGCGTGGTCATGATTTTGTGATTAATTTCACGTAATTTTAGATCAAATCTAAAATTACGTGAAATTAATCACAAAATCATTAACATCGGCGTGTGTGAACAGGTCGCTGACCTTGTATAAGCTCGCACACACGACCGATCGCTGAGTAATTCAGTAAATTTCCTGCCTTCCAATTGGTAATATTGGTATAAGTTTCAAAACTATCACATTTTCTGACTGACCATACACGACGATGCTGCAAAGAGCTACGACGATTATACAAGGCTCTACGAAGATGCGGCATGGCGCTACGACGATGCTGCAAAGAGCTACGACGATTATACAAGGCTCTACGAAGATGCGGCATGGCGCTACGACGATGCTGCAAAGAGCTACGACGATTATACAAGGCTCTACGAAGATGCGGCATGGCGCTACGACGATGCTGCAAAGAGCTACGACGATTATACAAGACTCTACGAAGATGCGGCATGGCGCTACGACGATGCTGCAAAGAGCTACGACGATTATACAAGGCTCTACGAAGATGCGGCATGGCGCTACGACGATGCTGCAAAGAGCTACGACGATTATACAAGGCTCTACGAAGATGCGGCATGGCGCTACGACGATGCTGCAAAGAGCTACGACGATTATACAAGGCTCTACGAAGATGCGGCATGGCGCTACGACGATGCTGCAAAGAGCTACGACGATTATACAAGGCTCTACGAAGATGCGGCATGGCGCTACGACGATGCTGCAAAGAGCTACGACGATTATACAAGGCTCTACGAAGATGCGGCATGGCGCTACGACGATGCTGCAAAGAGCTACGACGATTATACAAGGCTCTACGAAGATGCGGCATGGCGCTACGACGATGCTGCAAAGAGCTACGACGATGCTACAAGGCGTTACGACGATTATACAAGGCTCTACGTCGATGCTGCATGGTGCTACGACGTTGCTACAAGGCGCTACGACGATTATACAAGGCTCTACGTCGATGCTGCATGGTGCTACGACGATGCTACAAGGCGCTACGACGATTATACAAGGCTCTACGTCGATGCTGCATGGTGCTACGACGATGCTACAAGGCGCTAAGACGATGTTACGTGGTGCTACGATGATTATACAAGGCTCTACGTCGATGCTGCATGGTGCTACGACGATGCTACAAGGCGCTAAGACGATGTTACGTGGTGCTACGATGATTATACAAGGCTCTACGTCGATGCTGCATGGTGCTACGACGATGCTACAAGGCGCTAAGACGATGTTACGTGGTGCTACGATGATTATACAAGGCTCTACGTCGATGCTGCATGGTGCTACGATGATGCTACAAGGCGCTAAGACGATGTTACGTGGTGCTACGATGATGATATAATAATATGGAGATACAACTAGTACTAAATTACTACGACAGTGCCACCTGACATACTTACATTCATGGCCTACGCTACGAATATAATTTATTTCGTGCGTCCTTACGCGGTTCAGCTGGGTCTACTACAAACTAAAAGACTTTTTATTCTCAGGTGTGTCACAGACATACATGTAAAGTATATTTTTAATATAAAATATTTATTATTTATGTATTTATTGTTCAAAACTTTATTTTCGTCAAAAGTATTGTAATTAATTCTTAAAGTATTCTTAAACTTTATATATCATTATAATATTATCATGTAACAGTTAAACGTTAGATATAATATTCTTGTTATTATTTCATTATAATATTATTTTAATATGGCATCTAAAATTGTTTTTTTCTAATTAATTTCGAAGGTTTTCATTAATTTTGCTTAAGTATTTAATAATTACATAATTTTTTTACTAAAACAATGATTTTATTGTTTAGTTGAGAAACATCGTTGATTCAACATGGTGCTTGTTTAGATTGGAAAATTATATTCGATCCTGAGGTAAAATTTTGATAACTTTTTTAAAGTGTACGTCACTAAATCATATAATACAATCTCACGCGTGCTGCGTAACGTGTTCACCGGCAGTCGGGTGGGCACCAGCCCCGGGGTCCGGGATATCTTGAAAACTTGCCGGGATTTATGCCCGGGATATAAATAAATATTCAGTAGCCTCTAAATCAGAAGCGCGAAATGTGCGGGTATCGTTGGCGTTGAGCAGTAGCGGGTTGGAAGAACTTTATCACAATGTAACTAAAATTAATTTGACGCTATAACTATTACACAGTTATGTACACCGTAATAATGTCTTGTGCAATAGATATATTACCTCTTACAAGTTTAGTTTTAAGCAAAAATTGTATACGGTGTGGTAGTGCTTAATTATTAAAGAAATAAAATAAATATTTGAAATGTCCAGTGATACACTCGTAACTTGTGCATAAGCAATAGGTACTGTTACCATAAATCGTAAAAAATATGTTTTGTGGCTGCTCAAATATATGAGCAGTCGTTAAAATTTGAGTGACGTTTGAATATTTGGTCGTAATGCTTTACAACTACTTCACAATCATCTGACACGTGTCAGAGCCTGTCACCAAGTTTTGTCTCTTGATAAATGAAGTGAACGACAAAGCTTGTGAATACTTGACGTTTGGTATGGTATTATGTAATGGTAGCGACCATTCAGGATGGTTCGGAGATTCGCTTAGTATGTTATAATTGGTATTTCTGATTTGGAATGTTCCTTAAGTAGTTACGATGTAAACATAAAATATCTAGTCGGTGGGTGGTTTCCGCTCGAGTACCGCGCACGTCCGCCGTTCAAATAATGTTCATTTACGTGAGCAAACGAGCGCTCGTTGACGATTTAGGCTGCGTAAACGTTTTTAAAGTTATAGTTATTGTTTCTAATATTATCATTATAAAATTTTGTGGTCGTGCTTACTTTTTTCACATAAGCTATAATTTTTAATAATGTTGTCGAGACTTTCTTGCTGTCTCGACGTTTTATTTACTTTTTTTTGAGATATGGGTAAATATTGTTTCAAACTTGGGGATGAATCAGAAAACCTGATGAGTCTCGCCCTATCATTTTCGTATATTAGGTACTATTATAATTTTAAATATAATGTAGTCAATAGCCTTTAGTACGCGTTTGCATGCGTCTGCGAAACTGAGAAAAAACTGTAAGTAGTATTTTATCTTATATATTATGTATCTTATGCTATAATAATATGTTTATCTATAGTATTAATTTATTAAGCTAGATTAAATGGTTGGACCGATGAGGACTGAACCATTCAATCTTGATTTTTGTCCATTTGTAACCATTCCATTTTCACGAATATAAGGAAATCGTAATGGTTACTCAATGAAAAACTACTACAGTATTAGCTTTTCTCAGATCTTTCGCTACTAGAAATTTCTCCCTCGCGCAGTGAATACGTCGCCGCGTGCCAACGCGTGACGTGAGGGCGCGGCGTTAGTCCCGACAGGCGTCAAATTTCAAACTTCGTGCCTCTATCCGTCAATACTCGCACGTGCGTCACGTCGGCGGGACTCGCGGGAGTCCCGGGGCCCGAGGTTCCAAATACGCTGACACATCACTATATGAAGATACATCAATTTGTTCCTTTGAAGTCAATAAAAAGACGGTAGACGTTTTTAATATGTAACAAATTATTTCCGGATCACTTTTACTCGTGCTATTCTTAGAGGTATCGTTGTAAGGTACACATTGAGCATGTTTACGGATAATCATATAGAGTAACAAAAAAAAACTAAATAGATAATTTGTGAGCCTAAATATACATCCGCTCGAACCCACGCAAATCATTCGTCCTCTTTTTCTATATAAAATCTATTTTGGTATTCCTTTGACTCACTGTACGTTCGATTTAGCCTTACTCGTGCCACCGTTGACATTCAAAATTTCAATATTTTAATTAACTACGAAAAACAATAACAGTTTCCGACAGAGAGCGAAAATCTGCGGTGGATCAAAAGCGACAGCCCGCCGTAACGGAGCGGAGTCTCGGTTTAGTGAACATAAATCCCGGAGACGGCCGCCAGCCACCGGCCTCGCCGTCCTCGCGCACGTTGTGGCAGTGAATATCAATGTGTAATATATGGAACGATTTATATTGTGTTTCATGTTATCATACTCGGCATTTGATTGATATTTTTACGCTACACGGTTCTGTATACAGTAGGTACTATACAGACTGAAATTTTTACGTTGATATTTTTAGTAGATGACGCTATTCCTTTCATAATATATTTATGACTAGCGACCCGCCCCGGCTTCGCACGGGTACAATGCTGATACTAAATACTGTCGTAATACGGCGTCGGCGTCGAGCATCTTGCCGACGCCGACGCCGCGACGCTGACGCCGCGACGCCGACGCCCGACGCCGCGATTATTTTATGTCCCTATAAATTTCGAGGAGTTCCCTCGATTCCTCATGACGCCATCATCAGGCATCCACTTTGATAACTATGAGACCAAGTTCGACTGTAATTGACATAGTGGCATATGCTTGCATTCCTTTAAACAACGCTGAAATCTTCAAACATGTATCTCTAAGGACTCAGAAGTTCTGTTCAGTACTTTTAGGTCCAGGATATGGTGCAAAACCTTACTGCTTTGGTAACATATGCTAAGACTTCTTCAGAAAATATCAAAATCCATATATGTTTCCATATAAATTTTGAGGAGTTCCCTCGATGCCTCACGAATCCCATCATCAGGTCACCATTTTGGTGACAATGAAAATTTACGGTTGAATTGAGAAACCTCCTCCTTTTTTGAAAGTCGGTTAAAAATACTGTTTTCTATTGCTTCGCGTCGCTGTTTAGGTAGATAAGCGATCGCCCCGTGCGTCCCGCACACCGCGTAGTCAACACGCGTCGAAGTTCGTCCGACTTACTTCAAATTTATCGTCACTACTCGGCTCCTATGTATCTCAGCGTTATGTTTTATAGCCTATAACCTGCTCAGAAGTATGGACTACAATCGTACTAAGTTTGATTAAAATACCTTCAGTAGTTTGTGTTCCATGCGTGCACATATAGACAGACAGACAGACAAAAAATTTATTGATTGCATTTTTGGCATCAGTGTCGATCACCAATCATCCTCCAATAAGAATTTTGAAAAAATATTCAATGTACAGAATTGACCTCTCTAGAGTTTTATTATAAGTATTCTCTATCTATATCTATATATAGATATAGATAGATAATGTATTTCTCATCAGAAAAACTTTCGAATGGTGTAATGCACAAAAGTACTTTTTGTAAATTGGACTCTATGCTCCTTTCAGCAAATCCTTATAGTGTAGGATTTCAATAACAGTATTGCCACTTGAAAAATGACCTTGTGGGAGATATGGGTATCAGCGTTTTTAATACAACCCTCGTTTGTATGTTAATACCAAATGTGTAAACAAAGCATCACATTAACGAATACTAGAATAAATAAGGGAAATGCTTAAACGGAGAGTTAGGTTGCGATAACGTTACAGCTGAAATAGCAACGGATGCTGAAAATGCTCGACACACGCACGCTTAGCGGCGACAGCAAATTCCTAATTTGAATATCAATGCGAGGCGCGAGGCGAACATTACGTAACTATTGCCGTTTTATTCCCGGGAATCCCGGTTTCGCTCGTTCGTGTGTTTCTGTCGTACACCACTACACTATTACTGTCTACACCCGCAAAACGCTATTGCAGTGAAATAAATTCAAATGTTTTTTATCCCACAAAATTGCAGAACACATTTTTAAAAGCAATTTGTAATTTACATAAACTTTCATTACCGGCAAGAAACTTTTCGGAACAAAAACATTTGACATTACTTTTTATTTAGCATCTACTCAGTACTCACAGAACACCTCTGCAACTGTTCTTAAAGCTGACTTTATTAAATATTAATATGTTTTATGTATTGTTTACTTTAAAAAATGAGATATTTTGAGACAGATTTTTATTTTCTTTGTGACTTATGATTTACACAATATTTAATTATATGTTGAGTTGACATTGTAAAACTCATATTTTATAAGCCTAATTATTCCATCTTTTGGCTGGAACTAGACCAGACTGAATTCGTTTCGCTATTTCTCTCGGTAGGTTAAGGTACAGCCGGTAGTAGCATTTTCGGCTAAGATTCTGAGGAAAAACTTTAATTTATAAATACAAATGTTATTTTTCAATTTAATTTTCATCGCAGCATATTATCTGTCACATAGAGCATTACAAACTTCACTGGAACATATTTCCGGCCTCAATCGTCCCGGGAGTCCCGGCGCGCGGCGCGTGCCGCTGGCGTCGAGTTTCGGACCTCATCGGACTTTTCCGTCGCTTATTGCCGGAGAGAGACGTTTGATGCTCGCCGAGTGACTTACAATAGAAATAGATTGAATCGGCACGGGCGACATATTGTTTCTCGGCACTCGACAAAAACCTTCGGGGATAGTATTGACTCTCGTAAAAAATATATCCCTTCGATAGGTATATGAGACGCGTCGCTCATTTGCTAATGGACGCGTATTGTAGCGCGTAGTTCGCCTTCGATTCCATTAACACGTCACAATAGATTTTCTTGGAGCAATATGAGAATACGCGTGATAGATTAATATATTTTAGTGGTTAGTCAATATTTTGGTGAGCGCGTAACTTGATTAGAATATCAATTTCTTATCAGGTTATATAGTGAACAAAGTGTTTCTTGAAAATATTTATTTCATTCACAAGATTTTTTACTCATCGTTTCTACTTATAACTGAAAAATATTGGTATTCTATAATTATACCCCCGGGACTTTTGAACTAGGCTTAACCGCGGACTTAAATTATAATTAAGTGACCAACTGGAATGTTATTTTTGCACCGCGACAACAGGGCTCACGTCACGCTCGCATGGTTAATGGAGGTCCCCCGCCTGCGAAAACAAACGGACCTCCAAACAGGCCGGGAGTAAACATCCATCGCCGATGATTTGCACTCACCGTATTAAATCCCTACTCATTTATATTCCCATCGTAAAAGCCCGCCGACCGCACACGCTGTAACGTACGACCGGCGAAATGTAGTTTTTATTTCCCTAGTTTCTGTATCCATGCTGCCTTTTTGTACGTCACTTTTTATTTTTTTCGTTCACGCCACTGAGCTTGTGAAGCCCTGCGAATAGCCCACTAGAATAAAATAATATAGTAAATTGTTTATAACCTTCGCTAAAGTAAAAATATATTTTTTATTTAACTAAATTTAAGTCGTTTCAACTTTGTATGATATGAGTGGAAATATAAAAGATTATCTGTTGTTTCAGATGAAATGAACATGTTGCCTCGGGAAGTATGGCCGAAGCGTTTGCGGGTGCTGGCATGAGAGAGACGACACTATCATGCGTCCCGGCCGCACCTGGTTGGCGACGACGACGCTGCTCCTCACCCTCACCCGCACAGAAATGAGACACGGCCAGCAACAACAGCAACACCCGCAGAACGACCAGCGACACCCTGACCAACACGATCATCAACACTCGCCACACTCCGACATCAAACATCACCACAGACACAGACACCGGCAGACGGAAGCGCCGCTAGACTTCGACAACAACTTCGAAGCAATCTTCGACCTGGCTAGCTACAAAGACAACGTCTACTTGGAAAGCGGCTACAACAGCTACGACGTAGATAAGAGCTGGCGTATGTCCAACGACCAGCAGAAGCATCCGCACTGGCCGATCAAGCGGGAGGCGGTTATCGAAGGTGACCTGGTGCTAGGCGGGCTGATGATGGTGCACGAGCGCTCGGAGGAGCGCACCTGCGGGCCGGTGATGCCGCAGGGCGGCGTGCAGGCCCTGGAGACCATGCTGTTCACGCTGGACATCGTCAACCGGCGCGGCCTCGTCCCCGGCGTGAGACTCGGCGCGCACGTGCTCGACGACTGCGACAGGGACACTTACGGGCTGGAGATGGCCGTCGACTTCATTAAAGGTATTTCTACGGATCACCACGTCACTTGTGCTACGGATACGCTTATTATACCATCTCCACATTTCCTGCCCCGAGGTATAGAAAATTTGTCGTTCCTTGGCGGGATTCGATGCGCTCTCATTGGCTCAGAGAGGTGATTCCGAGAATTTATTCCTTCCATTACTTCTGTAATCTAGACAGGTTAAGTGTCACAAGTTAGTTCGCTAAATGAGATCACAATCGCTGTAACTCACTGTACACAATATCGCCCAGATGTTTCGCAGTGTACAGAGAATTGAGAAAACTTTAGCTATTCCGGGAATTAGGTATCGGAAAATGTGTCTCTTTACAACCGAATTCCTTTAGTTTGTTTATAACGATCTTCGAATATTTCAACTTCGCACAACTGGAAACGAGATGAAAGCTTTTATAGGGCAGATAAATAACTTACAGTACACGAGCGAACTTCGAGGAATCGAATTTCTCCGGCTTCTATAGCCACCGATTAGATAAATGTCGGTAGTCGCACAGCGTAACTAATTTATTTGTCAGGGTCCATCAGCAACATCGACGACGCGGAGTACGCGTGTAACGCGACGGCCATGCGGAAGGTGATCTCGGGCGTGGTGGGCGCCGCCTCCAGCGTCACCTCCGTGCAGGTCGCCAACCTGCTGCGTCTGTTCAAGATACCGCAGGTCTGTAACGCCAGTATAAACGCGACGGCCATGCGGAAGGTGATCTCGGGCGTGGTGGGCGCCGCCTCCAGCGTCACCTCCGTGCAGGTCGCCAACCTGCTGCGTCTGTTCAAGATACCGCAGGTCTGTAACGCCAGTATAAACGCGACGGCCATGCGGAAGGTGATCTCGGGCGTGGTGGGCGCCGCCTCCAGCGTCACCTCCGTGCAGGTCGCCAACCTGCTGCGTCTGTTCAAGATACCGCAGGTCTGTACCGCCATGTTTCGTTGTGACATATAAATAGGACACGTAATTAACATTAATGTTCAGATGTATAACTATTGTATGTAAATGTAAAACGTGGAATTACATAAGGAACAATAGCGGCCCCCGCCGGCACCAACAATGTGCCCGGCCAACTGTGAGCTACGCGTTATCTTCGGCCCACATTTGACTAGCGAGTCTACTGACTCCCTGATTAATAGAAGACTTAATTCTCATTAATATGGTGCCTATTGTACTAGAGTATAAATCACCAAGGTCTATTTATGTACGAATTTGTATCTCGCTGTGCTGGTGAAATGTCCAATTTCAAAATATTAGCCCCTAGTGAAGAAAATGTATGAAAACAATCAAGGTTCGGTGTGAATCATGAACGAAACGCCCCCGCGGCGGCCCGCGGGGCTCGTCTCGACTTCACTCTCGTCAATTTCGCGACCCTCCCCGGGATCTTGTTAAATTAATCTGTTTTCTTAAAAAATTGTTTGGACCCTCGGCCTCTGGTTGAGCAAAGGATTTTCCCCGTAATTAATAATGAACTTGGCGCTAGAAGTTTTAAGCGATTATAAAAGTTGCGAGCGATAAAAATTAGCCCCGGGCCTAACGGGCCGAGGCTCGGTTCCACTCCATCACACAAATCACTAAATTTCGAAGATTAACGTCCATTTTTTGGTATTTCCCTCCTTCACGGCCGGCAGAAATATCTCTTTAAGATTTTCAAACTCATGATTTATTGAGGTAAAACGTTTGGAGATTTTTCTATTTTCTTCTCACTTCTATATATATTTTTTGAGCTCCACGAGTGGGACTGAAGGCAAGCTGTGTACTCACGTGACCTGTTGGCAGGTGTCGTTCTTCTCCACCTCCCCGGAGCTGTCGAACAAGGCGCGGTTCGAGTACTTCACGCGCACCATCCCCTCCGACCTGCACCAGGTGCGCGCCATGGTGGAGATCGTGAAGCAGTTCGGGTGGAGCTACGTCTCCATCATCTACGAGGAGTCCAGCTACGGCATTAAGGTCAGTGTACTTTTTGGTTTGGTTAGGCGCGTATTTTTTGACGGGGCACTATTAGACCTCGGCCTCGAATTTTGCGGGCAGCGGGGCGGGAGTGGCGGTGTGGGAGCGGCAGGATCTTTCTCGTAAAATCAAATGGACCGGTTTTCGAAAGCGGGGGCGGGTAGCGAGTACCGCACCCGCGCCGCCGCCGCTCCCGCCCCGCTGCCCGCAAAATTCGAGGCTGAGGCCTTATTGTGGTACTATTCTTGTTATTTGGGTTCAAATTATTTCTCACCGTTCTGCTATAGGTCCCTTAAAGTTAGCTGGGTATTACCGAGTAATGCCTTCCTTTGTGACGGTATATTCATAAAGTAGAGGGTATTTAAGTATATTAGATTAATTAAAACGTCGCTTTTATCGTACGAAATGAGACATTTATTGGCGAATAACAATATAATGCGATTATGCGGCGACCGCGCGCGAGCTGAGCGGCTTTGTCCCAGCTAATCATATCTGGATCGTTTCATTGGAAACAGCTTGGAAACGGCCATCGTCGTATTTGTTACTTTTATAATTTTGAATAGTGACATGGCAAATAAATACGGTATTAACCGTGAGTCTTGTCAACTGCTTTTGGATCGTGAGCAGTAGTAACCAGAATTTATTGGAACCTATACGGTAGCCTTCCGCACAATTTAGCTTTTTCCTAGCGTATTGTTTTACTTCAAATAAACTGTGGTTGTAACTGGTGGATGAAAATACCTTCGTTGGGTTACGAGCCGTCCAAATATAAAAAAATTACCATCCGATTCATCTGATACAGTTTTAGTTTTCATCAAAATCGAGTTCGCAAAATGTTTCATCATTTTTCGCTGTCTCCGATAGTTTCGGATCTCCCTGTACACAAACCCCCTTGCTAATAAAACAATGCACGCACTGTATAAGCTATGCAATGTTTTATTATATACTAGCTGTGCCCGCGACTTCGTACGCGTGGAAAACTGATTTAGGGCAGCAGTTTAAATACATTTTTAGTTTATGAACACTGTCGTTTGGATATTTAAAATCACTAATTTATATATGCTTCTTTGTACACTGTATTAGACGTCCACAGGCAAAAGAAGTAGGCCGATGGAGTAATAATAATAGTTTACTGTCAAATAATGGCCGTTTTTGTCATGAATTTTTTGAGGTATTAAATTAAAACTTATTATTTTTTAATTACCTACGCTAACAAACATGTAGTCTACTTTGGGACTTGACGGTTAAAGTACTAACTTCCTTTAGACGACAAAATAACAAAAGTCCAAAAGAAAGAAAAAACCCAAGTCGTACCCTAGCATGAAAACTAATAAATAAAAATATCATGAAAAACATAAATCTTACTTATATTGACATAACTTTTCTAATTTAAATGTACCTATGACATCTCATATCTTGAAAACAAACCATCCTACGCCTATAATTTATTTATCGTATTTGCAAAACCTAAGTATAATAATAATAATAACAATAACATAAATAAATTACTTCGCACAAAGTAATACTTATTTTCACTTGGGTCAATAATTTTATTCTATAATTTTCAAGTCGGTGCCAAGTTCAGCGTTCTTTCGTAATTTGTTTTCATTTAATATTAGTTTGTAAGCCAGTACTTTGCGTACATAATATTATAGCATAATAACTTCACTTTGATGGTTAGTTGTTGTACATAGTTTGATATTGTAGTAAGGTTTTTGAAGTAGGTACAGTCGGCTGCACTAACATGGATACATCTACAAATTTGCAAAAATATGTCTACGTTAGTTTTTCAAAAATACACCTTATTGCATTCAAAGCGATGTAACCAGCAAAGTGTTTCAAAATTATGAATACATTATTTTCATAATGAAGTAAACAGCAGTATTTCAGTGAATAGTATGCACACTTAAATTCATAATTATGAATACGCGACAAATTTCAATAATATGTAAACATTGTTTACTTCATTACAATGTAAACATTAATTGTATCAATAATATGGATACACTTATAAAATTTTAGCATTTTTCACTTTTCTGCAAATATGTTTTAAATGCCTCAAAAATGTACTCGGGGTATGTTCCAATAAGATGTATACATTTATTTTTTCTTTTTCTTTTCAAAAACTACAAATGGTAGAAACATGAAATTTGGACTACTGAATTCGTAAAAAATCCCTTTTTGCACCTCCGACAAAAACAGAGGGATTTTTCGAGTCTGTCTGTATGTCTGTCATCGTAGCTCTCAAACGGATGAACCGATTTTGATGTAGTTTTTTTCAAAAAAATCAAAATCAAACATTTTTATTCAGAATAAATTTTTACAAAATGTTTTCTGAACGTCGAGACTATTTGATGCCTACCACCGGTTCGGGAACTAGCCCAGCGAGAAGAACCGGCGTAAGAAACTCGCATGGGGCCATCTTTTACCAAAAAGATGGAAAATTGCTCTTTTTTAAGATTTACAAATGTCAGAACTAAAACTAAATAACAAAAGTACAGTAATTTTATAGTATTTAAATATAGCCTTGCAGAGGGCTACCTTATTCCCAAGGTGTGCTGTCATTCATAAAATCATTTACTGTATAGTAAGCTTTTGCACACAAACGTTCTTTGGCTACTTTCTTAAACTTATTGTTAGAAAAATTTTGAACGTTTTCTGGGATCCTATTGTATAGGCGTATACATTGGCCCTTAAACGATTTTTTTACTTTACTAAGTTTAGTCACTGGTACATCAAGTTTATGCTTATTTCGAGTATTTCTATTATGGTTTTCACTTTTCTTCTTAAATAAGTGTAAATTTTTTTTAACATACATTAAATTTGAAAGGACGTACTGAGAAGGTACAGTTAAGATTCCTGTTTCCTTAAACTTTTCTCTAAGTGAGGTGTTAGGGGCCAGTTTGTAGATTGCCCGAACAGCTCGCTTCTGCAGCACAAATATATTATTTATATCTGCAGCGTTGCCCCATAGCAAAATGCCATAGGACATTATACTATGAAAGTAACTAAAATACACTAGACGTGCTGTACTTTCATCTGAATATTGTCTAATTTTACTAACTGCGTATGCTGCTGAACTGAGTCTGTCGGCCAGCCTAGCAATATGAGGGCCCCACTGAAGTTTTGAATCTAATGTTATACCTAAGAATACTGCTGTATCCACTAGTTCCATACGTTCATTATTTAATAGCACATTGGTTTCAAATTGCCTTACATTTGGCAATGTGAATTTTACACATTTTGTTTTTTTATTATTTAGTAAAAGATTATTGACACTAAACCAATGTACTATCTTTGAGAGAGCATTATTTACTTCGTCGTGGCATGTATTTTGTCGTTTCATATTAAAAATAAGAGACGTATCATCAGCAAATAATACTATCCCATGTTTTTCATTTATGAGGTATGGTAGGTCATTTATATAAATTAAAAATAAAAAAGGACCTAAAATAGATCCTTGTGGGACCCCCATCTCTATTTTAGAGCCTACAGATCTTTTTCCATTTACCTCAACCCTCTGAGTTCTATTTGATAAGTATGATTTCAAGAGGGCGAGTGCCTGACCCTTTACCCCATAGTGGCCTAGTTTCCTGATCAATGTTGTGTGCTGCACACAGTCAAATGCCTTGGAGAGATCGCAGAATATTCCAAGAGCATCCCGCGATCCCTCCCAAGCATCAAAAATGTTACTTATCAAATCGGCGCCTGCATCTGTTGTAGAGCGTCCCTTTGTAAACCCGAATTGTTTATCATGCAAGATGTTATTGATATTAAAATGTGATAGCAATTGATTAAGTATTATTTTTTCATATATTTTACTTAGCGTTGGTAGAATAGATATAGGTCGGAAATTAGATGGATCCGACCTACAGCCAGATTTAAACAGAGGTATTACTTTACTATGTTTCATTAAATCAGGAAAAGAGCCACTTTTTATACAATCATTGAAAACAGTTGATAAGTAAGGTGCAATAATATCGACTATCGATTTGATAACTTTCGTTGATAGGCCCCATAAATCTGTAGTATTCTTAATATTTAACAAATTAAAGTTTTTTATTATGTCTTGGGGCCCTATTTCTCTAAATCGAAAGTCGACTTCACACTCTTTTACATTTTCTTTCAGAAGTAATTCAGCATCAACGGAAGAGGCATTTAAATTTTTTGTAGTTGAAACCGGAATGTCAGCAAAATATTTTTCAAAAACAGTAGCAACTTCACTGTCAGATTTAATGATTTTTTCATCTATATTCAATTTAAAATTTGAGTTGCGACTGGTGACTTTTCCAGTTTCATTTGCGATTATTTGCCATGTAGTTTTTACTTTATTGTTTGAATTTTTTATTTTATTTTTAATGTGAAGAGATTTAGCTGCAGAGCAAACTTGCTTAAATATTTTAGAATATAATTTTACATAATTTTTAAATTATTCACTTTGATTAAATGTTCTTTCATTATAAAGTTCATACATTTTGAATCTACTTTTCAAAATACCCGTTGTTGCCCATTCACTGAATTTACTTTTATTGTTAATTGTTACTGTCTTAGAGGTAAAAATAGTATCGAAATGATATTTAATCAACTGAAATAGTTTATCAAATGCCCTATCTGGGCTATAATGAAATTCTAATTGACCAATGTTAGCCTTAATTCTACCTCTAAACTTCTCAATACGTTTAATATTTATTGGTATACATGTATTTCTGTCTTTTTTTATTTGTTTACATTTACTGTTTATATTAAAAATTGCTTGCTGTCCACAGTGATCAGAGCTTAGCATGTTGATAATTTCTTTATTAATTGGTTCTATGTTACTAAATATGTTCTGTGAGACACAAAATATCTATATTATTATTATTTAAAAATAATTCAATTTCTAGTTCTTTACTGGCCATTCCTTGTATATTTTGATGCACCAGCTTAAGTGAATGTTGTTTATTATATTGAATAATGGTATTTTGATGATTTCTTAAATCTATAGTGCTAGAGACTTCCTCTGTTGTCTTAAAGTCTAATTTAAATTATTATTATTTGGAACATATTCCAAGCTGTTACAATTAGTCATATTATAACTAGACTGCTCAATAGAAGCAGTTGTTGTCTTACTAGCCAAATTCTTGGCTGGGTTTATATACAAAAAAGTTAATAGCGCACTAGCTATCAGTCTTGTAAAGTAAAAAGATAGAAAATATCTATCTAATGTCAACTTACATAATTTATAATTTAAAATATTATTAATGTCAATAATATTAATCTTATTGTCATATTTATTTAATAATATGCAATTATTATTAACAGCAGCATACAATTGGCTATTAAGATTATGTCTAATTTGATTTTCCCGTGGCAAATGCTTTGTGTAAGGAAATGTAAATAATATAATTTTGTTAATATTCTGAAGTTTGTTTAATAATTCTATATAATTATCCATTTTTGTCTTATTGACATTTCCTCGTCTCCCCACTAATATTATAAGTGTTGTATTTGGACAGTGAGCTGTACATAAAATTTTTTTAGCTATTTGTTCAAATGTTGCACCTGGCATACAGGTATTATATACCGACTGTCCATCATACAACTTGTTCAATTGCACCCCGACTCCTCGACCAAGCTCATCGCTGTAAATACTGATTAAGCCTGAGCTTGAAGCAGATGATGCAATCAAGATTTCTTTCATGGAGGGTTTAGTAGGAGTCTCCACACCTACACTATAAGAATTATCCATTGAATAGCTTACTTTGCAATTACATACAGAGTTAAGTCTCAATAAAGACTCAACCCTTTCTTCATTGTAATGTGAAACTTCCAGTAAGGTATTCAATGCAGATATATGACTAGATATCTCTAATTGGGCCAATTCATATTTTTTAGTTATCGACTTTAGGGAGTTATGTAGTTGTGTAATTTCAGTTTGGAGACTGCATACCTCTGCCTCATATGTACATTTTGTATCTTCTAGATTTTTAGTACTAACTAAGTACTGATTTTTAAAATACAATTTGTCCTTTGTTAACTTGGATAATTTCAATATATTTTTCTTATTTTTTAACAACAGTTTTCTGGTTTTTTTAATGTGCTTGTTGACTTTAACATATTTTTTTAATTTATTTTTACTGGGAAATGTATGGGAGGGCATAGTATCGTCACCTGTCAAGTCAATAGTTGGTAAAAAATTTGTTTTACTAGTGACATCTTTTTCAAAAATACTAGGATCCCTTCCAAACATTTCTTGGAACAAGTTTTGTGTTTTTGAGGAATTGTGCTCCTGTATTTGACTTTCCAATGACTTGATTTGAGTTTGGGCTTCATGTAGCTTCCGCTTCCACATACTAGTGTTACTCAGGGCTTCCTCATACTCATCCCTACACTGATCAAAACTGTCCACAATATCTTGTAATTCTGTGCTTTTTTGATACAAATTATCATAATTGACATTTAACCTACTAAGTTCAATTTTTAGCTCAGAATTTTTATTAATGACTCTTAACATCTCTTTTTCACTATCTTCACGTTCAGAAAGCAACAGTTCATTTTGTTTCTTGTAATCTTTTAGTTCCTGAAGCGTCAGACGGAGTTGCTCCTCAGTCTGACGGGCCAGGTTTCCTCTAGTCATCATGATAATCTATTAAGATACAGAAACTATGAGATAATCAGTTAATTAATAGACTAATCTGTCTATCAATGAGCCAATTACCTAACTAGCTAGCAGATTCAACACTTTCCAATACCTCCCAAATAGTCCCAACCACTCGATATCTATAGATGTTGAGATATTTGCTCGGTGTAAAGCGGTCACGCAAGCTAGAGTGGTGTATGTAAGATGTTAAAAGAAGATATCAGTCTGTGCCAAACCTACAAGCTAACCTAGCAATAAATTTTATCTTACTAGTTATAAATATCAAGAGAAAAAATTAAACTGATTTCGAAATAAACTACTATGTCGGTGGAATCAACAATACCAAGTTCTCCTTATATGATCCTGTCACTCGATATCTTTAGATGGTGAGATATTTGCTCGGTGTATAGGGGTCACGCAAGCTAGAGTGAGGTAAATAAGTTGTTAAAAAGGAATAACAGGGTCTATCAATCCCACTGACCGGCCTAAGTAACCTATACTAAGTTTTTGAACAGCTGATCTGTTGCTTCCTTTCAGCGTTAATTATTATCGCCTATCGTCAACCTAAATCAGCTTGTAGGTAATTATGGTTATAATTTCTACACTAGCTGAGAAATATTTTGAATAATAGAAGTGTTTTTAATAATTTTAATACGAAAATTTGAATTACCTTGACAGCTGATCGCCGTTGACGTAAGGCACTTATTAAATTGATAATAACACAAATTCACTTGAACACAGCACAATAACTTATTATTTTCCTTATTAATAATACTTAAAACAATGTTATTATCAACTTTTTATTATAAATACAATAAAGTTTATATTTATTTTACAATTTTTAGTTGGGAGACTTTACAATGTCAAGTTTACGATAGTGTTGCCAGCGGGAAAAAAAATTTTTGTTTGAAAGCTGACGTGGTCATGTTAAAACACTAAAGCTATGATTCAACAAAATAAATTAGCTTACTGCTGAACAATTCAAGTGTTACTTAAAAAATAGTTTTACTTTTATGACTAGAAAAACACAAAAGGAAAAGAATTATGAAATTTATTACAGTCAATCAGACATTTTACCTAAACATATATTTCAGAAACTATTTTTGTTAGGTTTTTACTTCTACCCTCAAACTATATCTATGAAATTTTAATATTATATTAATTTTGTTTATCATACAAAATGTTAGCTTGCGTGTCTGCAAACTAAACTTACACTATGATATAAGTTTGATGTTTATTTATGTATGTTCGTCTGTTTGCCTGTGGCATCGTAACTACTAAATGGATGGACCGATTTTGATAAACTTTTTTTAATTTTTATTCAAAGACGAGATCGCAATAATTCATCATCAGTTCATTCACTGTTTGACTATGCAGGGGCTAGTTAAAAAAAATATTTAGCTTTTCTGGCCAAAAAAAACAAGAAAAGACAAGAATTATCCAATTTATTGCAATCGATCAGAAATTTTACGCGAACATAATATTATATTTCAGAGACTGTTTTTATCAGGTTTTTACTTCTACCCTCAAACTATACATAATATGATGATAACGAAACCAGAAATATTTAGTCACGAGTTTGTACAACAGAGTTAATTTACCTACAGTCATCGTTCGCACTTCGCAATATTCATTATTCAGTAATTTATTTTTTTTTTGGTTGGTTTTTTGTTTTTAAGCTTAGGTAATCCAAATGGAGTCATTTAAAACTACAATTTTTATTATTTTAAAATATGGGATGTTTTTCATGTTGCCCGTGTTACTTTATATTATTTATATTTACAATATTACTAATAAAGAACGATATTATTAACATTGTTTAGTTTTGATCATATTATAGTTTGAGGGTAGACTATAAAAACCGATGAAAGTAGTCTTTGAAATATATACGTTCGCGTGTATCAGAGTTATACCTATTACACTAAAGAATATAATCGATATTCTAATGTATGTGTGATTTTTAAATAACCGTCAATAATAATACTCGTCAACATATCACCTCTATTATTTATAGAATTCATTATTGTATATATTGCAATGTAATGAAATTTTGACCAGCCTTTTCTGAAACACAAAATTAACGTTTACATTATAATGAAATAAACAATGTTTACATGCTACTGAAATTTGTCGCGTGTTCATAATTATGAATTTAAGTGTGTATACTATTCACTGAAATACTGCTGTTTACTTCATTATGAAAATAATGTATTCATAATTTTGAAACACTTTGCTGGTTACATCGCTTTGAATGCAATAAGGTGACGATATTTTTGAAAAATTAAACGTAGACATATTTTTGCAAATTTATAGATGTATCCATGTTAGTGCAGCCGACTGTACTTACTTGGCACCGACTTGAAAATGACGAAACGAATAGAATAAATTTATTTACCTAAGTGTAAATAAGTATTACTTTGTGCGAAGTAAATTTAATTGATCCTTTTAGTTTACCTTTTGAAGTCGTTTTTTTCTGTTTAAAATTGTTTAATTTTAAGATTTTTAGTGATGGGTAGACTGAGTAGGGATAATTCTCGAATGATCAGACGACGGTTACTTGAGACGGAAAATGAAAAACAAAAACGATTAGATAAAATTAATAGTAGGAAGAGAAAATGTCTAAGTCTACTTGATATAATATATAATATCAACTTTTCTTCTTATATATATGTATATATTTATTTTTAAAAAAAATCATATATATATATATATATACTAGCTGTGCCCGCGACTCCGTACGCGTGGAAAAGTAATTTAGGGCAGTGTTATAATAAATCTGTTATAAAAATATTTTTAGTTACAAAAACTGTCGTCGAGGTATTTAAAAAACTACTTTATGTTGACAATTCCTACTACCAGCTTGACAAACGACCGTGTACAATTACTATAATGCGAACGGGACTACTTGATAGTACGCTCACATACACGACGAACATCTAGTAGCGCCGCAGCGACTGCAGACGATGATCGTATCCACGCCGACGCTGCTGGTGTGGCGACAATGATATTAAGACAGCGCGCCGCAAAATTTTGCGGTCTTTTAGCCTTTAGGTGCGTAAGTCCGACTTGCACTTGCCCGGTTTTTTATTTATTAATAACCAAACATGTAGGTACTGATTATAAATCACTTCACTGTTATAGTACTGATTTTATACAGAAAAGTAGCAAAATATAGAAAGTCCCAAAAGAAATTTCTTTCTTTTCACAAACCTAAGTTGTACCTAACATAACAACCATTCGGTCCATAATAAAAACTAAGAAATAAAAATATCAAGAAAAACATAAATCTAATTTATATTGACATAACTTTTTTAGATTAACTGTAAACACAATACTTATGTTAATCAAAATTGTATGTATTATGTAGTTATCGAATACATAATTTGGACAAAGAAGATTATAAAAATGTACAGTAATAGTAGGCTGTAGTATGAATTTTAACGGACGGAATGAGAACTATAATATACAATGCAAAATAATATTATACATTGCTAATGATGCACGCTGAGTATAACTCTCGGATAACGTATTGTATAAATGTAGGTACCTACTCAACTTTGCTATAATTGTATTAAAAGTACGGCATTTGGCGTATAGATGTCGCTATTATGGTCAGCTCTGCATCGCGCTATCGCTTGTAAGATAGATTTGTATATGAGAATACTCTATCAATATTATGATATTTGGCAAAAAAACCCATAATAATCTGTTAACACATATCCAGGACAGGCCGCAAAAGGCTAGAATTTCAAAAGGTATCTCGATTGGAATCGAGTTGTATCGACAGTTTTCCCCTGTAACACAGTTTAGTAACTATCAAGATGTTTTTTAATGTATATATTATAAAATAGAAAAAAACAAAAAAAAGAGCAATATATTTATGAAAATCTTAAAACTGTTTTTAAAATTCCGTACCTCAAAAGGAAAAAACGAAACACATATTATAAGATAATTTCCATGTCCGTCTGTCTGTCAAGACCCTTTTACTCAGAAACGCGTGTAGGTAAATTATATAAAATACTCAGGATACCTACTGTTCCTTGAAGCAGTGAAAAAATCAGACGTATTAGCCATTGCAACCAAAAGCAGTCGCTTAGGTATGTCGCTAAATTTCGTCATTTTCGACACTCGTAAGGGAATCAAAACCTAAAGGTTACTTCCCGTGAACTCAAAATCATAAAATTTGAAACCAAGCAACGTCTAAAACCATACGTTTTTAGTAACATTATATAGATAGTAAAAATAAAAATATTTTGATTTTTTTAAACTTAGTACCGTTTGTCATGAATGTGTATAATTGAAACTTATAACAAATACTTAGTCTCTAATATATTCAAGCTGTAACCAAATCAAAATTCTATGTTAATCAGGTTTGTATGGAGCTATCGGTACGCAAGTCCAACTCGCACTTGGCCGGTTTTTATTTATTTACTTATTACTAACCTACGCTAACAAATATGTATACAGTACCTACTTATCACAAAGGACTGTACAGTAAAAGTACTAACTATTTTTATACAAATAACTTTCGTAATAAACTCAAGAAAAAAAATCTTAGATTGTTCCTAGTTCCTACCTAGCAAGCCTAAAAGTAACAAATAAAAGTCACCCCCGCGGCCCCGGTGCGTTTGCTGCTAATACAATTTGAAGCGGCACGCGCGCGCGGCGGCGCACGGCTCCCGGGCCCGGCGCGCGCTTCCTACAAACGTCCAGCAAAAACGACATGATCTTTTAATATTGTCATAACTTTTTTATTTATGAACCGATTTACATAAAACAAACACTAAATGTTAAGTGAAGCTTGCCGCAATATATTAGTGAAAAGTACATCTTAATCGGATAAGCCGTTTCTGAGATTAGCGTGCACAAACCCACAGACAAACAGACAAACAGACAAACAGACAAACAGACAAAAATTTAAAAAATCATAGTTTTGGGTACTATTGCGTAAATAAAGGTCCCCTATCATATTTTTTTTCAAATATCTTCAATGTACAGACACGACTCCTCTACAGATTTATTATATGTATAGATATTATATACAATATAGTTTAGCGCTGCTCTAGCGTAACCCAGAGCAGCGCGAAATTTTTTAATAAATATATACATATATATATAAGAAGAAAAGTTGATATATATTATATCAAGTAGATTGACTATTAAATGAGATACAAATTTTCAGAATATTAAAGTCGGTACCAGCCAAACTCAATATTATAAGTTCTATAATATAGCCTATTTCATGATATTGTAATTGATATCACTATATCTATAGCGATGGAAATATGCTTGCAGTATAAGCGATGTCGAAATTTCCAAACGTATATCTTCAAAGACTCAAAATGATGTTTTTAGTCGGATATGCTTATGTTACTCGAAACAAATACAAAATTACTATGAGTGTCCCTATAAATTTCAAGGTGTTCCCTCGATTCCTCACGACGCCATCATCAGGTCTCCACTTTGATAACTATGAGACCAAGTTCTACTGTAATTGACGTAGTGGCATATGCTTGCATTTCTTTAAACAACGCTGAAATCTTCAAACATGTATCTCTAAGGACTCAGAAGTTCTGTTCAGTACTTTTAGATCCAGGATATAGTGCAAAACCTTACTGTTTGGTAACATATGCTTAGACTACTTCAGACAAAATCAAAATCGATATATTATTCCATATAAATTTTGAGGATTTCCCTCGATTCCTCACGGATCGGTGACAATGGGACCAAATTTAAATTATACCCTACACAACACAAAAAAAATTAAAATCGTTTCATGAACGATGAAGATATCCGCGAAGAAAAATAAAAAAAAAACATATATTTACAAATTGAGAAACCTCCTCCTTTTTTGGAAGTCGGTTAAAAGTATTATGTTGGTTATTTCATGTTACAATCTACCTTTGTGCCAAGTTTCATTTAAATATGTTGAGTAGTTTGGCTAAAATACCGTCAAACAGGTAGCTACAATTTTTTGAAGATCCCACGGGAACCCTTTCGTTTTTCGGGATAATAATTTCCAGTAATGCTCTTCAGATCATAAGCTACCTGCCTGCCAAATTTCATTTAAATATGTTGAGTAGTTTGGCTGAAATACCGTCAAATAGGTAGCTACAATTTTTTGAAGATCCCACGGGAACCCTTTCGTTTTTCGGGATAATAATTTTTAGTAATGCTCTTCAGATCATAAGCTACCTGCCTGCCAAATTTCATTTAAATACGTTAAGTAGTTTGGCTGAAATACCGTCAAATAGGTAGCTACAACTTTTTGAAGATCCCACGGGAACCCTTTCGTTTTTCGGGGTAATAATTTCCGATAATGCTCTTCAGGTCATAATCTACCTGCCTGCCAAATTTCATTTAAATATGTTGAGTAGTTTGGCTGAAATACCTTCAAATAGGTAGCTACAATTTTTTGAAGATCCCACGGGAACTCTTTCGTTTTTCGGGATAATAATTTCCAATAATGCTCTTCAGGTCATAAGCTACCTGCATGCCAAATTTCATTTAAATACGTTGAGTAGTTTGGCTGAAACACCGTCAAATAGGTACCTACAATTTTTTGAAGATCCCACGGGAATCCTTTCGTTTTTCGGGATAATAATTTCCAATAATGCTCTTCGGGTTGTAAGCTACCAGCCTGACAAATTTCATTTCATTCCATACAGTGGTTTTAGCGTGATGCGACGACAAACATTCCCATACGGACAGACAGACAGACAGACAGACATTTTTTTCAAAAATGTTATTTTTAGGTTCTGTGGCTTTTATAGGCCCCCTTTTTTTAATTTTCACTTAAATATTCTTAATGTACAGACATGACCCCTCTACAGATTTATTATATGTATAGATAAATATTTATACGCGATGAAAGTCACTTTACCGACAAGGACAAAACATACTCCAGCGTGTAAATATTTGTGTTAATTACTAAGGGCAATGTGTATGTATATAATTATTATTGTGTTTAAACTATTTACATTACACAACTACCCAGTTATTGACACACGTCAGTCGCACTGTCGCGGCGCCGCCATGTTGTTTATTTGTTCAAACATATTCGGGACTTCCCGATGAATTATTTTATCAGCTTATATTTACTTAATATTTCATTAATATTGCCACAACACTTTTGTTGGTTCACTCCGGGGCCAACGCGGCGCGGGGCACAGGGCGCGGGGCAGTCTTCTTAGTATTCAAATTAGTATCGATTTTATCTCGGAATAAACACAATCTAATGGATTTCCCGCCAGATTGACCCACTTTAATATTTCTCAAGCGGTATACACGAAGTAAGGAAATTGATCTGCCTTTCAATAAAGTTTAAAACGTTATTCTGAATAAATATCCAAACTATGATGGAATTGATCAAATGGATCAGCGTGTTGCGGTGGCGACATGAAATTGCCAAACCTACTCGGTTCCGCGGGGCTATTCACAACTCCCGTTCGACTCGGATTGAAACTTACAGCGCTGTTGTTGTTCAGGTCTTACGTTGCCTTACAGGGAGTTCGTGGAATCCAAGTCGAATTTGGCATTGTGAATATCCCCACAGATTGAGTCGCACTTATCACTGTTCAGGTGTACGAGTACAGGTTCAGCAGTTTGATATCAAACTGTCTCCAGTACCGGTTCGGTGTTGAGACAACTGCAGCCCACCACTTCACGCGGCCGGGTGTTCTAATAATAGAACGTGTTGCGACAACCCCCGAAATAATTCGAGTCAATACTCCGGTGAAACAACAAAGTGAGAGAACGTGTGTACATTGTACACACTTCCATCAATTTCTTATTACTGTGGAGCTGGAGGTACCTTGTAATGTGTTTGTACATTTTAATTGATATTGGATACGGCACGGTTGTAACAAATAGTTAGTTATGTAATCCATTTTAAGTTTCAAATAAAATGTAATTATTATCTATACATATAATAAATCTGTAGAGGAGTCGTGTCTGTACATTGAAGATATTTGAGAAAAAATATTATAGGGGACCTTTATTTACGCAATAGTACCCAAAACAATTATTTTTGGAATTTTTGTCTGTTTGTCTGTTTATCTGTTTGTCTGTTTGTCTGTTTGTCTGTGGGTTTGTGCACGCTAATCTCAGAAACGGCTTATCCGACGTAAATGTACTTTTCACTAATATATTGCGACAAGCTTCACTTAACATTTAGTGTTTGTTTCATGTAAATCGGTTTATAAATAAAAAAGTTATGACAATTTAAAAACATCATGTCGTATTTGCTGGACGTTTCTAGAAAGCGCGCCGGGCCCGGGAGCCGCGCGCTGCTTCAAATTTTATTCGCAGCGAACGCACCGGGGGAGAATATTATAGCATTCGATAAAAGTGAATTTCATTTATTTATATTATTTAGGAATTGTAAATACAACTATTATTTTTGTATAGGCGTAGGATAGTTTGTTTTCAAGTAAACTATTATATTACATACCTACCTACCTAATATTTAAGTTAATAGTTAAAGTAAAAAAGTTAGGTCAATATAACTTACATTTATGTATTTTTTGATCTTTTTATTTCTTAGTTTTTATACTAGGTAGGACAATCTAAGTTTTTTCTTGACTTTATTACGAAAGTTTTTTGTATAAAATCATAACTGATTTTATACATACAAACTTTTAATAAGTACTAACGTACTTAGTAGGTACTTTTGCTGTAAAGTCCTTTGTGATAAGTTTACTGTATGTACATATTTGTTAGCGTAGGTTAGTAATAATAATATAAATAAATATAAACTGGTCAAGTGCGAGTTGGACTTGCGCACCGATAGCTCCATACAAACCTGTTTGACATAGAATTTTGATTCTATTACAGCTTGAAGATACTAGAGACCTGAGTATTTGTAATATAAGTTTCAATTTAATACCTCAAAACATTCACGACAAAAACGGTAGTGTAAGTTAAAATATATATATATATTTTTATGTTTTCGCAATTTATCCTTTGTCAGCAATAAATTAAAACGTTGTTTCCTGATTATCTCTAAGGATTCTGAGTTCCCGGGAACCCTTTAGGTTTTAATTCCCTTGAAAGTATGGAAAATGAAAAAAAAATTGCGACATAAACGGCTGTATCTTTTGGTTGCGGTGGCTAACAAGTCTGATTTTTTCACAGCTTCAAGGGACAGTTATAGATCCTGAGCATTTGATATGATTTTTAGCTTGATACCGACACGTGTTTTTGAGAAAAATTGGCCGGGTTTATACGGTGTATCCGAATAACTTCTCTACTGCATGTTGTTCGGGGCCTACTTCTTTTGCTGAGCTCCGAAAGGATGGTAATATATCTAATATACCCTACATACCAAGCGGCTTGCCGGGCATGGATCGGGAATGTTGATCCCGATCCAAGCAAGTACATATTAGCGGAAGTCCTCAGCGGTTGCGCCATTTGTTTGTAGTCATGATGGTGTTCTGTGTACTTTTTGATGCTGAGCAGTTATGTCTGACTTTTCAAGATATAGTTACATCTATTGGGGGTAATCCTATGTCTTCATATGGCATGTCTGAGCCATTATTTGACAGTAAACTATTATTATTACTTCATTGGCCTACTTCTTTTAAAACAGATTTAATATAACACTGCCCTAAATCATTTTTCCACGCGTACGAAGTCGCGGGCACAGCTAGTTATTAATAATAATCTATTATTAAACTGTCAAACGATTCCCTATTCGTTGAGAATTGATATCAGTAAAAGTTGGTTTAGGCATCAGGTACTTAATAATTTTACTATCTAATAAATAATAATAAGACATAATGTATTCAGAAACACATTAGTTATAATTTTGAATTTAGCTTTTTTTAAAAAAGTTCTTTACTTATTACCCTTTCTAACGATATGCTACATGATATAAGAAACCATTCTTAAAGTGGTCAAATTAAGCTTCGTTTGCCTGAACACGCACTCTAACAATGTAACTGGTTTGAACAATGTAACCAGTCAACGCGGATTATCAAGCAGCAGGTAAAAAGTTAGTCCCTTTCTTACTAGTAGTACAGTTATTGTTGTCTTTGTCTATCGAGTTGAAAGTGAGTGAAGGTCACTTGCCGGGAATCAGTCGAGATTACTCTGCGATTCGAAGTGCCCGTACTTTTCCCGTTGTTCTATCGTAATCAAATTAAAGTCTTGTTATTGTTTTTTTCTTAAATCTGTTGTTGAACTGTTACGTTTTTGTTGTGTTTATCTTTGCGTATTCGTTACAATGGCGAACTTCAGTAACGAGGAGTATGCTGACATGATGTTGGCGTATGGTAAAGCTGATTGCAATTCGCATGAAGCGCGAAGAATTTATCAAGAACGCTACACTTATCGACGGTTACCTCACCACGAGACCTTCTCAACTACCTATCGACGTCTGAGGGAGACCGGAAACTTAAACTTTCGGGAGCCCCGAGTGAATGTGAGGCAACATAATGTTGAAGTTGATGAGAGAATCCTTCAAGCTTTTGATGACGATCCTACAACAAGCATACGAGTTGTTGCTGACGGACTTAACGTATCAGTTTGGAAAGTCTGGTCCGTTCTTCGGGCAGATGGAAGGCACGCATTTCATTACACTCCTGTTCAAGGTAACAACTTACAGTACTTACTATTTAAAATGTGACATTAAAACATTTTACTTGATTTCAAATCTTAATGTGTTCACTTTTACTCTTATTATTTTTTATTTTTTATTGTTGTAATTGTTTCGTTGAATTCCTTTCTTGCCATGTTTCTCGGACAACTGAAGAAGTTCTTTGCGTGAGCTCAATTAAAAGAAAGAAATATCGCGTTTATGCAGTTATTACCACAAACTCACGGATTTCATTCATTGTTCCAGGTCTCGAAGAGGGTGACAATGCAAGACGGTTAGAGTTCTGCCGATTTTTATTGCACACAGATGTTGAAGATAGCGACTTTTTGAAAAGAATTTTATGGACTGACGAGTCAAATTTTAGCCATGAAGGCATAGCAAATCTGCACAATTTGCATCACTGGGAGAAAAGGGGCCAAAATCCGCACAAAAAAAGGCAGACTTCCTTTCAGCGAAAATTCAGCGTAAATGTTTGGGCTGGTGTTATTGGGCGAAATCTTGTCGGCCCATATTTTTTGCCAGAACGACTCAATGGAAACAATTATTTAGAGTTTCTTCAAAATGATTTACCTGAACTGGTACTACCAGTTTTAGAAGATGTGCCAATTGTTTTTCAAAATGATGGCTGTCCGGCACATTACCAACGAACTGTTATAGGGCCCTTTCAAAAGCCCTTTTTAAAAAAGGATTTTATTATTAAATAGCTGTGCCCGCGACTTCGTTCGCGTGGTGTTTGTTTGACTTAAACCGTTTATGCAGCGCATGCAACGAAAGTCCCCAAATGTAAATTGTTTGTTTGTTTAAACGCGCTCATGTCCCGTATATGACACCGCGACGACCGACGCCGCGACGCCCGACGCCGCAACGCCCAACGTCGTGGAGCCGACTCCCGACGTCGCGACGCCGACGCCGCGACGCCTAACGTCACGACGCCGACGCCCGACGCCGCGACGCCCGACGCCGTGGTGCCCGCCGCCGCGACGCCCGACGCCGCGACGCGCGACGCCGCGGTGCCCGCTGCCGCGGTGCCCGCTGCCGCCGCGACGCCCGACGCCGCGACGCCCAACGTCGCGACGCCCAACGTCGCGACGCCTGACGCCGCGACGCTTACGCCCGACGCCGCGACGCCCGCCGTTGCGACGCCGACGCCCGACGCCGCGACGCCCAACGCCGCGACGCCCAACGCCGCGACGCCGACGCCCGACGTCGCGACGCCGACGCCCGACGTCGCGACGCTGACGGACGCCGCGACGCCCAACGTCGCGACGCACGATGCACGACGCCGCGACGCCCGACGCCGCGACGCCCTACGGCGCGACGCCTAACGTTGCGACGCCGACGCCTGACGCCGACTTTCAATCCGACGCTGCGCTGCTTGCGCCGACCGCCAAATTTTTCGGCGTCGGCGGTCTACTCTCGGTGCGCAATTCCAACTCGCACTTGCCCGGTTTTTTATTTATTAATTACTATATGCTTGCAGTATAAACGATGTCGAAATTTCCAAACGTATATCTTCAAAGACTAAGTAGTAGTGGTATTACATTAATATTTAAAATCGGTTCATAAACGACGAAGATATCCACTAACAAACATAAAAAAAACATATATTTACGAATTGAGAAACCACCTCCTATTTTAGAAGTCGGTTAAAAATATTATGTTGGTTATTTCATGTTACAATCTACCTTTGTGCCAAGTTTCATTTAAGTACGTTGAGTAGTTTGGCTGAAATACCGTCAAATAGGTAGTTACAATTTTTTGAAGATCCCACAGGAACCCTTTCGTTTTTCGGGATAATAATTTTCAATAATGCTCTTCAGGTCATAAGCTACCTGCCTGCCAAATTTAATTTAAATACGTTGAGTAGTTTGGCTAAAATACCGTCAAACAGGTAGCTACAATTTTTTGAAGATCCCACGGGAACCCTTTCGTTTTTCGGGATAATAATTCCCAGTGATGCTCTTCAGATCATAAGCTACCTGCCTGCCAAATTGCATTTAAATACGTTGAGTAGTTTGGCTGAAATACCGTCAAATAGGTAGCTACAATTTTTTGAAGATCCTACGGAAACCCTTTCGTTTTTCGGGATAACAATTTCCAATAATGCTCTTCAGATTATAAGCTACCTGCCTGCCAAATTTCATTTAAATACGTTGAGTAGTTTGGCTGAAATACCGTCAAATAGGTAGCTACAATTTTTTAAAGATCCCACGGGAACCCTTTCGTTTTTCGGGATAATAATTTCCAATAATGCTCTTCAGGTTGTAAGCTACCTGCCTGCCAAATTTCATTTCATTCCATACAGTGGTTTTAGCGTGATGCGACGACAAACATTCCTATATGGACAGACAGACAGACAGACAGACAGACAGACAGACAGACAGACAGACATTTTTTTCAAAAATGTTATTTTTAGGTTCTGTGGCTTATATAGACCCCCTTTTTTTAATTTTCACTTAAATATTCTTAATGTACAGACATGACCCCTCTACAGATTTATTATATGTATAGATGTATAGACTAGAAATAGCACTTAGAATAAAATATTAATTAAAACACGAATTAGAAATACGGCACACAACCGTCTTGGATTTGGAATGGAATGAGACTGGCTTGGGACGGTGGAGGATGTTTATATAAGGGGAATAGGATTGCTGACTACAATGGAAGGAATATGGATATGACTTAGGTAAGGACTATAGGGAACAGCGGAAAGATATAACACCTCCCCGGCCAAGACTAAACTTCGGGGTTAGTTTCCGAAGTTAGAAGTGGAATTGGGGAATAGGATTTAGGTTAGAATTTACAGGAATAGGAATTTTGAGAGGATGGAGTCTGCATTTGGGAGTAGGACTGAGGTTTGTATTTGGAGTTTCTGATGGATTTGGTAAGTTAACGGTTATTGGAGACAGAAGATGGGATTGACGGTTGTGCTTTTTTATTAAGAGATACAATCTGAAGACAACACAGCATATAACAACAATGACTAATATTAAGGTAATAACTGAGTAATGAGTCTCGTATCTAATTATTTGATGTTTGTTAATTATTTTGTCTGCTTCTTGTGTTAATGATTTTAGTTTTGTTTTGGTTTCTAAAGTAAATGAATCTAAATCTATATTTTCATAATTGATAAGGGGCTCATTACTTTTGGTTATTTCTAAATTATCCAGAACACAACATGAATCGTTAATTATATTAAAATCAGGTTGAACTACCACTGAATTTATCTTTATAACATTAGAGTTTGATATTAATTTGGTACTTTTACAATAAGCGGAACATGTTGTTGGTAGAGAGAGAATACCTGTACCAATTATATTTAAGTTCAGTGTAGTTTGATTTATACATTCTATATATAGTTTATTAGATTGGGTTTGTACAAAAATCCAATTATTATTTGAAATTTCTTTCCATACATCTAAATTTCCTTCGATAAAATCAGTTTTACATTGATGCGGTACACTTTTTATCACTTTAGTTATAAGTTCACTTTCACAATTTGGGTTGGCCGTAGTGGAATACACTGTTGTTATGTCGCACACGTAAGAGCTTTGATCTATTATTTCGCACATGTGGAGTGACTCTAGTACACAATATTCTGATTTAGAATTATCAATAGCAATATATTTATTTGTAGGTATAATATAACTAAATTGATTGGGTTCAACATTATAATGGGGAATAGGCAATGCCATGCTGTGATACAGATCATATACACTTGGTGATACTAATGGTATTCTTAAAACAAATGTAATTTTATTATTCAAACTGAAACTTATAACTCTAGAAACATTAATTAACTTAAACATATTGCTTAATTCTATGTTAACAGGAAGTTTCATAACTCCAGGCAAATATCTATAATTATCAAGCAATTCCTGGTACAGTACAGTTGGAGATAGAATGGCTGGATGTATGATATTTTGACTGCTAAACATTATTGCATTTATTATGTCTTCTAGTTGAAATGACAATGTTAACATTGCTGCTTCCAAACTATTCAAAATTGAATTAATCTCAGTTTTTAAATATAGCTCGTTAATAGTTGCGGATGTGTTTCTTAATTTAACTGCAAGATTGTCAATAGCTTGGATTAGATTTTCTTCATTAGTTTTAACTTTATGTAGTGTATAATTAAATGCTGTTAAGGTAGATGTTGTGATTAGAATGTTTTCTTTTAATAGAGAACTTAACTGTTTCTGATCATTTTGAATAGTTTGAACTGCATTATCATATTTTATAGCATCGTCCTCATCTAAGGTTCCGAATATGGTTTTGGAGAGAGTTCCGACACCACCAAACCATGCTCCTCGTCTGGCTCTATTACTGGTCAGGTGAGATATGGATGAATAGTCGGAAATTAAGTCATTGTATCTGATAGTTAACGGTTCTAATATATTGGAGCATTTTAGATTTATTTTATTTTGTATTTCTATGTGGTTACAGGTGAAGCGTAAAGTACCTAATACAGAGTTGAGGTTTTTTATATGCGGTTCTATGAACGATATATCACGAGGAGTCACCACGTCGAGGTATCCAGTTCTTATTTTAACTTGTCCAATTGGGTCGAAGTATATACCAGGGCTTGATTTGATTTCCTTAACATAACCTCGGCTATCCGTAGCCCATGTGCTGCAATTAAATTTTAAATTATATTACTATCTTAATGAATTTATGATTATTATTCTAAGGGATTGTTGCTTGCTGTTGGGGTTAATGCTGGACCTTGGACGTCAGCAGGTTTGACTTCATCAAAATGATGCCTCACATGACGTCTATTTATTAACAAGGATAAGGTGTGGTTTCCGTGAATTTTAACTACTTTGTAGGGCCCTTTCCATATAGGTGAAAGAGCCTTTCTTAGTCTTAAATGGTTCTTTAAATAAACGTAATCACCTATTTTATATTCTGTTGGGCGAGTACGTGAATCATAATATTGTTTTGATGTTTGTTTCGATTTCATGATATACTCAAGTGCATTTTCACGAGAGTATTTCATGCGATGTTGCAGCATCTTAACATATTCGGGGTAGGTTGTGGATGAAACATCATCGTATACTGATGTTGGAATGTATGGTTTGTGTCCGAACAATAACTCATAGGGTGAGTAGTGTGTAGTTGAGTGTATGGCGGTGTTATACGCTAATATAGCTTAATCTAGAGATATTATATCAATGTTTCTTATCTAATTATTTTATATCAATGGTATTACAATATATCGATGTACTAGAGTCACGTCACTTACTGGGACAGGAACGCGGCGATAAGGACGGCTTGTATAAACATCCCGTCGCACGGCGGCTGGACGTTCTCGGAACTCGGAGCGCTGCGCTGCTGGACCCGGCGAGATTGATGGATATCAATCTTTGATGACACCAAGCTTCGGGAACCGTTGATATTCGCGTTTAGTCGCGGATAGACTGGTTTAATGAGGTTTTAATTTTATAGACCACGCACAGGTTTGCACTGATTTAGCTGATTTACACTGATTTAGTATATTTGCACAGATTTAGTAGATTTGCACTGATTTAGTAGATTTGCACTGATTTTTTGAATAGTTCGAGGGTATAATGTTCGCGTTCGCGAGGCGTACCTGGGGCTTTTACTATCCCCTTTGAGCTGCCACCATAAATGTTATAGGGCCCTTTCAAAAGCCCTTTTTAAAAAAGGATTTTATTATTAAACTAGAAATAGCACTTAGAATAAAATATTAATTAAAACACGAATTAGAAATACGGCACACAACCGTCTTGGATTTGGAATGGAATGAGACTGGCTTGGGACGGTGGAGGATGTTTATATAAGGGGAATAGGATTGCTGACTACAATGGAAGGAATATGGATATGACTTAGGTAAGGACTATAGGGAACAGCGGAAAGATATAACAGAACGGTACGAGAGCATTTAAATAATGCATTTCCAAACTCGTGGATTGGTAGAGCTGGCTGGGGCCAGATTTAACACCCCTGGATTTCTACGTATGGGGACGTGCAAAAGAGTTAGTGTATGCAACAGAGGTGCCCACAAAAGAAATTTTAGTGGAACGAATAAACACAGCATTCGTAAAAATGCAAGAGGAAATGCGGCTTTTAACTACAACCTCGGAAATAAGAAAAAGGTGTCGTGCATGCATAAGGTGTGGAGGCGGCCAATTCGAGCAAACTTTGTAATTTTAATTTAATAAAAACAACTTAACATAAAAAATGTATTTTCATTATCTTGACCCTAGCAACAAAGTATCTCTTAGGTCGACCCCTGATGTATTATTTCTGTCATGTAGCATATCGTTAGAAAGGGTAATAAGTAAAGAACTTTTTAATAAAAAGCTAAATTCAAAATGAACTTTAGTTTTTTTTTAAATGTATTGATAAGTTGTCACTTTTCATAACATTTACACCGATTTACCACTTTGAAAGCTCAGAAGTTTTTTTGTGGATATCAATTGTAACATGTAATGATTTATTTAGAATTAGAAAACATTGTAGAATACAAGCATACTTTGTTTTGTGGTATTATAACCACAAACAAAAAAGTTAGGACGATTTAAAGGCAAGATTTCGGGTAGATTTCAAAAAAATAAAAAAAAAAACATATCTAGACTACCGTGAGACTTAGGATATTGGGTCTCACGGGGGAAAATAGCACATGACCCCCCACCCCCCAAAAAATCATGTCGGTCCATGTGCAAAACACCCTGTATAATTAATAACATCATTATTATCTACTACTAACTACCTATACAGGGTGTAAAAAGAACAGTCACTATAACTTTGAGATACGATTATTCTACTTTTCCTCATTTTGGAAATGTATTTTTTATAAAAAATTAGACATACACAAAGAATTTTTTAAGACTTTTTACCATTTCTTATTATTTGTAGTAAGAAGAACAAAAAATAATATTATAATTAATAAATAATTTTATAGTTCCCAAGTGTGTGAGCAATACACAAAGACACTTCCTTTTACTCTCATAACCCAGTGGGACGGTAAACCGACACGACTGGCGAGAGAACAGGCGCAGGACCGACTTTTTACATGCCCTTCCGACGCATGGATCATCTTTCTTGTCAGACAATCAGGTGATCAGCCTGCATTGTCCAAACTTGAAAAAACTACATTTTTTGTTTTTCCAACGCGGGAATAGTCGGGTCGAGAGCGAAGCTCTGAACCACTAGACCACGGGGGCGTTATAAATTTAACGTAATGTAAGATTAATAACAAACAAGAAAATTATTTGCCGAAACCGCCGCGCTGCTCGCCGTGTGAGTGCACTCAGCACTTATGGTTAAGCGTCGCTTAAGCTACATCTAAAGACTATATTACTATCCGACTCCAGGTCTTGTAGCTAATGAGCCACACCGATTCCGTGAGTCAGACAGCATTTTAAAGGAGCATTAATATTTAAAAAATGCATTTGGTCGTACGTATAAAAACCATGTTTAATGCAGCTTAGTCGGATGTGTTTCTATCTTTATTATACCGAGCTAATATTAAAAGTAAACAAGAGTGTTGTTTGTGATGTATGAACTAAATGAGGAATATAATTAATTAAGTTTTCTTTCATATAAGCTTGTAATCATTTTTTCTGTATTTACCCAATATTTGAGTAAGAATGTCGTTAGCGATGTACGAACTAATTAAGGAATATTGTTAGTTTTTTTTTCATACTAAATGTTTGCCTACCAGTGAAAACCTATTACTGGCTTTCTGTATTTTATACTGACTCTATTTTTGTTATATATAAGCTGTCGGTTTTCCGTAAATAATCTTACCCTTCTTAGAGTTTTGTAACTTTAAAGTATTTGAGTAGTGAGCCGCGCGATAGTTACAGCCTCAAGATACGTCGTTGTAATGTTGCCAAGTAGAGAACTTGACCGCCTGTCATTTGGCTCGAATCCCGCAAAAAAAACGATTCATCACAAACTGTTACTATGCTCAACGAAGTGGGCACGGGTCAGCACGGTCGGGTAGTTTAGTATATAAGTATGTAGGTTTTTAATATGTTTCCGTTGTCTGTAAGTGTACTTAGCACGGGCCAGATTGACATGGTGTTTGAGCGTCCAAAGCTATTATTGCAGACCAATTTCAGTCGGTAAACTTGCACCTAAGCATTACTATTGAAATGAGATATCGCGGTGTTAGTAATGTCTCGAGACGCAATTACAGTGTAATCAGTAATTAATTATCATGAGCAGGAGGATAATTAATATTCAACTGAGCACAGACGTTATCTCAACCGGTTCTCTAATGAGACGGCTACCGACTCGTGTGATTATTGTCGTTACATTATTCACTAGACAAACGGAGAAGCAACACAGACACGGTTTACCCGCCTCAAGTACACGTCGTTTCTCCGCGATCTTATTATCATACTGTCCTAATACCCACACAGATTTTACTATATTACGTTTTTTTTTTTTTTTTTTTATCTTTTTTATTTAAGGGACTTTTTTCACAACGTGAATATGTCAGTCCCATCGTAACTCTTACATTATGTACTATCTACGTTTACAATACAATGAGAATAACATTTTTGCTGCAATTGAGGTTGGCTCGGACAGTAAACCGTGAAAAGCGCCTACATCATACAAATTTAAGCCAAGTTTTTTTACAATTATGTTTCTTTTAGGTGCGTCGCGGACACATTCCATCAGTATGTGAAAAAGATCCTCAGGTTTATTACATACATCACAATTTGGAGAATTGTTCTTACGCATTAAATATGCAAAGGAGTTTAAAGGGAGGTGTCCGGAACGCATTCTGAAAGCCGTAATCAGTCTTAATCTACTCATATCTAAATCCAGAAACCATGGTATACGGGGAGGTTCAGATTGTAAGCTTTTATACCAGATTCCTTTTACTTTCGATCTCTCGTCAAAATACGTTTTCCATTTTTCATAACATTTGTTTTTAAATTTTCCAAAATATTCTGTATAATTAGGTATCAAATTTGAAATAGTTCCTTCCATTACAGCTTTTTTTGACAATCTATCAACCTCCTCGTTACCTACCAATCCTATATGCGCCGGAACCCATTGCAATACTAAAGAGCCACCTGTAGAGATAAACTCATTTATTTTATTTAATATGTCATACGCTATACCTAATCCTATTTTCCCAGATAAACATTTGTTTATGTGTTGGAGTGAACTTTTACTATCTACAAAAATAGCTATTTCTTTATGTTGTATTTTAGAGGTATATGTTAAGGCTTTCAATATTGCATACAGTTCCGCCGACATAATGGACATTCCGGGATTTAATTTAAATATTTCGTAATATTTTGCGTATGGATCATAATAAGCTGCACCTAAACCGTCTTTGGATTTGGATCCATCAGTATACAAAACATAGCAGTGGGAATATTTTTGATTTAACTCTATAACAACATTTACTCTTAAATTATTACACTCATAATACGATTTGGCTTCTTTTATGCAGTCTAGATTAGTTTTAATTACATTTTTTAAATTAATGTATGACACCCAAAATTTTAATGAATACATATCTATTGGATAAGAAGAATGAACAGGTTCTTCTTGCACTTCATCATAGGCCAGAGATAAGAGAGGTTTCTTTTTTTTATTCCAGAAAACACCCGTTCTGAGAGTTTTAAATTCATTAATTAAATTGACTATAGTACATGAGAGCCTCGATCTAAGTTTTAAACAAAATTTGTATGCAAGATAATTTCTTCTAATAAATAACGGCGGTATATTAAGTTCGCTCTCCATAACATGGATTGGGGTAGACCTAATAAAACCGCCAACAATTCTTAAAGCGGCATTTTGAATTTTATCTAACTTGGACGTGTGGCATGATGCCGCATTATCGTACAGAAAGCATCCATAATCTAACCTACTTCTTATTAGGGATATGTACAATTTACGTAGGTGAACGGGATGTAATCCCCATCCAGATCCTGCAAGAACTTTTAATAAAGATAAAAGTTTCTGGGACTTTCCTAGGGTCTCATTAATCTGTTTATTCCATCTCAACTGCCGATCTAACCACACACCCAAGTATTTAACATTTTCAATAGTTTCTAATTCACTACCATTTACTAACACATTTATTTGATCTTGATTTATTGAACGTTTTCTAGAGAAAATACACATTTTTGTCTTGTGCACTGAGAGTTCCAAACCCAATTGATCCAGTATTAAAACAAAAGCATTAAGAGAATTTTGAATTTTTACAACATTATCCCCTATTCTATTGCTAATTGAAAAAATAATAAAATCGTCAGCATATTGGCATGAATAAATATCATTTATATTACGGCATATATCACTAGTTCCAATGTTGAAAAGCAAAGGCGATAAAGGATCACCCTGAGGAATTCCTTTACAAGCCCATCTAGTATAAATTGAATTTTCATCGTTTAAATTAATATAAAGATGTCTATCTTTAAGATATTCCCACAAATAACAACAAATTTTATATCCCTCATTAATTTCATTCAGTTTAGATACTACTGCATCAACCAAAATATTATTGTAGGCACCTTTAATGTCTATGAAACAAGCTAATGTGTCTTGTTTTCGCGCCCATCCAATGTATATTCTAGATATTAGACTAACTAATCCGTCCATAGAGGAATGTGCCCTTCTGAACCCATTAGTATTTTCTGGTAATATTTTTTTGTTTTCGACGTGCCATTCGAGGCGCTTCGTTATCATAGAATGAAATATTTTACATAAGCATGAAAGTAATGCTATTGGGCGTAATTTAGAGTCAGGATCATTTGGTTTTGGAATGGGTACTATTTTAACATCTTTCCATTGATAAGGTACAATTGCTGAATTAAATATAAGATTGTATAAATTTAATAAATAATTTTTACTATTGGATGGTAGATTATAAATCATTGAATATGTAACGTTATCTTTTCCAGGGGCTGTATCTTTTGATTTTAAGCAAGCATCCAATTCTTGTTGAGTAAAGTTACAATCAAGTTGTACATTTGTAGTGTTTAAGAGCGGGCGTAAAGGAGTAACGAAGTCTGGTGTCAAAGAATCTAATAGATACTTCTTATTTGCGTCAGAACTGTTTATGTGGTTCTGTCTATTACCTTTAAGCCATCTCATTTTCCTCCACATAACTGTAGCCGAGGTAGATTCATTAATACTATCACAAAAATTACGCCAACTTTGTGATTTAGCTTTGCGTATGAGACGTTGCGCTTCCGAAATTTTGGATTTTAAGAGATTTAGATTATGATCGTTGGGGGTTTTCCTAAAGTTTTTAAGAGCTAAACGTCTTTCTGCTATGACTCTTGAAATGGTAGGATTCCAGTAAGGTTTCGGCTGAAAATTATTGTGGGGACTATTGCAAATTTTTATGTTTGGAATGTTATTACTTGCGGCAGTATTTATTTGTTCAATAAAGTAGTCATATAAATGTTGAACACTATCAGAATTATTCCGCTGCTGTGCAAATATATTCGCGAGTTCCTGTTTATAACTGGTCCAATCGGCTTTTTTGTAATTTTTAATATTAGTATACTGATAGGTAACTCTGTATGTTAAAGAGATCTTAATAATGTTGTGATCACTATTTAAATTTTCATTTAACACCCTCCAGTTAAAATTCATAGCAATGTCTGTGGAGCAAAATGAGACGTCCGGGGATGTTTCATGAACAGTCCCGTCTCTAAGTCTTATACGTGTAGGCTTGCTATCATTAATTGATATAAACCCATTCTCAAGAGAACTTTCAAAAATTTGACAACCCCTACCGTCTACTTTACTTGACCAATTCCTATGGTGCCCATTAAAATCGCCAAGTATCATAGTATGGTCCGAAAACTTTGAAAAAACTTGGTCCCAGTCGTTTATTTGAGTATTACTAGAAGGTGCACAGTAAATAGCTATTATATTTTTAATAAACTTACAATTTAAAATTTGGATATGTATACTTTCTATGTGCGGATTATGAAAATTAGTAGGATTAGAGATTGCTCTGATAGATTTGTGACACAAAACCGCCACCCCTCCATACGAGTCTGACCTGTCTTTTCGAAATATTTTATAGCCACTGATGCGCAGTTCTGATTCCGGTTCAAGCCAAGTCTCACTAATAATTGCAATATGAATTTTTTCACGATTAAGTAATAACTCGAAATTAACTAGTTTTGGTCTTAGGCTTCTTGCATTCCATTGTATCATGTTAATGTTACAATTGTTATAATTATGATCCATTGTCAATTATGCTAATCAATTTCTTTAACACGTCACCATCCTTAATGTATGAAACACAGAACTTAAACAATTCTTCAACTACAATTTTAACACTAGAACTAATTTTCTGTTCGTAAGACAATTCAGATAAGATAATTTCTTTGATTTTAAAATAAATTCTTGTGAAAGCTCCAAATTCCTTTTGCTGGTCTGTTTTTCCTTTATCTCTATTCTCTTTCGGGTAACACACTCCTCCTTCAGTATTATCGGCGGCATTCTTCTTCTGTTTTCCATTTTTCTTGTTTTTCTTTTGACTCAGTTTAGTTGGATGGTGAAGTACAGCTGACGTTGTATCTTCATCACTGCTATTATTTTCAGGGAGTGATGGTATCATGGAACTTGTGCTTGGTTGATTTTCATTGATTATATTATTATTATGGCTTTTATTAGTCGCATTCATAGTGAGGTGTTCATTTGGGTAGTCATTCTGCACTGGTTCCGTACATACTAAATTATTTGACGATTTATGAATATACTTTAATAATGCTTGCTTGTAAGTCCAATTGTTTTCGCTCATAATTTTCCTAATACTTCTTTCTTTTAAGTATATCGGGCATTTCTTGTCCATGGCCCAATGTGAACCCTTACAATTTATACAGGTGAAAGACTCTGTTTCGCAGTTTTCGTGTCCACCACCACACTTAGGACATTTATTTTTTTTTGTTGGGCAAAAGCGTTTCATATGTCCAAATTTCCAGCAGATAGAACACTGCGATACTGGAAACACGTATGGTTCCACTTTGAACCGACATCCATATCCTATAATATATGGAGGTAAAGTAGAACTTTTGAAGCATATACGAACTGCTGTACTGTCGGTCCATTGACCTTGAAAGTTCAAACGTTTTAATCTAAGAACTGAACTAATCTCGTGTTCAGATAGAAAAGATTCCATGATTTCTTTTATTTCAAATTCTAAGTCTATGTCCTTTACGATGCCATAAGTCATAGTAATTTGTGTTGTATTCTGACATTTGATGTCGATGTCCGCTAATTTGTGACTGTTTAACAGTTTATCGGCGTCTAGTTTGTTCTTAAATGTTATAAAACATTTATACGGTCCTCTAAATTTTATTTTCAAAATATTCGTTATATCAGCAACTTTCAAAAGTTTTGCCAAACCAAATTGCTTAGGCAAAATTTGTTTAGAAAACAAAGAAACTTCATAATATTCATCACTTACATCTTCTAACATTTCTACTTCAATGTCGTTGCTAGTTTTAGAAAAACTACGATGTAATCTTTTCTTTCTTCTCGTTACCGTTGTAAATCCATTATTATCATTGTCAATTTCTTCCTCATTCTCTTTGCTACCATCAGAATCCTGTCTAGTGCGCTTTTCAGGATTTCTAAGTGATTCTACTACAACATTCTCCCTCGAAATTACGGATACTTGCTCGTTTTCCATCGTATTAAGTTCTTGTTCGCCTGTACTTTCCACACTATAAGATCGAACGTAACTATCCATTTTCAAACAAAATATTAAAATACATGTGGGTAGTTATAAAAAACAGTTGTCACAATCGATGTGTCCGGTATTATAACTGTACACGTGCGGTCGACTCCGCAGTCCGCGCGCAACTGTACTATATTACGTTAACCAAAATAAAGAATGCAATTCATTTATTCGCATCATTGCAATATATGTATATGCTTGTATCAATGTAATTTCAATCTATCCAAATAGAAATTGTCTTGTGTATGAAAACGATCACAAGATGAGCTGTAATTAAACTTTTACACAGTAATAATGCACAAATTACTTACACTTTTTCCACTTTATTGATTATTCGATTTATTAAAATACACGTCCGGTTTAGACTAAGTCATCATCAGGTGTATTGTTATTACTATGTAAGATGTAAAATACATCTTACATCTCACAGTACTCTAGGTTCTTGGTGGAAATACATCTTAAAAATCTTTATAAATGTACATTATTTTTGTATGATGTTTTTAATGCATAGTAACAATATAAAATTACAATCTAGACTTAAGACTAATTAGTAATTTTTTTATAACTTAAATTGCTAATTATGTGTCCATCAGCACTGTGTATTTTTTTGTCTCTTTTATTATTAAGGGGAATTCACTTTGTTTGTGATTTTTTTAAGTCTCACTGCACTAGGTATACGCCCCACGAAACCGCTATTCGAACTCAATGAATTCTTATAAGTTTAACAATCGAGTTATATCCGAGCTTCCGAAGTTAAATGACTCGCCGAAGTCTTATAAAATTTTTCATGAGATCCTTCGTCAAATAAATTACCATCCCACCGTCAACTACCGAGGAACTTTAATATAACTTTTTAATTAGGGATTACTTTTGATCTCGCTCGAGTTTTTCGGTCTCGGGAATCCTTTGATAGTCGACTGTCTTCGAGACGGAGATAACGTAATCGGCGACGGACGAATACCACACGGCAAACATCGAGGACTTAACTCGATCGACATAAAAATAAAGCGCGGGATCACGTGAGCGCGGCGCGAGCGTCAAAGTGAATCTTTCCACTTAAATTAGTTCATTGTTGAGCTCGCTAAAGCAATCCGAGCGAAAGCTTCGCTCCCCCGTGCCCCGTCCCCAACATTTCTTTAAAGAAAACGCCCCGCAGCTCCCCGTAAATTAAACTCACCAGATGCCATAAAATAATTGCGTACTAAAATATTCCATACTCCGTTCAATCCATTGAATAAATTTTTAATTAGCGATATTATTGGCTGCGTCCGACGCTCGGAATTATTTAGAAACACATTTAAGTCTACTCTTGGGTAAAGATTTTATGAAGTTCGGTTTAATTTGAACTAACAAATAAAGTGATTATAGAAACTCTCCCGAATAACACAATTACAGCTCCACTCCATCTTTAGAGTTAACTTTTATATTACGTTATTTCCGAATGCTCTATTAAGCTTTTCGCGTCCTCCTCTCGCGTGTTTATCATCATCTCTCCTGGGCAGTTAAATATTTAACATAATACCATATGGTATTTTATTGTTGGGTGCTTATCTCACCTTCAATCATTAGCAGAGCATAATCTCTCTCCTCTGACTCTTACTAATTAACCTGTCCGTTTATCGGGCCTGATGTCAATGGTAGGCTTAGGTCGTGTTTCACCAAGCAATGTTAAAGTTAATCCTTCGTTAAAGATTTTTTGTTTCATTTTATTTTATTTTATTCTGTTATTTATGTTATGAGGTTAGGCTAGGCCTAGGATTGTTATGAGGCTAAGGGCGTGTTTCACCAAGCAATGTTAAAGTTAACGCCATGTTAAATATCATGTTATCCCTCTCGTATTTCCTGTCAATGAACGAGATGGCATGGTATTTTAACATGGCGTTAACTTTAACATTGCTTGGTAAAACACGGCCTAAGTGTTCCCGGTCGTTCCGCAGGCGTTCGAGGAACTGGAGGCGCTGCTGGCGCGGTCGGGGATCTGCATCGCCGTGAAGGAGAAGCTGGTGAAGGACTCGGGCGTGGCCGACGAGCGCGCGTACGACGACCTCGTGCACCGCCTGCTCACCAAGCCGCGCGCCAGGGGTGAGTGCTCCTGTAGCCTGAGAGCTAATATTTGTCACTGCTTAACGTGAGGAAGTTGATTTGTATGTGAATGTAATACCCTACGGGCTTACTCCCGACACAAACGAGAATAGAATCAGTTCAATCTCAACGGCTTATCGGTATTTTATTTGGTGGATTGCTTTAAAACTAATCAGGATAAAGAAGATCGTTAGATAACAATTTTTGTACTCCCGAAAATATCAATCGAATGAGAATCAATATAAACAAACGTTAATTTATTCGGGAGTATGGGGCACGAGCGAATCTGAATCAAAATCGAATTAGTTTGGAGAGTAAGGCCCCCGTTCTTCTCCAATTTAACCGGCGGAGTCCTCATCGCTTGAATCCGATCGTGACAAGCTGCTAGTCCAGCCTGTGCTGATGCTATTAGGCCAGCAGCATGATCGCTATGATTAACCGAGCTTGGCCAGCAGCCAAATCCGGTTTATTTGTTACATATTCTAGCTATTGCCCACTTAGAGGTATCTACATCTCATATTCTGAGTAAAATTAGTTAATGCTGAATATGGGGGTTAATTGATAATTTTGCGACCTAGAGCACTCGAAATGTGAACCAAAAAGTATCGAGAAATGTGTATGTATTGCGTTTGCGTCTTGGCTCCGATTCTCGTACTTCGAACTTCGTTTCAAATGTCTGTCTATCTCGCTCGCACACGCGTTAAGTCATGCGTGCACCAGCGGGACAGGCTGACTTTCGAAACGAAGGTTGAGGACGAGAACCGGCCCCCGGCCGCAGTAGCGACTTGTAATCCCGCCGCGGTAATGTATGGCGGCCGCGCGCTCACACGTAAAATTAACTTTCCGCACACATTCCTCCACAGTCCGATACCATCGCCCCTCGATACAACTAATATTCATCGTGTGCAACCTTCTTCATATCACTATAGAAAATACAGGATTTTATTTAAGTAAAATAGCTACATACGATCTTTTATTTTATAAATGTAATCGTAATATTATATAAATGAATATACATATTATATGAGATGATGATGATATGATGGCGTAAGACGTTCATATTGGAAAGTTGGCGGTTGCCGCCGGAGCCCGCTGTAAGCTAACGTTGTGAAGTACGGTCTAATTCTCAGCCCAAGTCGAGATTTTGTTGTCGGTGATGAACGATGACCAGTTAAATAGTAATTAAAACAAAGACGACTGATTATTATTAATATGACTTTGATTTATATTTGAGTCGATTAAATTCATATTTCTTTAATTCACCCATTGCCTGATATTACTCCCGCGAGGTAGTAACATCAGGGGCTAATATTAAATAATGAAATGTTTCACCTACCTACTCAAAAACGAATTTAAAGGGTATATAACTTTACAAGGGCGGGAGGGAATCCGCTACTGTGCCTTTGGGCCGACAGATCTTTATATACGCCTCCGACAAAAACATTGTAGTAAGTATGATCGGACTGAGCCAGAAACTGAGTACGCATAATAATATGATTATTACTATAACATTACCTAAACCATACTGCAGCTGTAGAGGTATTTATATATTCCACGCGGACGAAGTCGCGAGCAAAAGCTAATACATAAGCCGGTGATAGAGGAACAAAAACAATACGCCGAAAGTCGCAGTAGAAATTCGTGACCGGTTTTTAGAGCGAACGGGATGCATAATGCTCTAGTGACTAGATAATAATGCAGCCGATTAACAAATTGCTTTTTTTCCAAACCGGCAACAATATTATACAAAATCATGAAAAATTTACGATAACTGCAATTTTTTATGATCTCGTGACTGAAGACATTACAAATTCTTTAAAATTTAGTTGCACGACATTCGTAGTAATTCATGTTCCTCCTTCGTGGAGACATTGATGGATATTGTACTAGCATAGTACGTAATAGCATTATAATAAATCATAGCATAATTAGGTAATGCCGCATAAAGTTAGACTTGCGTGATAATTACTAATCCATTAGTAGATTTAAGTAAATTATAACTAAGTTAGTAATCCGTGAAATATCTGTACCTAATGTACTCGAGCAACACGCGCCCGCATGTCGTGATCTGTAATTCTGTAATGATCGAGATGTACGCTCGTATTATGCCGAACTAAAACACAAACTACAAACCAAGTAAATCCATTAATTTGCCCCGAAATACAACTGTAATTCCCAGATAAAGTAGCGGTGTACGAGTTACGTTACCGTCGTGTGTGTGTCGTGTACACGCATCACGTGTCACGACGCCGGTACATTACAAGATGCGAGACATATTAAAAGAATAAAGTCTTTTGATACTAAACACATTTTGCTGTGTAATTTCTCTACTGCGGCGTGGTCGTAGTGTCAATTAAGCTTGACGAGTAAAAGTAAGTTCCTTGCATTATAATTCTCTGCAACACGAATGTACCGGAATCGAAAAAATGAATGATTTGACCACAAAGCGGGTGAAGTTTCGGAGCGCGAATTCGGCGGCGACTGTGTACTTTACTCGTACTGGACGTTAGGACCGTTAATAGGACGAGGCATGTCGAAAATAATTATGAGTGCCCCAAATGGGACACTCACGATTCACATTTGACTTATTTCTATAAATATTGCAGAGATCAGTGTTAGCCTGTAAAGGACAAGTAAAAAGATAGAGGACATAATATAATATAGTAAGTATAGCTATAACTTTTACCCTCTTGCGTAAATTTATAACGAATTTATTGACTCCACTTTCATTAAAGATCGGATGAAAACCAAACTGCCAAAATCATTACCCATCTTTTTGGATTAGTCTAAGTGGGGTGAAAACTGGCATAACATAACTTACTTCTTTTAAATACGCATCCTTAGTATTTTAAAATATCCGCCACCATGCAAAATGTTCGCAATGCCGCATCCTTACTATTGAAATGATCGAGTCTAGTGTAGACTGCAGTAGAGTGGGGCACTCCCGGCTCCGGTCCGAGTGGTTTTTAACTGGATTGCGTTCTCATCAGCGCCTTTGTCGGCCTGAGGTCGGACGCTAAACGGCGTCCGTATTCATTATTCAAAGATCTCAATCAATTCTCTTTTGTTTCTCTTTCACGATATCGACTACAATTTACAGACGCTGCAATATCGACATCATCGAACAGAATCTACTTACTACTACTTAAAACTACTTTCATGTATAATAATAATAATAGCTCCCCTCACTGATTTCGGTGTCGGTAGCCGATTTCATTGAAACCAGGCCAGCTACGCAGGAGTTATTTTATAGTGCCCAAGTGTGTGCGCAATACACTGAAGAACTATCTCTTCCTTTTACTCTCATAACCCCGTGGGACGGTGAACCGACACGACTGGCGAGAGAACAGACGCAGGTCCGACTTTTTACATGCCCATCCGACGCATGGATCATCTTTCTTGTCAGACAATCAGGTGATCAGCCTGCATTGTCCTAACCAAACTTGAAAACAACATTTTTGTTGTTCCAACTCGGGAATCGAACCCACGACCTCCGGGTCGAGAGCGAAGCTCTGAACCACTAGACCATGGAGGCGATACTTTCATGTAATACGATGTGGTTCGGTGAATTCAACTTTAGTGACAAATAAAGTCAGCAGCCGGCGCGGTGTTCGGTAAATAAAGGCCGTGTCGGTGCGGCGCGCGACGTATTGCCGGCGTAAATCGTCTCGCATGGCCGCTCCCCTCCCCCCCGATCCTGCCCCCTCCCCCGCCCCGCGCGATAGCCAGCTGCGGCGCGAGACAATTTTTCGCTAAAGTGGTTATACAAATTGAATCTCGCTCAATAACCGATGATTGCCGCCTCTTATCGCCCGCGCCCTGCGCCCTGCGAGCTGCGGGCTGACAGCGAACACGTCATCCGTTTTCATGTGATTTATTAGGAGGAGGTCTCGTGTTTTTATGTTTACGAGTTACAAATAGCCTTATAGTTCGCTATCCCGGCCATCTCTACTCCCGGACAGCTACACCGCCGGGCTCAATTAATACAGTGGAACCTTCCTCGAGAACTATCCATTGGTGAAAACAGCATAAAGTATTGAATTTAACGTTCACAGATGGACAGACGCCGAGGAGGATTTTATGTTTTATACTCGTATGATATTGTAGGGATCGTTAAAATCACTTCACAATTCTACAAATCTCTAATATAACTTAATGGCCCTTTTAATGTTGCTCCAAAAGCCTCGCCGCTCCTCGTATTAGTAAACGGTTTCTTATTTTCGCATTAGCCGCCATTACTTGCAGGAATTGTTTTCGCGTCCACAAAAGAACGTAAACGTTCGGAGAATGGATGCGGTGCCAAAGTGCACAAAAGGTTGAGAAGGTATTAGCGGGGCATCGGCAGTAATTTGCCACTTGTTGCGTCACGTGCGGCGGCGGGAGCGCATTAGCGCGCGCGAGTCCGACCGGCGACGTCCGTTGCGTCACGTACTCGCTTTACTGACACTGAATACGATTCTCCTCAAGGATATCGATAGCCGAGATAATTATACTGCTTTGACCCTGAATTTAGGTCCATTCAACCGTTATCGGATGATGTATACCAGTATTCTACGAGCGAATTTACCACTCTTTAAATACAGTACAATGTGCCCGGCGGTTCACCCCTTATATCATTAAGACCAAAAGAAACAAACAACATTATCCTCTCACTTTAATTACATCGCAACATACACGAGGCCAATTCTTTTCACGAGTAACGCAATTTGTAAACTTATTTGTGAGCGGAGAGTTTCGCGTAACTCAGAAGGGGCCCATTAAAACTTGTAATCCTTTTGTAAGTGAGCCCGACAATATGTCGCCGCCGTTGTTTCGCAGCCGGACATTTCGGTCCGCTGCGTTACGTCGCTCCCCTCGTTCGCTTTATTGAATCATATTTACTTTTCGATTGAAACAAATTGCCGAGTATCGCGTGACGGAGGGGCTCCGCTCGTGTAGTGTTGTCGCACTCGTTTGTCCGATATTTGAGTAGGAGGGAAATACGAAGGTACTCGTGTAAAGTCTTTACGGATTTCTGGTACACGAGTGATCTTTTAACGCGAGGTTAACCTTGGGTTAACCCAACTATGAAAAGATAAATGTTATGGATAATTTTTGTTGATAAAAGGAAAAATAGAGAAGCTGTAATGTTGGTAATTTTCTCTTGTTTATGTTGTGTTAAGTGAAAGAAATGTCGGGGCTAATTCGGGACGCGGCAGAACGTATTATGTTTAATATTGTTAGCGTCGACCTCGAGCCCCGAGCCCCGAGCCGGGCTCCGTCTCCCGGCGAGCTGTAGTAATGCGACGCGGCGGAAACTTATTATACGACTGCACAAAAACATCTCTTATTATACGCGAACTATTTACTCGCAGAAATAATAGCTACTACTCAGACCGAATAAAAAGTGACTGCGATGTGGTTCGCAGATGCCAGTCTACTTAACGCCATGTAACGAAACTAGTTTCGCAGCGTTGTATGTGGGCAGATAAATACAATAATGCGTAGGTACACGTGCACTACATGCACAAAACTGACCTCTGTTTTTATTTGGCAAAGGCATGTCTTCACGAACTTTTTTTTATATGGACTCCTAAAAAACAATCGCTTTGGGGCAATCCCCACTAACTCAATAGTTATTCGCGTTTTGGTCGCTTTACCGCTTTACTTTAGATGGATTTCACTATTTACTCGGCAAATAGTCGCGACGAAACGGACATTTTCAAATAAAAGGACCGGTCCGGAGAATTTTCGTGTGAAATGAGCTGAGATATTGAGTATTCACAACAAATGGGTTTTAGAGGACCCCGCCGGAGCTGCGCACACACCTCCAGACGTGCGGCTCGCTATTACGCCTGTGAATGGGCAGCTAAGGTCGTCGATAACTTACGGCCGATATAATAGCGTCCCCTATGAAATAAGTGACAACTCACTGCTCAAACAAAATGCTAGCTTATAATATTATATTATCATATTCCCTTGACATACTCATGATGAATGACATGATCTCGCGTTAGTTGACCGCGTAACATGCATCGTATTGCCTGTGAAATATTGGAAACCACTTTTATCCTTTAAAGGTTTCTAATTACTAACTCTTATTACGGTGACTGTGATTTGTGAGGCTATCCTTGTGAGATCTTAAGTCTATATATTATGTATACCTATCTGGTCCTGGTCGCCTTCATTATTAAATGGTTTAGAGATTGACTCGTAACTCTTGAGGTCTTTGACTATTTGTTGGAGAGCTTTGACTATTTTTATATACGCACATTATATACTATACGTATAATTTATTTTAAACACTATTGAAACGGGCTATTAAATAGTCGAGGCGTTAAGCGTTATATATTGTGTGCTGCACACTTCGGGGGTAATTTCCCGGTCGACAAGTTTAGCCGGCGACGCCCCGGGCGAGAGACCACTTCAGCACTCCCCCTCTATCACGTCGCTTCGATAGCCACTTGCAGCCGTTAAGCTAGCTCAAGACCTCTAGACATCTTGCAAACTTTGAAACTAGGTTAACGACCAGCGTGCTAATCCTAGACCAGCAGGTGTCTCAGAACTTTGCCCACTTGAACCACAATGATAGATAGCCTATACAAAATTGACTATATATCTCCTTAAATTATGCTAATCCTTGATCGGTATTCTATTGACGGATTTTACATTTATTGCAAAAAGTGGAAATAGCATAATTATTAATATCTCCATTGAAGAGGGAGCCTACTATTAGTCGTACAACGACACAGACTTACGAGGATACTTTCTTTGCTAAGTTTATGGGTAGCATCTGAACTTACCATCACGCGATTTGCCTTGATATATTTTTAACTACCTACTTATAACGTGATTCCTGTTGATCTTCCCATCATTAAGGTAATTTGTATTTATTATGGAAATAAAAGCAAAGAGGCACCGGCGCCGTGTGTGAATGTGTAGAGAAGAAGAATAAGAAGAATAAGAATAAAACTATTTATTTCATCATCACACAACACATATAGGACAATAGAGGGAACATGATGAAACGAGAAACAAAACTGTACTTAGTATAATATAATTTTTCGGTAGGTCGTTTATAATATTAATGTCACCTGGTAATTACTTGTATGTATGCGCGGCCATGGCTACTCCACCCTCCTATAAAAGCATTGACAACATAATTTGTCTGCAGGAGCGATAATATTCGGCTCGGACCAGGAGGTAGCGGGCGTGATGCGCGCGGTGCAGCGCAGCAACGCCACGGGCGCGTTCAGCTGGGTGGGCTCAGACGGCTGGTCGGCACGCGCGCTGGTCAGCGACGGCAACGAGCGCGCGGTGGAGGGCACCATCAGCGTGCAGCCACAAGCGAACGACGTCATCGGCTTCAAGGAGTACTTCCTCGGCCTGAACGTGAAGAACAACAAGCGGAACCCGTGGTTCGTTGGTAAGTGCCATGGTGTCAGATTCATATAATTCCATTACTACGTCTTCACTTACGCCTTACTTTCTGAACACCCTTACCCAAATTCCTGCCTTATATACAGGCTAGAGCTTCCCTCTAAAGAACCTCGCCTTCCCGATGATATTAAGACGCTACACATACATGGCCTGCCAAAATCATAAGTCCTCTTGGGTCCATTTGTGAGTAAAAGGGCAATTGGCATTCACCCCGATAAATAAAATGGTTAAATTCCATTCCGCAAAAGTTAAGAAAAATCAACCTATACTTTAATATCTCCAAAGAAAAAAGGAAAAAAAGGCTAAATTTACTGTATTTATTTACAGTTTATTACTGGAAATAGTCCGATATTTAGATACTTAGAGTCCGGTTTCACTATTTTGCCGCAAGACCTCAAGGAAAGGTCTATAATTAAGAGTGCCATGGTGAAACCGACGTTTGCAAGAAAGTGCCGGTAATATTACTTTGAATCCTTACAAACCTACACAGTGAGCAGACTGACTTCCAAGAATTTAAATTAGTAACATCCGTAGTTGGTAGTCGTCGGCGGCGACGACCGGATACCGTCCACGCCCCACGCTCCACACACATAAGATAGCCTTGAGCTAACTTCAGAACTAAAGCCGTCTACACAAGATATTTTTGAAGTGACAGTTCTGGGGGCTTCGTTATGTAACGCGGTACAGTGCCAGACTTTATGGCTTCCCTTTGTCTCAGGCATACGGCAGCTGACTCACCAGGCACTTAAGCTTTGAGAGATCTCTAGGAACCTCTTTACATTTTACCTATTCTGGCCGCCGCAGAGTTCTGGGAGGCGCAGTTCCAGTGCCGCTACCCGGGCAGCGCGCGCACGCCGTACAACGGCGCGCTGCCGCCGTGCTCCGGCGCCGAGCGGCTCACCCCCGACAACACGGAGTTCGAGCGGCAGCTGCAGTTCGTCGCCGACGCCGTGCTCGCCTTCGCCTACGCCATCAGGTACCTACACACCGCACGCCGCACGCCGCCCCAGTACGCATCACGCTGACACTACATGCTACACATGACATCAAGATAAGATGTACTACCACTATAATTTCCGCGGGACTTCTTTCACGGAATGGACTCATGACTCTAAAGGCTGTTCTCGTACACGTCGTTTGGATTCAGATTCACTCGTTTGACGTGTAAGCGAATGAAACAGCGCGTTAACTGTATAAAAGGTAATACGACACATTCATATGCCCGGATATTCAGGTTAACATTTAGCATTTAAATTGGATCCATGTGTTCCGATACATGCCGTTATCTAATCTTCCTGAGTGCATCGCAGCCCTCATCTACTATCATGCCGCTGTGTGCTCCGGGCGCGTGCCAAGTCCCGGGAACATTAGCGAGCGTATTCACTAATTACCTCAACAAGGCGCCTTAATTAACTTTACTCCTAACTCCTAGCCAGTACTGGGTTACCCGCGCGAGTGCAATATGAGAACGCGAAACTAACGTATTATACCAAATATTAAGTATCCTTAAACAAAATTAAGTAACAATGACAAGTCAGGAAATAAGCTAACTGATATATGGGCATATTTTTTAGAGGCGCAGGTTTTTTAAGCATGCTAAAACTATTTTTTCTGTTTTAGGACTTCATAAGTAATTATCGTAGTAAATTTAATATATTTTGTAAATGTTATAATTTAACGTATGTTTAACGTAAAAATAATTATTAAACTAACGATTTAACTTTTTCTAAGTTCGGGTTATCTACTTTGTGGTTCGGGTAGGCAAAATAATGTCCTGTTTGCTATAAAATGTAATAGTTATAAAAAACTTTCATAATAAGGTTCAACATATCTAATTAATAAAATAATACATACCTAATTATCTCGTTATTTCAATCTGATTGTTAGATTAATTTCGAAAACTTTGTCAGCTTCGCAACTTTTTTGTCAAGCGCAGGTTTTATTTTTCATATAACTTTTTATATCAGTCAACTAATAACAGAATTTGAGTGGAATCCAAATTTTTATTATATTTTATTTCAATATAACGCCCCATTAATGTAATTTTGTAGCTTTAAATCAATATTTTTAATAAAAAACTGCAAAAGAAAGTAGCTAAACGGACATACGACGAAACATAAATTTACTATTAAGCATAGTACTCACTGTTACGTAAAATTTGATTATAAATATATAAATAAGGGTGAGTAAATTCATCTAATATTTCAAAAATAATAAGTATTATAGCAAGTGTTTTAAAAGGACGTGAAGTTGATAATATTTATGATCACATACTGTTATACAGGGTTCTTTTTACTATATTTCGTATGAATTATCTATACTTAATATTGTCAAAAACGCCTTCAAAATGTCTAAAATGTTTAATAAGTAGTTGATTTAAATGCTAACATTTAGCTTTTTTAGAAATTACAATTCCTTTTCACTATTACCCGCAAAATTATAACAAATTATTATTATTTTTACCCGATTGCAGATAAAGGAGTTTATTTTAAAATGAGTACTAAGCTTTACATGTCCGCTTCGATACTTTTTATGTATATATAGAAACGTTGCGATCAAGACGTGACGAATCTAGTTCTTCATCAAAACTTTATTATAATACTCAAATATGAAAGAATAAATAACCAGTACCCAATTGAATCTTCAAAGCGTTTAATAATATTGTGTACAATGCCTCTATTAAAATAATTACTCTAATCTATGGTACAATGCCCAACACGTGGTTGATGATATCTTTCTATTTTTAGTAATCAAACTTAATACAATAAAATTCTGAATAAATACAATCCAAACCCATACGGTGATCAATTAACTATTGTTAAATTAACAATTGACTACAATTATAGAATTCCTTTTATAAAACCAAACATCATTACGTTAACGCCTAAAGTTAACCGTCGCCATTATTTTTATTTTTCATTTTTTGACAGTTGACACTTGATCATCTCCTACTTTTTTTTGATTTACAAACAATAATCGTAATTGAAATCGATTGTGACTTAAATTTCTAACAGTCGGCCATCCTGAATTTTTTTTTTGCCTGTCCTCAGGCAATGCCATTATGTTATATATATATATATTTACAAAGATTATGTACCTAGTAAAATATCCTGCTTAAAGATTAAAACTAATGTAATATAATACTGAACAAATTTGTTTTTATTTTACAATTTTCGGCCATCCTTTTGTAATTATTGAATGACCGCATTCAATTAGCTTTTCACTAAAAGTTGCTCTTTGCACTGCCACACCACTTCACAATTTCACTTTACACAAACACACGGGACCCAGTCCGGGTAATCACTACACTAATACCACACCAGGCGCCATAAGGCGTGCCGGTTTCGGAGATAATGCACTTTTGCACTCATGGGGTGCAAATGCATTGCTGGAATACCAGGAACACACGCGCCACACGGCGTGCCGGCTTCGGAGGTGATGCACTTTTGCACCCACGGGCGCATCTGCATCGGAGACTGGAATACCAGGAACACACGCGCCCCATGGCGTGCCGGCTTCGGAGATAATGCACTTTTGCACCCGCGGGCGCATTTGCATCGGAGACTGGAACACCAGGAACACGCGCGCCCCATGGCGTGCCGGCATCGGACATGTATCGAAGTCTTCACCACACTACTGCTTTCTTGTTTCGGCCTTTTGTATCTGTTTTGTATGGCAGGCTACCTACCGCTTACACCCCGGGGTGTTTCGGCCCATAGCTCTTTGTATGCCTCGCTACCTACCGCTTACACCTCGGGGTGTTTCGGCCCATAGCTGTTTTGTATCTGTTTTGTATGGCAGGCTACCTACCGCTTACACCCCGGGGTGTTTCAGCCCATAGCTCTTTGTATGCCTCGCTACCTACCGCTTACACCTCGGGGTGTTTCGGCCCATAGCTGTTTTGTATCTGTTTTGTATGGCAGGCTACCTACCGCTTACACCCCGGGGTGTTTCGGCCCATAGCTCTTTGTATGCCTCGCTACCTACCGCTTACACCTCGGGGTGTTTCGGCCCATAGCTGTTTTGTATCTGTTTTGTATGGCAGGCTACCTACCGCTTACACCCCGGGGTGTTTCGGCCCATAGCTCTTTGTATGCCTCGCTACCTACCGTTTACACCTCGGGGTGTTTCGGCCCATAGCGGTTTTGTATCTGTTTTGTATGGCAGGCTACCTACCGCTTACACCCCGGGGTGTTTCGGCCCATAGCTCTTTATATGCCTCGCTACCTACCGCTTACACCTCGGGGTGTTTCGGCCCATAGCTGTTTTGTATCTGTTTTGTATGGCAGGCTACCTACCGCTTACACCCCGGGGTGTTTCGGCCCATAGCTCTTTGTATGCCGTGCTACCTACCGCTTACACCTCGGGGTGTTTCGGCCCATAGCTGTTCTGTATCCCATGTTACCGCTTACACCTCTGGGTGGATACACCCAGGCCGATAGGCCTTTTCGGCTTCGCAGGTTTCTGGAAGCATTTGATCATATAAAAAACACATACATCCATATGCAAAAGTCCATCGTCATTGATACTACTTTTTTTTTTTAATTTATTTATTATTATTATTTATTTATTATTATTATTATTATTTTAAACTTCCCTCATATTTGTCAACCTCTCAATCTTAAATCGTGGTTCCACGAATCAGGATACTTGGCACAAGCTCACACCATGGTCATTTACCAGGCAATTAATCTAGATTACTATTCATTTGTTCAGCAGGGCAATCGTGCTAAAAAAAAAACTTTAGCTGAAACGCAACCGAAACGTGAACGTTACTCGACTTTATGACGTATTCGGTATCGCGCTATCCTTTTGACAGCTAGGTGAGACGAAGCTGGACCGTAGTTGTAACTCAAACGCTGTCAAACAAAAAGTTGATACCGAGCTAGTTTAACTCGCACGCAGCTCGAACGTTTAAAACAAAGTGATCGTTTAAAAGTTAAGTTTTTGAATCTAAATAGTGTAAAGGACCAAAAATTTTCAGCTGGATTGGAAACGAAACGCAGCTGAAACACAAACGAAACTTAGTTGAACCTCAAATGAAACGTTGTACAATAGCGCGATTGGCCTGCAGGACAACTAGACGCTTCACCACGAGTCAGTCTGGCCCTGTGCTAAGAAATCCGAAAACTTGTGATTCTACCAGTCAGTGGTATTACCACTGACTGGTAATACCACTGACTGGTACACACTGGCCACGCATTAGCGTGTAATACTTTTATACTATATGCATATTATTAATATCTACTTGGGGGTGAGGACCTGGTGATCTGTAATACAGGCCTGACCTATAATGGACACCAGCTCTTCACATTCACTGTGCTGCACAATACTTAATGTTGTTGTTATGTATATTTATGATTTGTAATGTGGGAAAAATAAAGTTATGTTATTATTATCATATTATTATTATCTATAGATATATATGTATATATATTTTTTTTCAATAAATTTTATTTCATTTATTTTACAATTTATGTAGACACTATAAATTCACAAATAAAAATTGTTATTAAAAATTGTTGTACAAAGGCACACCTCATTCCAAACTGGAGACGACCCAAGAAAATAGGACATTGTAATACTTAAAGAGCAAAATTAAATAATGTGCACATATTTTACCATAAAAAAAAAGGACAAATTACTTAATATAATATATATTATATATAATAAGCTTAGATAAATAATAACACAATTATAAATAATCTATATAGCTAGACAATAAATGAATAAATACACAAAAAAAATATACTTATATGTAAGGAAAGTACAATTTATACATGATAATATAACAAAAATACAAAAATCTGACCTGTCAGAGGTAGTCAAATCAAATCACATTTATTTCAGGTAAAAATAACTCATAGAACACAATACAGTAAGTAGTGTTCTCTTAGTCTCTTTTAAGTAGTGTGAGGGTTTTACATTCACTGATCTCTGTTGGCAATGAATTCCAAAGTCTGGCAGCGTGTACAGTGAAAGAGTAGGAAAAGTTATCGGTAGTATGGCGAGAGGGGACTTACATATCCATAAAGAGGAATAATCGTGATCTCCGGCTCAAGTGCCGACGCGCCCGACCAGTGAGCCAACGAGGTCATCAAATGTAAAAGGCTCATAATGTACACGCATAGGTGGGATCTTAATTGTATCAAAAGTAACATTGTATCATCCTCTGGGTGTGAGTTGAGTAATGTGGAATTTTATGCAATTGAAGCATTTTGGCTCCCTCAACAGTCAACACTGTATAGTAGCAACTCTTCGTCGTCGAAACGTCTAAACCGGCTAGCAGAACTGCTGCTAGTGTTTAATGTAATCTTTTTATAGATGTTATTAAAACAATATCAAAACACTCGATAATTCAAATCGGTGAATAATTTGGCGAGCAAGCTAAACGTGGGTGTTATTTCATCTCACTAGATACAGTAACCTGTGACGCGATATAAGTTAATCGCTGGTTTCGAGTAATACAGTGATTTTTGCAAATAAGTCATCCTCAAACGGTTATAATACATCGCATCACACCGGATAATATCGCGCTCAATCGCATCATAAAAATCATAGTTTCATACCTAGTAAATATAAGTTCGAGTTGTTTGCTAGTTGTTAACATATTGCAGACTGTTTGTTTCGCAAACGGTTTGTATTGTTAACTAAATCAAACTAATAAGGAAATAAGATCTTTTATTTATTTATTAGTTTTTTTTTTTTTTGAAAAATAAAACTATTACGGTGGAACCTTAATATAAAGCTCCCACCAATGTATGATTCTTAGTCCCGATCTCACCAACGCACGTCAGTGTCAATGGTCCAATAAGTCACCATGTCCTACCACTCATTGATAGGAATTACAAGAGGAACTAGGTACATGATATCCAACGCAGAATTAACTTCGACATTGTTTGGCAAAACACGCCCGTAACTTCTTAGAATGTGATTTATAGCGAAATATGTCGCGACATGTTTCGACACGCTTTTGCTCGTAAAACAATAATTGTAGTTTGATAAACGGTTATGTAAACACTTCCGCTCGTCACTGTTGTTAAATATATTTAAGTTTAAATGTCTCGGAAACGTGAAATATGTAAAAGCTATAATATTATTTCTACCTATTTATGACGAATTTTAGACCAACCAACCAATTCAACGAATTACTTGAACGAATTACTTGATATAGGGAATAACATCTTGTTCCCCTCCGATTTGTTATATCAAGACTGCACTGTACTATGCCAGTCCGTCCAATCGCAGGACGGTAAAGTGCACTTCAATAGTTACATATTATAATAGCATGTGCAATCGATATACGACGGATAACTGCCGTTCTATTGATAAAAACTTATTCATTAGTAAGTCATGAAATAGTCAGTAGAACATTTGAAACTATTACAAGTATAAAATGTCATTGCTGTACCGCCAGACAATATATCCACAACATACAGATCGTATAAAACAATCATAATATTACGTTTATTACGACTAACGGACCAAGATGGTCGCCTAAGACTGTTTTCACCATTTGTGTGACGGGTAGTACGGACATTTCGCCTGTTCGAGTCCACTATTTTCGCTAAACACTTGCTTGTGGTAATAATTTGAACGGTAAGGTCAGATGTTGAACAGTGAACCAGTAGTGTACGGTGGCCCATCATTCATATCTCACGAATGCGACGTAGCCTATTCGTGCCGCAAACGCGGATATACTTGTTCCTTGACTCAGTCATAAGTGTCCAATCGACGACTCGCCCCCGGGCCCCGCCGAAGATAGTCGAGAAAGGATATATAGTATAATCGCTTTGCATTTGATCGCTGAAAATCGGTTAAAATTATTGCATTGTTAGTTCCTTAATTTTTTTTTATATTATTATTTTTTTTTTTTTTTTTGGATTAAGTTTTGTTAAAATACAATTATTCTTTATAAATTCTTAAAATTATCACCATACTAGTCACCATTCTATACTTTTACAAATATATAATTAAAAAAACATAGTTGACTCATTTTCCATATGAGTCTGGGAAGCTATTTTTCCCATCAAGGTTATGATCAGTTATAGAAGAAGAAGACAACCAAATAATTTATTAGTAGTCATCTGTGCAGGTAGAATTAAACTTTAAGCACTAATATCTTCGTTTTGAATGTTTTAAGTCGGTGGGCTAAGTTGTAAACACCATAGCTTATTTTAAGTTAAAACTTCAAATTACTATTAATATTTAATAATTGTATATCAACAATAGACGTGGCGATTACTCCACCGACAAGAGCCTAGTTATTAAGATTTTAATGAATGAATGAACAAATCGAAAATAGATATATTTGAAATAAATTTGTGATCATGCATATAAACAAATAAACATTTAACTAGAAAAGATAAAATTGTTGTTACTATTCATCACTATGTTCAATGAATTTTGATGTAAAGATTATTATCTATTCCAAAACAATTAGATTTTGCAGGGGTGAAAATAAGTTCTGAGTTATTACAACCTGACAGATATTTTTACAGATTCAGCACCTTAAGGTACTTTAACACTGAAGGGACATCTTATATACCTAATACACTTAATCACTTTATCATCATAAATTCCAAATAGTTAAGAATAATTTTCTTCCCATGAACCAACAAATCGAACTATGTTTGTATTACAAATTCCTAATAAGTTAATATTATGACATTAAGGAACTAATATGTTATATTAATAAAATTGCAAATGGTACTATTAGCATAATGACAATGAGACAAATGGAACAATGAAGCAATAGTGTAGCCGGTGATGCATCCCTATTTGAATATTTCAATAATAAGATAGTTCAGAATAGTCATCTGCTATTCTAACTGTCCTTTAATAACAAGCATCTCTCTTCTGACAGTGTGTTCACACTCCACATGACATTGTTTTAGATATTATATTCAATAGATTTTCACTATACATACACTGCTTCAATGATTTTATAATAAAAACAATAAAATACCTTTACTTTCAAACAGACATAGATACATATTACATATATGTATATTATGTAGCTCATCAAACGGCACAACAGTTTGTCAGTGGGTCCAGTGTTCTATTGATAATTTGATAACACAACATGCATAATATTACTAGCATTAAGATTTGATTTGAAGAGTTAATTTTAGGTTTGTTTAATAGTTAACATAATTTGACAACAACTCTTTTTATGAACAAATTTAAAGTTTCTTTATACCTATCTCATTATTATTTAGTTCAATATTTTAACTGTTATTTATATTATGTTTGTCTTATTACTATATGTATGTTTTGAGTTTATGACGTATGTACTGTACCAGGACAGCTTTAATAAAGTTAATTTAACTAAACTAAACACCATAACCTTTCTTAATCTGTGGTGTCGCACGATTACCAAGTCTAATGTTTCTTGTATCCTATGTTTAATCTTAAAAGAATCATTATGAAGTTGTTCAAGAATTACCAATCATCGAGTCAATCATGCACTGTATGTAAATATTATGCCATAGTAATTTTTACTTTCTTTCTATCTTGGTTTTTGGATTAATTGAACATAATGCGTATTTGCAATCCCATAACAGGATCCACCTGAGTTTTTAATGTACAGAATTATGGAATTGTGTTGTAAATTGTAATGATCGATAATCAACTTACCGCCTTACGCCTGTTGTGAGAGTGATGTCAGAATAGCTTAGAGCTTACCTCTCGACTCAGTACGTCACTAATTATACCATATTATGTGGCCGCAGACTCTTGATCGACGCTTCTGAATTGAAAGAATAAATAACCAGTACCCAATTGAATCTTCAAAGCGTTTAATAATATTGTGTACAATGCCTCTATTAAAATAATTACTCTAATCTATGGTACAATGCCCAACACGTGGTTGATGATATCTTTCTATTTTTAGTAATCAAACTTAATACAATAAAATTCTGAATAAATACAATCCAAACCCATACGGTGATCAATTAACTATTGTTAAATTAACAATTGACTACAATTATAGAATTCCTTTTATAAAACCAAACATCATTACGTTAACGCCTAAAGTTAACCGTCGCCATTATTTTTATTTTTCATTTTTTGACAGTTGACACTTGATCATCTCCTACTTTTTTTTGATTTACAAACAATAATCGTAATTGAAATCGATTGTGACTTAAATTTCTAACAAATATTATAACCTAAATAGTTAAAATGTTACTGGTTATGCTTTTGGTAGATAATCAATATGATTATTGGCTGTGTAAAAAATTGTGACGAACTTTACGGATCTTTTTTCGGTAAAGCAGTTGGCGGAAATATTATGTGCATCATTTTCTTGCTTTGAGCTTTAAAATAATTGTTTCAACTAATAAACATGGTACTTAGGTTTCCATTTAAGATAAAAAAAATCCGAATTTCATTGCGAATTGTAGGAGAAAATCGCGTGGCTATACCGGACTGTCCAAAATCGGCGAAATTGGGGACAAGCTTTAAACTTAATTATTTAATAGTTAAGTTTTAAAAATTTGGTTATATGTTATTATAAACGCTTAAATAGTTAGACATCTGTAAGAAAGAATTAAAGTTTCATAGCCCCCAAAGAAAAAACTAAATGAAAATGAAAATGGCGCACTAGCAGTGGGACATCGCTCTTTTACCTGCTTTTCACTCGTTTTTAATTAAAATAAAATATAAAATGATGATTTACCTCAGCTAAATAAATATCAAGTAAAAGTTTTATAAACACATTAAATTAATTTTTTTTTGTTCCGTAATAATATGTTTCTATAATTCAAAGACTCAAAGTCATGACTTTGAGCAGTTATAAAACACTATACCCGAAAAATAAAATATCCCATTAATATAATGCTATCAAGTCAATTTTTAAATAAAAAATACCTACTAGATCAGAATCGGTTTATCCGCTAAGTTATTAAAACTTTGAACAAAAAGTTGGGTAGTAACTGTTTGTTCAAAGTTTAAAATTTAAGTATCTCTCATCGCATACTCACATGACTTCTGCTACGTCTGCAGTCGACGCAGCTTCAAAAGTTTCGAGGCCACATATTGCAAAGGAAAATATTTATAAACTGATCGAGCAGAAACTTTGCTGATATTTTAAACGAAATCTGTTTCCTCAACAGTCAAGTTTGCATATTGACTGTACTAACTAGTAGTTTAATCTAAGCTGCGGGAGTCGCGTTCAGGATTACACGCGGTATGTATTGTTACGAGAGTTTCACGATGCGCTCGAGTTAGAGCAGTTTAGCTCTGTAGTGTAGTGCTGTGTGTAGGTATAGTCCGTTCCGATTCAATATAAATGTAAACAAAGCCGAACATGGGCGGCTAATTTAAATATATTGCATGAAACTAAAATTAGCAAGTCGAGTCGACCAAGCTTGAAGTGATGCCGGTTATTAACCCGCCATTGGTGACGTCAGTTTGACTTACAACATTGGTGACGCCGGTCTCACGGACCAGGATTTTCGACCTAAGTCTTTGGCAGTAATTAATTATATATATGACATATAGTTAATTTACTTTTAATTGTATATATGTATATAGCAATAAAACATAAGAATTTCATAAATCACAACTCGTTTATTATGATAATATATAATTACACTTAGGACACTAAAAATCAACACGTGTATTTCCATATGTTTTATAAAATATCAAAAATTAACAATCTTAAACATTTACGTATTAAATCAGCCTTTGTCAGTCTTATGACATTATAAAGTCTTGGAAAATAAACAAAAATAGATAATCTTCTAACAAAAAAATAAAAATATACCTCCTTGAAAACTACTCTTCTTGTACCATCAAACAGGTACTGCAACAAGTTACTATGTGCTCAAGGCACAAACATTTGTTGCATTTGTGACATAAATATTTGGTTTTTCTACTTTTTTACTATTATTTTATATTATTTTACCGTTTCGTGAAGGACTAGCATTCCCAGGTACATCATTTATCTTCAAAATTTCAGATAGTCTTTGCCTTACTCTAGGCAAGTTCAACTGTGCCTGTCGTTCTATAATATGAGGTTCAATCAGTTTCATTGTCAAATTCTCAATAAAGTGACGGCGTTGTAATTTTCAGTTGTGATTATTAACTGTATGAATTACCTGGCTGTTAATTGTACTAACATTGAGCATATAGTAAAACACTACCATAGGCCATCTTCTTGTCGCTCGAGCACAATAATTATAATTTACACATAAAAAATCTACGACGTCGACCCCACCCGTAGTGGCATTAAAATCTTACTAAACTAGACTTTCAGCTTCATCGCTATCCGATGATATTTGTAACAGATCTTTATCGGATGGTGTGACTTCTTGTAGAAACCCTTCGAGACGACGTTGTTCCCTTTCATAAGACATTCTAAAACAAAAAGTAAGCAATTATTATATATTTTTGTTAAATACCAATGAAATTACACAAAAAAATATATTAATTTAATGACTTTATGATGCACGATGATAATAACAGTAAATGTAGCACTTATATTAGTTATTTTTAGAGAAAGTTTAAAAAAATATTAAAATTAATTTTGAATAATTTACTTACGTAATTAGTGACGCCGGTCTCACGGACCGGCTTGAGGGCAAAAGTCTGGAACCTGCGTCCGTGGCGATGTCGCGGGGAGAATTAACGGTGGGGGACGTAAAATGAGGCAGCTACTCGAAATCGCAACACGCGTCGATAGCGGGTCAAAAAGTAATTCGATTTTTTCTAATCACCCGGTCTCACAGACATACACGTCACTAATGGCGGGTTAAAAAGTTCTCACTATTTTCAAGTGATTTACAAAACTATAAACAAAAATTGCACCTTCAGAATTCTGATAAATCAAACGACTAAAATATGTTTTATGTAGGTCACTAGGTTGATAACATATCACATCAGATGACTAACTTTTTGTAACGCGTTGACGGTGTTACAAGATTTTGTTGGTGTAGACCTCCGTCGTAACCGCCGTATATGATGATTAAACTCGCCCGTTTCCCAGGCGTTAGCAGTTTAGCACCTCCGAGCCCCGCCGTCTCAGAATACCGACATGCGACACACCGACACACCGACACACCGACACAACACACCGACACACCGACATACTAGACACCGCAGTTTACGTGATGTTTTAATTAAGCGCCGGGCCTAATGAGGGTGCGTTAATTGTCCGCGGCGTTTCATTTAGCTTCAGGCCGTGACACGTAAGTTTTTTGGGTCGTCGTTCTCTTTAGCATAGAATAAGCTGACCCTTCGTGACCTTGGAGTACTGTGACGTGAAAACGTCTTTAGAATTGCTTTCATGGAACGAGAACGAAATCGAGGGATACAGTTTAGTATTACAGCTACCTATAGTCCCATGCAAGTTTTAATTGCACCGCCGGATATCTAACGAACATAGCATTTATCCCTCGTCGACCTCCGTAGCGCAGTGGTTGAGCATGTTGGTGCTCGAGCGAGAGGTCGCGGGTTCGAATCCCGCCGAGGGAACACAAGGTTTTCAATGTTCCTGGGTCATGGATGTGTATTAAATTTGTGTATAATATAATAAAAATCTTAAATCTGTGTATAGTATAAAAGTATTAAAAATATTTCCGTTGTCTAGTACCTGTAACACAAGTTCTTCGGATACTTAGCACGGGGCCAGATGGACGTGGTGTGAAGCGTCCATAGATATTATTATTATTATTTATTACTATCTAACATCCGTGTTCCCGTACAATAACCGGCCGCATCTTCTCCTGTGTACGGCTATACCCATTTTATTCTCAATCTTGGACGGAAAACCTTAAAGTAGGATTAATATTCATGTTATAAGTTACGACTAGAGCTTCTAAGCCAGACGACGCTAAGCCTAATCCCACAACAGAGCCAGGAGCAATATTGTCGGTGTTTACACGCGGGCAAGACGAGAAGGGCGGACAAGCAGGGCTGCGTCATGCCGCATGCGGCAAGCCAGCAGCTCTAGAGCTGTGCTCTTACACTTCCCCTGGTCTCTGAAGGGCAAATCTTTTGTCAGGTGTCAAGTTCAGTACTAAATTTAATTAGATTAGTTGATTTGACCGTAATTTTCCCTTCAGAAACCAGGAATATCAATCCTACCTTAAGGTTTTCGACCTAAAATTGAGAATAAAATGGGTATGTCTGTGATACAGGAAATGTTATGTAGATTACAATTTGTGTTATCAGATACCAGTTGATATGAAATGCCAATAGGAAATTGGCAGTTGGAAGACATTGTGATGACAAATTGTAAACTATTATGACTAGCACGTGCTTCATTGCTGTATTTTCATAATATTGCAAGTGGATGTTGTTATATTAATATATCAAGAGTTGTAATATAACGCAGGTAGCTGAACATCAAGGAGTGTTATAATTGTATAACATAATATTGCTAGTGGATGTTGTTATATTACTATATCAAGAGTTGTAATATAACGCAGGTAGCTGAACATCAAGGAGTGTTATAATTGTATAACATAATATTGCTAGTGGATGTTGTTATATTACTATATCAAGAGTTGTAATATAACGCAGGTAGCTGAACATCAAGGAGTGTTATAATTGTATAACATAATATTGCTAGTGGATGTTGTTATATTACTATATCAAGAGTTGTAATATAACGCAGGTAGCTGAACATCAAGGAGTGTTATAATTGTATAACATAATATTGCTAGTGGATGTTGTTATATTACTATATCAAGAGTTGTAATATAACGCAGGTAGCTGAACATCAAGGAGTGTTATAATTGTATAACATAATATTGCTAGTGGATGTTGTTATATTACTATATCAAGAGTTGTAATATAACGCAGGTAGCTGAACATCAAGGAGTGTTATAATTGTATAACATAATATTGCTAGTGGATGTTGTTATATTACTATATCAAGAGTTGTAATATAACGCAGGTAGCTGAACATCAAGGAGTGTTATAATTGTATAACATAATATTATTACTATATCAAGAGTTGTAATATAACGCAGGTAGCTGAACATCAAGGAGTGTTATAATTGTATAACATAATATTGCTAGTGGATGTTGTTATATTACTATATCAAGAGTTGTAATATAACGCAGGTAGCTGAACATCAAGGAGTGTTATAATTGTATAACATAATATTGCTAGTGGATGTTTTTATATTACTATATCAAGAGTTGTAATATAACGCAGGTAGCTGAACATCAAGGAGTGTTATAATTGTATAACATAATATTGCTAGTGGATGTTGTTATATTACTATATCAAGAGTTGTAATATAACGCAGGTTGCTGAACATCAAGGAGTGTTATACTTGTATAACATAACAGCTGTATCTATTAGCGGTCCGGTATACCCGGCTCCGCACGGGTTGATTTCTTTTTAAATATTTTGCATATTAATATAAAATTGAATATTTTATTCTATCATCAATAGTTTTCACAGCGCATGCTATGAAAGATATTTTATATGCATTTTTTACATCTTGGTTAAGATTATTGTAGTTTTAGTAGGGATCCTTATTTTTTTCTTGCAATTAAAATATTAATCAGTGATGATGTAGCATTCAAATTGTGAACGAAGTATTAATATCGGTCAGGTAATTTTTGAGCCAATTCGTTACAAACATACATACAATCATTCCCCTGTATAATGTTAGTATTGATTTCTTCGAAGTAACATAACGTTCAGGGGCAATAGGGGCGGCGTATTGACGTGTCAGCGTCACACAATATATTACAGCGCGTCACAACTCACAACGCGCCGGCGTCACGTCGCGTCACCGTCACACGTCGGTATAATGAGACATACCCGGGTCCGCTACGCTGACATTGAGGAAAGTAAAGTGTCGTTTTGTCTTTTTTCTACCGATGTGTCAGCGACCAGCTGACTATGTGTTTAGACCGAAGTAAAAACCGTGGTTTAGATATTTGGGAAATGATGGTACGACCGTGGTCGACTTACCGTACATACCGATTCCGATTATAAATCTACTTACTTCACGTATGTAGGGGCAAAGACAAAACTTGTAAACTTAAAATAAGTTAACTTAAATAAATTATAATTTATAATATTATATTATAATCGATTTGACGACCTCTGTAGCGCAATGGTTGAGCGTCGAGCTGGAGGTCTCGGGTACAAATCCCGCCGAAGAAACAAAAGTTTTCTGTGTTCCTGGGTATTTTTTTTTATAAAGTACACAAATTTAATTACGTTATATTAAATTTGTGTATAATTTAAAATAAAAAAAACCTAAATATGTGTATAGTATAAGAGTATTAAATATACGTCCGTCGTCTCGTATCTGTAACACGAGTCCTTCGGATTCTTATCACGGGGCCAGGTGGACGTGGCGTGCATAGATAATAATAATAATATATACAATCAAACACTATACAACAATATGTTAAAAATATCAATTTAATTTTATTTTTCTAAAGTGAAAAAGATAATTTTTCCATCTTTTTGCTAATAGATGGCCCCGCGCGAGTTTCTTACGCCGGTTCTTCTCGGCGGGTTAGGGTTGAACCGGTGGTAGCTTGTTTTTCTTGTTGACTTTCCGAAAATAGCTTGTTAAGTTTCATTTGGAAATAAAACGTTTTTTTATTTTGTTTTGTTTTGTTAGTACCTTACATAAGTACATCCGATATATAAGTATGTACATCCGATATTGAAAAAATATTTTTTTATATCGGATGTATGTAGGTACTAATTTTAGTGTATCTAGAGCAGATATTATAAATCTTACGTAAAACCACAAAATAGGTAATAAAGTAGGTAAAACTAACGTTTGGTTTCCAGCCAACCTTCTCGAAATTTAATTCCGTGCACGGAGTGAGGCCGGCCGCCGCCGCGCGCCGTGTTGACTCTTAGCGGCGCGTGATGTAGGTGATGTAGGTGATGTAGGTGATGTAGGTGATGTAGGTGATGTAGGTGATGTAGGTGATGTAGGTGATGTAGGTGATGTAGGTTATGTAGGTGATGTAGGTGATGTAGGCTATGTAGGCTATGTAGGCTATGTAGGCTATGTAGGTGGTGCACGGTCCACATGCTCCAACTCGATAACCTCGGCGTCACTTCGTCTAACCATCTCACGTATAGAACCACACCCTCGGAGCCCTATAATCTATATGGCGAAGTTTGGGTACCTTTTATAGATAGTAATTAGTGTTTGAGGCAGATTTTTTTACTTTGACATTTTTTCATTCGATTGAAACCTACCGGCCAAATAGTACGTGACTGAAGTCAACCTAATATTTGATTAAAAATAATCACATTTTGGATCAAATAAAAAGTTGGAAAAAATAGAGTTAATTTTTTTTTCATTTCCAGTAATTTATTTATTGAAAATAAAAAAATATATGTAGCTGTTTTGAAATATGAAAATGTATTTAACCTACAGTTCCTTTACAACACTAGGAGTAGCTGCTGTTCCGTCCGGGTAAATCCGGTTTCCGACGGGAACTGGTTTTATTCGGAATAAAAAGTAGGTAGTTTAATCGCCAATTCTACTTTTTATATCAGGCCAAATTACTCAAAATGCGTTCTGTGGATTAAGCGTAAAAAAGTCACAGAATCATCTTCACAAACTTCTACACTTGTAATAACATCATACAAATTTAGTACTCACTCCGGGGACATTACAGCTAACGTCTTGCCGTCATGTTGCCGACAAGTTGCCGACAAGTGGCCGACAAGTTGCCGACTTTGATTGATTAAAAATAATCACATTTTGGATCAAATAAAAAGTTGGAAAAAATAGAGTTAATTTTTTTTTCATTTCCAGTAATTTATTTATTGAAAATAAAAAAATATATGTAGCTGTTTTGAAATATGAAAATGTATTTAACCTACAGTTCCTTTACAACACTAGGAGTAGCTGCTGTTCCGTCCGGGTAAATCCGGTTTCCGACGGGAACTGGTTTTATTCGGAATAAAAAGTAGGTAGTTTAATCGCCAATTCTACTTTTTATATCAGGCCAAATTACTCAAAATGCGTTCTGTGGATTAAGCGTAAAAAAGTCACAGAATCATCTTCACAAACTTCTACACTTGTAATAACATCATACACGCCGTCATGTTGCCGACAAGTTGCCGACAAGTGGCCGACAAGTTGCCGACTTTGATTGATTAAAAATAATCACATTTTGGATCAAATAAAAAGTTGGAAAAAATAGAGTTAATTTTTTTTTCATTTCCAGTAATTTATTTATTGAAAATAAAAAAATATATGTAGCTGTTTTGAAATATGAAAATGTATTTAACCTACAGTTCCTTTACAACACTAGGAGTAGCTGCTGTTCCGTCCGGGTAAATCCGGTTTCCGACGGGAACTGGTTTTATTCGGAATAAAAAGTAGGTAGTTTAATCGCCAATTCTACTTTTTATATCAGGCCAAATTACTCAAAATGCGTTCTGTGGATTAAGCGTAAAAAAGTCACAGAATCATCTTCACAAACTTCTACACTTGTAATAACATCATACACGCCGTCATGTTGCCGACAAGTTGCCGACAAGTGGCCGACAAGTTGCCGACTTTGATTGATTAAAAATAATCACATTTTGGATCAAATAAAAAGTTGGAAAAAATAGAGTTAATTTTTTTTTCATTTCCAGTAATTTATTTATTGAAAATAAAAAAATATATGTAGCTGTTTTGAAATATGAAAATGTATTTAACCTACAGTTCCTTTACAACACTAGGAGTAGCTGCTGTTCCGTCCGGGTAAATCCGGTTTCCGACGGGAACTGGTTTTATTCGGAATAAAAAGTAGGTAGTTTAATCGCCAATTCTACTTTTTATATCAGGCCAAATTACTCAAAATGCGTTCTGTAGATTAAGCGTAAAAAAGTCACAGAATCATCTTCACAAACTTCTACACTTGTAATAACATCATACACATTTAGTACTCACTCCGGGGACATTACAGCTAACGTCTTGCCGTCATGTTGCCGACAAGTTGCCGACAAGTGGCCGACAAGTTGCCGACACGTTGCCGACACGTTGCCGACAAGTTGCCGACAAGTTGCCTACAAGTTGCCGACACTCTACTCGTTGCCGGCGGGTAGTCATTATCTCAAGTTATACGGGCCGTTGTCACATAGTGTCCTTCCGCAAACAACACATCACATGCGTCGCTGTTGACAGAGCAATGTAACTCAATGACCACAGAATTGGACCAAAAAGAGGCAACCCCTGTGGCAGAAAACTAGTTAACACACCAATTTTAACATATTAGAATTTTAAAAGTGCGTAGGTACAAACTCTTATCATTTAAGATAGTATTGTACTGTATAGTTGTACTAATAAACCATTATTGTTAAAACAAGGGAAGTTTGTGAGTAAAGTCTCCGCGCCGAATGTCAAAAGTTTTTATTGAGTCGAGCGAAGTGCCGCATTATACACATTGTGCCGGCAATCAGCGACGCCAACTCCTCTGTTATGTTTACCTCCGCGGACGAGTAGCGGCATTTAAGTCCGCCGTAATTTCTCCAATTGTTGCTCCGCGCGCAATCAAGCTTCATTTACTGCTACGGATACGTTTACGGGAATTACTTTGTTGACTCAAACAGGCCACCATTTAAGTTTATTTTCAGTGGCCCAAATAAATTTCGTTGTTTGCTGCTCGAAGCGTGTCGACTGCTACTAGCCTGCTTCCAGTGAGACCGGTCGCTTGCAGCTTGCATCCACCGCCTCCCTGCTGGGCGTCGCCACATCATTGCTCGGTGTTCTGATGTACACTGCTCGTCCAAGTTCGCTGTGGGCACCGATTCTCGTACATCTCTCGTCTGTCCCTCTCTCCCGCGCATGATTGACGAACGGAATGGAAGACTCGGTCTTGACCTGATGTGTTGATATAATATGTGCTGGTGTGTCGCAGGGACATGCACGGGGCTGTGTGCGGCGGACGGCCGGGGCTGTGCGACGCCATGCGCCCCGCCAGCGGCGCTGAGCTGCTGCGGTATCTGCGCAAGGTCAACTTCACCGGTCAGTAGACACTCGATGAGGATGTTCAGAAAGGGGGTGTTCACGTCAAGATCACCAATGTCGGAACAGTTGAAGCCTCAAGGAATCTACGACCGAGCGAGGTGGTGTACTCGATCAGGTCACGTATGATGGTCATGTCAATGTAACCATACAATACTGCATTATTACGTATGCTATTTGATCACGAACACCATTGCAACCTGGAAAGTCAATAGTTTACACCAAGAGCGTTTAATAACCAATAGTAACTAATCGACCCCGTCAGCCTCCTAGCATATTGTGCACGACTAAGCCAAATTCTTCCGGCACAGTTTAATGATTGTTCGTGCAGGTCTCAGCGGAGACGAGTTCCAGTTCGACGCGAACGGCGACGGGCCCGCGCGCTACAACATCCTGCACTTCAAGCAGGTCGCCCGCGGCGTCTACCGCTGGGTGCAGGTCGGCCAGTACCGCGACGGCGAGCTGGAGCTGGACATGGACGGTGGGTGCTCCAGAGACAGTAGACACGGAACATAGATGTGTATTATCGCTAGGAGTCGGCGGCGTACCGGTCGAGATATGATGATGTCCGTCATATTTCTGTTTCAATAATTAGCTCCCACGCCGACTTCGGTACTGGTGGGTTTCGTTGAATCCAGGCCAGTAGCTAAATGAATACATTTTATATACACTCTCTCTTCCTTTTACTTTCATAGCCCAGGGAAACGGTTACCACAACACGATTGGTGACAAAACAGGCGTGGGACCGACTTTTTATTTTTTACATGGCTATACGACGTTATTATAAGCATATTTAATACAAGACAATTAGGTGATCAGCCTGGATTGTCATAACCACACTTGAAAACATTTTTTTTGTAACAGATTTAATTCACTAGACCACATAATATGCGTATATTATATATTACATATTTTCTGTTATGCTGTCCAATGAAGTCAGGATCCAGTTCATAAGGCGGGGCATCCACATAATGCAGTCCACTCGAGCGGGCTCCGAGTCCATCGGAGCATTCGACCGGGGTCAACGGCGGCGCATCCGAGACCGCTCGAGTGCAATTCGGCGGAGCCATTAGGAGAAATGGCCGAGCGACTAGAGTGCTCATGTTTTATTTAAGCGTCTCGCGGCGAGCTCATAACTTAACTCGGTACAAATGTCTCCCAAACAAAGGCTTGTTTAAAAATCAATCGCGGATAAATCGTCCACTCGGCGTGCGGGACGATTGGGCCATATTTAACCATTAACGGCGCGCGTCCTCGTAGTTTTTATGTGAGTGGCCTGCTTTATTGCCGTTTTCAATTCAACGGTCGACGAATTATCCTGCCCGATACGATTGCAACGTTTACGATGTATTCCGACTTCCAAGATTGCATTTTACTGCTCGCTTTTGTAATTTTGTATCGTAAAGCTTGCCTCGTTTACAAATTACATAGTTTTATTTCAGATGCACAGCTTCATTTTTAAAATATTTTTCTAGATCAATAGTAATTTCTAGATATCTCGTTACCTTCCCTCATGTAGGTCACCCCAAAATGTAGGTCGTGCAGTCTGAGATTTAAACCGGCCTATCTACTAACCCCGGCGGCTTTATCCAATATGTTCATGAATTTAAATAATATTTTTGCAGCTAGCCATTTTTAATTGATTAAGGGCTAATGTCAATGCAATTCCAACGCATATTTACCTTTGAATCATCGTCGTTCCAGAGATCCAGTTCAAGTGGGGGTGGCGGCGGCCGCCGGAGTCTGTGTGCAGCGCGGAGTGCGAGCTCGGCCAGGCCAAGCAGTACGTGGAGGGCGAGAGCTGCTGCTGGCACTGCTTCAACTGCACGCAGTACGAGGTACCCCCAACATCACACTAAAATAGATTAAGCCTAAAATACCTTCCCTGATTAGAGTCCTCTCCTAAAAAGTGGATATGTTTGGTCAAATTGCTCCACATGGGCTATTCTATTCTCTTGATGCCACGGCCTTTTAATACAAGCGTTTAAAGAACTTCAGTTTACCCTGACTGAGAATATCAAATAAATTGTAGGAATCCTTGAGGAAGCCTTGTCTCAGCGCAGTGATTTTATAGAAATTCGGTCTCATTGAGCATATCAAATAACTTGTAGGGACAAGTTATTTGATATGCTCAATTAAACCGAACTGAAGTTCCCTAAGCGAATCTATTAAATCACTGCGCTTAGTGAGGGCGTTCCGGTCCTTCACTTTAGGTGCGCAATTTTTGATACCTTCAAGTTATTTGATATTCTCAGTCAGGGTGAACTGAAGTTCTTTAAAAGTTTGTAATATCCTATGGCCTAAAACCGATGTGCTGTACTACGGCGACCTCCCCCGCAGATCCGGTCGCCCACGGTGGAGACGGCGTGCACGGTGTGCGCGCGCGGCACGCTGCCGGACGCCACGCGCACGCGCTGTCGGCCCATCCCCGAGCTGTACCTGCGCCCCGACTCCGCCTGGGCCATCGGTGCCATGTCCTTCTCCGGCGTGGGCATCCTGCTCACCGCGTGAGTATCCTGCTCATCGCGTGAGTATCCTGCTCACCGCGTGAGTATCCTGCTCACCGCGTGAGTATCCAGCTCACCGCGTGAGTATCCTGCTCACCGCGTGAGTATCCTGCTCACCGCGTGAGTATCCTGCTCACCGCGTGAGTATCCTGCTCACCGCGTGAGTATCCTGCTCACCGCGTGAGTGTTTTGATCATTAAATTGACTCACTGAATGTACGACATAAGAAGCAGGTGGTAACGTTTCAAACGTGTCCGCATTCCGTCCGTCCGTGTACATCTTTACTCTATCAAAAGCGAGAGATAATCGAAAAGGTTTTTGAGTGACTGTTGCTGTATATGATCATTAGGAATGGTTTGGAATCCCGGACGGTCAGAACGGCTTCTCTTAAGTAATGAGTTTTATATATTTTATGTAATGATATTTTATATACTCGTAATATATTATACACCAGTACAGGTAGTGTCTGACTGAACACACTGTGCCGAACGCAACCAACCGCGACTGATTTTACGTTCCGACGTATCCGGCTGTTGTGACCGAACATGAGAACCTACGCGGTTGAAATTAATTTCCACAACTTTGTATGTATTAGACTAAGGCAATCAAGCCGAACGTCGGTCGCGTACAATATGTGTTCTATATAGTAAATTGGCGCTACAACGCAACGCAAGTGCGGCAGTACGTGTCGTTAGTAATACATATTAACAATAATGCTGAGCTTCACTGTGATCACCCCGACTGACGTGTGCCGCGGCAGGTTCGTGTGCGGCGTGTGGGTGCGGCACGCCGGCACGCCGGTGGTGCGCGCGTCCGGCCGCGAGCTGTCTGGCGTGCTGCTGGCCGGCGTGCTCATGTGCCACCTCGTCACCTTCGCGCTCGTGCTGCGACCCACCGACCTGCTGTGCGCCGTGCAGAGGTGATGTCCCGTACCGCATAAGTATAATAAACTCCCACTTTGATTTTGGGGACGGTCGCCGGTTTCGTTTGTTTAAGTTACACAGTGGCCAGGTGTGTAAGGACTACACAAGAATACACTCTTTTCCTTTTACTCTGGTCACCCAGTGGAAAGCTAAAACGACACCACAGGCGCAGAATATAATGAAAAACAGACTTATAAACAACATTTTAGTTGTTCCAACGCGGGAAGCGAACCCACGAATCCCGAGTCGAGACCCAAGTTCCAAAACCACAGGGGCTTTTATTGTCCAACACGCTGATCTATCTCGTAGCGGCTTTAAGTGTAACGGCGTAATGATTCACGAAAAAAACGTATTAAGGAATTCGCTCGCAAAAGTCACGATAAGCAAACAAAATGTGTGTCGAAGGGAACCATTCCATTGTTTTTATAGCCGGAGGCGGCCGGCGGCAAATTCCTTCCATCCCGACTTAATCCCCGGATTTATTTCTTAATGCTCGCATTTAGTCCTCTCCCGGCCGCGCGCGTAGGCTTACCGACTCAAATATTTTTGGCTACGTATTATCGAGAGAACGGATCGAGTTAGTTTTGTAGTTCGCAATGTTTCGGACTCGATGAATACAATGTCGGCACATACTTTATTTAAGCAATATTTTTTTAATTAATTTAGGCGATTACAACATTAAGGGTCACGTTACTCTGTCGGCGATTCTATGACCGCCCGTTTCTCTGTATGTAAACTTGCTGACCCTCGCCGCCACCGCGCAGGTTCGGCACGGGGTTCTGCTTCACGGTGGTGTACGCGGCGCTGCTCACGAAGACCAACCGCATCTCGCGCATCTTCAACGCCGGCAAGCGCTCCGCCAAGAAGCCGGCGCTCATCTCGCCCAGCTCGCAGCTCGCCATCTGCGCCGCGCTCGTCTCCATACAGGTACGGGGCCCGCGACGCCTTTGAAGATATCGTCTATTATGTATGTGCTGTTGTGAGATCTACTGACTGAGAGGGGACCTGAAGATCAGGCGCCTCGGCTCTGCCGTGGCCGATGCTCGCGTGGCTTCCCTGTGCGGGCAATGTACAGCTGTATTCTGGTCTTTCTAAGCATTTAGTTTTTACCTAGTTACCTAGCCTCACCGTGATACCCTAGTATATTATGGGAAGGTTTTAAAAGCTCGAAGCTACATAACACGATCGCGCTGAACCGCTTAATGAGGACGGTAATGAGATGAGTTTGTCGGCGGCCGTTAATATGACGGTCGCGGGACTCAGTAATGCCGGGTAATGTGTTACGGTCGAGATATGTTTTCCTATAAATAGCCGGATGCATAAATTTAACAAATCCGATTAAATCACGACGCTCCCAGATAAAGTAGATTTAAATACATTAATCTTGATCTATCTATTGGTAAAAACATAAAGGTCGGTGAAGTATCTGAGTTTATGGCCAACAGACAGACATGGTGGACTTTAAAATGTTTAATACAAAAATTCAGTCACGCATACCGACAACCAGAACTGGAGGGGTTCTCCTCCGGACCTCGAGGATCTATAGAAGATGCGTCGGTACTCACACCACAAACGAACTGGAGTGAAAAGTAAAGTAAAGATGTGTAAAATAAACTGTCAAACGACACGCTCGCAGGTGCTGATCGTGGTGGTGTGGCTGGTGGTGTCGCCGGCGCGCGCGCTGCACCATCATCCCACGCGCGAGGACAACATGCTGGTGTGCGACTCCTACGTGGACGCCTCCTACATGATCGCCTTCTTCTACCCCATCCTGCTCATCGTCGTGTGCACCGTCTACGCCGTGCTCACCAGGAAGATACCGGAGGCGTTCAACGAGAGCAAGCACATCGGTGAGCTGGTGAACAGTCCGTAGATAGTACTAAGTAGTAAAAATTGGTTGCCTGTAAACTCGGTTTATGGTTTAACGTGTCAACATCATAACAAAACATTGATGACGCTCAAGCCGATCGTGGCTCTCGCTTGCTCGTGCAGCGCGTGCTTGCCCCGATCTTAACGTTACACTTTTTTGTGTGTGCACATACATACCCATTACCATTCTTTCGGCCTCGTAGTCGAATAATAAGCGGAACTTGAGCTGCCTACAGCCTACCCCCAACATCTAGTGACATAATGTGAAGCTTCTATAACATGATTTATTTTGCTCCAATATTCCGGCTGACTGTTCCAGGCTTCACGATGTACACCACGTGCGTGATCTGGCTGGCGTTCGTGCCGCTGTACTTCGGCACCGCCAGCCACGTGCCGCTGCGAGTCACCAGCATGGCCGTCACCATCTCGCTCAGCGCCAGCGTCACGCTCGCCTGCCTTTTCGCGCCCAAGGTACTAACATGATATAAAAAATCAATCCAACACTAGCGCCATCTATCGAACATCAATAGGAACTGTAGTGCCGTCGTGAGTCATAGTCATTATTAAAGGCGCGTACTATGCCAGACGCATCTAATATTTTTTCTGTTCTTCGTACATGACCAGCCCAGTTCCATTTTAAAGTCGACTGTATGTAGAATGGAAAATACTAGATGGATAAAAAGTTTTTTTTCCGGTCGCTGCAGTCTGGCAAGTCACACGCGTTTATGTTAGCTCCTCAAACTAAATTCCAAAAAGTGTTAATAAAGTGATCCTTATAGTGAAAGTAATGCACCAATAACTAAAACAAATACGCCTCTTCCAACTGTTTATAACACGAGTGCAAATTGTTGTGTAAAAAAGTGCTAAAATCAGTAAAAAGTTTTCTGACAACCATAAAAAGATAAGTGTGTTCAACGATTAACGAATGTGCGGTAGTAATAAAAAACATTTGTTCGCCGTACATCGAAGTCAACTACGTTAGCTACAGAACGCTTTTTTAGCAAATTACGCTACGATCCAGTTGGCACTTTATACATGAGCCTAGTAACAGAGCACACAATCAAAAAGTTCCAAGTTCGAATCTGAGCGACGTGAATGACTTTTTGTGAATTTATGAATATATATAACTTTTTCTTATTTAAATTTTAAAATAATATTATTATCATTCTGTTACTTACCATCGATGTCCACTGCTTTGAAAAGTAAGCTCGTCAAGATGCCAAATGTTACATGCACCCCTCCCAAATCAACCGACAAAGGAGTTTTGCAGGCTCAGTCAGAACCCGACTTGCAGAGAGTACTCTTGGATGCGCCGGACAATACAAATATTTCACTCCGCCAGAAGCGTCCACGAATGGATTATTCACCTGTTTCCATCAATACTACGCGCAAGGAAGTATTTGAGCCAAACTCTCCTACACCAGGAACAGACAATTCGCTGGTACTTTCCGAAATACGTTTATTAAGGCAACAACTTTGTGACTTACAACAACAAAACGAAGACATCGTGCAAAAAATTTCTATGGTTTCCGATGTCCTGAACCAAAAACTCGAAAAATTTAATAAGAAATTGGGAGACCAGGAAAAGGAAATAATATTGCTAAAAAACACGGTGAATGATCTCAACTGCAAGTTGAATATGTACGATCAGGGTAATATGAGAAACGAGCTTGAAATTGTAGGAATCAATGAAGACAACAATGAAAATTTGGAACACGTCACTATGTTGACAGCGAAGAAAATTGGTATGGATCTGCAAGAAGCTGATATAGATGAAGTATATCGAACGGGGTCTCGCCAATCCAAAACTGGAAAACCTAGATCTATAATTTTGAGACTTGCCCGCCGCTTGACACGCAACAAAATCCTTAAAGCTGCTAAAGAAAGGCGACCACTCTCCTCTGAAGATATTACAAATGGGCCTGCAAATAAAATATATATTAATGAACGCCTGACCCCCACAAACAGATTGTTATTTCGTGAAACTCGCTCACGTGCACGAACACATGGATTTCTCTTCTGCTGGATACGAAATTGTACTATCTACATACGAAAAGCCGAGAAACATCCAGCTGACCCTATTCGAACTCAAACTGACCTGGACGAGAAGTTCGGAGGTCAACATCAAGAGAGCTGCCCAAACTATCAAATCAACTCATAGTCGACGCTTAGCAATAATTAAATTTAGTTTTAATATTACCCACCTTCTGCCACAGTTGAGATCGATTGGCATAGGGTAGATTCTATTATGTTTTAAAGTGCATATAAATTATAAGATCAATCTAGATAGACCTTATCATTGTTATATAATATTCCACACTCCTAGACTTTTTACACATTACTTAATATTCCAAAACACTATCATATTGTCTTACCCTACAGAAAACAACCCAAAATATTTTGTACTGATCATATTTCTCACTCATTCTAAACTAATAAATGCATTTCTGAATATAAAATAAATAAATAAAATAAAAACCATTTATTTCAGGCTACATGGCCCATATTATAAATACCTTACAGACTAACATACATACAAAATTTCGGGCGGCATAGGCCCATATTATAAATACCTTACAGACTAACATACATATTATAATCATAACTAAGATTTATTTCACGTATTATAAGCCGCGCGATTCGCAAAAATATAAATTAATATTTGTTGCGCGTGTATAACGCGGAGCGCGACCGTTCGCTGGCTCGACACATTATATGAGTCCTAACCTAAAAACGGAGACCCGTTCATCGCAAACCTTCGTGCTTACCCTTGGCATCTATATGCTTGTCTGCAAAGCGACCCTACTCCATTCTTTAATTAATTTCAACACTCTCACATACAGTCATAGAAAATTTAGAGTTATACAATGATATTGATAATACTATCTCCATCAAGTGTCGCCATGTAGACCGCCTCGAAGATTGTACTCGTGAACTACTGAATTTCAACTTCAAAATCCTGCCTTGGAATGTGAGAAGTCTAGGGCATAAAGCAACGACAGGACAACTTTATGTTGATTTAGAACGATTGGGCGTTTCTTTTGACGTTTTAGTCTTTTCAGAATGCTGGTTTAATTCCTCTGAACCGTACATCCCATCAATACCCGGTTACTACGCATTCCACAAAAAAGTGATAAATAAATGTGGTGGAGTTACACTGTCTACATCAGAAACTGCTGGTCAGCACACTACCAAGAACCTTCATTTGATGATGCAAATTGCCTTATCGTAAACGTTGAAAATAAAATTAATGTCATTGGAATTTACCGATCTCCCTCAGCTATAAATACAAAAACGTTTCTTACCTCTCTGGAGACAGTGCTTGAATCCACAAAAGATTAATAGTAGGAGATATAAATATTAACATCTTAGACGATTCTCCTGATACAAATACCATTACTTACCTAGGCATAATGGCTGAATTTGGTTTCCTCCCAGCCATCACACAACCAACTCGGCTAAATTCATGCCTGGACCACATATTCCTGAAACCGTCGAAAACAGCCCTTGGCGTAGTATGTAATAGCACACTCACCGATCATAACATCACCTTGGCTGGTCTTAGTCTAGACGAAATATAACTACCCAATAGAGACAGTATGCGAAGAACAAGGCTCAAAACTGACTATAATAAGATATTTTCCACCCCAGTCTTTAGTGTTTATTCTAAACACTAAATTTAGAACGATTGGGCGTTTCTTTTGACGTTTTAGTCTTTTCAGAATGCTGGTTTAATTCCTCTGAACCGTACATCCCATCAATACCCAGTTACTACGCATTCCACACCAAAAAAGTGATAAATAAATGTGGTGGAGTTACACTGTCTACATCAGAAACTGCTGGTCAGCACACTACCAAGAACCTTCATTTGATGATGCAAATTGCCTTATCGTAAACGTTTACGTTAATGATGCTACAAAGTCATTAAATAGCACCCTCTCCACTCTCATTGATAATTTCACTTCAGAAATAAAGGCAGAAACAATTACAATTTAAAGCCCTGGATTACGCCCGGTCTCATACGATGCATGCGTCATAGAGACCAACTCCACCTAAAAGTGAAAAAGGAACCGAATAATGTCTGCCTGAAAATAACTTATACAAGATACCGCAACTTCTGTAACAGGCTATTACGGAAACTTAAAACCGACCACGAAAATAAAAAAATAATTAAAAACCACCGTGACCCTAAAAAACTATGGAAAACAATCAAAGACGTGTGTGACATCTCAAACTAAAACTGAACATCTAGAACTACTGAAAAACCAACCATCACCACAGGAGGCGGTTAATTCTTTCAGCAAGTATTTTGTCGAGGTAGCCCCGAAACTAGCTTCGATCAAAATGGACAAAATATCAGAAACTAAGGATTCCCTATGCCATAACCTGAAAGTCGATGCACTTACCTCTGAATCAATTTTCTTGAATCCAACCGACACAAAAGAGATTGACAGATTTATTTCAGATCTGAAACCAGATGGCGCCCCTGGTATAGACTCTTTCTTACCTTCATTTTTGAAACACACTAAAACAGCCATCATTTTACCCATTACATATATATGTAACCTTAGTATTAAAACAGAAGTCTTTCCAGATTGCTGGAAGACAGCTGTAGTTCTCCCTATACATAAATCAGGTACAAAAAATAAAATTGAAAATTACAGACCAATCTCCTTGTTACCCATTCTATCAAAAATTTTGGAAAAAGTCGTAAACAGGCGCCTAGTCAGTTTTTTGGAGCGTCAAAAATTGATATCGGAGCGCCAGTTTGGCTTCAGGCTAGGTTGCTCGACAGAAGACGCGGTAGAACTGCTGACATCAATTGTTTCAAGGAACCTAGATGAAGGTAAACGGTGTATAGGAGTATTTCTCGATCTGGCCAAGGCCTTTGACACTGTTTTCATACTACTTTTACTAAAAAAACTAGATAGCTTTGGGGTTCGAGAGATCGCCCTCGCTTGGTTTGAGAGTTATTTGAGTAATAGTTACTACTACTCCTTACCCTTAATGTTACAAAAACGAACTTCGTAGGTTTCCACATAACCGAGGCCACAAAGCCCAAACTCAACAGCATAAAAATACATCAGAAGAACTGCTCGATCTTGTCGTTTCCTCTTATGAAAAGATGCTCATGCGACCACATAAACATGGTTGCATCAGTAAAGTACCTGGGCGTTCAGATTGACCAAAACCTTTCGTTCCGACTACACATTACTAATGTGGCTAATAAAACACGAAAACTGATATTTCTAATGAGATCACTAAGACCAGTTGCTAGCATGCAAGTTAAAAAACTTGTTTACAGTGCACTCTGCCAATCTTTACTGCAGTACTGCATCGGAGCCTGGGGTGGTGCGGCAAAATCACATATGATTGAGCTAGAGCGGGCTCAACGCTCTGTGATCAAAGTAGCTCTTGGTACGCCTCGCCGATACCCAACTACAGAGCTGCTGCAGGAATTTAATGTACCTAGTGTGAGACAGCTATTTATCCTAAGAACTATAAAGAAATACTCGATAATTAGCCAAACACTGCCACCGGTTGTGGTTCTTCCGAAAATCCGAACCGTATTCGCGTCGCGACTACCACCGTATATCCACGCTTTTGTCATCGGATCTATAGTGAGGGATAGTAACAGTAAGATGTTGTTTTGTTATTTTATTTATACAATTAGGATTAATTAATTTTCATTGTCTAATACTTAAAATTTTCTTTTTAATGTTATTAATTATTATTCCAAATATCTATAAATCTATATGTACCTTTATCATACTTGTTATAATATATTTTATCTTATTAATGTAAATGCAGCGCCAAAAAACGGTAAATGTAATTTGTAGAAAATTTAAACAATAAGGACCACCAAGATACAGGCTTCGGCCTAGTTTGGGGTCCAATGCAAGATTCAATGGCTTACATCACAAGACTGCAACCTTATTATGATTAAGTATAGCAACTACATAAAACGATTTCTATATGTAAACATTTTCTTTAAAATTATTGTTATACATGGTATGTTAAAATTGTTATGGTTTGAAAATAAATTATAAAATTATAAAAAAAAAAAATAATATAAAAAAAGTACTGGAGTGGTTACCTAGAGGAAACAAAAGGAATAGAGGAAGACAGAAAACTAAATGGAGAGATTTGTTTACACAAAGAGTGGGAGCAGACTGGACAAGAGTGACTTGAGAAAGAAACAAATGGAAGGCATTGGGGGAGGCCTACGCTAAAGAGGCGACTATTACCTAAAAACAATAATAATATATTATAAATAAATAGTAATTATATTAAATTACTAGCTGTGCCCGCGACTTCGTTCGCGTGGTGTTTGATTGCCTTAAACCGTTTATGCAGCGCATGCAATTTTTGTTGGATTGTCCATTTATAGAGGAAGGCATAACATTACGCTGCGACCAAAACCAGACGGGCATCGTCGTTGCACGACGCCGCGATGCGATGCCGACGCCCGCCGTCGCCAGACGCCGCGATGCCGTCGCCAGTCGCCGCGACGCCGTCGCCAGTCGCCGCGACGCCGTCGCCAGTCGCCGCGACGCCGACGCCCGACGTCGCGACGCCGAAGCCGCGACGTCGCGACGCCGATGCCCGACGCCGCGACGACGACGCCGACGCCAGACGCCGCGACGCCGACGCCAGATGCCGCGACGCCGACGCCATACGTCGTGACGCCGACGCCAGACGCCGCAACGCCGACGCCAGACGCCGCAACGCCGACGCCAGACGCCACGACGCTGACGCCAGACGTCGTGACGCCGACGCCCGACGTCGCGATGCCGACGCTCGACGCCGCGACGCCGAAGCCAGACGTCGCGACGCCGAAGCCAGACGTCGATGCCCGACGCCGCGACGACGACGCCGCGACGACGACGCCGACGCCAGACGCCACGACGCCGACGCCAGACGCCGCGACGCCGACGCCAGACGCCGCGACGCCGACGCCGACGCTCCCGCTCGCCTTCCCCTCGAGGTCGGGCCGAAGCTGAGTCAACCAGCGACCCAGCAGAAGAAAAGTTTTGCGGGTGTCACTGCCCGCTCCCCCGCATCTCCCCAGGGGGTGAAGACGAAAGGGGTGAAAGAGAGCCGCAAGGCTAAGGAAAGCCGTAAGGCAGAACCTTCTCGATCAAATAAAAATCTTAAATTTGTTTAATTTTAAGATTTTTAGTGATGGGTAGACTGAGTAGGGATAATTCTCGAATGATCAGACGACGGTTACTTGAGACGGAAAATGAAAAACAAAAACGATTAGATAAAATTAATTGTAGGAAGAGAAAAAGTCGACCGCAAAATTTTTTCATATATATATATTTTAATAAAAAAAAATTAATAAATAAATACATATATGTATATATGACCCGTGCCCACTTCGTTGACCATAGAAACCGTTTAAACCTTCCCTGGACTTCCACGAATATTTCAAGACCAAAAATAGCCGAATCGGTTCAGCCGTTCTTAAGTTTTAGAGAGAATAACGAACAGCGATTCTTTTTAATATATAAGTGTATCTTATATATTTTTTTATGAAAATTCAATGTTTGTTTATTTTATTTATTACTAGCTGTGCCCGCGACTCCGTACGCGTGGAAAAGTAATTTAGGGCAGTGTTATATTAAATCTGTTTTAAAAATATTTTTAGTTATAAAAACTGTCGTCGAGGTATTTAAAAAACTACTTTATGTTGACAATTCCTACTACCAGCTTGACAAACGACCGTGTACAATTACTATAATGCGAACGGGACTACTTGATAGTACGCTCACATACACGACGAACATCTAGTAGCGCCGCAGCGACTGCAGACGATGATCGTTTCCACACCGACGCTGCTGGCGACAATGATATTAAGGCAGCGCGCCGCAAAATTTTGCGGTCTTTTAGCCTTTAGGTGCGTAAGTCCGACTCGCACTTGCCCGGTTTTTTATTTATTAGTAACCAAACATGTAGGTACTGATTATAAATCACTTCACTGTTAAAGTACTGATTTTATACAGAAAAGTAGCAAAATATAGAAAGTCCCAAAAGAAAGAAAACAAACCTAAGTTGTACCTAACATAAAAACCATTCGGTCCATAATAAAAACTAAGAAATAAAAATATCAAGAAAAACATAAATCTAACTTATATTGACATAACTTTTTTAGATTAACTGTAAACACAATACTTATGTTAATCAAAATTCTATGTATTATGCAGTTATCGAATACATAATTTGGACAAAGAAGACTATAAAAATGTACAGTAATAGTAGGCTGTAGTATGAATTTTAACGGACGGAATGAGAACTATAATATAAAATGCAAAATAATATTATACATTGCTAATGATGCACGCTGAGTATAACTCTCGGATAACGTATTGTATAAATGTAGGTACCTACTCAACTTTGCTATAATTGTATTAAAAGTACGGCATTTGGCGTATAGATGTCGCTATTATGGTCTGCTCTGTATCGCGCTATCGCTTGTAAGATAGATTTGTATATGAGAATACTCTATCAATATTATGATATTTGGCAAAAAAACCCATCATAATCTGTTAACACATATCCAGGACAGGCCGCAAAAGGCTAGAATTTCAAAAGGTATCTCGATTGGAATCGAGTTGTATCAACAGTTTTCCCCTGTAACACAGTTTAGTAACTATCAAGATGTTTTTTAACGTATGTATATATTATAAAATAGAAAAAACAAAATAAATATATTTATGAAAATCTTAAAACTGTTTTTAAGATTCCTTACCTCAAAAGGAAAAAACGAAACACATATTATAAGATCATTTCCATGTCCGTCTGTCTGTCAAGACCCTTTTACTCAGAAACGCGTGTAGGTATCAAGATGAAAATTATATAAAATACTCAGGATACCTACTGTTCCTTGAAGCAGTGAAAAAATCAGACTTCTTAGCCAATGCAACCTATAAAGCTAAATTTCGTCATTTTCGACACTCGTAAGGGAATCAAAACCTAAAGGGTACTTCCCGTGAACTCAAAATCATAAAATTTGAAACCAAGCAACGTCTAAAACCATACGTTTTTAGTAACATTATATAGATAGTAAAAATATTTTGATTTTTTTAAACTTAGTACCGTTTGTCATGAATGTGTATAATTGAAACTTATAACAAATACTTAGGTCTCCTAATATATTCAAGCTGTAACCAAATCAAAATTCTATGTCAATCAGGTTTGTATGGAGCTCTCGGTGCGCAAGTCCAACTCGCACTTGGCCGGTTTTTATTTATTTACTTATTACTAACCTACGCTAACAAATATGTATACAGTACCTACTTATCACAAAGGACTTTACAGTAAAAGTACTAATTGATTTTATACAAATAACTTTCGTAATAAACTCAAGAAAAAAAATCTTAGATTGTCCCTACCTAGCAAGCCTAAAACTAACAAATAAAAGTCACCCCCGCGGCCCCGGTGCGTTTGCTGAGAATAGGTACAATTTGAAGCGGCGCGGCGCGGCGGCGCGCGGCTCCAAGGCCCGCCGCGCGCTTCCTACAAATGTCCAGCAAAAACGACATGATCTTTTAAAATGGTCATAACTTTTTTATTTATGAACCGATTTACATAAAACAAACACTAAATGTTAAGTGAAGCTTGCCGCAATATATTAGTGAAAAGTACATCTTAATCGGATAAGCCGTTTCTGAGATTAGCGTGCACAAACCCACAGACAAACAGACAAACAGACAAACAGACAAACAGACAAAAATTTCAAAAATCATAGTTTTGGGTACTATTGCGTAAATAAAGGTCCCCTATCATATTTTTTTTCAAATATCTTCAATGTACAGACACGACTCCTCTACAGATTTATTATATGTATAGATAAGAAGAAAAGTTTATATTTATTAAATGAGATACAAATTTTCAGAATATTAAAGTCGGTACCAGCCAAACTCAATATTATGAGTTCTATAATATAGCCTATTTCATCATATTGTAATTGATATCATTATATCTATAGCGATGGAAATTTCGACATCGCTTATACTGCAAGCATATGCCACTGCATAATTTCCAAACGTATATCTTCAAAGACTCAAAATGATGTTTTTAGTCGGATATGCTTATGTTACTCAAAACAAATACAAAATTACTATGAGTGTCCCTATAAATTTCGAGGTGTTCCCTCGATTCCTCACGACGCCATCATCAGGCATCTACTTTGATAACTATGAGACCAAGTTCGACTGTAATTGGCGTAGTGGCATATGCTTGCATTTCTTTAAACAACGCTGAAATCTTCAAACATGTATCTCTAAGGACTCAGAAGTTCTGTTCAGTACTTTTATTTATTTATTTAAGCATCATGCACATTTGTACATAGGTGGACTTAATGCCTTAAGGCATTATCTACCAGTCAACCTTTAGGTCATTTAGAAATAAAAATAAGTAGATGCATTACTTGTACAGACGAAAACATGTAAACAGAAAATGAATAAATTACATTAATTAATAAATAGTAAAATAATAAATTACACATAACATATAAAATATAATAAATAAAGATTATAACACATAATAAAATAATACTAATAATAAATACAATAATATTATTAATAAATACAAATATAATAATATATAATTGACTTTTAGATCCAGGATATAGTGCAAATCTACTTCAGACAAAATCAAAATTGATATATTATTCCATATAAATTTTGAGGATTTCCCTCGATTCCTCACGGATCGGTGACAATGGGACCAAATTTAAATTATACCCTACACAACACAAAAAAAATTAAAATCGTTTCAAGAGCGATGAAGATATCCGCGAAGAAACATTAAAAAAAAACATATAATATTTACGAATTGAGAAACCTCCTCCTTTTTTGGAAGTCGGTTAAAAGTATTATGTTGGTTATTTCATGTTACAATCTACCTTTATGCCAAGTTTCATTTAAATATGTTGAGTAGTTTGGCTAAACTACCGTCAAATAGGTAGCTACAATTTTTTGAATATCCCACGGGAAGCCTTTCGTTTTTCGGGATAATAATTTCCAGTAATGCTCTACAGATCATAAGCTACCTGTCTGCCGAATTTCATTTAAATACATTGAGTAGTTTCGCTGAAATACCATCAAATAGGTAGCTACAATTTTTTTTAGATCCCACGGGAACCCTTTCGTTTTCGGGATAATAATTTCCAATAATACTCTTCAGGTCATAAGCTACCTGCCTGCCAAATTTCATTTAAATATGTTGAGTAGTTTGGCTGAAATACCGTCAAATAGGTAGCTACAATTTTTTGAAGATCCCACGGGAACTCTTTCGTTTTTCGGGATAATAATTTCCAATAATGCTCTTCAGGTCATAAGCTACCTGCCTGCTTAATTTTATTTAAATACGTTGAGTAGTTTGCCTGAAATACCGTCAAATAGGTAGCTACAATTTTTTGAAGATCCTACGGGAACCCTTTCCTTTTTCGGGATAATAATTTCCAATAATGCTCTTCGGGTTGTAAGCTACCTGCCTGCCAAATTTCATTTCATTCCATACAGTGGTTTTTGCGTGATGCGACGACAAACATTCCCATACGGACAGACAGACAGACAGACAGACAGACAGACAGACAGACAGACATTTTTTTCAAAAATGTTATTTTTAGGTTCTGTGGCTTTTATAGGCCCCCTTTTTTTAATTTTCACTTAAATATTCTTAATGTACAGACATGACCCCTCTACAGATTTATTATATGTACTAGCTGTGCCCGCGACTTCGTACGCGTGGAAAAGTGATTTAGGGCAGCAGTTCAAATACATTTTTAGTTTATGAACACTGTCGTTTGGATATTTAAAATCACTAATTTATAGTAATGCTTCTTTATACACGGTATTAGACGTGCATAGGCAAAAGAAGTAGGCCGATGGAGTAATAATAATAGTTTACTGTCAAATAATGGCCGTTTTTGTCGTAAATGTTTTGAGGTATTTTTTCTATGAAAATGCTAACAATTCCTACTACCAGCTCGAAAAATGACCGTGTATTATTAACCGACTTCAAAAAAAGGAGGAGGTTCTCAATTCGTCTGTATGTATAATATTTTTTTTTCTTTTATGCGAACGGGACTACTTGATAGTACGCTCATAAACGCGACGAAGATCTCTGTACTGAGACTTTACGCCGCAGCGACTGCAGACGATGATCGTTTTCACACCGACGACGCTGCGCTGCTGGCGCCGAGCGCCAAATTTTTTTAAAGTCTACTCTCGGTGCGCAATTCCAACTCGGACTTGCCCGGTTTTTTATTTATTAATTACCTACGCTAACAAACATGTAGCCTACTTTGGGACTTTACGGTTAAAGTACTAACTTCCTTTAGACGACAAAATAACAAAAGTCCAAAAGAAAGAAAAAACCCAAGCCGTACCTAGCATGAAAACTAATAAATAAAAATATCATGAAAAACATAAATCTTACTTATATTGACATAACTTTTCTAATTTAAATGTACCTATGACATCTCATATATTGAAAACAAACTATCCTACGCCTATACTTTATTTATCGTATTTGCAAAACCTAAGTATAATAATAAATTACTTCGCACAAAGTAATAATTATTTTCACTTGTACTGGAAAATAAGTATTACTTTGTGCGAAGTAAATTTAATTGTTCCTTTTAGTTTACCTTTTGAAGTCGTTTTTTTTTTGTTTAAAATTATTTAATTTTTAGATTTTTTGTGATGGGTATAGTATGAGTAGGGATAATTATCGAATGATTAGACGACGATTATTTGAGGACGGAAAATTAAAAACAAAAACGATTAGATAAAAAAAAAATTGTAGAAAGAGAAAAAGTCTACCTAGCCTAGCCTGGCGTAAGCCAGAGCGGCGCAATTTTTTTAAATATATATATGTATATTGTATATACATTTTACTATATATATATATTTTAAATATATATATATAGTTTACTGAAACGCGAAATTTTTTGATATTATAGATCCAAGACATGGTGCAAAACCTTACTGTTTGGTAACATATGCTTAGACTACTTCAGAAAAAATCAAAATCAATATATTATTCCACATAAATTTTGAGGATTTCCTTCGATTCCTCACGGATCCCATCATCAGGTCACCATTTTGGTGACAATGGGACCAAATATAAATTATACCTTACACAACATAAAAAAATATTAAAATCGTTTCAGAAACGATAAAGATATCCGCGAAGAAACATAAAAAACAAACATATATTTACGAATTGAGAAACCACCTCCTTTTTTGTAAGTCGGTTAAAAATATTTTGTTGGTTATTTAATGTTACAATCTACCTTTGTGCCAAGTTTCATTTAAATACGTTGAGTAGTTTGGCTGAAATACCGTCAAATAGGTAGCTACAATTTTTTAAAGATCCCACGGGAACCCTTTCGTTTTTCGGGATAACAATTTCCAATAATGCTCTTCAGATTATAAGCTACCTGCCTGCCAAATTGCATTTAAATACGTTGAGTAGTATGGCTGAAATACCGTCAAATAGGTCGCTACAATTTTTGAAGATTCTACGGGAACCCTTTCGTTTTTCGGGATAACAATTTCCAATAATGCTCTTCAGATCATAAGCTACCTGCCTGCCAAATTTCATTTAAATACATTGAGTAGTTTGGCTGAAATACCGTCAAATGGGTAGCTAAAATTTTTTGAAGATCCCACGGGAACCCTTTCGTTTTTCGGGATAATAATTTTCTAGTAATGCTTTTCAGATCATAAGCTACCAGCCTGCTAAATTTCATTTAAATACGTTGAGTAGTTTGGCTGAAATACCGTCAAATAGGTAGCTACAATTTTTTGAAGATCCCACGGGAACCCTTTCGTTTTTCGGGATAAAAATTTATAATAACGCTCTTCAGATTAAAAGCTACCTGCCTGCCAAATTGCATTTAAATACGTTGTGTAGTATGGCTGAAATACCGTCAAATAGGTAGCTACAATTTTTTGAAGATCCTACGGGAACCCTTTCGTCTTTCGGGATAACAATTTCCAATAATGCTCTTCAGATCATAAGCTACCTGCCTGCCAAATTTCATTTAAATACGTTGAGTAGTTTGGCTGAAATACCGTCAAATAGGTAGCTACAATTTTTTGAAGATCCCACGGGAACCCTTTCGTTTTTCGGGATAATAATTTCCTATAATGCTCTTCAGGTCGTAAGCTACCTGCCTGCCAAATTTCGTTTCATTCCATACAGTGGTTTTAGCGTGATGCGACGACAAACATTCCCATACGGACAGACAGACAGACAGACAGACAGACAGACAGACAGACAGACAGACAGACATTTTTTTCAAAAATGTTATTTTTAGGTTCCGTGGCTTATATAGACCCCCTTTTTTAATTTTCACTTAAATATTCTTAATGTACAGACATGACCCCTCTACAGATTTATTATATGTATAGATATAGATATAGATAGATGACTTACAAGAAGTAAATAATGAAAAAAATGGTTTTGAATAAAATATACATGAAAAAGTAATTTAATTATGTTAATACATATAACAATAAATAATTATTATAATAATAATAAATGAAAATAAAGTCTAAAAAATAAATTATAACATAAAATAATGTTAATTAAAATAATAATATTATATTATTGATCTAAAATAATATAATATTATGTTAAATATGTATAATTTGTATGTGAATTTGGGAATAGAATAAATGCTATTTTTATTTTATTAACTTATTATATTACGACCGTCTGATTTACCTATCTATAAAAATAAAAACTATCTGAATTTAAAATGCCGCAAATTTACAAGTTTCTAGTATTATTGTATGAAGGTTTTTCGATAGAAATAATTGTGACGTTTCATCTTACTAACGTAATACTAAAAATTAAAAAAATATATTTTTTTAAAGGTACTTTTGTTTGTTTTCAGCTGTACATAATCCTGATCCGGCCGGAGCGCAACGTCCGGCAGAGCATGATGCCGGTGCGGTACAGCTGCCGGCCGCCGCCCGCGCCGCCCGCGCCGCCGCCGCACCGCGACAGTCAGTATCGCGCCAGACGCCAGACCTCAGAACCTAAAGCCTCCTCACACTAGGCAGTCCATATTGTGTGAATGTACCGCTAGATGGCGCTTCTTAATTATAATTATACTTCACCAGCGCAAGGCGATAATAATGTGTGAGTTTGGTGTTACAGAGATAAATGAAACGTGGAGTCCCCATTATATCATATTGTCTTTTCGAATATAAACTAATTACACGTTTCAATAAGACCTAACTATAATTAATCATTCTAGTTGGAAGTTAGGTCGATTCTGACTTACGGTCCTCGCAAATATAATCACGAGAATGCTTGGACCTAAGGTGCGAACATGCACTCTTGCGTGGTCACTACGTGTAGCAATGAACCATGCCCATACAATAAAATGTGTCATGCGCGTAAAATATATTTGCAGAGTTGCCGAGCGCGGACAAGGGGACCCAAACGGATCCCGCCGAGTTCAGCAAACTGACCAACGGCCAGCCGCTTCGCCGGCAGTCGGCGGAGGAGCAGGAGAGGAGGAGGGAGAAGCCCGACGAGCGGGTCAAGCGCGCCGGCGTCGTCAGGAACGGCAGCGAGGACAACGCGGGAGTGCGCGCGCGGCAGCAGGTGGGGGCCGGCGTCGTCAGGAACGGCAGCGAGGACAACGCGGGAGTGCGCGCGCGGCAGCAGGTGGGGGCCGGCGTCGTCAGGAACGGCAGCGAGGACGACGCGGGAGTGCGCGCGCGGCAGCAGGTGAGCGCCGGCGTCGTCAGGAACGGCAGCGAGGACAACGCGGGAGTGCGCGCGCGGCAGCAGGTGGGGGCCGGCGTCGTGAGGAACGGCAGCGAGGACAACGCGGGAGTGCGCGCGCGGCAGCAGGTGTGGGGGGGGGGGGGGGGGGAGTCCAGACGCAACTAATTCACCTCGGAATTTGAGACAACTCAGCTAGTTGTGTATTTGGGCGGCCGCGTCCCATAAAATTTGCAAAAATTGCAAATATATAACTTCCTACGGGTTTTGCGCTATTTGTATTTGTGATCAATCTTGTAGAAATTATAAATCCCCTACAATCCCTATATCTGTATACTCAGCTGGGTATTTCAAATTCCGAGATTCTTACCTAAATTTGACTGGAGCACAAAGTAGAAATATATTATAAAATATAGACTAGAGTATTAGTTATGATGTCCTCATGAGATCAGTCTAGCGCCATCTGTTAGCAGTATACGGAAACGGCAAGCGTCTTGGCCGCACTATTTGGTGGCAGTGTGTGTGTGTAAGTATGTGTGTGTGTGTGTGTCAATGTGCGTGCGTGCATGAGTGTTGAGTGTGTATTTCATAGGCTGTTTGTTGTCTTGTTTTGATTCTGACTCTTATCTGTAGGCACCGAGAAACTTAATATAGCGCCTCGTGTAGGTAAATATGAACTGTTTTTGTATAATTTATGTTATAGTGTCGGTAATTTGTAAGTAACGTGTTACCTATTGTGATCTTAGTACATTATTAGCAGTAATACAGTGTCCAATTCACTAAAGACTTGCTATATTTATTTAGGTGGAGGCGTTATAGCAGAGGGCCTCGTCCAAGTCGCTCAACGACGTAATCGCGCAGAGCAACAGCGTCGGTCCCGCGCGGCACAAGAGCTGCTCCTGCCGCCTGCGCGAGCGCCGCCCGGTCGTGGTGTAAGCGCCGCCCGGTCGTGGTGTAAGCGCCGCCCGGTCGTGGTGTAAGCTCCGCCCGGTCGCCGTGCGAGCGCCGCCCGGTCGTGGTGTAAGCGCCGTCCGGTCGCCGTGCGAGCGCCGCCTGATCGTCGTGCGAGCGCCGCCCGGTCGTCGTGCGAGCGCCGCCCGGTCGTGGTGTAAGCGCCGCCCGGTCGTCGTGCGAGCGCAGCCCGGTCTTCGTGCGAGCACCGCCCGGTCGCCGTGCGATGCGTTAAATTAGAATTACCACATTCTCTAGTCATATCAGTAAATGTTATATCGCTCAAATAATGTCTCAAAGATGATTTACATTTATACATATGTATAAGAAGATTCCTAGCAGTTCTAAGAATAATTGTTTAAATAATGATATTACGAAGTAACTTTTCTATGTCTAATCTTCTCGTATCGGCTTGCTGTTGTAACGCGGTCGTTAATTGTATATAATATTATACCTTACTGCTTAAAAGTAAAACTGTAGCCTACATTGTACATACGAGTATTTTGTAAATATAGGACATGTAAAGACATAATAGTGATGGTGTACATAGCCGGCGTCGCGCGGCTCGCGGCGGCGGCGGCGGCGGCGGCGGCGGCGGCGGCGGCGGCGGCGGCGGCGGCGGCGGCGGCGGCGGCGGCGGCGGCGGCGGCGGCGGCGGCGGCGCCTCGTGATCATTAGCCGTCATATCGTTAATACCACATTACTTTTTATAATACTGTAGGTAGAAATATGTAAAATAATATTAAATAATGGTAGTTGGATGTGATGACAAAGAAAAAAACGAATAGTAGATAATAATTATAATATAATAATTGAATGCGATAATATCTAAATTGCCCAGCACCAAATGAAATATTACGTACTTTACTGCAATTTGTTGCAGTACCTGCCACCGACAAATAGACTCTGTTGGTAGTACTGCACTAACATAGTATATTTGCTCGGTGATTTTTTATATCATATCATTGATAATATAAAATATTTTATTATAATAAATTTTATATTCCTAATTTCATCGACTCTTGTTGTAATAATTGTACGGCAATATTGTAATCACATAATATTCGAAATAATCATATCGTTGTTACATATTCAAAATAAATATGATATTTATAATCCAATTATATAATTGTGCACTGGTAAGTTTACAGTGTAATAAATTATATTAAAAATATATCATTGTATCATTGTATAATATTATTACATCAAAAATGTCTCGCTTTATATTATGTGTGAAAAAATCACGCGTGTTGTTATTGTGTATTATATTTTTTAACATAATAAATTATGTATATTATAACCATTAATAAAATACTCATTAAAATTATTATGTTAAAGTATAACATAATAATAAATAAGCGACCAGCGCCGTCCGCCGCCCGCCGGCCCGAGCCAGCGCGCGCCAATGAATCTGGGGGCACGGTCGTGCCCCCGTCAAGACGAGCCAAGCGAAGCGCAAGGGCACTACCTACCTTTTCTCGAAAGGTTTCGTCGTTTTTTTGAACTCCCATAACTTTGCTTAGGATGATGTTAAATAGTTGAAAATTTCAACATAATTAATGACACCAGTAAATACATGAATTATGCAAAGTTTAAATGTCGTAGCTATTATACTTTAGATTTTATCGATGTCTCAAAACCCCTGATTTCGTCACTGACTCATTTATAGATCATCAAAATTCTTATGTTACTTCCGGAAATCTTAGAAAGCTGAAGTTATGTATGTCAGCTGTTATTGCTACAAAACCAACAAAAAAATTATTAAAATGTAAATGGTGGACCACCATATTGGATTCAAAAGGATTTTTTTTTATATTTTTTATTAATAGGTTCACAAAACTAGCCAAACACTTAAAATTAGTACAAAATAATTAATTCTACATTCTTACAGTAGTGTATGACCTTCTTGAAGTGAACACTGCATGCTTTTTAATATAGGTTTAGGTAGGTACACCGCAATCATTATTTATAAGAATTAGAAATTATTAACTAAATATGATTTTAAAGAGCAAACAGATGCACTAAATATGTCAATATAATTACTGACTTTATTATAAGCGGAACACATACGGTACAACGGTGAATGCTGGCTATAGTTAGTACGTGACAAGGGCAAGTTAAAAGTTTTTCTGTTATGCAGACGGGCTACCCGGACGTGGAACAACCAATTGTAATTTCTCCATTGAAGGAGTATCTAATTTGCCATTTATTAATTTCGACAGATACACAATATCAGCAATGTTTAGTCTTTTTTCTAGGGAAATAAGTCTAAAATACGCAAGCCGGGACTTGTAAGATGTTAATTCACGACAAAGATTATATATGCATATGAAATATGGTATAAAAACTGTTTCTGAAGTCTTTCGATTCGGGAAATATGTACTGCATAGGATGGACTCCATATTTGACAGCAGTATTCAAGAATCGATCTTACGTAGCAGCTGAAAAGAAAAATCGGAATCTCGCAATCGTTGAAGAATTTGGTTTGGCGTATTACGAATCGAGCCAATCGAGTGCTTTTGTTAACTATACTGTAAATAATATGTTCCCGGAAGTTCAACTTAGTGTCTAACACCATACCCAGATCTCGCATGCTCGAGACTTCTGTAATAGGAAAGTTTGATACAAAATAAGTAGCTGGAATATGATCTCGCTTACGTGAAAATTTTAAGTGAAAGCATTTAGATGAATTTAACAACATTCCATTTGCAGAACACCAATGGTTTATTGTGTTTACATTACATTAATTTTACGATATAGCTTGAGATCATCAGCGAACATTTGGTATCCAGAGGTAATAGCTGAACACAAGTCATTAATATAAATCAAGAAGAAAATAGGTCCCAGGTGTGAGCCCTGGGGAACACCAGTTGGTGCTGTTCTGATATCTGACTTGTAGCCTCTAATTTTGACCAGCTGTGACCTATTCTAGAGATAAGACTCACACCATCTGAGTAAGTTGCCGCAGATCCCAGCATGAGCCAACTTTTGAATGAGAATTTTATGATCAACCACGTCGAAGGCCTTTGAGAAATCGGTATAAATGGCGTGTACTTCAAATTGTATAAGGATGTATTATAAGGATCTGATGATCTTTAATTTATAAAAGGAATATAATATACAAGTACCTACATAAAAAACCTACGACCTACTTTTTGTAGGACCAATAATCGTTCAGAGTTTTGCTCAGGCGTCGGCAGGCGTCGCGGCGCTGGGCGTCGGCAGGCGTCGCGGCGCTGGGCGTCGGCAGGCGTCGTGGCGCTGGGCGTCGGCAGGCGTCGCGGCGCTGGGCGTCGGCAGGCGTCGCGGAGCTGGGCGTCGGCGTCGCGGCGTTGGGCGTCGCGGCGCTGGGCTTTTGAATGAAACGGTCATAAAACGAAATCCAATATGGTGATTTCACACACGATAAATGAATGCCTATAAAATCTTCGTAACAGTAGCAAAACGGCCAAGTATCACGTTTTAACTGAAACGTAGAGTAAGTGAAGCTAAGCCTAGTAAAGTAAGGGCGCATAGATCAAGAACTTTGGTTCTACATGAGATCTAACCACTTTTTGATAGATTTTGATTAAGGTGTATTGTAGAGCTTGGCTTTATACGACATCTGATAACTTTTTTACAGGGTAAGCTGTGTAGACTCGTCTTGACAACATTTTTACATTAAAATGTTTTTGGTGGGTATAATATTATCGATACCTATTATTGCAAATGTTAAACATAACATTATTATTATGATTCACTCATTAATAATTGTAATGTATACCTCTAATAATTATGAATAAATGGTTTGATGTTACTCTCTTTTTATTTATTGTACACTCAGTTGGAGTGTAGGTAGTCAGTTACCTGTTAGAGGATTATTTATGATGCAATGACATCGTAGTTTCAGGGTCGAAGATTAGGACTTGAAAAAAGACGGGACAAACTTGGAAACGAACAAACACGGACTATTTCTTTCTCTTTTAGTATTGTATTTCCTATAAGTAATGTTTTGTGACAGTCGAAGCTGCTGACTGCTTCTATTTTAGCACTCCCATCAATTATAGTAGTTATTACTTTTGTTCTTATTTACTTCATTTAAAAATTTATAAATAAAATTGTTTCTTTCTTTATAATAAGTATAAATATGAGAATATTACTTTAATTTTGTTTAATAACCTGGTCATTTGCCACCATTTGAAAATGAGTAGTCTCAATCTTCGTCTTCGGTGCCATCTTGAGAACGAGGCGAAAGCGGGCAGGAAAACAACCCATTGGTAATTTTACTTTTATACCTCAATATAATAATATTAGTAGCTATAATTATTGGATGCTGTACCTATCCATGTATATAACATAAAATTTAAAATCGACGTTAAGAAAATAGGCATAGCGTCACAGAAAAAAGAAAATCATGAGATCTTGATATGCATTTTTATTATGCATAGCGTATCTATACTAATATTAGAAAAGCGAAAGAGTTAATTTGTTTGTTTAAACGCGCTAATCTCACGAACTACTGGTCCGATTTGAAAAAATATTTTTTGTAGGATAGTCCATTTATAGAGGAAGGCTTTAGGCTACAAAACATTACGCTGCGACCAATATGAGCGAAGCGCCAGTGAGATATGTTGCAAAAACGGGGAAAATTATTCACATTTTGAGGACTTTCGTTGCGTGCGCTGCATAAACGGTTTAAGTTACTCAAAAAATATGTATGAAAAAATTATTTCTTTTTAATAATCAAATAAAAATTCCGTGACAGTATATTTCTATCTCTTAAGATTTACTAAATGACTAACAGGATCAAAAAATGGGCAATAAAGCGGTTTTTGGAAAAATATTTATACCATCACGGTATTAATTCTTATAATTTTAAATACGTTAGTTGGCTAAAGCATTCCATTAAAATATATCGTCCCCGTAGAACGAAAACTCACCAGATAGCAAAATGGTCAAAATTGAGTTAGGTATGCCGTTGATATTATATTAGATTTTTTCTCTATCTTTCTGTGTTATCAGTGTAACGATAAGATGCTTAGTTTCAGAATATAATTAAAATAAATTCAATAAAAAGTCACTAGCTTTGCGTTTGTAGCCAAACCAAAATAGCGAAAAAAAACTTAATCGACTTAATTAATTTTGACTACTAATGGAGGCAAAAAGTTACGTAACTAAGTTGGTTGAAGTAGTTTTCGTCCTCTGTACAAGGAATATTAAAAAAAAATCAACTACTCAAAAATTCATTAAATATGTTTAGTTAGCACTTTTTATAGGTTTGCACCGAAAAATGTTATGCGTACCTAAACTCACTAAGTCTATTTAGTAACTTTTTCCCTAAAAATATACCAAAAAAGTGTACCTCCAAACCGTATTGATGAGTTTTCAACTTCTTTAAAGTACCGTTAATGCGAATTAAGTGCTCTTCGAACAAGGTTTAGTGACTATTGGTACGAGTATTATACTTTTGGTGCGTATTTATTAGTTTAGTCAACATCTAACTTCACTCATGCGTTAATGTGCATACATGGTGAAAAATTCCACTTTGGGATATAATTAAAACATCTATTCTCATGCTAGAAATATATTTGTTTTTTATCAAAAAGCGAAATTAATATATTTTTTTCTATCTTACGAAAAAAAATGGTCAAAAGTAAAAAATTTAATCAGTTTTTGACACAAAAAATACGTTAATTCTAAAATGTGAAAATGTAGTATAATCATGTCCCAAAGTTATTATAACTGGTCTTTTTACCCGACTTCGGCGATGCCAAAAGGAAGGGTAATGATTTTGTCAGTCTATGTTTGTACCTATGTATGTATACGTATGTTCCCTCGTAGCGGTTACGACTACTGGTCCGATTTTATATAAAATAATATTTAAGCACAATATTTCTCAATGTAAATTCTTGAGGCTGGGATTGAGATTGCTTTATTAATACGGTTCTAAACACAATATTTCCCAATGTAATTGTTGAGGCTGGGTTTGAGATCGCTTCACTAATACGTTTCTCAATGTAATTCTTGATACTGGGTTTGAGATCGCTTCATTAATACGGTTCTAAGCACAACATTTCTCAATGTAATTCTTGAGACTGGGTTTGAGATCGCTTCATTAAAACGTTTCTCTATGTAATTCTTGAGACTGGGTATGAGATCGCTTCATTAATACGGTTCTAAACACAATATTTCTCAATGTAATTCTTGAGGCTGTGTTTAAGATCGCTTCATTAATACGATTTTAAGCACAATATTTCTCAATGTAATTCTTGAGGCTGGGATTGAGGTTGCTTCATTAATACGGTTCTAAACACAATATTTCCCAATGTAATTCTTGAGGCTGGGTTTGAGATCGCTTCATTAATACGTTTCTCAATGTAATTCTTGAGGCTGGGTTTGAGATAGCTTCACTAATACGGTTCTAAACACAATATTTCTCAATGTACTTCTTGAGACTGGGTTTGAGATCGCTTCATTAATACGTTTCTCAATGTAATTCTTGAGGCTGTGTTTGAAATCGCTTCATTTATACGGTTCTCAGCACAATATTTCTTAACACGGTTCTAAACACAAAATTTCTCAATGTAAATCTTGAGGCTGGGTTTGAGATCGCTTCATTAACACGGTTCTAAACACAATATTTCTCAATGTAATTCTTGAGGCTGGGTTTGAGATCGCTTCATAAATACGGTTCTAAACACAATATTTCTCAATGTAATTCTTGAGGCTGTGTTTGAAATCGCTTCATTAATACTGTTCTAAGCGCAATATTTCTCAATGTAATTTATGAGGCTGGGATTGAGATTGCTTCATTCATACGGTTCTAAACATAATATTTCTCAATGTAATTCTTGAGGCTGGGTTTGAGATCGCTTCATTAATACGGTTCTAAACACAATATTTCTCAATGTAATTCTTGAGGCTGTGTTTGAAATCGCTTCATTAATAAGGTTCTAAGCACAATATTTCTCAATGTAATTTATGAGGCTGGGATTGAGATTGCATCATTCATACGGTTCTAAGCACAATATTTCTCAATGTAATTCTTGAGACTGGGTTTGAGATCGCTTCATTAAAACGTTTCTCTATGTAATTCTTGATACTGGGTATGAGATCGCTTCACTAATACGGTTCTAAGAACAATATTTCTCAATGTAATTCTTGAAGCTGGGTTTGAGATCGCTTCATTAATATGGTTCTAAATACAATATTTCTCAATGTAATTCTTGAGACTGGGTTTAAGATCGCATCATTAATGTGGTTCTAAATACAATATTTCTCAACGTAATTCTTGAGGCTGGGTTTGAGATCGCTTTATTAATACGGTTCTCAATGTAATTCTTGAGGCTGTGTTTAAGATCGCTTCTTTAATACGGTTCTAACACAATATTTCTCAATGTAATTCTTGAGGCTGGCTTTGAGATCGCTTCATTATTACGGTGCTAAACACAATATTTCTCAACGTAATTCTTGAGACTGGGTTTTAGATCGCTTCAATAATACGGTTCTAAACACCATACTTCTCAATGTAATTCTTGAGGTTGGGATTGAGATCGCTTCATTAATACGTTTCTCAATGTAATTCTTGAGGCTGTGTTTGACATCACATCTTTAATACGGTTCTAAGCACAATATTTCTCAATGTAATTCTTGAGGCTGGGATTGAGATCGCTTTATTAATACGGTTCTAAACACTATATTTCTCAATGTAATTCTTGAGACTGGGTTCGAGATCGCATCAATAATACGGTTCTAAATACAATATTTCTCAATGTAATTCTTGAGGCTGTGTTTGACATCACTCCTTTAATACGGTTCTAAGCACAATATTTCTCAATGTAATTCTTGAGGCTGGGATTGAGATCGCTTTATTAATACGGTTCTAAACACTATATTTCTCAATGTTATTCTTGAGACTGGGTTTGAGATCGCTTCATTAATACCGTTCTAAACACAATATTTTTCAATGTAATTCTTGAGGCTGGCTTTGAGATCGCTTCATTAATACGGTTCTAAACACAATATTTCTCATAGTAATTCTTGGGACTGGGTTTAAGATGGCTTCAATAATACGGTTCTAAACACAATATTTCTCAATGTTATTCTTGAGGCTGGGTTTGAGATCGCTTCATTAATATGTTTCTCAATGTAATTCTTGAGGCTGGCTTTGAGATCGCTTCATTATTACGGTGCTAAACACAATATTTCTCAACGTAATTCTTGAGACTGGGTTTTAGATCGCTTCAATAATACGGTTCTAAACACCATACTTCTCAATGTAATTCTTGATGCTGGGATTGAGATCGCTTCATTAATACGTTTCTCAATGTACAGTGTGTTTTTAGACATACTATTGACGCATATTATGTATATAGTAATGGTGAATATAACCGTTTTATTCATTATGATATTTCAACTTAAAAGAAAATAAATGGTAGTCGTGCACAGTGGCTCAAATTGGACGGTACACAGTGAACCACATGGTTGGCATTATGCATATTCACTTTATATAATATAATATCAGTCGTTTGGTAGTCACGAAAAGACTATTATACAGTTCTATTATTTATTTCAAAGACAAAGTGTGTTTGGAGGTTTTTAAATGATTACTTGTATATTTTGCTCATTATTAGTTTCTTGAAATTTTTTATACTACAGGATGAGTGGAAAGAAATCCATTAAAAGAAAAATTAGAGGTCATGGCGCTTTAGTTATGAAAGGAGCTATCAACACATAGCCGATGTTATAATTATAACCTCATTAAACAAATTATATTTCTAGTCCTCTATAAATAAATAAAATCTAAGTCGTTCACTGTAGGCTAACCCCTTGGTTCAGTGTGTACATATGGTTAGTACACAGTGAACCATTTCCCGACTTTTAAAAAAACAGTTACTGTCCAATTTGCAGTAGACTTAAAGCTTACATTTTAATGCAAATTCAAAGTTTAATAAACAATAAGTAATACATATCAAAAAAATCACGACTATAATCACTCTCAGTGGAGTTATGAGCATTCAAACTTTTTCTGGGCCACTGTTCAACAGCTTACCCTATCTTATGCAAAAAGCATTGTAATGTGCCAAAATTCCTAATTCAAATTATGTTACTTTTTAAAAACTCAAGTAACCGAAATATACAGTTTTCGCAATTGAGTTTACGCTAAAATTCTCTGATTTGTCTTGAGCAATGTGTATCTAATGCAAAAAGCATTGTTATGTGCCATAAATCCGATTTTTGCCAAAAATCCGATTTCAAATTTTGTTAATTTTTAAAAACTC